>OX463859.1:11548951-12161451 GCA_949825065.1 Odontocerum albicorne
CTATCACACACTGGTCTTGATTCATTCATAATTCAAGGATTTTTGTAAGAAAAATGTTTTTTTTCGCTATTCAAAATTATTTCAAACTGAGAAATATTCACGCAAAAATTTGAAATATCGCAAAATTAGAGGTTTGGGACCGAAAACATGGAAACACGTTGAACAAATAATGATTCTGACATATTTTGCAGGTTATGATGAATTAACGCAAATGCGTTTTTACTATACTTTTGTCTTGATTCATTATAGTTCTTGCATTTTTGTACGAAAAATTGGATTTGCGTTAGTCAAAATTCATTCATACTGAAAAATTTGGACGCAAAGGATTGAAATAAAGCAGTTTTAAAGATTTGGGACCAAAAAGACTAAAATACGTAGAACATAAACTATTTATGTCATGATTGTATACATACTCGTATATTCGTAAACTTGGTCGTCAAACGGATTGGGGTGAAAAACATGAAAATACGTAGAAAAAATAACCTTTTTGTCGTGATTCTGTACATATATTTCGTAAATGGCAGTTTTTTCGAGTGAAAAGTGTGAAGTTATAGCCTATTTTACTAAGAAACGTTCATGCATATTAAGCAGGTTTTGATGTTTTCATATCAGAAATACCACAAAGCGTTTCTATCACACACTGGTCTTCACATTAATAATTCATGTTTTTTGTACGAAAATGTTTTTTTTTTGCTATTTCAAAATTCATTCAAACTGAAAAAAATGGACGCAAAAAATTTGAAATATCGCAAAATTAGAGGTTTGGACTAAAACATGGAAACACGTTGAACAAATAATGATTCTGTCCAGATTTTGTGCATATATTTCGTAAACTTGGTTGTCAATGGTAGTTTTTCGAGTGAAAAGTGTGAAGTTATAGCCTATTATTACTAAAAGAAACGTTCATACATATTTTGGGTTATGATGAATTAACGCAAATGCGTTTTCACTATACTTTTGTCTTGATTGATTATAATTCTTGTATTTTTGTACGAAAATGGGTGATTTGTTTGTCAAAGGTTAATAAAATTCATTCAAATTGGAAACTATTGATGGCAAAGATGGAAATTTCGCCAAATTACGGATTGGGGTGAAAAACATGAAAATACGTAGAACAAATAATATTTCTGTCGTGATTCTGAACATATATTTCGTAAACTTGGTGGTCAATGGCAGTTTTTCGAGTGAAAAGTGTGAAGTTATAGCCTATTTTACTAAGAAACTTTCATGCAGAATTAAGCAGGTTTTGACGTTTCATATCAGAAATACCACAAAGCGTTTCTTTCACACACTGGTCTTCATATTCATTATTCAAGGATTATTGTACGAAAATGTTTTTTTTTTTTGCTATTCAAAATTCATTCAAACTGAAAAAAAATTGACGCAAAATTTTGAAATATCGCAAAATTAGAGGTTTGGGACCGAAAACATAGAAACACGTTGAACCAATAATGATTATATCATGATTTTGTACATACATTTCGTAAACTTGGTTTACGAAAAGTATGTACAAATTTTTCACAAAATGTATGTACATCAATTTCCTACAAAAATACATGAATTATAATGAATCAAGACAAAAGTATAGTAAAAACGCATCTTCCGTTAATTCATCACAACTGCAAAATATGTATGAACGTTTCTTAGTAATAGGCTACTAACTTCACACTTTGTACGAAAATGGGTGTTTTGCTTGTCAAAGGTAATAAAATCCATTCAAATTGGAAAAAAAATTATGGAAAAGATGGAAATTTCGCCAAATTACGGATTGGGGTGAAAAACATGAAAATACGTAGAACAAATAATATTTCTGTCGTGATTCTGAACACATATTTCGTAAACTTGGTGGTTAATGGCAGTTTTTCGAGTGAAAAAGTGTGAAGTTATGGCCTATTTTACTAAGAAACGTTCATGCATATTAAGCAGGTTTTGATGTTTTCATATCAGAAATACCACAAAGCGTGTCTATCACACACTGGTCTTGATTCATTCATGATTCAAGGATTTTGTAAGAAAAATGTTTTTTTTCGCTATTCAAAATTATTCAAACTGAAAAATATTCACGCAAAAATTTGAAATATCGCAAAATTAGAGGTTTTGGGACCGAAAACATGGAAACACGTTGAACAAATAATGATTCTGACATATTTTGCAGGTTATGATGAATTAACGCAAATGCGTTTTTTACTATACTTTTGTCATGATTCATTATAGTTCTTGCATTTTTGTACGAAAAATTGGATTTGCGTTAGTCAAAATTCATTCATACTGAAAAATTTGGACGCAAAGGATTGAAATAAAGCAGTTTTAAAGATTTGGGACCAAAAAGACTAAAATACGTAGAACATAAACTATTTATGTCATGATTGTATACATACTCGTATATTCGTAAACTTGGTCGTCAAACGGATTGGAGTGAAAAACATGAAAATACGTAGAAAAAATAACCTTTTTGTCGTGATTCTGTACACATATTTCGTAAATGGCAGTTTTTTCGAGTGAAAAGTGTGAAGTTATAGCCTATTTTACTAAGAAACGTTCATGCATATTAAGCAGGTTTTGATGTTTTCATATCAGAAATACCACAAAGCGTTTCTATCACACACTGGTCTTCACATTAATAATTCATGTTTTTTGTAGGAAAATGGTTTTTTTTTTTGCTATTCAAAATTCATTCAAACTGAAAAAAATGGACGCAAAATTTTGAAATATCGCAAAATTAGAGGTTTGGGACCGAAAACATAGAAACATGTTTGAACCAATAATGATTATATCATGATTTTTGTACATACATTTCGTAAACTTGGTTTACGAAAAGTATGTACAAATTTTTCACAAAATGTATGTACATCAATTTCCTACAAAAATACATGAATTATAATGAATCAAGACAAAAGTATAGTAAAAACGCATTTCCGTTAATTCATCACAACCTGCAAAATATGTATGAACGTTTCTTAGTAATAGGCTATAACTTCACACTTTGTACGAAAATGGGTGTTTTGCTTGTCAAAGGTAATAAAATCCATTCAAATTGGAAAATATTGATGGAAAAGATGGAAATTTCGCCAAATTACGGATTGGGGTGAAAAACATGAAAATACGTAGAACAAATAATATTTTTGTCGTGATTCTGAACACATATTTCGTAAACTTGGTGGTTAATGGCAGTTTTTCGAGTGAAAAGTGTGAAGTTATGGCCTATTTTACTAAGAAACGTTCATGCATATTAAGCAGGTTTTGATGTTTTCATATCAGAAATACCACA
This sequence comes from Odontocerum albicorne, assembly GCA_949825065.1. Lineage (NCBI taxonomy): Eukaryota > Metazoa > Arthropoda > Insecta > Trichoptera > Odontoceridae > Odontocerum > Odontocerum albicorne. The sequence goes on from OX463859.1 coordinate 11,552,220, forward strand.
AAGCGTGTCTATCACACACTGGTCTTGATTCATTCATAATTCAAGGATTTTTGTAAGAAAAATGTTTTTTTTCGCTATTCAAAATTTATTCAAACTGAAAAATATTCACGCAAAAATTTGAAATATCGCAAAATTAGAGGTTTGGGACCGAAAACATGGAAACACGTTGAACAAATAATTATTCTGACATATTTTGCAGGTTATGATGAATTAACGCAAATGCGTTTTTACTATACTTTTGTCATGATTCATTATAGTTCTTGCATTTTTGTACGAAAAATTGGATTTGCGTTAGTCAAAATTCATTCATACTGAAAAATTTGGACGCAAAGGATTGAAATAAAGCAGTTTTAAAGATTTGGGACCAAAAAGACTAAAATACGTAGAACATAAACTATTTATGTCATGATTGTATACATACTCGTATATTCGTAAACTTGGTCGTCAAACGGATTGGGGTGAAAAACATGAAAATACGTAGAAAAAATAACCTTTTTGTCGTGATTCTGTACACATATTTCGTAAATGGCAGTTTTTCGAGTGAAAAGTGTGAAGTTATAGCCTATTTTACTAAGAAACGTTCATGCATATTAAGCAGGTTTTGATGTTTTCATATCAGAAATACCACAAAGCGTTTCTATCACACACTGGTCTTCACATTAATAATTCATGTTTTTTGTACGAAAATGTTTTTTTTTTGCTATTCAAAATTCATTCAAACTGAAAAAAATGGACGCAAAAATTTGAAATATCGCAAAATTAGAGGTTTGGGACTGAAACATGGAAACACGTTGAACAAATAATGATTCTGTCCTGATTTTGTGCATATATTTCGTAAACTTGGTTGTCAATGGTAGTTTTTCGAGTGAAAAGTGTGAAGTTATAGCCTATTATTACTAAAAGAAACGTTCATACATATTTTGGGTTATGATGAATTAACGCAAATGCGTTTTCACTATACTTTTGTCTTGATTGATTATAATTCTTGTATTTTTGTACGAAAATGGGTGATTTGTTTGTCAAAGGTAATAAAATTCATTCAAATTGGAAAATATTGATGGAAAAGATGGAAATTTCGCCAAATTACGGATTGGGGGGAAAAACATGAAAATACGTAGAACAAATAATATTTCTGTCGTGATTCTGAACATATATTTCGTAAACTTGGTGGTCAATGGCAGTTTTTCGAGTGAAAAGTGTGAAGTTATAGCCTATTTTACTAAGAAACGTTCATGCATATTAAGCAGGTTTTGACGTTTCATATCAGAAATACCACAAAGCGTTTCTTTCACACACTGGTCTTCATATTCATTATTCAAGGATTATTGTACGAAAATGTTTTTTTTTGCTATTCAAAATTCATTCAAACTGAAAAAAATTGACGCAAAATTTTGAAATATCGCAAAATTAGAGGTTTGGGACCGAAAACATAGAAACACGTTGAACCAATAATGATTATATCATGATTTTGTACATACATTTCGTAAACTTGGTTTACGAAAAGTATGTACAAATTTTTCACAAAATGTATGTACATCAATTTCCTACAAAAATACATGAATTATAATGAATCAAGACAAAAGTATAGTAAAAACGCATTTCCGTTAATTCATCACAACCTGCAAAATATGTATGAACGTTTCTTAGTAATAGGCTATAACTTCACACTTTGTACGAAAATGGGTGTTTTGCTTGTCAAAGGTAATAAAATCCATTCAAATTGGAAAATATTGATGGAAAAGATGGAAATTTCGCCAAATTACGGATTGGGGTGAAAAACATGAAAATACGTAGAACAAATAATATTTCTGTCGTGATTCTGAACATATATTTCGTAAACTTGGTGGTCAATGGCAGTTTTTCGAGTGAAAAGTGTGAAGTTATGGCCTATTTTACTAAGAAACGTTCATGCATATTAAGCAGGTTTTGATGTTTTCATATCAGAAATACCACAAAGCGTGTCTATCACACACTGGTCTTGATTCATTCATAATTCAAGGATTTTTGTAAGAAAAATGTTTTTTTTCGCTATTCAAAATTTATTCAAACTGAGAAATATTCACGCAAAAATTTGAAATATCGCAAAATTAGAGGTTTGGGACCGAAAACATGGAAACACGTTGAACAAATAATGATTCTGACATATTTTGCAGGTTATGATGAATTAACGCAAATGCGTTTTTACTATACTTTTGTCTTGATTCATTATAGTTCTTGCATTTTTGTACGAAAAATTGGATTTGCGTTAGTCAAAATTCATTCATACTGAAAAATTTGGACGCAAAGGATTGAAATAAAGCAGTTTTAAAGATTTGGGACCAAAAAGACTAAAATACGTAGAACATAAACTATTTATGTCATGATTGTATACATACTCGTATATTCGTAAACTTGGTCGTCAAACGGATTGGGGTGAAAAACATGAAAATACGTAGAAAAAATAACCTTTTTGTCGGTGATTCTGTACATATATTTCGTAAATGGCAGTTTTTCGAGTGAAAAGTGTGAAGTTATAGCCTATTTTACTAAGAAACGTTCATGCATATTAAGCAGGTTTTGATGTTTTCATATCAGAAATACCACAAAGCGTTTCTATCACACACTGGTCTTCACATTTATAATTCATGTTTTTTGTACGAAAATGTTTTTTTTTTGCTATTCAAAATTCATTCAAAACTGAAAAAAATGGACGCAAAAAATTTGAAATATCGCAAAATTAGAGGTTTGGGACTGAAACATGGAAACACGTTGAACAAATAATGATTCTGTCCTGATTTTGTGCATATATTTCGTAAACTTGGTTGTCAATGGTAGTTTTTCGAGTGAAAAGTGTGAAGTTATAGCCTATTATTACTAAAAGAAACGTTCATACATATTTTGGATTATGATGAATTAACGCAAATGCGTTTTCACTATACTTTTGTCTTGATTGATTATAATTCTTGTATTTTTGTACGAAAATGGGTGATTTGTTTTGTCAAAGGTAATAAAATTCATTCAAATTGGAAAATATTGATGGAAAAGATGGAAATTTCGCCAAATTACGGATTGGGGGGAAAAACATTAAAATACGTAGAACAAATAATATTTCTGTCGTGATTCTGAACATATATTTCGTAAACTTGGTGGTCAATGGCAGTTTTTCGAGTGAAAAGTGTGAAGTTATAGCCTATTTTACTAAGAAACGTTCATGCATATTAAGCAGGTTTTGACGTTTCATATCAGAAATACCACAAAGCGTTTCTTTCACACACTGGTCTTCATATTCATTATTCAAGGATTATTGTACGAAAATGTTTTTTTTTTGCTATTCAAAATTCATTCAAACTGAAAAAAATTGACGCAAAATTTTGAAATATCGCAAAATTAGAGGTTTGGGACCGAAAACATAGAAACACGTTGAACCAATAATGATTATATCATGATTTTGTACATACATTTCGTAAACTTGGTTTACGAAAAGTATGTACAAATTTTTCACAAAATGTATGTACATCAATTTCCTACAAAAATACATGAATTATAATGAATCAAGACAAAAGTATAGTAAAGACCGCATTTCCGTTAATTCATCACAACCTGCAAAATATGTATGAACGTTTCTTAGTAATAGGCTATAACTTCACACTTTGTACGAAAATGGGTGTTTTGCTTGTCAAAGGTAATAAAATCCATTCAAATTGGAAAATATTGATGGAAAAGATGGAAATTTCGCCAAATTACGGATTGGGGTGAAAAACATGAAAATACGTAGAACAAATAATATTTCTGTCGTGATTCTGAACATATATTTCGTAAACTTGGTGGTCAATGGCAGTTTTTCGAGTGAAAAGTGTGAAGTTATGGCCTATTTTACTAAGAAACGTTTCATGCATATTAAGCAGGTTTTGATGTTTTCATATCAGAAATACCACAAAGCGTGTCTATCACACACTGGTCTTGATTCATTCATAATTCAAGGATTTTTGTAAGAAAAATGTTTTTTTTCGCTATTCAAAATTTATTCAAACTGAGAAATATTCACGCAAAAATTTGAAATATCGCAAAATTAGAGGTTTGGGACCGAAAACATGGAAACACGTTGAACAAATAATGATTCTGACATATTTTGCAGGTTATGATGAATTAACGCAAATGCGTTTTTACTATACTTTTGTCTTGATTCATTATAGTTCTTGCATTTTTGTACGAAAAATTGGATTTGCGTTAGTCAAAATTCATTCATACTGAAAAATTTGGACGCAAAGGATTGAAATAAAGCAGTTTTAAAGATTTGGGACCAAAAAGACTAAAATACGTAGAACATAAACTATTTATGTCATGATTGTATACATACTCGTATATTCGTAAACTTGGTCGTCAAACGGATTGGGGTGAAAAACATGAAAATACGTAGAAAAAATAACCTTTTTGTCGTGATTCTGTACATATATTTCGTAAATGGCAGTTTTTCGAGTGAAAAGTGTGAAGTTATAGCCTATTTTACTAAGAAACGTTCATGCATATTAAGCAGGTTTTGATGTTTTCATATCAGAAATACCACAAAGCGTTTCTATCACACACTGGTCTTCACATTAATAATTCATGTTTTTTGTACGAAAATGTTTTTTTTTTTGCTATTCAAAATTCATTCAAACTGAAAAAAATGGACGCAAAAATTTGAAATATCGCAAAATTAGAGGTTTGGGACTGAAACATGGAAACACGTTGAACAAATAATGATTCTGTCCTGATTTTGTGCATATATTTCGTAAACTTGGTTGTCAATGGTAGTTTTTCGAGTGAAAAGTGTGAAGTTATAGCCTATTATTACTAAAAGAAACGTTCATACATATTTTGGATTATGATGAATTAACGCAAATGCGTTTTCACTATACTTTTGTCTTGATTGATTATAATTCTTGTATTTTTGTACGAAAATGGGTGATTTGTTTGTCAAAGGTAATAAAATTCATTCAAATTGGAAAATATTGATGGAAAAGATGGAAATTTCGCCAAATTACGGATTGGGGGGAAAAACATTAAAATACGTAGAACAAATAATATTTCTGTCGTGATTCTGAACATATATTTCGTAAACTTGGTGGTCAATGGCAGTTTTTCGAGTGAAAAGTGTGAAGTTATAGCCTATTTTACTAAGAAACGTTCATGCATATTAAGCAGGTTTTGACGTTTCATATCAGAAATACCACAAAGCGTTTCTTTCACACACTGGTCTTCATATTCATTATTCAAGGATTATTGTACGAAAATGTTTTTTTTTTGCTATTCAAAATTCATTCAAACTGAAAAAAATTGACGCAAAATTTTAAAATATCGCAAAATTAGAGGTTTGGGACCGAAAACATAGAAACACGTTGAACCAATAATGATTCTATCATGATTTTGTACATATATTTCGTAAACTTGGTTTACGAAAAGTGTGTACAAATTTTTCACAAAATGTATGTACATCAATTTCCTACAAAAATACATGAATTATAATGAATCAAGACAAAAGTATAGTAAAAACGCATTTCCGTTAATTCATCACAACCTGCAAAATATGTATGAACGTTTCTTAGTAATAGGCTATAACTTCACACTTTGTACGAAAATGGGTGTTTTGCTTGTCAAAGGTAATAAAATCCATTCAAATTGGAAAATATTGATGGAAAAGATGGAAATTTCGCCAAATTACGGATTGGGGTGAAAAACATGAAAATACGTAGAACAAATAATATTTCTGTCGTGATTCTGAACATATATTTCGTAAACTTGGTGGTTAATGGCAGTTTTTCGAGTGAAAAGTGTGAAGTTATGGCCTATTTTACTAAGAAACGTTCATGCATATTAAGCAGGTTTTGATGTTTTCATATCAGAAATACCACAAAGCGTGTCTATCACACACTGGTCTTGATTCATTCATAATTCAAGGATTTTTGTAAGAAAAATGTTTTTTTTCGCTATTCAAAATTTATTCAAACTGAGAAATATTCACGCAAAAATTTGAAATATCGCAAAATTAGAGGTTTGGGACCGAAAACATGGAAACACGTTGAACAAATAATGATTCTGACATATTTTGCAGGCTATGATGAATTAACGCAAATGCGTTTTTACTATACTTTTGTCTTGATTCATTATAGTTCTTGCATTTTTGTACGAAAAATTGGATTTGCGTTAGTCAAAATTCATTCATACTGAAAAATTTGGACGCAAAGGATTGAAATAAAGCAGTTTTAAAGATTTGGGACCAAAAAGACTAAAATACGTAGAACATAAACTATTTATGTCATGATTGTATACATACTCGTATATTCGTAAACTTGGTCGTCAAACGGATTGGGGTGAAAAACATGAAAATACGTAGAAAAAATAACCTTTTTGTCGTGATTCTGTACATATATTTCGTAAATGGCAGTTTTTCGAGTGAAAAGTGTGAAGTTATAGCCTATTTTACTAAGAAACGTTCATGCATATTAAGCAGGTTTTGATGTTTTCATATCAGAAATACCACAAAGCGTTTCTATCACACACTGGTCTTCACATTAATAATTCATGTTTTTTGTACGAAAATGTTTTTTTTTTGCTATTCAAAATTCATTCAAACTGAAAAAAATGGACGCAAAAATTTGAAATATCGCAAAATTAGAGGTTTGGGACTGAAACATGGAAACACGTTGAACAAATAATGATTCTGTCCTGATTTTGTGCATATATTTCGTAAACTTGGTTGTCAATGGTAGTTTTTCGAGTGAAAAGTGTGAAGTTATAGCCTATTATTACTAAAAGAAACGTTCATACATATTTTGGGTTATGATGAATTAACGCAAATGCGTTTTCACTATACTTTTGTCTTGATTGATTATAATTCTTGTATTTTTGTACGAAAATGGGTGATTTGTTTGTCAAAGGTAATAAAATTCATTCAAATTGGAAAATATTGATGGAAAAGATGGAAATTTCGCCAAATTACGGATTGGGGGGAAAAACATGAAAATACGTAGAACAAATAATATTTCTGTCGTGATTCTGAACATATATTTCGTAAACTTGGTGGTCAATGGCAGTTTTTCGAGTGAAAAGTGTGAAGTTATAGCCTATTTTACTAAGAAACGTTCATGCATATTAAGCAGGTTTTGACGTTTCATATCAGAAATACCACAAAGCGTTTCTTTCACACACTGGTCTTCATATTCATTATTCAAGGATTATTGTACGAAAATGTTTTTTTTTTGCTATTCAAAATTCATTCAAACTGAAAAAAATTGACGCAAAATTTTGAAATATCGCAAAATTAGAGGTTTGGGACCGAAAACATAGAAACACGTTGAACCAATAATGATTATATCATGATTTTGTACATACATTTCGTAAACTTGGTTTACGAAAAGTATGTACAAATTTTTCACAAAATGTATGTACATCAATTTCCTACAAAAATACATGAATTATAATGAATCAAGACAAAAGTATAGTAAAAACGCATTTCCGTTAATTAATCACAACCTGCAAAATATGTATGAACGTTTCTTAGTAATAGGCTATAACTTCACACTTTGTACGAAAATGGGTGTTTTGCTTGTCAAAGGTAATAAAATCCATTCAAATTGGAAAATATTGATGGAAAAGATGGAAATTTCGCCAAATTACGGATTGGGGTGAAAAACATGAAAATACGTAGAACAAATAATATTTCTGTCGTGATTCTGAACATATATTTCGTAAACTTGGTGGTCAATGGCAGTTTTTCGAGTGAAAAGTGTGAAGTTATGGCCTATTTTACTAAGAAACGTTCATGCATATTAAGCAGGTTTTGATGTTTTCATATCAGAAATACCACAAAGCGTGTCTATCACACACTGGTCTTGATTCATTCATAATTCAAGGATTTTTGTAAGAAAAATGTTTTTTTTCGCTATTCAAAATTTATTCAAACTGAGAAATATTCACGCAAAAATTTGAAATATCGCAAAATTAGAGGTTTGGGACCGAAAACATGGAAACACGTTGAACAAATAATGATTCTGACATATTTTGCAGGCTATGATGAATTAACGCAAATGCGTTTTTACTATACTTTTGTCTTGATTCATTATAGTTCTTGCATTTTTGTACGAAAAATTGGATTTGCGTTAGTCAAAATTCATTCATACTGAAAAATTTGGACGCAAAGGATTGAAATAAAGCAGTTTTAAAGATTTGGGACCAAAAAGACTAAAATACGTAGAACATAAACTATTTATGTCATGATTGTATACATACTCGTATATTCGTAAACTTGGTCGTCAAACGGATTGGGGTGAAAAACATGAAAATACGTAGAAAAAATAACCTTTTTGTCGTGATTCTGTACATATATTTCGTAAATGGCAGTTTTTCGAGTGAAAAGTGTGAAGTTATAGCCTATTTTACTAAGAAACGTTCATGCATATTAAGCAGGTTTTGATGTTTTCATATCAGAAATACCACAAAGCGTTTCTATCACACACTGGTCTTCACATTAATAATTCATGTTTTTTGTACGAAAATGTTTTTTTTTGCTATTCAAAATTCATTCAAACTGAAAAAAATGGACGCAAAAATTTGAAATATCGCAAAATTAGAGGTTTGGGACTGAAACATGGAAACACGTTGAACAAATAATGATTCTGTCCTGATTTTGTGCATATATTTCGTAAACTTGGTTGTCAATGGTAGTTTTTCGAGTGAAAAGTGTGAAGTTATAGCCTATTATTACTAAAAGAAACGTTCATACATATTTTGGGTTATGATGAATTAACGCAAATGCGTTTTCACTATACTTTTGTCTTGATTGATTATAATTCTTGTATTTTTGTACGAAAATGGGTGATTTGTTTGTCAAAGGTAATAAAATTCATTCAAATTGGAAAATATTGATGGAAAAGATGGAAATTTCGCCAAATTACGGATTGGGGGGAAAAACATGAAAATACGTAGAACAAATAATATTTCTGTCGTGATTCTGAACATATATTTCGTAAACTTGGTGGTCAATGGCAGTTTTTCGAGTGAAAAGTGTGAAGTTATAGCCTATTTTACTAAGAAACGTTCATGCATATTAAGCAGGTTTTGACGTTTCATATCAGAAATACCACAAAGCGTTTCTTTCACACACTGGTCTTCATATTCATTATTCAAGGATTATTGTACGAAAATGTTTTTTTTTTGCTATTCAAAATTCATTCAAACTGAAAAAAATTGACGCAAAATTTTGAAATATCGCAAAATTAGAGGTTTGGGACCGAAAACATAGAAACACGTTGAACCAATAATGATTCTATCATGATTTTGTACATACATTTCGTAAACTTGGTTTACGAAAAGTATGTACAAATTTTTCACAAAATGTATGTACATCAATTTCCTACAAAAATACATGAATTATAATGAATCAAGACAAAAGTATAGTAAAAACGCATTTCCGTTAATTCATCACAACCTGCAAAATATGTATGAACGTTTCTTAGTAATAGGCTATAACTTCACACTTTGTACGAAAATGGGTGTTTTGCTTGTCAAAGGTAATAAAATCCATTCAAATTGGAAAATATTGATGGAAAAGATGGAAATTTCGCCAAATTACGGATTGGGGTGAAAAACATGAAAATACGTAGAACAAATAATATTTCTGTCGTGATTCTGAACATATATTTCGTAAACTTGGTGGTCAATGGCAGTTTTTCGAGTGAAAAGTGTGAAGTTATGGCCTATTTTACTAAGAAACGTTCATGCATATTAAGCAGGTTTTGATGTTTTCATATCAGAAATACCACAAAGCGTGTCTATCACACACTGGTCTTGATTCATTCATAATTCAAGGATTTTTGTAAGAAAAATGTTTTTTTTCGCTATTCAAAATTTATTCAAACTGAGAAATATTCACGCAAAAATTTGAAATATCGCAAAATTAGAGGTTTGGGACCGAAAACATGGAAACACGTTGAACAAATAATGATTCTGACATATTTTGCAGGTTATGATGAATTAACGCAAATGCGTTTTTACTATACTTTTGTCTTGATTCATTATAGTTCTTGCATTTTTGTACGAAAAATTGGATTTGCGTTAGTCAAAATTCATTCATACTGAAAAATTTGGACGCAAAGGATTGAAATAAAGCAGTTTTAAAGATTTGGGACCAAAAAGACTAAAATACGTAGAACATAAACTATTTATGTCATGATTGTATACATACTCGTATATTCGTAAACTTGGTCGTCAAACGGATTGGGGTGAAAAACATGAAAATACGTAGAAAAAATAACCTTTTTGTCGTGATTCTGTACATATATTTCGTAAATGGCAGTTTTTCGAGTGAAAAGTGTGAAGTTATAGCCTATTTTACTAAGAAACGTTCATGCATATTAAGCAGGTTTTGATGTTTTCATATCAGAAATACCACAAAGCGTTTCTATCACACACTGGTCTTCACATTAATAATTCATGTTTTTTGTACGAAAATGTTTTTTTTTTGCTATTCAAAATTCATTCAAACTGAAAAAAATGGACGCAAAAATTTGAAATATCGCAAAATTAGAGGTTTGGGACTGAAACATGGAAACACGTTGAACAAATAATGATTCTGTCCTGATTTTGTGCATATATTTCGTAAACTTGGTTGTCAATGGTAGTTTTTCGAGTGAAAAGTGTGAAGTTATAGCCTATTATTACTAAAAGAAACGTTCATACATATTTTGGGTTATGATGAATTAACGAATGCGTTTTCACTATACTTTTGTCTTGATTGATTATAATTCTTGTATTTTTGTACGAAAATGGGTGATTTGTTTGTCAAAGGTAATAAAATTCATTCAAATTGGAAAATATTGATGGCAAAGATGGAAATTTCGCCAAATTACGGATTGGGGGGAAAAACATGAAAATACGTAGAACAAATAATATTTCTGTCGTGATTCTGAACATATATTTCGTAAACTTGGTGGTCAATGGCAGTTTTTCGAGTGAAAAGTGTGAAGTTATAGCCTATTTTACTAAGAAACTTTCATGCATATTAAGCAGGTTTTGACGTTTCATATCAGAAATACCACAAAGCGTTTCTTTCACACACTGGTCTTCATATTCATTATTCAAGGATTATTGTACGAAAATGTTTTTTTTTTGCTATTCAAAATTCATTCAAACTGAAAAAAATTGACGCAAAATTTTGAAATATCGCAAAATTAGAGGTTTGGGACCGAAAACATAGAAACACGTTGAACCAATAATGATTATATCATGATTTTGTACATACATTTCGTAAACTTGGTTTACGAAAAGTATGTACAAATTTTTCACAAAATGTATGTACATCAATTTCCTACAAAAATACATGAATTATAATGAATCAAGACAAAAGTATAGTAAAAACGCATTTCCGTTAATTCATCACAACCTGCAAAATATGTATGAACGTTTCTTAGTAATAGGCTATAACTTCACACTTTGTACGAAAATGGGTGTTTTGCTTGTCAAAGGTAATAAAATCCATTCAAATTGGAAAATATTGATGGAAAAGATGGAAATTTCGCCAAATTACGGATTGGGGTGAAAAACATGAAAATACGTAGAACAAATAATATTTCTGTCGTGATTCTGAACACATATTTCGTAAACTTGGTGGTTAATGGCAGTTTTTCGAGTGAAAAGTGTGAAGTTATGGCCTATTTTACTAAGAAACGTTCATGCATATTAAGCAGGTTTTGATGTTTTCATATCAGAAATACCACAAAGCGTGTCTATCACACACTGGTCTTGATTCATTCATAATTCAAGGATTTTTGTAAGAAAAATGTTTCTTTTCGCTATTCAAAATTTATTCAAACTGAAAAATATTCACGCAAAAATTTGAAATATCGCAAAATTAGAGGTTTGGGACCGAAAACATGGAAACACGTTGAACAAATAATGATTCTGACATATTTTGCAGGTTATGATGAATTAACGCAAATGCGTTTTTACTATACTTTTGTCATGATTCATTATAGTTCTTGCATTTTTGTACGAAAAATTGGATTTGCGTTAGTCAAAATTCATTCATACTGAAAAATTTGGACGCAAAGGATTGAAATAAAGCAGTTTTAAAGATTTGGGACCAAAAAGACTAAAATACGTAGAACATAAACTATTTATGTCATGATTGTATACATACTCGTATATTCGTAAACTTGGTCGTCAAACGGATTGGGGTGAAAAACATGAAAATACGTAGAAAAAATAACCTTTTTGTCGTGATTCTGTACATATATTTCGTAAATGGCAGTTTTTCGAGTGAAAAGTGTGAAGTTATAGCCTATTTTACTAAGAAACGTTCATGCATATTAAGCAGGTTTTGATGTTTTCATATCAGAAATACCACAAAGCGTTTCTATCACACACTGGTCTTCACATTAATAATTCATGTTTTTTGTACGAAAATGTTTTTTTTTTGCTATTCAAAATTCATTCAAACTGAAAAAAATGGACGCAAAAATTTGAAATATCGCAAAATTAGAGGTTTGGGACTGAAACATGGAAACACGTTGAACAAATAATGATTCTGTCCTGATTTTGTGCATATATTTCGTAAACTTGGTTGTCAATGGTAGTTTTTCGAGTGAAAAGTGTGAAGTTATAGCCTATTATTACTAAAAGAAACGTTCATACATATTTTGGGTTATGATGAATTAACGCAAATGCGTTTTCACTATACTTTTGTCTTGATTGATTATAATTCTTGTATTTTTGTACGAAAATGGGTGATTTGTTTGTCAAAGGTAATAAAATTCATTCAAATTGGAAAATATTGATGGAAAAGATGGAAATTTCGCCAAATTACGGATTGGGGGGAAAAACATGAAAATACGTAGAACAAATAATATTTCTGTCGTGATTCTGAACATATATTTCGTAAACTTGGTGGTCAATGGCAGTTTTTCGAGTGAAAAGTGTGAAGTTATAGCCTATTTTACTAAGAAACGTTCATGCATATTAAGCAGGTTTTGACGTTTCATATCAGAAATACCACAAAGCGTTTCTTTCACACACTGGTCTTCATATTCATTATTCAAGGATTATTGTACGAAAATGTTTTTTTTTTGCTATTCAAAATTCATTCAAACTGAAAAAAATTGACGCAAAATTTTGAAATATCGCAAAATTAGAGGTTTGGGACCGAAAACATAGAAACACGTTGAACCAATAATGATTCTATCATGATTTTGTACATACATTTCGTAAACTTGGTTTACGAAAAGTATGTACAAATTTTTCACAAAATGTATGTACATCAATTTCCTACAAAAATACATGAATTATAATGAATCAAGACAAAAGTATAGTAAAAACGCATTTCCGTTAATTAATCACAACCTGCAAAATATGTATGAACGTTTCTTAGTAATAGGCTATAACTTCACACTTTGTACGAAAATGGGTGTTTTGCTTGTCAAAGGTAATAAAATCCATTCAAATTGGAAAATATTGATGGAAAAGATGGAAATTTCGCCAAATTACGGATTGGGGTGAAAAACATGAAAATACGTAGAACAAATAATATTTCTGTCGTGATTCTGAACATATATTTCGTAAACTTGGTGGTCAATGGCAGTTTTTCGAGTGAAAAGTGTGAAGTTATGGCCTATTTTACTAAGAAACGTTCATGCATATTAAGCAGGTTTTGATGTTTTCATATCAGAAATACCACAAAGCGTGTCTATCACACACTGGTCTTGATTCATTCATAATTCAAGGATTTTTGTAAGAAAAATGTTTTTTTTCGCTATTCAAAATTTATTCAAACTGAGAAATATTCACGCAAAAATTTGAAATATCGCAAAATTAGAGGTTTGGGACCGAAAACATGGAAACACGTTGAACAAATAATGATTCTGACATATTTTGCAGGCTATGATGAATTAACGCAAATGCGTTTTTACTATACTTTTGTCTTGATTCATTATAGTTCTTGCATTTTTGTACGAAAAATTGGATTTGCGTTAGTCAAAATTCATTCATACTGAAAAATTTGGACGCAAAGGATTGAAATAAAGCAGTTTTAAAGATTTGGGACCAAAAAGACTAAAATACGTAGAACATAAACTATTTATGTCATGATTGTATACATACTCGTATATTCGTAAACTTGGTTGTCAAACGGATTGGGGTGAAAAACATGAAAATACGTAGAAAAAATAACCTTTTTGTCGTGATTCTGTACATATATTTCGTAAATGGCAGTTTTTCGAGTGAAAAGTGTGAAGTTATAGCCTATTTTACTAAGAAACGTTCATGCATATTAAGCAGGTTTTGATGTTTTCATATCAGAAATACCACAAAGCGTTTCTATCACACACTGGTCTTCACATTAATAATTCATGTTTTTTGTACGAAAATGTTTTTTTTTTGCTATTCAAAATTCATTCAAACTGAAAAAAATGGACGCAAAAATTTGAAATATCGCAAAATTAGAGGTTTGGGACTGAAACATGGAAACACGTTGAACAAATAATGATTCTGTCCTGATTTTGTGCATATATTTCGTAAACTTGGTTGTCAATGGTAGTTTTTCGAGTGAAAAGTGTGAAGTTATAGCCTATTATTACTAAAAGAAACGTTCATACATATTTTGGGTTATGATGAATTAACGCAAATGCGTTTTCACTATACTTTTGTCTTGATTGATTATAATTCTTGTATTTTTGTACGAAAATGGGTGATTTGTTTGTCAAAGGTAATAAAATTCATTCAAATTGGAAAATATTGATGGCAAAGATGGAAATTTCGCCAAATTACGGATTGGGGGGAAAAACATGAAAATACGTAGAACAAATAATATTTCTGTCGTGATTCTGAACATATATTTCGTAAACTTGGTGGTCAATGGCAGTTTTTCGAGTGAAAAGTGTGAAGTTATAGCCTATTTTACTAAGAAACGTTCATGCATATTAAGCAGGTTTTGACGTTTCATATCAGAAATACCACAAAGCGTTTCTTTCACACACTGGTCTTCATATTCATTATTCAAGGATTATTGTACGAAAATGTTTTTTTTTTGCTATTCAAAATTCATTCAAACTGAAAAAAATTGACGCAAAATTTTGAAATATCGCAAAATTAGAGGTTTGGGACCGAAAACATAGAAACACGTTGAACCAATAATGATTCTATCATGATTTTGTACATACATTTCGTAAACTTGGTTTACGAAAAGTATGTACAAATTTTTCACAAAATGTATGTACATCAATTTCCTACAAAAATACATGAATTATAATGAATCAAGACAAAAGTATAGTAAAAACGCATTTCCGTTAATTAATCACAACCTGCAAAATATGTATGAACGTTTCTTAGTAATAGGCTATAACTTCACACTTTGTACGAAAATGGGTGTTTTGCTTGTCAAAGGTAATAAAATCCATTCAAATTGGAATATATTGATGGAAAAGATGGAAATTTCGCCAAATTACGGATTGGGGTGAAAAACATGAAAATACGTAGAACAAATAATATTTCTGCCGTGATTCTGAACATATATTTCGTAAACTTGGTGGTCAATGGCAGTTTTTCGAGTGAAAAGTGTGAAGTTATGGCCTATTTTACTAAGAAACGTTCATGCATATTAAGCAGGTTTTGATGTTTTCATATCAGAAATACCACAAAGCGTGTCTATCACACACTGGTCTTGATTCATTCATAATTCAAGGATTTTTGTAAGAAAAATGTTTTTTTTCGCTATTCAAAATTTATTCAAACTGAAAAATATTCACGCAAAAATTTGAAATATCGCAAAATTAGAGGTTTGGGACCGAAAACATGGAAACACGTTGAACAAATAATGATTCTGACATATTTTGCAGGTTATGATGAATTAACGCAAATGCGTTTTTACTATACTTTTGTCATGATTCATTATAGTTCTTGCATTTTTGTACGAAAAATTGGATTTGCGTTAGTCAAAATTCATTCATACTGAAAAATTTGGACGCAAAGGATTGAAATAAAGCAGTTTTAAAGATTTGGGACCAAAAAGACTAAAATACGTAGAACATAAACTATTTATGTCATGATTGTATACATACTCGTATATTCGTAAACTTGGTCGTCAAACGGATTGGGGTGAAAAACATGAAAATACGTAGAAAAAATAACCTTTTTGTCGTGATTCTGTACATATATTTCGTAAATGGCAGTTTTTCGAGTGAAAAGTGTGAAGTTATAGCCTATTTTACTAAGAAACGTTCATGCATATTAAGCAGGTTTTGATGTTTTCATATCAGAAATACCACAAAGCGTTTCTATCACACACTGGTCTTCACATTAATAATTCATGTTTTTTGTACGAAAATGTTTTTTTTTTGCTATTCAAAATTCATTCAAACTGAAAAAAATGGACGCAAAAATTTGAAATATCGCAAAATTAGAGGTTTGGGACTGAAACATGGAAACACGTTGAACAAATAATGATTCTGTCCTGATTTTGTGCATATATTTCGTAAACTTGGTTGTCAATGGTAGTTTTTCGAGTGAAAAGTGTGAAGTTATAGCCTATTATTACTAAAAGAAACGTTCATACATATTTTGGGTTATGATGAATTAACGCAAATGCGTTTTCACTATACTTTTGTCTTGATTGATTATAATTCTTGTATTTTTGTACGAAAATGGGTGATTTGTTTGTCAAAGGTAATAAAATTCATTCAAATTGGAAAATATTGATGGAAAAGATGGAAATTTCGCCAAATTACGGATTGGGGGGAAAAACATGAAAATACGTAGAACAAATAATATTTCTGTCGTGATTCTGAACATATATTTCGTAAACTTGGTGGTCAATGGCAGTTTTTCGAGTGAAAAGTGTGAAGTTATAGCCTATTTTACTAAGAAACGTTCATGCATATTAAGCAGGTTTTGACGTTTCATATCAGAAATACCACAAAGCGTTTCTTTCACACACTGGTCTTCATATTCATTATTCAAGGATTATTGTACGAAAATGTTTTTTTTGCTATTCAAAATTCATTCAAACTGAAAAAAATTGACGCAAAATTTTGAAATATCGCAAAATTAGAGGTTTGGGACCGAAAACATAGAAACACGTTGAACCAATAATGATTCTGACATATTTTGCAGGCTATGATGAATTAACGCAAATGCGTTTTTACTATACTTTTGTCTTGATTCATTATAGTTCTTGCATTTTTGTACGAAAAATTGGATTTGCGTTAGTCAAAATTCATTCATACTGAAAAATTTGGACGCAAAGGATTGAAATAAAGCAGTTTTAAAGATTTGGGACCAAAAAGACTAAAATACGTAGAACATAAACTATTTATGTCATGATTGTATACATACTCGTATATTCGTAAACTTGGTCGTCAAACGGATTGGGGTGAAAAACATGAAAATACGTAGAAAAAATAACCTTTTTGTCGTGATTCTGTACATATATTTCGTAAATGGCAGTTTTTCGAGTGAAAAGTGTGAAGTTATAGCCTATTTTACTAAGAAACGTTCATGCATATTAAGCAGGTTTTGATGTTTTCATATCAGAAATACCACAAAGCGTTTCTATCACACACTGGTCTTCACATTAATAATTCATGTTTTTTGTACGAAAATGTTTTTTTTTTGCTATTCAAAATTCATTCAAACTGAAAAAAATGGACGCAAAAATTTGAAATATCGCAAAATTAGAGGTTTGGGACTGAAACATGGAAACACGTTGAACAAATAATGATTCTGTCCTGATTTTGTGCATATATTTCGTAAACTTGGTTGTCAATGGTAGTTTTTCGAGTGAAAAGTGTGAAGTTATAGCCTATTATTACTAAAAAAAACGTTCATACATATTTTGGGTTATGATGAATTAACGCAAATGCGTTTTCACTATACTTTTGTCTTGATTGATTATAATTCTTGTATTTTTGTACGAAAATGGGTGATTTGTTTGTCAAAGGTAATAAAATTCATTCAAATTGGAAAATATTGATGGCAAAGATGGAAATTTCGCCAAATTACGGATTGGGGGGAAAAACATGAAAATACGTAGAACAAATAATATTTCTGTCGTGATTCTGAACATATATTTCGTAAACTTGGTGGTCAATGGCAGTTTTTCGAGTGAAAAGTGTGAAGTTATAGCCTATTTTACTAAGAAACGTTCATGCATATTAAGCAGGTTTTGACGTTTCATATCAGAAATACCACAAAGCGTTTCTTTCACACACTGGTCTTCATATTCATTATTCAAGGATTATTGTACGAAAATGTTTTTTTTTTGCTATTCAAAATTCATTCAAACTGAAAAAAATTGACGCAAAATTTTGAAATATCGCAAAATTAGAGGTTTGGGACCGAAAACATAGAAACACGTTGAACCAATAATGATTCTATCATGATTTTGTACATACATTTCGTAAACTTGGTTTACGAAAAGTATGTACAAATTTTTCACAAAATGTATGTACATCAATTTCCTACAAAAATACATGAATTATAATGAATCAAGACAAAAGTATAGTAAAAACGCATTTCCGTTTATTCATCACAACCTGCAAAATATGTATGAACGTTTCTTAGTAATAGGCTATAACTTCACACTTTGTACGAAAATGGGTGTTTTGCTTGTCAAAGGTAATAAAATCCATTCAAATTGGAAAATATTGATGGAAAAGATGGAAATTTCGCCAAATTACGGATTGGGGTGAAAAACATGAAAATACGTAGAACAAATAATATTTCTGTCGTGATTCTGAACATATATTTCGTAAACTTGGTGGTTAATGGCAGTTTTTCGAGTGAAAAGTGTGAAGTTATGGCCTATTTTACTAAGAAACGTTCATGCATATTAAGCAGGTTTTGATGTTTTCATATCAGAAATACCACAAAGCGTGTCTATCACACACTGGTCTTGATTCATTCATAATTCAAGGATTTTTGTAAGAAAAATGTTTTTTTTCGCTATTCAAAATTTATTCAAACTGAAAAATATTCACGCAAAAATTTGAAATATCGCAAAATTAGAGGTTTGGGACCGAAAACATGGAAACACGTTGAACAAATAATGATTCTGACATATTTTGCAGGTTATGATGAATTAACGCAAATGCGTTTTTACTATACTTTTGTCTTGATTCATTATAGTTCTTGCATTTTTGTACGAAAAATTGGATTTGCGTTAGTCAAAATTCATTCATACTGAAAAATTTGGACGCAAAGGATTGAAATAAAGCAGTTTTAAAGATTTGGGACCAAAAAGACTAAAATACGTAGAACATAAACTATTTATGTCATGATTGTATACATACTCGTATATTCGTAAACTTGGTCGTCAAACGGATTGGGGTGAAAAACATGAAAATACGTAGAAAAAATAACCTTTTTGTCGTGATTCTGTACATATATTTCGTAAATGGCAGTTTTTCGAGTAAAAAGTGTGAAGTTATAGCCTATTTTACTAAGAAACGTTCATGCATATTAAGCAGGTTTTGATGTTTTCATATCAGAAATACCACAAAGCGTTTCTATCACACACTGGTCTTCACATTAATAATTCATGTTTTTTGTACGAAAATGTTTTTTTTTTGCTATTCAAAATTCATTCAAACTGAAAAAAATGGACGCAAAAATTTGAAATATCGCAAAATTAGAGGTTTGGGACTGAAACATGGAAACACGTTGAACAAATAATGATTCTGTCCTGATTTTGTGCATATATTTCGTAAACTTGGTTGTCAATGGTAGTTTTTCGAGTGAAAAGTGTGAAGTTATAGCCTATTATTACTAAAAGAAACGTTCATACATATTTTGGGTTATGATGAATTAACGCAAATGCGTTTTCACTATACTTTTGTCTTGATTGATTATAATTCTTGTATTTTTGTACGAAAATGGGTGATTTGTTTGTCAAAGGTAATAAAATTCATTCAAATTGGAAAATATTGATGGCAAAGATGGAAATTTCGCCAAATTACGGATTGGGGGGAAAAACATGAAAATACGTAGAACAAATAATATTTCTGTCGTGATTCTGAACATATATTTCGTAAACTTGGTGGTCAATGGCAGTTTTTCGAGTGAAAAGTGTGAAGTTATAGCCTATTTTACTAAGAAACGTTCATGCATATTAAGCAGGTTTTGACGTTTCATATCAGAAATACCACAAAGCGTTTCTTTCACACACTGGTCTTCATATTCATTATTCAAGGATTATTGTACGAAAATGTTTTTTTTTTGCTATTCAAAATTCATTCAAACTGAAAAAAATTGACGCAAAATTTTGAAATATCGCAAAATTAGAGGTTTGGGACCGAAAACATAGAAACACGTTGAACCAATAATGATTCTATCATGATTTTGTACATACATTTCGTAAACTTGGTTTACGAAAAGTATGTACAAATTTTTCACAAAATGTATGTACATCAATTTCCTACAAAAATACATGAATTATAATGAATCAAGACAAAAGTATAGTAAAAACGCATTTCCGTTTATTCATCACAACCTGCAAAATATGTATGAACGTTTCTTAGTAATAGGCTATAACTTCACACTTTGTACGAAAATGGGTGTTTTGCTTGTCAAAGGTAATAAAATCCATTCAAATTGGAAAATATTGATGGAAAAGATGGAAATTTCGCCAAATTACGGATTGGGGTGAAAAACATGAAAATACGTAGAACAAATAATATTTCTGTCGTGATTCTGAACATATATTTCGTAAACTTGGTGGTTAATGGCAGTTTTTCGAGTGAAAAGTGTGAAGTTATGGCCTATTTTACTAAGAAACGTTCATGCATATTAAGCAGGTTTTGATGTTTTCATATCAGAAATACCACAAAGCGTGTCTATCACACACTGGTCTTGATTCATTCATAATTCAAGGATTTTTGTAAGAAAAATGTTTTTTTTCGCTATTCAAAATTTATTCAAACTGAAAAATATTCACGCAAAAATTTGAAATATCGCAAAATTAGAGGTTTGGGACCGAAAACATGGAAACACGTTGAACAAATAATGATTCTGACATATTTTGCAGGTTATGATGAATTAACGCAAATGCGTTTTTACTATACTTTTGTCTTGATTCATTATAGTTCTTGCATTTTTGTACGAAAAATTGGATTTGCGTTAGTCAAAATTCATTCATACTGAAAAATTTGGACGCAAAGGATTGAAATAAAGCAGTTTTAAAGATTTGGGACCAAAAAGACTAAAATACGTAGAACATAAACTATTTATGTCATGATTGTATACATACTCGTATATTCGTAAACTTGGTCGTCAAACGGATTGGGGTGAAAAACATGAAAATACGTAGAAAAAATAACCTTTTTGTCGTGATTCTGTACATATATTTCGTAAATGGCAGTTTTTCGAGTAAAAAGTGTGAAGTTATAGCCTATTTTACTAAGAAACGTTCATGCATATTAAGCAGGTTTTGATGTTTTCATATCAGAAATACCACAAAGCGTTTCTATCACACACTGGTCTTCACATTAATAATTCATGTTTTTTGTACGAAAATGTTTTTTTTTTGCTATTCAAAATTCATTCAAACTGAAAAAAATGGACGCAAAAATTTGAAATATCGCAAAATTAGAGGTTTGGGACTGAAACATGGAAACACGTTGAACAAATAATGATTCTGTCCTGATTTTGTGCATATATTTCGTAAACTTGGTTGTCAATGGTAGTTTTTCGAGTGAAAAGTGTGAAGTTATAGCCTATTATTACTAAAAGAAACGTTCATACATATTTTGGGTTATGATGAATTAACGCAAATGCGTTTTCACTATACTTTTGTCTTGATTGATTATAATTCTTGTATTTTTGTACGAAAATGGGTGATTTGTTTGTCAAAGGTAATAAAATTCATTCAAATTGGAAAATATTGATGGCAAAGATGGAAATTTCGCCAAATTACGGATTGGGGGGAAAAACATGAAAATACGTAGAACAAATAATATTTCTGTCGTGATTCTGAACATATATTTCGTAAACTTGGTGGTCAATGGCAGTTTTTCGAGTGAAAAGTGTGAAGTTATAGCCTATTTTACTAAGAAACGTTCATGCATATTAAGCAGGTTTTGACGTTTCATATCAGAAATACCACAAAGCGTTTCTTTCACACACTGGTCTTCATATTCATTATTCAAGGATTATTGTACGAAAATGTTTTTTTTTTGCTATTCAAAATTCATTCAAACTGAAAAAAATTGACGCAAAATTTTGAAATATCGCAAAATTAGAGGTTTGGGACCGAAAACATAGAAACACGTTGAACCAATAATGATTCTATCATGATTTTGTACATACATTTCGTAAACTTGGTTTACGAAAAGTATGTACAAATTTTTCACAAAATGTATGTACATCAATTTCCTACAAAAATACATGAATTATAATGAATCAAGACAAAAGTATAGTAAAAACGCATTTCCGTTAATTCATCACAACCTGCAAAATATGTATGAACGTTTCTTAGTAATAGGCTATAACTTCACACTTTGTACGAAAATGGGTGTTTTGCTTGTCAAAGGTAATAAAATCCATTCAAATTGGAAAATATTGATGGAAAAGATGGAAATTTCGCCAAATTACGGATTGGGGGGAAAAACATGAAAATACGTAGAACAAATAATATTTCTGTCGTGATTCTGAACATATATTTCGTAAACTTGGTGGTCAATGGCAGTTTTTCGAGTGAAAAGTGTGAAGTTATAGCCTATTTTACTAAGAAACGTTCATGCATATTAAGCAGGTTTTGACGTTTCATATCAGAAATACCACAAAGCGTTTCTTTCACACACTGGTCTTCATATTCATTATTCAAGGATTATTGTACGAAAATGTTTTTTTTTGCTATTCAAAATTCATTCAAACTGAAAAAAATTGACGCAAAATTTTGAAATATCGCAAAATTAGAGGTTTGGGACCGAAAACATAGAAACACGTTGAACCAATAATGATTCTATCATGATTTTGTACATACATTTCGTAAACTTGGTTTACGAAAAGTATGTACAAATTTTTCACAAAATGTATGTACATCAATTTCCTACAAAAATACATGAATTATAATGAATCAAGACAAAAGTATAGTAAAAACGCATTTCCGTTAATTCATCACAACCTGCAAAATATGTATGAACGTTTCTTAGTAATAGGCTATAACTTCACACTTTGTACGAAAATGGGTGTTTTGCTTGTCAAAGGTAATAAAATCCATTCAAATTGGAAAATATTGATGGAAAAGATGGAAATTTCGCCAAATTACGGATTGGGGTGAAAAACATGAAAATACGTAGAACAAATAATATTTCTGTCGTGATTCTGAACATATATTTCGTAAACTTGGTGGTCAATGGCAGTTTTTCGAGTGAAAAGTGTGAAGTTATGGCCTATTTTACTAAGAAACGTTCATGCATATTAAGCAGGTTTTGATGTTTTCATATCAGAAATACCACAAAGCGTGTCTATCACACACTGGTCTTGATTCATTCATAATTCAAGGATTTTTGTAAGAAAAATGTTTTTTTTCGCTATTCAAAATTTATTCAAACTGAGAAATATTCACGCAAAAATTTGAAATATCGCAAAATTAGAGGTTTGGGACCGAAAACATGGAAACACGTTGAACAAATAATGATTCTGACATATTTTGCAGGTTATGATGAATTAACGCAAATGCGTTTTTACTATACTTTTGTCTTGATTCATTATAGTTCTTGCATTTTTGTACGAAAAATTGGATTTGCGTTAGTCAAAATTCATTCATACTGAAAAATTTGGACGCAAAGGATTGAAATAAAGCAGTTTTAAAGATTTGGGACCAAAAAGACTAAAATACGTAGAACATAAACTATTTATGTCATGATTGTATACATACTCGTATATTCGTAAACTTGGTCGTCAAACGGATTGGGGTGAAAAACATGAAAATACGTAGAAAAAATAACCTTTTTGTCGTGATTCTGTACATATATTTCGTAAATGGCAGTTTTTCGAGTGAAAAGTGTGAAGTTATAGCCTATTTTACTAAGAAACGTTCATGCATATTAAGCAGGTTTTGATGTTTTCATATCAGAAATACCACAAAGCGTTTCTATCACACACTGGTCTTCACATTAATAATTCATGTTTTTTGTACGAAAATGTTTTTTTTTTGCTATTCAAAATTCATTCAAACTGAAAAAAATGGACGCAAAAATTTGAAATATCGCAAAATTAGAGGTTTGGGACTGAAACATGGAAACACGTTGAACAAATAATGATTCTGTCCTGATTTTGTGCATATATTTCGTAAACTTGGTTGTCAATGGTAGTTTTTCGAGTGAAAAGTGTGAAGTTATAGCCTATTATTACTAAAAGAAACGTTCATACATATTTTGGGTTATGATGAATTAACGCAAATGCGTTTTCACTATACTTTTGTCTTGATTGATTATGATTCTTGTATTTTTGTACGAAAATGGGTGATTTGTTTGTCAAAGGTAATAAAATTCATTCAAATTGGAAAATATTGATGGCAAAGATGGAAATTTCGCCAAATTACGGATTGGGGGGAAAAACATGAAAATACGTAGAACAAATAATATTTCTGTCGTGATTCTGAACATATATTTCGTAAACTTGGTGGTCAATGGCAGTTTTTCGAGTGAAAAGTGTGAAGTTATAGCCTATTTTACTAAGAAACGTTCATGCATATTAAGCAGGTTTTGACGTTTCATATCAGAAATACCACAAAGCGTTTCTTTCACACACTGGTCTTCATATTCATTATTCAAGGATTATTGTACGAAAATGTTTTTTTTTTGCTATTCAAAATTCATTCAAACTGAAAAAAATTGACGCAAAATTTTGAAATATCGCAAAATTAGAGGTTTGGGACCGAAAACATAGAAACACGTTGAACCAATAATGATTCTATCATGATTTTGTACATACATTTCGTAAACTTGGTTTACGAAAAGTATGTACAAATTTTTCACAAAATGTATGTACATCAATTTCCTACAAAAATACATGAATTATAATGAATCAAGACAAAAGTATAGTAAAAACGCATTTCCGTTAATTAATCACAACCTGCAAAATATGTATGAACGTTTCTTAGTAATAGGCTATAACTTCACACTTTGTACGAAAATGGGTGTTTTGCTTGTCAAAGGTAATAAAATCCATTCAAATTGGAATATATTGATGGAAAAGATGGAAATTTCGCCAAATTACGGATTGGGGTGAAAAACATGAAAATACGTAGAACAAATAATATTTCTGTCGTGATTCTGAACATATATTTCGTAAACTTGGTGGTCAATGGCAGTTTTTCGAGTGAAAAGTGTGAAGTTATGGCCTATTTTACTAAGAAACGTTCATGCATATTAAGCAGGTTTTGATGTTTTCATATCAGAAATACCACAAAGCGTGTCTATCATACACTGGTCTTGATTCATTCATAATTCAAGGATTTTTGTAAGAAAAATGTTTTTTTTCGCTATTCAAAATTTATTCAAACTGAAAAATATTCACGCAAAAATTTGAAATATCGCAAAATTAGAGGTTTGGGACCGAAAACATGGAAACACGTTGAACAAATAATGATTCTGACATATTTTGCAGGTTATGATGAATTAACGCAAATGCGTTTTTACTATACTTTTGTCTTGATTCATTATAGTTCTTGCATTTTTGTACGAAAAATTGGATTTGCGTTAGTCAAAATTCATTCATACTGAAAAATTTGGACGCAAAGGATTGAAATAAAGCAGTTTTAAAGATTTGGGACCAAAAAGACTAAAATACGTAGAACATAAACTATTTATGTCATGATTGTATACATACTCGTATATTCGTTAACTTGGTCGTCAAACGGATTGGGGTGAAAAACATGAAAATACGTAGAAAAAATAACCTTTTTGTCGTGATTCTGTACATATATTTCGTAAATGGCAGTTTTTCGAGTGAAAAGTGTGAAGTTATAGCCTATTTTACTAAGAAACGTTCATGCATATTAAGCAGGTTTTGATGTTTTCATATCAGAAATACCACAAAGCGTTTCTATCACACACTGGTCTTCACATTAATAATTCATGTTTTTTGTACGAAAATGTTTTTTTTTTGCTATTCAAAATTCATTCAAACTGAAAAAAATGGACGCAAAAATTTGAAATATCGCAAAATTAGAGGTTTGGGACTGAAACATGGAAACACGTTGAACAAATAATGATTCTGTCCTGATTTTGTGCATATATTTCGTAAACTTGGTTGTCAATGGTAGTTTTTCGAGTGAAAAGTGTGAAGTTATAGCCTATTATTACTAAAAGAAACGTTCATACATATTTTGGGTTATGATGAATTAACGCAAATGCGTTTTCACTATACTTTTGTCTTGATTGATTATAATTCTTGTATTTTTGTACGAAAATGGGTGATTTGTTTGTCAAAGGTAATAAAATTCATTCAAATTGGAAAATATTGATGGCAAAGATGGAAATTTCGCCAAATTACGGATTGGGGGGAAAAACATGAAAATACGTAGAACAAATAATATTTCTGTCGTGATTCTGAACATATATTTCGTAAACTTGGTGGTCAATGGCAGTTTTTCGAGTGAAAAGTGTGAAGTTATAGCCTATTTTACTAAGAAACGTTCATGCATATTAAGCAGGTTTTGACGTTTCATATCAGAAATACCACAAAGCGTTTCTTTCACACACTGGTCTTCATATTCATTATTCAAGGATTATTGTACGAAAATGTTTTTTTTTTGCTATTCAAAATTCATTCGAACTGAAAAAAATTGACGCAAAATTTTGAAATATCGCAAAATTAGAGGTTTGGGACCGAAAACATAGAAACACGTTGAACCAATAATGATTCTATCATGATTTTGTACATACATTTCGTAAACTTGGTTTACGAAAAGTATGTACAAATTTTTCACAAAATGTATGTACATCAATTTCCTACAAAAATACATGAATTATAATGAATCAAGACAAAAGTATAGTAAAAACGCATTTCCGTTAATTAATCACAACCTGCAAAATATGTATGAACGTTTCTTAGTAATAGGCTATAACTTCACACTTTGTACGAAAATGGGTGTTTTGCTTGTCAAAGGTAATAAAATCCATTCAAATTGGAATATATTGATGGAAAAGATGGAAATTTCGCCAAATTACGGATTGGGGTGAAAAACATGAAAATACGTAGAACAAATAATATTTCTGTCGTGATTCTGAACATATATTTCGTAAACTTGGTGGTCAATGGCAGTTTTTCGAGTGAAAAGTGTGAAGTTATGGCCTATTTTACTAAGAAACGTTCATGCATATTAAGCAGGTTTTGATGTTTTCATATCAGAAATACCACAAAGCGTGTCTATCACACACTGGTCTTGATTCATTCATAATTCAAGGATTTTTGTAAGAAAAATGTTTTTTTTCGCTATTCAAAATTTATTCAAACTGAAAAATATTCACGCAAAAATTTGAAATATCGCAAAATTAGAGGTTTGGGACCGAAAACATGGAAACACGTTGAACAAATAATGATTCTGACATATTTTGCAGGTTATGATGAATTAACGCAAATGCGTTTTTACTATACTTTTGTCTTGATTCATTATAGTTCTTGCATTTTTGTACGAAAAATTGGATTTGCGTTAGTCAAAATTCATTCATACTGAAAAATTTGGACGCAAAGGATTGAAATAAAGCAGTTTTAAAGATTTGGGACCAAAAAGACTAAAATACGTAGAACATAAACTATTTATGTCATGATTGTATACATACTCGTATATTCGTAAACTTGGTCGTCAAACGGATTGGGGTGAAAAACATGAAAATACGTAGAAAAAATAACCTTTTTGTCGTGATTCTGTACATATATTTCGTAAATGGCAGTTTTTCGAGTGAAAAGTGTGAAGTTATAGCCTATTTTACTAAGAAACGTTCATGCATATTAAGCAGGTTTTGATGTTTTCATATCAGAAATACCACAAAGCGTTTCTATCACACACTGGTCTTCACATTAATAATTCATGTTTTTTGTACGAAAATGTTTTTTTTTTGCTATTCAAAATTCATTCAAACTGAAAAAAATGGACGCAAAAATTTGAAATATCGCAAAATTAGAGGTTTGGGGCTGAAACATGGAAACACGTTGAACAAATAATGATTCTGTCCTGATTTTGTGCATATATTTCGTAAACTTGGTTGTCAATGGTAGTTTTTCGAGTGAAAAGTGTGAAGTTATAGCCTATTATTACTAAAAGAAACGTTCATACATATTTTGGGTTATGATGAATTAACGCAAATGCGTTTTCACTATACTTTTGTCTTGATTGATTATAATTCTTGTATTTTTGTACGAAAATGGGTGATTTGTTTGTCAAAGGTAATAAAATTCATTCAAATTGGAAAATATTGATGGCAAAGATGGAAATTTCGCCAAATTACGGATTGGGGGGAAAAACATGAAAATACGTAGAACAAATAATATTTCTGTCGTGATTCTGAACATATATTTCGTAAACTTGGTGGTCAATGGCAGTTTTTCGAGTGAAAAGTGTGAAGTTATAGCCTATTTTACTAAGAAACGTTCATGCATATTAAGCAGGTTTTGACGTTTCATATCAGAAATACCACAAAGCGTTTCTTTCACACACTGGTCTTCATATTCATTATTCAAGGATTATTGTACGAAAATGTTTTTTTTTTGCTATTCAAAATTCATTCAAACTGAAAAAAATTGACGCAAAATTTTGAAATATCGCAAAATTAGAGGTTTGGGACCGAAAACATAGAAACACGTTGAACCAATAATGATTCTATCATGATTTTGTACATACATTTCGTAAACTTGGTTTACGAAAAGTATGTACAAATTTTTCACAAAATGTATGTACATCAATTTCCTACAAAAATGCATGAATTATAATGAATCAAGACAAAAGTATAGTAAAAACGCATTTCCGTTAATTCATCACAACCTGCAAAATATGTATGAACGTTTCTTAGTAATAGGCTATAACTTCACACTTTGTACGAAAATGGGTGTTTTGCTTGTCAAAGGTAATAAAATCCATTCAAATTGGAAAATATTGATGGAAAAGATGGAAATTTCGCCAAATTACGGATTGGGGTGAAAAACATGAAAATACGTAGAACAAATAATATTTCTGTCGTGATTCTGAACATATATTTCGTAAACTTGGTGGTCAATGGCAGTTTTTCGAGTGAAAAGTGTGAAGTTATGGCCTATTTTACTAAGAAACGTTCATGCATATTAAGCAGGTTTTGATGTTTTCATATCAGAAATACCACAAAGCGTGTCTATCACACACTGGTCTTGATTCATTCATAATTCAAGGATTTTTGTAAGAAAAATGTTTTTTTTCGCTATTCAAAATTTATTCAAACTGAGAAATATTCACGCAAAAATTTGAAATATCGCAAAATTAGAGGTTTGGGACCGAAAACATGGAAACACGTTGAACAAATAATGATTCTGACATATTTTGCAGGCTATGATGAATTAACGCAAATGCGTTTTTACTATACTTTTGTCTTGATTCATTATAGTTCTTGCATTTTTGTACGAAAAATTGGATTTGCGTTAGTCAAAATTCATTCATACTGAAAAATTTGGACGCAAAGGATTGAAATAAAGCAGTTTTAAAGATTTGGGACCAAAAAGACTAAAATACGTAGAACATAAACTATTTATGTCATGATTGTATACATACTCGTATATTCGTAAACTTGGTCGTCAAACGGATTGGGGTGAAAAACATGAAAATACGTAGAAAAAATAACCTTTTTGTCGTGATTCTGTACATATATTTCGTAAATGGCAGTTTTTCGAGTGAAAAGTGTGAAGTTATAGCCTATTTTACTAAGAAACGTTCATGCATATTAAGCAGGTTTTGATGTTTTCATATCAGAAATACCACAAAGCGTTTCTATCACACACTGGTCTTCACATTAATAATTCATGTTTTTTGTACGAAAATGTTTTTTTTTTGCTATTCAAAATTCATTCAAACTGAAAAAAATGGACGCAAAAATTTGAAATATCGCAAAATTAGAGGTTTGGGACTGAAACATGGAAACACGTTGAACAAATAATGATTCTGTCCTGATTTTGTGCATATATTTCGTAAACTTGGTTGTCAATGGTAGTTTTTCGAGTGAAAAGTGTGAAGTTATAGCCTATTATTACTAAAAGAAACGTTCATACATATTTTGGGTTATGATGAATTAACGCAAATGCGTTTTCACTATACTTTTGTCTTGATTGATTATAATTCTTGTATTTTTGTACGAAAATGGGTGATTTGTTTGTCAAAGGTAATAAAATTCATTCAAATTGGAAAATATTGATGGCAAAGATGGAAATTTCGCCAAATTACGGATTGGGGGGAAAAACATGAAAATACGTAGAACAAATAATATTTCTGTCGTGATTCTGAACATATATTTCGTAAACTTGGTGGTCAATGGCAGTTTTTCGAGTGAAAAGTGTGAAGTTATAGCCTATTTTACTAAGAAACGTTCATGCATATTAAGCAGGTTTTGACGTTTCATATCAGAAATACCACAAAGCGTTTCTTTCACACACTGGTCTTCATATTCATTATTCAAGGATTATTGTACGAAAATGTTTTTTTTTTTGCTATTCAAAATTCATTCAAACTGAAAAAAATTGACGCAAAATTTTGAAATATCGCAAAATTAGAGGTTTGGGACCGAAAACATAGAAACACGTTGAACCAATAATGATTCTATCATGA
The DNA here is from genome assembly GCA_949825065.1 of Odontocerum albicorne. Lineage (NCBI taxonomy): Eukaryota > Metazoa > Arthropoda > Insecta > Trichoptera > Odontoceridae > Odontocerum > Odontocerum albicorne. Next base: position 11,583,010 of record OX463859.1, read on the forward strand.
TTTTGTACATACATTTCGTAAACTTGGTTTACGAAAAGTATGTACAAATTTTTCACAAAATGTATGTACATCAATTTCCTACAAAAATACATGAATTATAATGAATCAAGACAAAAGTATAGTAAAAACGCATTTCCGTTTATTCATCACAACCTGCAAAATATGTATGAACGTTTCTTAGTAATAGGCTATAACTTCACACTTTGTACGAAAATGGGTGTTTTGCTTGTCAAAGGTAATAAAATCCATTCAAATTGGAAAATATTGATGGAAAAGATGGAAATTTCGCCAAATTACGGATTGGGGTGAAAAACATGAAAATACGTAGAACAAATAATATTTCTGTCATGATTCTGAACATATATTTCGTAAACTTGGTGGTTAATGGCAGTTTTTCGAGTGAAAAGTGTGAAGTTATGGCCTATTTTACTAAGAAACGTTCATGCATATTAAGCAGGTTTTGATGTTTTCATATCAGAAATACCACAAAGCGTGTCTATCACACACTGGTCTTGATTCATTCATAATTCAAGGATTTTTGTAAGAAAAATGTTTTTTTTCGCTATTCAAAATTTATTCAAACTGAAAAATATTCACGCAAAAATTTGAAATATCGCAAAATTAGAGGTTTGGGACCGAAAAAATGGAAACACGTTGAACAAATATTGATTCTGACATATTTTGCAGGTTATGATGAATTAACGCAAATGCGTTTTTACTATACTTTTGTCTTGATTCATTATAGTTCTTGCATTTTTGTACGAAAAATTGGATTTGCGTTAGTCAAAATTCATTCATACTGAAAAATTTGGACGCAAAGGATTGAAATAAAGCAGTTTTAAAGATTTGGGACCAAAAAGACTAAAATACGTAGAACATAAACTATTTATGTCATGATTGTATACATACTCGTATATTCGTAAACTTGGTCGTCAAACGGATTGGGGTGAAAAACATGAAAATACGTAGAAAAAATAACCTTTTTGTCGTGATTCTGTACATATATTTCGTAAATGGCAGTTTTTCGAGTGAAAAGTGTGAAGTTATAGCCTATTTTACTAAGAAACGTTCATGCATATTAAGCAGGTTTTGATGTTTTCATATCAGAAATACCACAAAGCGTTTCTATCACACACTGGTCTTCACATTAATAATTCATGTTTTTTGTACGAAAATGTTTTTTTTTTGCTATTCAAAATTCATTCAAACTGAAAAAAATGGACGCAAAAATTTGAAATATCGCAAAATTAGAGGTTTGGGACTGAAACATGGAAACACGTTGAACAAATAATGATTCTGTCCTGATTTTGTGCATATATTTCGTAAACTTGGTTGTCAATGGTAGTTTTTCGAGTGAAAAGTGTGAAGTTATAGCCTATTATTACTAAAAGAAACGTTCATACATATTTTGGGTTATGATGAATTAACGCAAATGCGTTTTCACTATACTTTTGTCTTGATTGATTATAATTCTTGTATTTTTGTACGAAAATGGGTGATTTGTTTGTCAAAGGTAATAAAATTCATTCAAATTGGAAAATATTGATGGAAAAGATGGAAATTTCGCCAAATTACGGATTGGGGGGAAAAACATGAAAATACGTAGAACAAATAATATTTCTGTCGTGATTCTGAACATATATTTCGTAAACTTGGTGGTCAATGGCAGTTTTTCGAGTGAAAAGTGTGAAGTTATAGCCTATTTTACTAAGAAACGTTCATGCATATTAAGCAGGTTTTGACGTTTCATATCAGAAATACCACAAAGCGTTTCTTTCACACACTGGTCTTCATATTCATTATTCAAGGATTATTGTACGAAAATGTTTTTTTTTGCTATTCAAAATTCATTCAAACTGAAAAAATTGACGCAAAATTTTGAAATATCGCAAAATTAGAGGTTTGGGACCGAAAACATAGAAACACGTTGAACCAATAATTATTATATCATGATTTTGTACATACATTTCGTAAACTTGGTTTACGAAAAGTATGTACAAATTTTTCACAAAATGTATGTACATCAATTTCCTACAAAAATACATGAATTATAATGAATCAAGACAAAAGTATAGTAAAAACGCATTTCCGTTAATTCATCACAACCTGCAAAATATGTATGAACGTTTCTTAGTAATAGGCTATAACTTCACACTTTGTACGAAAATGGGTGTTTTGCTTGTCAAAGGTAATAAAATCCATTCAAATTGGAAAATATTGATGGAAAAGATGGAAATTTCGCCAAATTACGGATTGGGGTGAAAAACATGAAAATACGTAGAACAAATAATATTTCTGTCGTGATTCTGAACATATATTTCGTAAACTTGGTGGTCAATGGCAGTTTTTCGAGTGAAAAGTGTGAAGTTATGGCCTATTTTACTAAGAAACGTTCATGCATATTAAGCAGGTTTTGATGTTTTCATATCAGAAATACCACAAAGCGTGTCTATCACACACTGGTCTTGATTCATTCATAATTCAAGGATTTTTGTAAGAAAAATGTTTTTTTTCGCTATTCAAAATTTATTCAAACTGAGAAATATTCACGCAAAAATTTGAAATATCGCAAAATTAGAGGTTTGGGACCGAAAACATGGAAACACGTTGAACAAATAATGATTCTGACATATTTTGCAGGCTATGATGAATTAACGCAAATGCGTTTTTACTATACTTTTGTCTTGATTCATTATAGTTCTTGCATTTTTGTACGAAAAATTGGATTTGCGTTAGTCAAAATTCATTCATACTGAAAAATTTGGACGCAAAGGATTGAAATAAAGCAGTTTTAAAGATTTGGGACCAAAAAGACTAAAATACGTAGAACATAAACTATTTATGTCATGATTGTATACATACTCGTATATTCGTAAACTTGGTCGTCAAACGGATTGGGGTGAAAAACATGAAAATACGTAGAAAAAATAACCTTTTTGTCGTGATTCTGTACATATATTTCGTAAATGGCAGTTTTTCGAGTGAAAAGTGTGAAGTTATAGCCTATTTTACTAAGAAACGTTCATGCATATTAAGCAGGTTTTGATGTTTTCATATCAGAAATACCACAAAGCGTTTCTATCACACACTGGTCTTCACATTAATAATTCATGTTTTTTGTACGAAAATGTTTTTTTTTTGCTATTCAAAATTCATTCAAACTGAAAAAAATGGACGCAAAAATTTGAAATATCGCAAAATTAGAGGTTTGGGACTGAAACATGGAAACACGTTGAACAAATAATGATTCTGTCCTGATTTTGTGCATATATTTCGTAAACTTGGTTGTCAATGGTAGTTTTTCGAGTGAAAAGTGTGAAGTTATAGCCTATTATTACTAAAAGAAACGTTCATACATATTTTGGGTTATGATGAATTAACGCAAATGCGTTTTCACTATACTTTTGTCTTGATTGATTATAATTCTTGTATTTTTGTACGAAAATGGGTGATTTGTTTGTCAAAGGTAATAAAATTCATTCAAATTGGAAAATATTGATGGCAAAGATGGAAATTTCGCCAAATTACGGATTGGGGGGAAAAACATGAAAATACGTAGAACAAATAATATTTCTGTCGTGATTCTGAACATATATTTCGTAAACTTGGTGGTCAATGGCAGTTTTTCGAGTGAAAAGTGTGAAGTTATAGCCTATTTTACTAAGAAACGTTCATGCATATTAAGCAGGTTTTGACGTTTCATATCAGAAATACCACAAAGCGTTTCTTTCACACACTGGTCTTCATATTCATTATTCAAGGATTATTGTACGAAAATGTTTTTTTTTTGCTATTCAAAATTCATTCAAACTGAAAAAAATTGACGCAAAATTTTGAAATATCGCAAAATTAGAGGTTTGGGACCGAAAACATAGAAACACGTTGAACCAATAATGATTCTATCATGATTTTGTACATACATTTCGTAAACTTGGTTTACGAAAAGTATGTACAAATTTTTCACAAAATGTATGTACATCAATTTCCTACAAAAATACATGAATTATAATGAATCAAGACAAAAGTATAGTAAAAACGCATTTCCGTTTATTCATCACAACCTGCAAAATATGTATGAACGTTTCTTAGTAATAGGCTATAACTTCACACTTTGTACGAAAATGGGTGTTTTGCTTGTCAAAGGTAATAAAATCCATTCAAATTGGAAAATATTGATGGAAAAGATGGAAATTTCGCCAAATTACGGATTGGGGTGAAAAACATGAAAATACGTAGAACAAATAATATTTCTGTCATGATTCTGAACATATATTTCGTAAACTTGGTGGTTAATGGCAGTTTTTCGAGTGAAAAGTGTGAAGTTATGGCCTATTTTACTAAGAAACGTTCATGCATATTAAGCAGGTTTTGATGTTTTCATATCAGAAATACCACAAAGCGTGTCTATCACACACTGGTCTTGATTCATTCATAATTCAAGGATTTTTGTAAGAAAAATGTTTTTTTTCGCTATTCAAAATTTATTCAAACTGAAAAATATTCACGCAAAAATTTGAAATATCGCAAAATTAGAGGTTTGGGACCGAAAAAATGGAAACACGTTGAACAAATATTGATTCTGACATATTTTGCAGGTTATGATGAATTAACGCAAATGCGTTTTTACTATACTTTTGTCTTGATTCATTATAGTTCTTGCATTTTTGTACGAAAAATTGGATTTGCGTTAGTCAAAATTCATTCATACTGAAAAATTTGGACGCAAAGGATTGAAATAAAGCAGTTTTAAAGATTTGGGACCAAAAAGACTAAAATACGTAGAACATAAACTATTTATGTCATGATTGTATACATACTCGTATATTCGTAAACTTGGTCGTCAAACGGATTGGGGTGAAAAACATGAAAATACGTAGAAAAAATAACCTTTTTGTCGTGATTCTGTACATATATTTCGTAAATGGCAGTTTTTCGAGTGAAAAGTGTGAAGTTATAGCCTATTTTACTAAGAAACGTTCATGCATATTAAGCAGGTTTTGATGTTTTCATATCAGAAATACCACAAAGCGTTTCTATCACACACTGGTCTTCACATTAATAATTCATGTTTTTTGTACGAAAATGTTTTTTTTTTGCTATTCAAAATTCATTCAAACTGAAAAAAATGGACGCAAAAATTTGAAATATCGCAAAATTAGAGGTTTGGGACTGAAACATGGAAACACGTTGAACAAATAATGATTCTGTCCTGATTTTGTGCATATATTTCGTAAACTTGGTTGTCAATGGTAGTTTTTCGAGTGAAAAGTGTGAAGTTATAGCCTATTATTACTAAAAGAAACGTTCATACATATTTTGGGTTATGATGAATTAACGCAAATGCGTTTTCACTATACTTTTGTCTTGATTGATTATAATTCTTGTATTTTTGTACGAAAATGGGTGATTTGTTTGTCAAAGGTAATAAAATTCATTCAAATTGGAAAATATTGATGGCAAAGATGGAAATCTTCGCCAAATTACGGATTGGGGGGAAAAACATGAAAATACGTAGAACAAATAATATTTCTGTCGTGATTCTGAACATATATTTCGTAAACTTGGTGGTCAATGGCAGTTTTTCGAGTGAAAAGTGTGAAGTTATAGCCTATTTTACTAAGAAACTTTCATGCATATTAAGCAGGTTTTGACGTTTCATATCAGAAATACCACAAAGCGTTTCTTTCACACACTGGTCTTCATATTCATTATTCAAGGATTAATGTACGAAAATGTTTTTTTTTCTGCTATTCAAAATTCATTCAAACTGAAAAAAATTGACGCAAAATTTTGAAATATCGCAAAATTAGAGGTTTGGGACCGAAAACATAGAAACACGTTGAACCAATAATGATTATATCATGATTTTGTACATACATTTCGTAAACTTGGTTTACGAAAAGTATGTACACAATTTTTCACAAAATGTATGTACATCAATTTCCTACAAAAATACATGAATTATAATGAATCAAGACAAAAGTATAGTAAAAACGCATTTCCGTTAATTCATCACAACCTGCAAAATATGTATGAACGTTTCTTAGTAATAGGCTATAACTTCACACTTTGTACGAAAATGGGTGTTTTGCTTGTCAAAGGTAATAAAATCCATTCAAATTGGAAAATATTGATGGAAAAGATGGAAATTTCGCCAAATTACGGATTGGGGTGAAAAACATGAAAATACGTAGAACAAATAATATTTCTGTCGTGATTCTGAAAACATATTTCGTAAACTTGGTGGTTAATGGCAGTTTTTCGAGTGAAAAGTGTGAAGTTATGGCCTATTTTACTAAGAAACGTTCATGCATATTAAGCAGGTTTTGATGTTTTCATATCAGAAATACCACAAAGCGTGTCTTTCACACACTGGTCTTGATTCATTCATAATTCAAGGATTTTTGTAAGAAAAATGTTTTTTTTCGCTATTCAAAATTTATTCAAACTGAAAAATATTCACGCAAAAATTTGAAATATCGCAAAATTAGAGGTTTGGGACCGAAAACATGGAAACACGTTGAACAAATAATGATTCTGACATATTTTGCAGGTTATGATGAATTAACGCAAATGCGTTTTTACTATACTTTTGTCATGATTCATTATAGTTCTTGCATTTTTGTACGAAAAATTGGATTTGCGTTAGTCAAAATTCATTCATACTGAAAAATTTGGACGCAAAGCATTGAAATAAAGCAGTTTTAAAGATTTGGGACCAAAAAGACTAAAATACGTAGAACATAAACTATTTATGTCATGATTGTATACATACTCGTATATTCGTAAACTTGGTCGTCAAACGGATTGGGGTGAAAAACATGAAAATACGTAGAAAAAATAACCTTTTTGTCGTGATTCTGTACACATATTTCGTAAATGGCAGTTTTTCGAGTGAAAAGTGTGAAGTTATAGCCTATTTTACTAAGAAACGTTCATGCATATTAAGCAGGTTTTGATGTTTTCATATCAGAAATACCACAAAGCGTTTCTATCACACACTGGTCTTCACATTAATAATTCATGTTTTTTGTACGAAAATGTTTTTTTTTTGCTATTCAAAATTCATTCAAACTGAAAAAAATGGACGCAAAATTTTGAAATATCGCAAAATTAGAGGTTTGGGACCGAAAACATAGAAACACGTTGAACCAATAATGATTATATCATGATTTTGTACATACATTTCGTAAACTTGGTTTACGAAAAGTATGTACAAATTTTTCACAAAATGTATGTACATCAATTTCCTACAAAAATACATGAATTATAATGAATCAAGACAAAAGTATAGTAAAAACGCATTTCCGTTAATTCATCACAACCTGCAAAATATGTATGAACGTTTCTTAGTAATAGGCTATAACTTCACACTTTGTACGAAAATGGGTGTTTTGCTTGTCAAAGGTAATAAAATCCATTCAAATTGGAAAATATTGATGGAAAAGATGGAAATTTCGCCAAATTACGGATTGGGGTGAAAAACATGAAAATACGTAGAACAAATAATATTTCTGTCGTGATTCTGAACACATATTTCGTAAACTTGGTGGTTAATGGCAGTTTTTCGAGTGAAAAGTGTGAAGTTATGGCCTATTTTACTAAGAAACGTTCATGCATATTAAGCAGGTTTTGATGTTTTCATATCAGAAATTCCACAAAGCGTGTCTATCACACACTGGTCTTGATTCATTCATAATTCAAGGATTTTTTGTAAGAAAAATGTTTTTTTTCGCTATTCAAAATTTATTCAAACTGAAAAATATTCACGCAAAAATTTGAAATATCGCAAAATTAGAGGTTTGGGACCGAAAACATGGAAACACGTTGAACAAATAATGATTCTGACATATTTTGCAGGTTATGATGAATTAACGCAAATGCGTTTTTACTATACTTTTGTCATGATTCATTATAGTTCTTGCATTTTTGTACGAAAAATTGGATTTGCGTTAGTCAAAATTCATTCATACTGAAAAATTTGGACGCAAAGGATTGAAATAAAGCAGTTTTAAAGATTTGGGACCAAAAAGACTAAAATACGTAGAACATAAACTATTTATGTCATGATTGTATACATACTCGTATATTCGTAAACTTGGTCGTCAAACGGATTGGGGTGAAAAACATGAAAATACGTAGAAAAAATAACCTTTTTGTCGTGATTCTGTACATATATTTCGTAAATGGCAGTTTTTCGAGTGAAAAGTGTGAAGTTATAGCCTATTTTACTAAGAAACGTTCATGCATATTAAGCAGGTTTTGATGTTTTCATATCAGAAATACCACAAAGCGTTTCTATCACACACTGGTCTTCACATTAATAATTCATGTTTTTTGTACGAAAATGTTTTTTTTTTGCTATTCAAAATTCATTCAAACTGAAAAAAATGGACGCAAAAATTTGAAATATCGCAAAATTAGAGGTTTGGGACTGAAACATGGAAACACGTTGAACAAATAATGATTCTGTCCTGATTTTGTGCATATATTTCGTAAACTTGGTTGTCAATGGTAGTTTTTCGAGTGAAAAGTGTGAAGTTATAGCCTATTATTACTAAAAGAAACGTTCATACATATTTTGGGTTATGATGAATTAACGCAAATGCGTTTTCACTATACTTTTGTCTTGATTGATTATAATTCTTGTATTTTTGTACGAAAATGGGTGATTTGTTTGTCAAAGGTAATAAAATTCATTCAAATTGGAAAATATTGATGGAAAAGATGGAAATTTCGCCAAATTACGGATTGGGGGGAAAAACATGAAAATACGTAGAACAAATAATATTTCTGTCGTGATTCTGAACATATATTTCGTAAACTTGGTGGTCAATGGCAGTTTTTCGAGTGAAAAGTGTGAAGTTATAGCCTATTTTACTAAGAAACGTTCATGCATATTAAGCAGGTTTTGACGTTTCATATCAGAAATACCACAAAGCGTTTCTTTCACACACTGGTCTTCATATTCATTATTCAAGGATTATTGTACGAAAATGTTTTTTTTTGCTATTCAAAATTCATTCAAACTGAAAAAAATTGACGCAAAATTTTGAAATATCGCAAAATTAGAGGTTTGGGACCGAAAACATAGAAACACGTTGAACCAATAATGATTATATCATGATTTTGTACATACATTTCGTAAACTTGGTTTACGAAAAGTATGTACAAATTTTTCACAAAATGTATGTACATCAATTTCCTACAAAAATACATGAATTATAATGAATCAAGACAAAAGTATAGTAAAAACGCATTTCCGTTAATTCATCACAACCTGCAAAATATGTATGAACGTTTCTTAGTAATAGGCTATAACTTCACACTTTGTACGAAAATGGGTGTTTTGCTTGTCAAAGGTAATAAAATCCATTCAAATTGGAAAATATTGATGGAAAAGATGGAAATTTCGCCAAATTACGGATTGGGGTGAAAAACATGAAAATACGTAGAACAAATAATATTTCTGTCGTGATTCTGAACATATATTTCGTAAACTTGGTGGTCAATGGCAGTTTTTCGAGTGAAAAGTGTGAAATTATGGCCTATTTTACTAAGAAACGTTCATGCATATTAAGCAGGTTTTGATGTTTTCATATCAGAAATACCACAAAGCGTGTCTATCACACACTGGTCTTGATTCATTCATAATTCAAGGATTTTTGTAAGAAAAATGTTTTTTTTCGCTATTCAAAATTTATTCAAACTGAGAAATATTCACGCAAAAATTTGAAATATCGCAAAATTAGAGGTTTGGGACCGAAAACATGGAAACACGTTGAACAAATAATGATTCTGACATATTTTGCAGGCTATGATGAATTAACGCAAATGCGTTTTTACTATACTTTTGTCTTGATTCATTATAGTTCTTGCATTTTTGTACGAAAAATTGGATTTGCGTTAGTCAAAATTCATTCATACTGAAAAATTTGGACGCAAAGGATTGAAATAAAGCAGTTTTAAAGATTTGGGACCAAAAAGACTAAAATACGTAGAACATAAACTATTTATGTCATGATTGTATACATACTCGTATATTCGTAAACTTGGTCGTCAAACGGATTGGGGTGAAAAACATGAAAATACGTAGAAAAAATAACCTTTTTGTCGTGATTCTGTACATATATTTCGTAAATGGCAGTTTTTCGAGTGAAAAGTGTGAAGTTATAGCCTATTTTACTAAGAAACGTTCATGCATATTAAGCAGGTTTTGATGTTTTCATATCAGAAATACCACAAAGCGTTTCTATCACACACTGGTCTTCACATTAATAATTCATGTTTTTTGTACGAAAATGTTTTTTTTTGCTATTCAAAATTCATTCAAACTGAAAAAAATGGACGCAAAAATTTGAAATATCGCAAAATTAGAGGTTTGGGACTGAAACATGGAAACACGTTGAACAAATAATGATTCTGTCCTGATTTTGTGCATATATTTCGTAAACTTGGTTGTCAATGGTAGTTTTTCGAGTGAAAAGTGTGAAGTTATAGCCTATTATTACTAAAAGAAACGTTCATACATATTTTGGGTTATGATGAATTAACGCAAATGCGTTTTCACTATACTTTTGTCTTGATTGATTATAATTCTTGTATTTTTGTACGAAAATGGGTGATTTGTTTGTCAAAGGTAATAAAATTCATTCAAATTGGAATATATTGATGGCAAAGATGGAAATTTCGCCAAATTACGGATTGGGGGGAAAAACATGAAAATACGTAGAACAAATAATATTTCTGTCGTGATTCTGAACATGTATTTCGTAAACTTGGTTTACGAAAAGTATGTACAAATTTTTCACAAAATGTATGTACATCAATTTCCTACAAAAATACATGAATTATAATGAATCAAGACAAAAGTATAGTAAAAACGCATTTCCGTTAATTAATCACAACCTGCAAAATATGTATGAACGTTTCTTAGTAATAGGCTATAACTTCACACTTTGTACGAAAATTGGTGTTTTGCTTGTCAAAGGTAATAAAATCCATTCAAATTGGAAAATATTGATGGAAAAGATGGAAATTTCGCCAAATTACGGATTGGGGTGAAAAACATGAAAATACGTAGAACAAATAATATTTCTGTCGTGATTCTGAACATATATTTCGTAAACTTGGTGGTCAATGGCAGTTTTTCGAGTGAAAAGTGTGAAGTTATGGCCTATTTTACTAAGAAACGTTCATGCATATTAAGCAGGTTTTGATGTTTTCATATCAGAAATACGACAAAGCGTGTCTATCACACACTGGTCTTGATTCATTCATAATTCAAGGATTTTTGTAAGAAAAATGTTTTTTTTCGCTATTCAAAATTTATTCAAACTGAGAAATATTCACGCAAAAATTTGAAATATCGCAAAATTAGAGGTTTGGGACCGAAAACATGGAAACACGTTGAACAAATAATGATTCTGACATATTTTGCAGGTTATGATGAATTAACGCAAATGCGTTTTTACTATACTTTTGTCTTGATTCATTATAGTTCTTGCATTTTTGTACGAAAAATTGGATTTGCGTTAGTCAAAATTCATTCATACTGAAAAATTTGGACGCAAAGGATTGAAATAAAGCAGTTTTAAAGATTTGGGACCAAAAAGACTAAAATACGTAGAACATAAACTATTTATGTCATGATTGTATACATACTCGTATATTCGTAAACTTGGTCGTCAAACGGATTGGGGTGAAAAACATGAAAATACGTAGAAAAAATAACCTTTTTGTCGTGATTCTGTACATATATTTCGTAAATGGCAGTTTTTCGAGTGAAAAGTGTGAAGTTATAGCCTATTTTACTAAGAAACGTTCATGCATATTAAGCAGGTTTTGATGTTTTCATATCAGAAATACCACAAAGCGTTTCTATCACACACTGGTCTTCACATTAATAATTCATGTTTTTTGTACGAAAATGTTTTTTTTTTGCTATTCAAAATTCATTCAAACTGAAAAAAATGGACGCAAAAATTTGAAATATCGCAAAATTAGAGGTTTGGGACTGAAACATGGAAACACGTTGAACAAATAATGATTCTGTCCTGATTTTGTGCATATATTTCGTAAACTTGGTTGTCAATGGTAGTTTTTCGAGTGAAAAGTGTGAAGTTATAGCCTATTATTACTAAAAGAAACGTTCATACATATTTTGGGTTATGATGAATTAACGCAAATGCGTTTTCACTATACTTTTGTCTTGATTGATTATAATTCTTGTATTTTTGTACGAAAATGGGTGATTTGTTTGTCAAAGGTAATAAAATTCATTCAAATTGGAAAATATTGATGGCAAAGATGGAAATTTCGCCAAATTACGGATTGGGGGGAAAAACATGAAAATACGTAGAACAAATAATATTTCTGTCGTGATTCTGAACATATATTTCGTAAACTTGGTGGTCAATGGCAGTTTTTCGAGTGAAAAGTGTGAAGTTATAGCCTATTTTACTAAGAAACGTTCATGCATATTAAGCAGGTTTTGACGTTTCATATCAGAAATACCACAAAGCGTTTCTTTCACACACTGGTCTTCATATTCATTATTCAAGGATTATTGTACGAAAATGTTTTTTTTTTGCTATTCAAAATTCATTCAAACTGAAAAAAATTGACGCAAAATTTTGAAATATCGCAAAATTAGAGGTTTGGGACCGAAAACATAGAAACACGTTGAACCAATAATGATTCTATCATGATTTTGTACATACATTTCGTAAACTTGGTTTACGAAAAGTATGTACAAATTTTTCACAAAATGTATGTACATCAATTTCCTACAAAAATACATGAATTATAATGAATCAAGACAAAAGTATAGTAAAAACGCATTTCCGTTAATTCATCACAACCTGCAAAATATGTATGAACGTTTCTTAGTAATAGGCTATAACTTCACACTTTGTACGAAAATGGGTGTTTTGCTTGTCAAAGGTAATAAAATCCATTCAAATTGGAAAATATTGATGGAAAAGATGGAAATTTCGCCAAATTACGGATTGGGGTGAAAAACATGAAAATACGTAGAACAAATAATATTTCTGTCGTGATTCTGAACATATATTTCGTAAACTTGGTGGTTAATGGCAGTTTTTCGAGTGAAAAGTGTGAAGTTATGGCCTATTTTACTAAGAAACGTTCATGCATATTAAGCAGGTTTTGATGTTTTCATATCAGAAATACCACAAAGCGTGTCTATCACACACTGGTCTTGATTCATTCATAATTCAAGGATTTTTGTAAGAAAAATGTTTTTTTTCTCTATTCAAAATTTATTCAAACTGAAAAATATTCACGCAAAAATTTGAAATATCGCAAAATTAGAGGTTTGGGACCGAAAACATGGAAACACGTTGAACAAATAATGATTCTGACATATTTTGCAGGTTATGATGAATTAACGCAAATGCGTTTTTACTATACTTTTGTCTTGATTCATTATAGTTCTTGCATTTTTGTACGAAAAATTGGATTTGCGTTAGTCAAAATTCATTCATACTGAAAAATTTGGACGCAAAGGATTGAAATAAAGCAGTTTTAAAGATTTGGGACCAAAAAGACTAAAATACGTAGAACATAAACTATTTATGTCATGATTGTATACATACTCGTATATTCGTAAACTTGGTCGTCAAACGGATTGGGGTGAAAAACATGAAAATACGTAGAAAAAATAACCTTTTTGTCGTGATTCTGTACATATATTTCGTAAATGGCAGTTTTTCGAGTGAAAAGTGTGAAGTTATAGCCTATTTTACTAAGAAACGTTCATGCATATTAAGCAGGTTTTGATGTTTTCATATCAGAAATACCACAAAGCGTTTCTATCACACACTGGTCTTCACATTAATAATTCATGTTTTTTGTACGAAAATGTTTTTTTTTTGCTATTCAAAATTCATTCAAACTGAAAAAAATGGACGCAAAAATTTGAAATATCGCAAAATTAGAGGTTTGGGACTGAAACATGGAAACACGTTGAACAAATAATGATTCTGTCCTGATTTTGTGCATATATTTCGTAAACTTGGTTGTCAATGGTAGTTTTTCGAGTGAAAAGTGTGAAGTTATAGCCTATTATTACTAAAAGAAACGTTCATACATATTTTGGGTTATGATGAATTAACGCAAATGCGTTTTCACTATACTTTTGTCTTGATTGATTATTATTCTTGTATTTTTGTACGAAAATGGGTGATTTGTTTGTCAAAGGTAATAAAATTCATTCAAATTGGAATATATTGATGGCAAAGATGGAAATGTCGCCAAATTACGGATTGGGGGGAAAAACATGAAAATACGTAGAACAAATAATATTTCTGTCGTGATTCTGAACATATATTTCGTAAACTTGGTGGTCAATGGCAGTTTTTCGAGTGAAAAGTGTGAAGTTATAGCCTATTTTACTAAGAAACGTTCATGCATATTAAGCAGGTTTTGACGTTTCATATCAGAAATACCACAAAGCGTTTCTTTCACACACTGGTCTTCATATTCATTATTCAAGGATTATTGTACGAAAATGTTTTTTTTTTGCTATTCAAAATTCATTCAAACTGAAAAAAATTGACGCAAAATTTTGAAATATCGCAAAATTAGAGGTTTGGGACCGAAAACATAGAAACACGTTGAACCAATAATGATTCTATCATGATTTTGTACATACATTTCGTAAACTTGGTTTACGAAAAGTATGTACAAATTTTTCACAAAATGTATGTACATCAATTTCCTACAAAAATACATGAATTATAATGAATCAAGACAAAAGTATAGTAAAAACGCATTTCCGTTAATTAATCACAACCTGCAAAATATGTATGAACGTTTCTTAGTAATAGGCTATAACTTCACACTTTGTACGAAAATGGGTGTTTTGCTTGTCAAAGGTAATAAAATCCATTCAAATTGGAAAATATTGATGGAAAAGATGGAAATCTCGCCAAATTACGGATTGGGGTGAAAAACATGAAAATACTTAGAACAAATAATATTTCTGTCGTAATTCTGAACATATATTTCGTAAACTTGGTGGTCAATTGCAGTTTTTCGAGTGAAAAGTGTAAAGTTATAGCCTATTTTACTAAGAAACGTTCATGCATATTAACCCATTGCACCACCAATTAGGAGACATCATTTGTTCATACAACACACTATTTAATTTTGACACCTTTTTTATTACAATAATATTAAGATTAAATTACACACAAAATAATAATGGTAAAACATAAAAGCATATTTTTTTGTTGTTTTTAAGCTGCATCATTAATGCTCATCGCCAGGTAGTTTTGGAAGGGTGTGGTAGGATTTAAAACATTCTGGCATGTGAAGAGCCATCAAACATTTCTCACATTCCCATCGAGATTCGCTCTTCTTTTTCTTCAAGGAACACATTTTGCATAATCTTGATGGGTTTTGTTTGACTGGATTTGGTGGAATTTGCCTAGGAAAGTGTGCCCATTGCAATGCTTGTAGCCGCAAAGGGCACACTTTCCTATATCTCCTCCTGAAACAGTCCCATGCGCGGTTGTATGATGGTAGGGTGATATGTGCTCAAAAATTCTCTCAGCTTCATCGATCCTATAGTCACCGTATGAAACTCTCTTTACATCGGAGATATTTTTATGCAACGCATATGTATTGTATAATGCCATGTCTGCCAAGTAAAAAAATATCTTCTCGTAACCCTTGGAGTATCTCCGCATAATTGGAAAGGAAGCTAAGCATTGGTCATTTCTATCAACTCCACCCATGCCACGATTATAATCAATGACAACCTTGGGTTTTTGCAAAGCATTGCCAGTCTGTCTGTCAGTTTTTCTAGTGTCTGTCATTTCTACACGTGGGGGAATTGTTGATAGCAGATGAATAGGCTTTTTGCCTATCGATCGTATTGCAGCTATATCATGGCTGAACAAAATATTTACGTCACCACGTTTCAACGATTTTTGCTTATTTTTGTTCATTCTATATGTTGGTAGCATATCCTTCCTCATGCATCGAACGGTTCCAACGGCATTTATTCTCCTCTTCTTCAAATTGAAAAATAATGTTGGAGAACTGTACCAGTTGTCCAAAAACAACGTGTATCCATCAGAATTGTACGCTTCCATCAGCTTATATACAATTCCTTCACTAGCTGGTAATGAAGGGTCTGATTCTTTGCCGGTATAAATCTCAAAATCAAGACAATACCCTGAACTTGATTCACAAATTTGATATATTTTTATACCGAACCTAGCCCTTTTGGATTTGTTGAACTGTACGTAATTTAGACGGCCACGAAATTTCATCAAAGACTCGTCAATTGACAATTCTTCAGTGGGCTGATAATTCATAAATTTCTTTTTGAAATGCTCTATTATTGGACGGATTTTGTAAAGTTTATCTGATTTGTCCAAATAGTCATTGTTTGAAAAATGTAGATTTGACAATATTTTTTCAAACCTTTTGAATGGCATGATGCCTCTGAAAAATGGAGTATCAGTGACTTTTCTTTCACTCCAATATGATCTCAAGGTATTCTTTTTTACTTGACTTTGCAGTATGCAAATACCAAAAAATGCTTGTATTTCGTCTGCAGTTACATCAAACCACTTATCATCACGTTTTATAGCATGCTTTTGCTTCGCAAACCTATTAGTCTCCTCTGCAATTCCTTGAAAAAAATCGTCACTAAAAATAATTTTGAATAGGTCATATGGTGTTGGATTCTGACCTAAACTCATTTCCACTGATCGACACAAACCTGGTACTCCCGTAAATATTATTTTGGATATTTGTGATGAATCAGCATTCCAAATCCACTCTTCATTTTTAGTTTTTTTGGGAGGTATCTCTCGCGATCGACATGCTGTTCTATGGAACTATCACTTGACACATCACTTCCACTATTTGTATGCTCCAAAACATTATTCGAAGGCGTAAAATCACTAGAATCACTAGAATATTCATCAAACTTCATTCTCATTCTCACTGCCACTTTCCAAAAGTATTCGCTGTATTTCATCCTCATTTGATGAAATATTACAAGCGCGACGAGTTTGTTTACGCGCGCGTTCTGCCATTTTGTAAGTATTGACAGATGTCAAAATATCGTAATATTTTGTAATAAATAATGTGAAATCAACTGTGATTATTATATTTTATTATTAAATTAATAACCGAAATATACTCATTGACGTCATTTTTAAGAATAAGTTTATTGTCATCCAGTTTTTATGTAAAAAAATCACCTCAAAGAAAAACCGGCGAAACGCCGGCTTAGTGAATCAATGGCAAAGTGACCTTGGCCGGCGATTCACCAGCTATGTGTTGCAATGGGTTAAGCAGGTTTGGACGTTTCATATCAGAAATACCACAAAGCGTTTCTATCACACACTGGTCTTGATTCATTCATAATTCAAGGATTTTTGTACGAAAAATGTTTTTTTTGGCTATTCAAAATTTATTCAAACTGAAAAATATTCACGCAAAAATTTGAAATATCGCAAAATTAGAGGTTTGAAACCGAAAACATGGAAACACGTTGAACAAATAATGATTCTGTCATGATTTTGTACATGTATTTCCGTAAATTTGGTCGTTAATGGCAGTTTTTTGAGTAAAAAGTATGAAATTTCCGTCTTTTACGAAGAAACGGTTATACATGTTTAGCCGATTTTGACGTTTTATATCAAAATTATCACAAATGTGTTTCTATTATATTTTTGTCTTGATTTATTGTTAATTCTAGCATTTTTGTACGAAAAATGGGATTTATGTTAGTCAAAATTCATTCATACTGAAAATTTTGGACGCAAAAGATTGAAGCAGTTTTAAAGATTTGGGACCAAAAGACGAAAACACGTAAACCAAAAAATATTTCTGTCATGATTTTATACATATATTCGTAAAGTTGGTCGTCAATTGCAGTTTTTTGAGTGAAAGGTGTGAAGTTATAGCCTTTTTTACTTAGAAATCCTCATACATATTTAGCAGATTTTGACGTGTCAAGTCAGAAATACCACAAAGCGTTTTTATCACACACTGGTCTTCACATTCATAATTCAAGGATTTTTGTACGAAAATGTTTTTTTTTTTGCTACTCAAAATTCATTCAAACTGAAAAAAATTGACGCAAAAATTTGAAATATCGCAAAATTAGAGGTTTGGGACTGAAACATGGAAACACGTTGAACAAATAATGATTCTGTCATGATTTTGTACATATATTTCGTAAATTTGGTCGTTAATGGCAGTTTTTTGAGTAAAAAGTATGAAATTTCCGCCTTTTACGAAGAAACGGTCATACATGTTTAGCCGATTTTGACGTTTTATATCAAAATTATCACTAATGTGTTTCTATTATACTTTTGTCTTGATTCATTGTTAATTCTAGCATTTTTGTACGAAAAATTGGATTTGTGTTAGTCAGATTTCATTCATACTGAAAAATTTGGACGCAAAAGTTTGAAATAAAGCAGTTTTAAAGATTTGGGACCAAAAAGACGAAAACACGTCGAACAAAAAATATTTCTGTCATGATTTTATACATATATTCGAAAAGTTTGTCGTCAATTGCAGTTTTTTGAGTGAAAGGTGTGAAGTTATAGCCTTTTTTACTTAGAAATCCTCATACATATTAAGCAGATTTTGACGTGTCAAGTCAGAAATACCACAAAGCGTTTCTTTCACACACTGGTCTTCATATTTATTATTCAAGGATTATTGTACGAAAATGTTTTTTTTTTGCTATTCAAAATTCATTCAAACTGAAAAAAATTGACGCAAAATTTTGAAATATCGCAAAATTAGAGGTTTGGGACCGAAAACATAGAAACACGTTGAACCAATAATGATTCTATCATGATTTTGTACATACATTTCGTAAACTTGGTTTACGAAAAGTATGTACAAATTTTTCACAAAATGTATGTACATCAATTTCCTACAAAAATACATGAATTATAATGAATCAAGACAAAAGTATAGTAAAAACGCATTTCCGTTAATTCATCACAACCTGCAAAATATGTATGAACGTTTCTTAGTAATAGGCTATAACTTCACACTTTGTACGAAAATGGGTGTTTTGCTTGTCAAAGGTAATAAAATCCATTCAAATTGGAAAATATTGATGGAAAAGATGGAAATTTCGCCAAATTACGGATTGGGGTGAAAAACATGAAAATACGTAGAACAAATAATATTTCTGTCGTGATTCTGAACATATATTTCGTAAACTTGGTGGTTAATGGCAGTTTTTCGAGTGAAAAGTGTGAAGTTATGGCCTATTTTACTAAGAAACGTTCATGCATATTAAGCAGGTTTTGACGTTTCATATCAGAAACACCACAAAGCGTTTCGATCACACACTGGTCTTGATTCATTCATAATTCAAGGATTTTTGTACGAAAAATGTTTTTTTTGGCTATTCAAAATTTATTCAAACTGAAAAATATTCACGCAAAAATTTGAAATATCGCAAAATTAGAGGTTTGGGACCGAAAACATTGAAACACGTTGAACAAATAATGATTCTGTTATGATTTTGTACATATATTTCGTAAATTTGGTCGTTAATGGCAGTTTTTGAGTAAAAAGTATTAAATTTCCATCTTTTACGAAGAAACGGCAATACATGTTTAGCCGATTTTGACGTTTTATATCAAAATTATCACAAATGTGTTTCTATTATACTTTTCTTTTGACTTATTGTTAATTCTAGCATTTTTGTACGAAAAATTGGATTTATGTTAGTCAAAATTCATTCATTTGAAAAATTTGGACCCAAAAGATTGAAATAAAGCAGTTTTTGAAAAAAACCCAAATCTTTATTTGGGACCAAAAAGACGAAAACACGTAGAACAAAAAATATTTCTGTCATGATTTTATACATATATTCGTAAACTTGGTCGTCAATTGCAGTTTTTCGAGTGAAAAGTGTGAAGTTATAGCCTTTTTTACTTAGAAATCCTCATACATCTTTAGCAGATTTTGACGTGTCAAGTCAGAAATACCACAAAGCGTTTCTATCACACACTGGTCTTGATTCATTCATAATTCAAGGATTTTTGTACGAAAAATGGAGTTTTTTGATATTCAAAATTCATTCAAACTGAAAAATATTGACGCAGAAGTTTGAACTATCGCAAAATTAGAAGTTTGGGACCAAAAACTTGGAAACACGTTGAACAAATAATAATTCTGTCATGGTTTTGTACATATATTTCGTAAATTTGGTTGTTAATGGCAGTTTTTCGAGTGAAAAGTGTGAAGTTATAGCCTATTACGAAGAAACGTTCATACATATTTTACAGGTTATGAGGAATTAACGCAAATGCGTTTTTACTGTACTTTTGCCTTGATTCATTATAATTCTGGCATTTTGGTAGGAAAATGTGTGTATTGTTTATCAAAATAATAAAATTCATTCAAATTAGAAAAATATTGAAATTTCGCCAAATTTCGGATTGGAACGAAAAACGTGGAAATACGTAAAACAAATAATATTTGAAATACGTAAAACAAATAATACTGTCGTGATTCTGAACATATATTTCGTAAACTTGGTCGTCAATGGCAGTTTTTCGAGTGAAAAGTGTGAAGTTATAGCCAATTTTACAAAGAAACGTTCATCCATTTTTAGCAGATTTTGACGTTTCATATCAGAAATACCACAAAGCGTTTCTATCACACACTGGTCGTGATTCATTCATAAAACAAGGATTTTTGGAAGAAAATATTTTTTTTTCTGTTCAAAATTCATTCAAACTGAAAAATATTGACGCAAAAATTGAAATATCGCAAAATTTGAGGTTTGGGATCGAAAACATGGAAACACGTTGAACAAATAATGATTCTATCATGATTTTGTACATATATTTCGTAAACTTGGTCGTCAATAATAGTTTTTCGAGTGAAAAGTGTGAAGTTATAGCCTATTACTAAGAAACGTTCATACATATTTTGCAGGTTATGATGAATTAACGCAAATGCGTTTTTACTATACTTTTGTGTTGATTTATTATAATTCTTGCATTTTTGTACGAAAATGGGTGTTTTTTTTGTCAAAGGTAGTAAAATTCATTCAAATTGGAAAATATTGATGGAAATTTCGCCAAATTACGGATTGGGATAAAAACATGAAAATACGTAGAACAAATAATATTTTTGTCGTGATTCTGAACATATATTTCGTAAACTTGGTCGTCAATGGCAGATTTTCGAGTGAAAAGTGTGAAGTTATAGCCTATTATTACTAAGAAACGTTCAAGCATATTTAGCAGGTTTTGACGTTTCATATCAGAAATACCACAAAGCGTTTCTTTCACACACTGCTCTTGATTCATTCATTATTCTAGGATTTTTGTACGAAAAATATTTTTTTTGCTATTCAAAATTCATTCAAACTGAAAAATTAGAGGTTTGGGACCGAAAACATGGAAACACGTTGAACAAATAATTATTCTGTCATGATTGTGTACATGTATTTCGTAAATTTGGTCGTTAATGGCAGTTTTTTGAGTAAAAAGTATGAAATTTTCGTCTTTTACGAAGAAACGGCCATACATGTTTAGCCCATTTTGACGTTTTATATCAAAATATCACAAATGTGTTTCTACTGTACTTTTGTCTTGATTTATTGTTAATTTGTTTGTTAAAATTCATTCAAACTGAAAAAATTGGACTGAAAAAAAATGAAATTTCACAAAATTAGAGGTTTGTGACCAAAAACACGAAAATACGTAGAACAAACTATAATTCTGTGGTGATTTTGTACACATATTCGTAAACTTGGTCGTCAATTGCAGTTTCTTGGGTGAAAAGTATGAATTTTCCGTCTATTACTAACAAAATTTGTTACGGACAAAATATGAATGACCATTTAATGGTATCATAATAACGGGAATGTGTTTCTTCTACACTTTTTTCTTGATTTATTGTTTATTCTAGCATTTTGCTTCATTATTTTTGTTCATTGCATTCATTGCTTTTGTTTATTCTAGCAATTGGCCACCACGGAACCAACTGTCACCATAATAAATAAATTTATTATTATAATTGAATTATTTAAATTTTTTACCATAATTTAAATTTATGTAAATTGTTTTATGGATATTTTGCAACAGAGATTTTTTTTTAAATATTTAAATTTATGTAAAATGTATAATTCGACTGAAGTTGCACAAATTGGCGCGCAAACAGACAGACAGGCATAGAGATCGACGGAACTCACGCTAAAATACTCGTAGTTGATTCGTGTTACTACGAGTATAAGCCTTATTCATGATTATGTGTAAAAATCTCGAAATGTCAAAAGTGATATGATTATAATACCTCCTCTGTGATATGATATGACGGTCGGTAATAAAACCATAATAACAATAAAATTACCTGTGATCAGAACAGAATCGATCGCAGTTAGGGAGAACATAATATAAAAATTAAATTAAAAATTTTAAGTTAGTTAGTTGAAATTTCACAACACTTCCCTCTCCTAACGTTGGTCCTCAACGCACCCTTAATTTGCCTTGGACCAAAAACACCCTCTTAGATCTCTTCAACACCCACTGGTAGGCAGTACCAACCTCGTTGGGAACCACTGCCCTAGATAATGAAAATATGCATAAATTAATAATTTATGATGGAGATTCTGATGACTCGTCATCGTGTGTGCAGTGAAGTGTCAGATCTTGAAGACATGAGTCTGGAGATCAACTACAGCTTCCGTGTCCAAATGGAATAAGGAATTTGCAGGATCCTCAAAACAGGTTGTCAGGGGGCGTGTCTTAACGTGTGTTAATATGTATTCCAACTAACAAAAAATGAACGCCTTGCAGAATTTGCAAGATCTGTGCTAAGCACAAGAATAGAAGTGAGACTCTGTATAGGTATGTGTAAAAAGTGAGTGTACCTCTCTACAAAGGAGAATGTTGGCAGCATAACCATACTGAATTGAATTGAAGTGCTCGGCAGTAAATAATGGTAAGTGACAAAATTACAAAAGACGAGTTTCAAAATTAGACATTCAAAAGTATAACTCGGATTTCCGAACATTAAAATTGCTGTGCTGCTCTGTACTACGTAGCCGCCTTGACTACAACTCATCAATATGGTCTCCTCATTACGCCACCCATAAACAAACTTTAGAACGTGTACAAAACAAATTTCTAAGATTCATAAATTTGAAACTTGGAATACCACATGAACAAAGAAATTATCCCAACTTATTAAATGTAATGAAACTCTTGAAGCTGTGTGACAGAAGAAAAACAGCCGATATAGTACTGCTATACAAAATCATTCACTCAATGATTGATGCACCTCACTTACTCGCAAGCATTTCATTTCGCATTCCCACTAGATCCACAAGACAGCTCAATCCCTTTTATACCCAAAATTGCTATACTAATTAAAAAATCAACTCTATAATTCGTATGCAAAGCTTGTTTTGAATTGTTTAATAGTGTATGGCAAATCACCATGGAAGGTTATAGCGTTAAACAACGTGTGCAAGTATATATAGTATTCGCCAGAATATCACAAGAATATTTAGAAATAGCTACTAACTTTGTGCTCTCCTTTATTAATATAAATAACCTAGTATAAACGAAACATTAAGGACAATACTTTGCCTCTGGAGTTGAGTAACCCTGCATCAACATGTGTAAGGTTTCGATTCTGCGAAGCAACTTGCATCTCGTTCTACAAGTGAGCCCATGTGTTTTCTATATTTCAAGATCTATCCATAAAATTCTCAAAAAATCCAATTTTTGTTCTATTTAAGCGGTATTCCACTAAAAACAAATCTGAGTCCTTTACCTT
Source organism: Odontocerum albicorne (assembly GCA_949825065.1). Lineage (NCBI taxonomy): Eukaryota > Metazoa > Arthropoda > Insecta > Trichoptera > Odontoceridae > Odontocerum > Odontocerum albicorne. The sequence continues at coordinate 11,606,830 of OX463859.1, forward strand.
TATAAAATAAGTCTTCGACAATTACGTAAGTCTGCTTGGTGAAGTTTGGTAATATTTTGTGGTATACATAAATACAGGGGTGGCCTCGTGACTTTAAAAACAGGTGGGGCATGATGAGGCTGAAATTCCTCCCCCCCCCCCCCCCTTTTTTCCAAAAAAATTAACTGTATTTATTTTTAGTACAGTGAGGTCGAACCAAGAAAGAAAATACTAAATTTTTTATTGCGAAATTAAACAAAAATATTTTTTATTTAAATATAAACATTAACAAAACTATCATTATAAAAAAAACGTGTATTTTTCACAAAATCAAATGAAAATATTTCTTATTAATGTATAAAAATTAAATAAACAAAACTCTTATTATAAATATATGAATTTTTCACAAAATCAAATGGAAATCGTTTTTATTAATATAATACATGAACATGAAACAAAAAAATAAACGTCGCTCATTACAGCACGGGGCAGGCATGCTCTTGCCCCAAACAGACCTTTACGCAGCAAACGAAATTTTATTGGTAATTTGGAACTTTTCTCTTTACCACCACTGACTGACCAAACACTATCGGATCTCGCGTCATAGTTACAGCTAAACTGAAGCTAGCGACCGCGTGACCACGGCAGATACAAAACTTGTATATAAAGACACTGTTATGTCGTTAATTACTTAAAATAAATAAATAAATAATAAAAAAATCTAATACTCAATAGTCTTAAAACCTCATAATTTTTAAAATTACATTATTTTTAAATAAATATTTCATAAATACATTTTATGATTTTATAAAGATTTGTTTCCTTAATATCTCAAAATGTGATAGATGTCGCTTACCATTATTTACTGCCGAGCCCTTCAATTACTTAAGTATTTTGAATAAATATACAGAGTTTTATCACAATATTTCTAATGCTAATCCCATGTCCACGACACATTTTCAGCGTCTTTCCAATCATGTATTAGCGCTACGCTCAAACAGAGATTTTTTATTGGCCTTTCCAGTTCACCGCTCCTCTTTCTTTACGTCGTCCTTCACTGTACGTGCAGTGAGACTCTGAAATCAGTTACAAACCAATACAGAACTCGCTCCGTCCTTGACATGCTTTATGAAACGACTGTTTACCCAGACAGGAAAAATTCTTAATTTCTAGTCAGTAAAATAACGTGTTTCGTTCCTGATTTTTCTTTTCTTTTCTTCTCCACCATCATTTCCTTTCATTTTGATTGATGATATCTCACTTTATATGAAAAATAATATTCGGGTGATTGTCCGTCTTTTTGGGATTCGTGGGCATGTGCTCACGTATATGTTTATGAATTTCGTGGGGATGGATAGTCATTTGAATGATTTATGCGACCACGTAACTTGCTTCATTTACTTTTGTCTGGTCGGTTGGAAGAGATTGCCGCCTGGCAATAAGCTCGCCAGATTGTATTTGCAATAAAAGGGTTAAATAAATAATAATAATAAAAATAAATGACAGGTCACAAACCCGGACCTTGAAATTATTTATTTTTGTATGTCTTGTTATTCACACATTATTTTTACATATCATAGGTTAGTCAAAAAGTTTTGAAAGCTACATCTATGGAACAGTAGAAAACCAAAATTTCTACGCCATTTTAATATTTCATCTTTCATAAGAACGTACTCAAAATTTCATTTCGATCTGTCAATTCATTCTTTGTTTACAAGCCATTTGAAGTTGACGTGTCAGTGTTTTTTTAACAATGGAAAAATCCGAATAACGTGCAGTGATTAAATTCTTTGTTTTGGAAGGTTTATCGGCTACTGAGATCCATGCAAAGATGGTGAAAGTATTAAAGGAGTCTTCTCCTTCATTTCCAACCGTTCACCGATGGGTTTTGGAGTTTAAGCGTGGCCGTACAAGCGTTGAAGACGATCCACGCTCAGGACGTCCAAAAAGTGCATCAACACCAGAAATCATAGCGAAAATACAGGATATGGTTTTGGAAGATCATCGATCGACTGTGGATGTGATAGCTGACACCATAGGCATCTCACATGGAACAACATGGCATCTTTTGGCTGAAGTTTTGGGTTTCAAAAAACTGTGTGCACATTGTGCACACAGTTTTTGTTGCATTGTTAGCAAATGGGTGCCGCATTTGCTAACAATGCAACAAAAACACGTTCGAATGCGACTTTCTGAGCAACATTTGGAGCAATTTCGAAAGGATAAAAAGGATTTTCTGCGTCGATTTATCACTATGGATGAGACTTGGGTCTACCACCATGATCCTGAATCAAAACAAGAGGCTAAGGAGTGGTGTGAACCAGGCACTTTGGCTCCGAAGCGAGTTCGTGTCCAGAAATCGGCCAAGAAGGTGTTAGCGTCAGTTTTTTGGGATGCAAAAGGAATTTTATTGATAGATTATCTCCAAACTGGTAAGACAATCAACTCTGATTATTATTGTGACCTTTTGGACCAGTTGGATGAAAAAATTTGTGAAAAAAGACCCGGTTTGCAGAAGAAAAAAATCATTTTTCATCAAGACAATGCACCTACTCACACAGCTCAAAAAACCATCGCGAAAATCAGTGAATTGGGGTACGAATTGTTGCAGCATCCACTCTATTCGCCAGATTTAGCTCCCTCTGACTTCTGGCTGTTCTCACACCTCGAAAAATTCCTTCGTGGAAAGCATTTTTCATCAAACGAAGAGGTTATAGCCGTCGTAGAGGAGTATTTTGCAGGCCTTCCAGAAAGTCACTTCCGTGCTGGGACAACAAAGTTGGAAGATCGTTGGACCAAGTGTATTGATCTTATGGGAGACTATACTGAGCAATAAAAGTGATTTCCCCCCAAAAAAAATGTATTTTCATTTCCGCTTTCAAAACTTTTTGACTAACCTAGTAAAAAGTTTTCATATAAATAAATAAAATAAAATAACATTTAATTTTTTCTGCACTGCCATGAAAACTGAAATTATACTGAAAACCTACCAAAAGTAATGCTAAGTGAAGTCCGCATGTCCTCACGTGCCACGCTCGAAGGACAGTTAGGTATATGGTAGGAGAGGTGAGAGCTTAATTATAGATCTCCTATTTGGTGCCGTAACACTTTCTGGTCATATTTGGGGCATTACTCATTCCGCTCATCCAGCTCTTTCATTAGTTCCACATGTCGAAATTTCATCACATCAAAAACTGAAAATTCTTATTGATGAAAATCTAAGTTAACGTAATCATGCCTTCATCGTTTCATCCCCCAGATGTTTCTTCTACAACTATGATTCATGACCTCAGCTACATCACGCAGAACAGAAAACGATATTCTAGTTAACACTTTGAACCCCCGTCCCCCATAAATCCATACCATCACGTAATTTTCCTGTCTGGGTAGACAGAGATGACAGAACGCCAAACTTTCCAATATTGACACGTATATTTCACCTCTTCCACATCCATACACGTTCTCATACAATTTCTCTAACTTTCAACATTTCCTTCTTGTAAAATATTATTCACTTGATCCAACCATACTTTCTTTGATATTCCTCTACAACGCCTTCCACTTATAGTTGTACTGTATACATTTTTTTCGTTACTATTTTTTTCATTTATTCGTTCTACATGTCTAAACCATCTCAGTAATCTTGTACATTTTACTCAATACATCAGCCTTAAGTTCACATTAATTCCTTATCACTTCATTCTGCACTATGACATGTTTCTATGTATTATTCTTAGTGCACGTGAATGTCTCTATTTGGACATGTCCCTATGTATTATTCTTAGTGCACGTGAATGTCTCTATTTGGACATGTCCCTATGTATTATTCTTAGTGCACGTGAATGTCCCTATTTGGAGTTGTCCCTATGTATTATTCTTAGAACACGTGAATGTCTCTATTTGGACATGTCCCTATGTATTATTCTTAGTGCACGTGAATGTCCCTATGTATTATTCTTAGAACACGTGAATGTCTCTATTTGGACATGTCCCTATGTATTATTCTTAGTGCACGTGAATGTCCCTATTTGGAGTTGTCCCTATGTATTATTCTTAGAACACGTGAATGTCTCTATTTGGACATGTCCCTATGTATTATTCTTAGTGCACGTGAATGTCCCTATTTGGAGTTGTCCCTATGTATTATTCTTAGAACACGTGAATGTCTCGATTTGGACATGTCCCTATGTATTATTCTTAGTGCACGTGAATGCCCCTATTTTGAGTTGTCCCTATGTATTATTCTTAGAACACGTGAATGTCTTCATGTGACATGTCCCTATGTATTATTCTTAGTGCACGTATTTCTACAACATTTACCCCGGTTCCTTTCAGTCTATTTTCACTCCATGTTTCACTCCCATACATAAAAGTTGGTATTAAAATATTATTGTGGACTATCATCTTAGCAGATTTTGAAATTGACCGGTTCAAATGTGTATGTAGTGCCCGATTGACTGTTTCCCATCGTTATACACTCCGTTCGATATCCCTCTTAACTCTTCCATCATCTGAGAATATACTACCAAAATTACAGAATTCTCTCAAATCACAATAAATTACCACGGGAAGTAGACGTCTTCTGTCGAAAACTTATCAATTTTTTTCTGCATTAAAATCAATAATTCTATTATTCATTGTACATCACACGTCTAAAATTTGAGAATTCTTATTGATGGAAATGTGAGTTGACTTAATTCTGTTACCGAGTTGAGTCAGGAGATTTTTGCTTTAGTACATTATCTTGACACGATGAGTTTATGTCTCCTTATTTTAAGTCGAATATTACTGTCCCAATATCTCATGCTTCCATTACTTGTTTAACGTTTGGAGCCAATGAGCAGATGTTAGATAAGTTGGAGACTCCAAAACGTTTTGAACCCGATTCCCATTCAGCCTGAAGAAATATAACCACGTATCAAAGTTTGAAACATACTTCAATGGTTTTAAATAGAACAGCGAAGGAACCTTCACGTTATTCTGCGTGCTTAATAATTTCAAGTTTATATATTCGCGAAAATTTCTACTTTCGGGCAATCAGAGACTCCTTTGCATATCAACGCACTACATGCCATTGTACACTCCTTAATTTTCCAGCTGTTCTTGATGAAAATTACATTCCGGAAAGTCAGATGTGACATTGGCCGACAACAAAATACCATTTGAATGTTTTGTATTCAAAATATATTTATTAAATGAAAAACAAAAAATATATATGTAATAATCTGCATTAAAGAAACACTAATGTAGATACGTTTTCATTCGAAGATGTGACATTCTTTATATGTGTCCACTAAACAATACAAATCTATTAGGTGTTAACATAAGTTGTGTCCGTTTTTTTCCAAATTAAAAAATGAGCACCAAAAGTAAAACAAAATGGTAAAGGTTATACGTCATTCGAAAGAAAATTTTCTGCTCTATAAAATATTGTGTTTGTTTTTACGTTACATATATTATTTTATTTGATTACAAGCCTTCAAAATGGAATGTCAAGTAGACGAAAGGGAACATTTTCGACACCTCCTTCTGTTCGCTGTCAAACATTTTTGATCACCATTTTTCTTTCATCACCATTTTCAAACCATTTTTTATCACTACTAATGATGCGGTAAAGGAACCTTTGCTTGTGGCCATGCGTAGCTCGATGACGCGCGAGCAAACCAGCAGAAATTGTCGAACGTTGATTTTTGTTGTTTTCACTCAAAACATGTGGAACCCAAGCGCCGAACTTCTGGACTTTTCCCATTAATTTAAGATAGCGGTATACAGACATGTGACTACAATTTATCTGCTCAGCCAATTCGACGGTGGTTTGAAGGGGATCTTCATGAATAATAATATGATTTAAGCGGTCCTCATCGCAGTTCACTGGTCGTCCGGAACGCTCCATGTCTGTCAGGTCGAAATTACCGTCTTTGAAACGCAAAAACCATCGACGAGCTGTCCTTTCATTCAAAGCATCTTCACCGTACACTTCACAAATATCGCGAGCAGCTTTGGCAGCTTTATTCCCTCGATTAAACGTGAACAGAAGGAGGTATCGAAAATGCTCACTTTCCTCTACTTGACATTCCATTTTGAAGCCTTGTAATCAAATAAAATAATGTATGTAACGTAAAAGCAAACACAATATCTTGTAGAGCAGAAAATTTTCTTTCGAATGACGTATAACTTTTACCTTTTTGTTTTACTTTTGGTGCTCATTTTTTAATTTGGAAAAAAACGGACACAACTTATGTTAACACCCAATATAATATAAAGATGAGTGGAATTCGTAGTAAAGGAAAACCTAGAATAGTATTGTTGGATTGAGTGAATAAATTTTCGATATAATGAAAAGATAGAAGTAAAAGGAACAAATGAGGTTTATAAGAAGATTAATAGATGTGGAGGAGGCTTAGAAAGTACTCGCATGTCTTAAGGCAATATTTTGGTGCTCTGTATGCTCTGCGTACTTTAGCAGGGAAATGGTGTAATGGTAATGATGGGTTGTATTGTATAACACTTTCGTTGTATACAGTATATCTGGACGGTTTTATTACCACGTAATATATTCGTATACTGTTTCTTTTTCGAGAAGTTTGAGATGCGTTTATTACGCATCTCAAACTCCTACAAGCAACCAAAAAGGTAATGAAGGGGCCTTGATTGAAAACCAGACTGGAACGCCTTTTAAGTGATCTGGGTCCCAACAGAAATTGGAACTGGAATTTTCTAGGCTTTTGTTGGGATGTAAAAGTTTTACCCTTTTCCATGGGGGTTGTATGAATCTTTAACCCTTTATTAATGTGTCATTCATTCATTTCATTAACCGGACCATCAATTACGTCATAACTTTCCATCAAGAGGGAGTAGAGATCATCCCATCGTTCACAACAATCAGGTTCTGACCAGAGCATGTAGTCCCGATGTTCAGACTACCAAGTGTTGTAAATCCTGTATATTTCCACAATCATATTCAATGCTTCTTTCCTTCAAGGAACCCCATACTATATTTGTATATGATTCAACATCTTATCGACAGTCTCCGGATTTCTAAAGGGTCTTTCAAATTAAGCGGGTTTGTTTTATTCTAATATTTTTAATTCTTGAATAAAACACAATTAACTTTGATTTCAAGAAAACTTTTTATTGGTCATTGAAGTATAATCTATGAAATTTAAACACTAAAAACAATATCCGCCAAATGTCCACCTCTTGCAGCTCCACAGATGTCCACTCTTTTGTCAACAATTTCGATGACATTTTGGCATAATTGCGGTTCTAACTCACCAATAACGCGTATAATTTCGTCCTTTAGCTCAGGAATTGATCGGGGGTCATTTTTATAGACCTGGCTTTTCACGTAAACCCAGAGAAAATAGTCCAACGGTATCAGATCACATGATCTTGGTGGCCAATTAACATCACAGTTTCCGGAGATTACAATGCATAAAATAATTCTCAATATAAACGCATTGTTGTATTACGGGTATATACGACTTAATTTTTATAAATGTTATACATTACACTTCTCAATTGTCACAAGATCCAGGCAAGATCGCGACGCCATCTGTGTTTTATCCAAGAATAAAAAAACCGCTCAATTGGAAAGATCCTTTAACATGGATAGAAATATGCGTAAATTGATAATTTGTGATGGAGATTCTGATGCTCGTCATCATGTGTGCAGTGAAGTGGCAGATCTTGAAGACATCAATGTACCTTGCATCTTAAGTACCTTGCATCTTAAATACTTTGCATCTTAAGTACATTACATCTAGTCCCCCCCACTGGGTCCCTTATATAGTATATAATGAAATACTTTAATTCTGAATGACTGCAAGAGAAACTTCATTTCCTCAGAGGTCAGCAAGTTCCTTAATGAAATCAAAACTGTGCAGACGTTAGTGCTAGTCCGAAACGTCTCGCTCCTTTTTAGACAAGTTCCTATACAAGATCCGGAAGTTTGACCCTTTACGGCCAGAGCCCACTAAATATAAATTATATTATTTATTGATACACTCTTTTCATCAATGTAATTTAAAAAAATATTTTAAATATATAATAGTATTTATTTATTGGTTTGGGCACATGTTTAATTATACTTAGCTAGTAAAAATATGAAAGATCGTGGCTAGTAAAGATATTTATTTTACGTATATCAAATTTACTACTTCCTCCTCGACAGCCGTCCAGAGGAAGACCAAAGAACTCCTGGATGATTCAATGCTCCAAAATCCTGCAGAGAAACTGCCTAGATGAAAGCGACACCCAGAACCGAAGAATATACAGCCTAAGAATGAGAAGAGCCGACCCCAACAGCCTACCTAGGCAATGAGTTGGGACAGTGACAGGAAGAAGATATCAAATTTAATGCTTATTTTATTTTCCAATAAAGTGAAATTTAGTTAAAATTTAACTAAATTGTTGTATATTATTGTATTGCGTTACGCTTTCTTAGAAATTAGTGCACTGAGAAAAACACATGGGGTGTCAATTTATGACGTGATACGGAATGAAGTGATTAGGGATGAGTGTGAACTTACGACTGAAATGTTGATGATGAAGAAGAACACTCTCAGATGGTTTGGGCATATGGTACGAATGAACGAAGAAAGAGTAACAAAACAAATACAGAAGTGCAAATGTGAGTGGAAGGTATGTCAAGTGAGTGGAAGATTGAAGCGAGTGTATGATATTTTGTAAGAAAGATATATAAAGTCAGAGAAATTGTAGAAGCTGTATAAGAAGGTGTATGGGTGTATCATAAAAGAAACGAAAGATGTGTGTAACGTGTAACGATAGAAAAATCTGGCACTCTCTCATTTCAGCCTACCCCGATGGGAAGATGGCGTGATGGTTTATTTATTTATGATATGTTTATCAGAATATTCAATACCAAAAAGAGAGAGGAAAGACTGAGAGAAAGTGAGGGACGCTAAGGATGCCTTTTTAAGCGGAAGAGGATCCATAGATTAGAGTTTCTCTTTACTCATGGTTGTAGAAAAAAATATAATAAAAATAAAAAGGAATGTTGTGTGTTAGTGGACTTAAAAATAGCACGTGACCGTGTGATAAGAGCCGTGCTATAGAAAATATAGAATGAATATGCTGTTTTATGTAAATTATAACGTCATGTTGCGTCATTGTGTGCTTAGGGTATTAGATTAAACGGTGCCTTGAATAAACGGTTTAATATTTATAAAGGGGTAAAGCAACGATGCGTTATGTCACCCTGGCTATTTAATATTTACATAGATTCATGTGTTAATTAATTACGGAGGTCTACGTTAAGAGAGTCTGAAGATAGGAGGTCAAAACAGGTCTCGCAAAGATTAATGTAATGTAGTTACTTTCAAGAAGTCTTCCAGTATGTTTCTGATTCAATCTACACAATCATTTTACACACACGAGGTAGAAAAAGGTCTTTAAACTTCTCAAATACATTTTACTCACCCTCTCGCACACTTCCTTCAGCTAATGACACTTCTAGATTATCAGGCAATCTTTGAAGAAGTAGAAAACTTAGCTTAAACTCTCCAGCAGAACCCGCGACCACCTCAAAAGGGAAGCTTGATCTTCAGGGTTTAGCTGATGATGATGCCATCATAAACTAAACCACGTGGTACAACATTTCCAAAGACCTTAAACGACTGATACGAACAATCGCGAAAGCCTCAAAGCACATTTGATGTTCAGGGTACACGTGGACAACAAGATACTCAAGGTGCACGTGGACAACAAGATATTTAGGATACACGTGGACAACAAGATATTCAGGGTACACGTAGACAACAAGAATTTTTCGTATTTTATTGCTCTGGATTTGTTGTCTTCAAGGATTCCAATCTTAACGATAGTGTATTACAAAACTTTAATACAATACAACTGACTGACCTCAAGAAGCTGGGATTATTGGGTGTGTGTACTAAAGACTCAGAATCTTCCGAAATGGAGAGATATCGAAGGTTACAGCTGTCAGAAGTATAAATATATAACTACATCTCATAATGAAGGGTCAAAGATTCAAAGCAGTGCTTTGAGTAATCCACATAATCTATGTACCATATTTCCTGGTTGAGGAACTTATAGAAGTTGTGCCGTTGCAATACTGTACAACTCCTATAAGCTCATTAACCAGGAAATATTGTAATACTTCTTTGATCTTCCTTTTCAAAATAGTAAATGGAATAACAGACTCTCCTATGTTATTGGAATTGATTACCTTCCGACTTAAGGAAATTTTCCGGTGCAAGAGATGTACGAGTATAATAGAATTAACTATTTCTCGAATTCTTCCGTACCCAGCTTACATCGATTAGGTAATGAGTATGCAGCAATCTCGGACATATTTGGAGACAGTTTTAATGCCTTGAATTTTTAAAGCCTCTTTGGGAGCGTTTTTGTTTATTCAAACCATAAATCAGGCGCCACGGCATGCTTCGTTGCTTTTTTCTTTTCATTCTCGTTGATTTTTTTACTCTTAAACTTTCAAGATCTCTTACAAAAAAATTGGTGTTTCGATATGTACATATATTGATAAAATTATAGAAGAAGTTGCCGAACTTAACCTGGGATACAAGATGGGCGACAATATGCTAAACATCATATGCTATGCTGACGATGCCACCATCATAGCCGAATCAGAGGAAGACCTGCAACAAATGCTTCATCGATTCCACACTGCTTCTAAAAATACAACATGTCTATTAGCAAGACTAAATGCAAGACTAAATGCATGACTCTAGCCAGAGAGCAAGTTGGATACAGTGTGGCGATCGACGACACACCGATTGAACAAGTAACAAAATTTAAATACTTGGGTGCTAGCATAATGTGCAATAATGACCTCTATGGCGAAGTGCTTGAACAATCACAAAAGGCCGCAGCTATTTCCGGATGTTTAAAGAACACTCTCTGGAAAAACAAGCATATGAACATCCAAAGCAAGGTGAGGATATACAAGACCTGTGTCCGCCCCATAATGACATACAGCATAGAGTCCAGAGCCGATACTGTCAGAACCAAAAATCTCCTTCGAACCAGCGAAATGAAGGTACTCAGGAGTATCGCTGGCAAAACCCTTCGTGATAGAGTACGTAACACAGAAATCCGAAGGACGTGCGAAGTTGAAGATATTGTCAAATGGGGACGACAGAGAAGAAGGTTCTGGAACGAACACGTATCCAGAATGGCGGAACTAAGAGCCGTAAGAATGGCCAGGGACAGTATCCCCCAAGCAAGCAGACCTCCAGGACGACCTCCCAAAAGATGGAAAGACAGCTGGCAGTCGACGTCGCAAGAGGCAAACAATGATGCAGGACCATAACAGGCGAACAGGCCTAAAATAAGATGAAGAAGAAGAAGACATGTATTGAATGGATGAATCTTGTTTTTATTTTTAACAAACTTTCAAGATATCTTATTGATATAGTGTTTATAGTTAAGGCATTAACATTGTGGAGGTTTAAAGAAATTGTAATTTATTTTATCAAACACTGTTTATTCCACTGTTTGAATGGTATAACCCAACCTGTTTCAAGGCTTTCACTTCATCATCAGGGGAGCACAAACAAGAGTGTATTGTTTGTGCTATCCTTATGATGAGGTGAAACCCTTGAAACCTGTCGGGTTATACCGTTAAAAATGAGGAATAAACAGTGTTGGATAAAACAAATTACAATATCTTATTTGTATTTCGATATGTGTATTGAATTGATAAATTATACGAGTATGTTCTTGTTATTATTTTTAACGAACTTTTAAGATCTCTTTAAAAATACGAGTGTATTGATATTAATAATATTTCGGTATATGTATTGAATAGATAAACTATACGAGTATGTTCTTGTTATTGTTTTTAACAAACTTTCAAGATCTCTTATTGACATTTCGATATGTGTATCATATTGAACGGATAAATTATAGGAGTATATTCTTTTTATTATTTTTAACAATTTTTTATATCTTTAAAAAATATGAGTGTATTGATATTAATAATATTTCGATATATGTATTGAATGAATAAATTATACAAATATGTTCATGTTTTTATTTTTAACAATCTTTAAAAAATACGAGTATATTGATATTTCGATATGTGTATTGAATGGATAAATTATACGAATATATTCTTGTTTATTTATTTTTTTGAGATTATTATTTTGTATTAATTGTTATTTTGGTATAATTTTTAATATTATTGATACAATTAGAATAACAATAATCCGAAGAACCCTGAACACATGAACTCTTATCAAAATCGATAAATTATCGAAAGTATCAATCACATAATGGTAATATTTTGTTGAACAGTAAATAGCAATTAGTTATCACATACGTAATCTAATAAAATGTCTTAACAGCTCTTACACTCTGTTACAGCATAACAGCTTCAAGAACTGCGAAGACAAATGGAAAAAATATTGTAATTTTATCGAAGGAGAACGCTTGAGATTCATTTAACTTGAATATCACCTAACCCATGGTTCATTGTCAAGGTACAACAGATTAATTTGCATTCCAAACAACGACGAAGCCATATGCTTCAGCGCATAACCAATCAATCTCTTTAATCCACTGAAGTATATCCATCACCCACTTTCCCAATCAATCATAACGTTAGAAGGACAAGGACAAAAAATAGACCAGCAAACACCAAAATAGGATATACTGTTGAATATTAGCGATCAACGAGGAATTCGATTTAATACAGAACCAAAACGTCAGAATTGTTTGACTGTCTGTTCGATTGTAGTTCTTTATGGTGTTGGTAAGTAAATCGCTTTCCTTCGATCAACTGTAGATTTTCATATGAAGGATTCGACGAGTTATCGTCAAACAAATGGTAGTATAAATACCGTTGTCCACACCCAAAAATCAGTAGTCACATTCGATCCATTCGTCTGTCAACAGCGTCTATTCACTTCTGAAGATTTTGTCCGGTAGATCGATCAATCAGCAAGAATGAACGGCAAAGTGTTGTGTTTCTTTGGATTGGCCCTTTTGGGTTTAGCTGCTGGGCAGCCAGCCAAGCCTGCATTCTGGAAGGGAACTCCAATGGACGAGATGGTGGAAGAGATGAGATCTGGATGTTCTGGAAATGATGCTGTTGCCTGCATGAAGTTCAAAGTCATGTCTCTGCTGGACACCATCTTCAAGAAGGATTCTTACCAGGTGCTTAAAAAAAAACAAATATTGGAGCAGTGTTATTAATAATCAAAACCAAAGTGAAAACTGAGATAAATATTTAATTTACCCCTAAGTATTTGTTTATTCGTTGAACAAGTATCATCGAGAATTTTACAAAAAAACAATCAACATTTTTCAAATACTCTTTTCCATAAATTTAAAATAAAATATTTTTTAATCCATTTAACGTTAACATTTTCACAACATGCTTCACTTTTTATTCATTCTCATTTATTTCTTAAATACAAGCTCTGGTTTTTATTCATTCTCATTTATTTCTTAAATACAAGCTCTGGTTTTCACAGTTCAAGCGTATCAGCAATATCTTCAATATAAATAATTTACCGATAATTTGTAAAAAAAAAAAACATCGTCTTATAAAATACAAACTATTAGAAACTATCGCTTGTCTTGCGTGGCCTAGTTGGTAAGACACCTCTTCCAGCTTGGGGGTTGCGGGTTCGATTCCAGTTAGTGCCGAGGTTTTTTGAAAAGGGTTCCAATCTATTTTTCACTTGAGACTTGTTAAACACATTTTCATTGAATGGAAGAAATTGCCACATAGCAATAGACTTGCCAGGTTGTATCGTATACAACTAAAGTCTAATGTAATACAATATTGATAATAATTATTTTTTGCTTAGTATTCTGGTGGGATTAATAATATTTCATTAATCCTCAGTCTTATAAAGAATATTCAGAGAAAAAGATTTTAAATAGACTCCAATAAATAAAATAAAAGTCTTTCTACAAACTTCTATTTCTTTCACAGGTTTCCGAAACCGTTGAAGTAGTCCGAAACAACTACAATGGAAACGACCTCACTGGCAGATCTGCATCCGGAGACTTCGTTGATGTTATCGAAAACTACATCCAGACCCACGATGTCACCTTCAAGCTGCCTCTTGGAGGAGCTAAGGTCACCGTCAGCCCGAGGAACTTGGAAGATGAAGAGCTCAACCTCAATGTCAAGTTCGCCGAAGAAGAAGAGTCAAGGAGCTCAGGTGTTGAGCCACGCAAGTCCAAGCTGAAGAAGATCATCGTCCCAATCCTGGTCTTCGTCCTCCTCAAGGCCATGACTCTGGTGCCTTTGGCTTTGGGAGTCCTCGGACTGAAGGCCTGGAACGCCCTTCAGCTGTCATTCTTCTCCTTCGTCGTGTCTGTTGCCCTCGCCATTTTCCAGCTTTGCAAGAAGGTAGGTTGAATAATATCTATTTTGAAATCCTATTTAAAAACAAACGAAATTCCCGTGTTTCAGTACCCGAATATTTAAAGACAATATTGTATCCCTGCAATGATCTTAAAAAAAACCGAATTAATGATTCGGATACGTTGAAGGGTACCATAGGAAAGAAAAAAAAACACTTTTCTTATAACCGTGATATTTCAAAAATAACAAATATAATAATTTATATTTTGAGACAACTATATAATACATTCCATTATTTGAAAAATGCCACAAATTGAATAGCTGTTGTATTTATTTGATTTAACTTATTATAATAACATCGTTTGCCTATGAATATGATTTCAAATAAATATAAAAAAAGTTAAAATATGCATTCTACCAAAATATTACATTTACATAAAAAAAATAATTCTACTAACATTAAAAAAATCATCATTATTGAAATGTACAAACAGCTGCAACAAAATATAATCCATTTAAGCATAAAAGTATCAAAAATATCAATTTACGTCTCTTAAATCCAATGTAATACTCGTATATTACTTTGAGACATTCAATGCATAAAATTGTCAAAAATGTCACTTTGCATCCCTAAAATCACAAGTGTCAAAAATATCACTTCGTGTCATTAAAAGATAATAATTGCCAAAAATGCTACTTAACGAGTACGTCCCATCATAAGTGTAAAAAATATCACTTTGAGTCATTAGCATAAATTGTTAAAAAATATCCCTTGATATCATTAGCGTAGTGTTGTTAAAATTATAACATTTCGTTCATAAAATCACAAGTCTCATATCCTATAACTTTGTGTCATTAAAAGCGTAGAATTGTCAAAAATGACACTTTGCGTCCCTAAAATCAAGTATCAAAATATTAATTTTGTGACATCAAAAGCATATAATCCTCATAACAGGTAACTTTGAGGCCATTATAACAAAAATATGTCAAAAATACCACAAGTAGCCCAAAAGTGTTACAGTGCTACTTTGAGGCTCTAATAGAAGAAGTATGTCAAAAATGTCACCTTTTGACTCTAAAACCACAGAGCAAAAAGTATATCTTGGGTCTTAAAAGTACAAAAGTGTTTAAGTGTCACTTTAAGGTTCTAATATTACGAGTGTGTCAAAAAATGACAACTTTTGACTGTAAAACCACAAATATGTCAAAAACGTCACTCCTTGGCCCTAACAGCGTAAAAGTGTCCACGTTAAGGATCTAAAAGCACAAAAATGTCACTTGGTGACCCTAAAAAGTTATTTGGATGCCACAAGTGACTCATAACTCATTTGATTCAACATACAATGAGTATCGTTCTTTCAAGATGAAATAGTCCTAAAGTCTACCTCATACTTTCTTTATATCTTGTTATCTGAGTGTTTTATCTTTTTTCGGTAATTTTCTTAATACTTCCAGATCGCCGCCGACAACTCACCTCCTCAGCTCTCCCATGGACCCTGGGAAGCAGCCAGCCAATACAGAGCCAGGTCCTTCGATGAGCAGCTCTCCAACGAAGCCCAGAACTTGGCCTACAACGCTTATGCTTAAATACCAAATCTAGGAACAATTGACTTGATAAAAGAACTCAACCAATGAAACGTGGAACCCCAATGATCTAGTAAATATCCTGTTCTCTTCATAGTTTTTGTACATACTAAAGAACAAAGAAGAAGGAAGGGCTTCTAAGAAGTCAATGAATTTAACAACCAGATGATTAAATTCCTTACGAGGAAACAATAGGAGAGAGAAAGAGTTTGCTTTCGATAGTAATAATCCTTCTTTATTTGTTTTGCCTTTGTTTTTTTTTTTTTCTTATTTTGTTTGTTTACCTCGTGTTTTATTTGTAAAAGCTTTTTCAGTTTTATGAAAATCTTATTTTTATTTGTTTTTATTTTGACTATTTTTTTTGTTTTGTTTGTGTGTTTTTTATTTTGTTGAGATCATGGGAACCAGTTTCTGAAGTTGTAAGGCTTTTGTGAATGACGAGAACGTTAACCATAATTAATTTATTAAATTATATTATTTATTAAAATAAAATATGTTTTCAACACAACTTTTTTATTTTACCCCTACACATAAAAAATAATCATTAAAATCTCGTATCTTAGAAATAATATATATTACAAAAACGTGTCTCGTTTTTTCATATAACTAGTAGAGTGGGTTTCATGAGAGTTTGCACTTTTTAACATATTGACAAGCTTAGTGCGTAATATACAAAACGTGTCAATGTATTAGTAAATTTCTTTGCCGTGATTGGTTGATGTGATCCGTTAGTATTCAACTGACATTCAACTTTGCCGTGATTGGTTGATGTGATCCGTTTATTTGACGAAAGATACGGTGACCATAATGTCTTAAGTTAGAAAAAGGAAAAGCATTGTGTGGTAACCAGATAATATGCATTGCATATCTATGTAAATACTTTGTGAGGAAGAATATAATAATTACTATTATTTTGAATCAGTGTTAGGGTTATTTATTTATTTTTACAATACGTACCTAGTATAAGTCATTTTTAATTGATTGTTGGTGTTAATTGTGTTTTCTTTGCCTATTGAATAAATAATTTGATTTTATATTGACCATTGATTTCATTATTGTCATTAGGTACATACCTCAATCTGATATATTATTATTATAGTAAGTAAGTATTTTATTGGAATATAAAGTATTAGATAGACAATATTTAAAAATATATGATAATATATTACAAAATAAATTAAAATATGGTCATCCTAGACCAGCAGTGCAAACTCTCGTGAAACCCAGTCTACTCTGCCGTAAGACTGTCACCTTTATTGGTTTGCTTCAAACAGGGACTAAAAAATATGATATCTCTCTTCCATAACGAAATCTGTTTCTTCCACAAACATACTGCATTAATTAACAGGTATACAATAATAAATATAACATTTCTACAGTCACACATAAAAAATCAAAATCAATTGACCATAAAGAACAAACCAGATAATACATATTACATATTTCTTCAATGACGAAAAGTGTTTCTCATTAATTCCTATTTTCTTGTCCTTTCTAAATCCCCTTCCCGTTTCCCGGTGTTTGATAACATTTTATTTTTCTATTTTATTCTATTATTTTTTTATATTTTAGGTACGATGATGCTTTCTTATTTCTTTTTGAAAATAATGTAATATTTAACCTAACAATTAGCACTGGTCTGCATAGATTATATGAAAAATCCGTATGACAATGAACTCGCCATTTACATATTATGTTTCAATAGTCTTTAAATAAATAAAATAAATATTCGAAAATAGGTGTTTATGATCAATTTTCGTTTACTTCGTTAAAAAATATGGAATTAAGCTTGTTCAGTTAAAAAAATATGTCATTTCATTCTTAAAAAAGTTCATTAAAAATCAGGAAAAATGGAGCACTCCATAAACATTTCAAAAGACTGGGATTAATGTAAATATGCCCAGTTTTTAGGTGTTTCAATGAAACAGTGCCAATATATTTGTCAGGTTGATGAGAACGTGCAACGGGGTTTTGTTTTTGTGTAATCAAAAATCGGAAAGAAGTATGGATTTATTTCATGTCAAATGTCCTCAGTGAGATACAGGCAAAAACCTAGTTTACTGGGGATACGACAAATGAAAGGCGACAAACCCAGATCCATTAAAATAATGTATGTCCAAATTAAATTACCTGTTGTTTTTTTCGCAAATTATGTTTATTTCTTGTCATGTGTAATAATAAATAATAAAGAAAAATATCCTTAAGCTGGGAATTGTCAAATTTCAGGAGCGCCTGCCCTTCGAACTAGTTGAATTCTTGATGTGTAAATTTCGCAAGTGTAAGTCAACTATCTCAGAGCACGCAATAAGCCTAAAGAGACGGCTGTTATATGTACAATACTCTTCTTATGTAAGATATGTAAACATTTAAATAAATTATTTAATTAAAAATATAATATTCTTTGAATTGGAAACTTTGTGTTTTGTTTTATATACGAATAAAAATCAACATTTGTGTATTTTTTTAAATTAATATAATATTTTCTAACACAAAAAACAGTTTGAGCAAAATTAAAAAACACGTGTAAGATATTTTTTATTTAATATCAACATTTTCAAAGCAAAAAACAATTGTATTATCAATTTTAAGAGATATAAGAATCTTTAGGTTCTAATTTATAGTCAGTCCTTAACACTAAATATTAAATCTTTACTACTTTTAACTGGATAAACTAGTTTTAAAAGTTATAATTCGTTACTATATACACACATATTGAACTTAAATATGCATATTAATATTAAATAATTTTAAAGAATGACTTTGTAATTTATTATTACTACTTTTTTTGTATCTCCAAGTTAGTTTAAGATACAGTTTTTTATTTTTTGTCAATAATTTCAAGTACTTGTATAACAGTGGCCTACTCGTATGTTTATTAAAGGTCGTTGCATTTTTTCAATTTCCGTTTGTTTTTCATCAATGCTTCAATTTTATTATATTTGAATGCATCATTTTTAGAATGAGCTTAAAGACAACCTTTTTTGGGATGTCTTATCTAAATTTGTGATTGGATATTAACACTGCACACATTCACTAAACTACACCTAAATCCGAATGTGTTACTAACACATATTGGAAGATCTACGAAAGTTTCGTTACACTCGTAGTTCATCTTCCTTTGGTAAGTTTTCTACGTTTTTCTTACCAAATGTGTTTTTCTGAACATATGCAGATACAGGGAAATACCCAATCTAATGGCAGCAACCACTACCTTTCTATCCTATTCTTACACTAAAATTTTTTTATTAATTTTTTGTTGTATTTTCAATGTCAATAATAGTTGTTTTGAGTCCCGAATTAGAGCGTCTTTGAGAAGTCTGCTCTCTAAACGGTGGTATATAAATTTCCTATTTATTTTAATTATTGAGAAATTCAGGGTGTATGCGGAAAAACATGTGACGTCCTCGCGGCTGGGCTCGCCCTATATTGATGGGGTGTATCTCAACCGGGGGGGTGTTATGAAGTTCACCAGACCTCTCTGAAATATATTTAATTTTCCATTGCCTTAACAACATAAATGTGTAATTTCTGGATACATATTTATATATAAAAGAATACGCTGCTGTCAATTACGCTATTGTTACTTTATTTATTAAATATATTTTTATCCTGTTTTGTACATAAATTGTTTTTCCGTTTTGATTATGTGTTTTGAACACACTTGAGAACAAAAGAACTAGATTTTTGGAGTTTTTTAATTTTGTTTTTGATTTTCGTTTGTTTTGTTCCATATGTTTTAATTTTTTTTATTTATAGTCTTGTTTAATTTTTTTTCCATAATTAACATAAAATTTCGATTTTTGTAAAGACTACGGTCGTTAACAAATATGAACAAAATCTTTTTAACTTTTTCGTCCTATCCCAACTACTTACCCATACTCCCTTTACATTTATCTTGAGATATATGGGCGAATTCGGAATGTATTTACATATATACATAGCAACATAACCAGAAACCTGAAACCGAAGTCAAGTGCAGAATTGAATCATCTCGTGCGGCTTTTAATAAAATGAGAAGCATATTCTGCGATGATAATCTAAACTTGAAACTTCGACAACGGTTAAGTCAAATCCTACGTTTGGTCAGTGTTATTGCATGGAGTGGAATCATGAACCCTCAAAGTTGGTAGTATGAACCGACTGGAAGCATTCGAAATGTGGATGCACCGGAGAATGCTACGGATGCCCTGAACGGATATGGTCAGCAACACGAGGGTTCTTCAAAGAGCCAAAGTTGATAAAGAGTTGCTGACTAATATTAAAATCCGAAAGGTGTCCTACTTGGGTCATGTACTTAGAGGAACAAAGTACAAATTACTGCACCTGATCATCAAAGGCAAAATAGAAGGCCGAAGAGGTGTTGGCAGGAGGCAAATCTCCTGGCTCCGCAATATACGTGATTGGACTGGAATAGGGGACGTTGGAGATCTTTTTCGGGCTGCCGGGGACAAAGATGTCTACTCTCAGATGATATTCAACGTTGGGGGGGACCTGACATGACACTGGGAAGAAGAAGATAGTAACATATTGCTATCATTAACCCTATATTCATTTAATTAGTAAATATATTTTTTTTATGCTTTTGGGAATGTTTTGTCTATAAAATAAGAGATTGCCACATGACAATAAGCTTGCCAGGTTGTACTGTATATAACGAAAGTATAATACAATACAATAATTTCAAAGCCGCATGAATAACAAAAGTATTTCTATTCATATAAATAATTCAAAGACGATAAGACATAAGTCCATAATTGACCCTGTTTTTTTCCTAACACAATGTCCAAAATAAAATGAAGGATTTCGGGTCATGAGGTTTCAGTGGCACATTCCTTAAGGCCCAACAGGTCAGCAGTGTTTAGTCCCCGCCGGGCAGGACAGGTAGCGAGGATGGGTGATGTGCATACTAAGCAGTATAGCGCCATAACTCACACCGTGCCAATCAAACTATTATTTGGAACCTCAAATGTCATGGTATAGTTATGGATTTTATAAGATAAATAAGCAGTTGACTTCTTGAAGAGAATTTACTGGATAATAAGAATAATAAAAGGACAGTTTATATAACGTTGTTTGAAGAGCAGACTCTCCTCAAAAGTGCTTAAAATTTAGTTATATTTTAAAAATAAATGTGATATCGACAATACAGGTTGACCAAAAAAAGTACAATATTAAGACTTTTACACCGTGCCGTTTGCTTGAAATTTCTGCAGGAATTTGTCATATCACGCATTCGTAAGGAGTTTAAACTCAATTTATTACTTTATTTTAAACTCCATTAAATCATTTATTTTTTCATGTCCTTTGCACATTACAGGTTTCCCTAATTCGTACAAGGACCAAATATAACAAGTACGAAATAAAACAATTCAAATTTTTAAGACTTATTTGATAAAAAAAAACAATAGTAAATATGTATATATTACACAAAAACATTATGACAAAATAAATCATGTTAAGTTGATAGAGAGTTGCTGACTAATATTAAAATCCGAAAGGTGTCCTATTTGAGTCATATACTTAGAGGAGAAAAGTACAAATTACAGCACCTGATCATCCAAAGCAAAATAGAGGGTCGAAGAGGTGTTGGCAGGAGGCAAATCTCCTGGCTTCGCAATATACGTGATTGGACTGTTATAAGATACCTACTCTCAGGTGATATTCAACGTTGGGGGGGGGGAGACATAACACTGAGAAGAAGAATATAGCATGTTAAATGATATAAAAATGTTAATCATTTCAAGTAATACACTAAATTGAAGAGATTTTTTTCCTGAAGGAACTGAACGACATATGAAACACGTCTATATGAGAACACACACGGTTAAAAAGTGGGTTGGCTCTACATACCAGTATTTCCAAAGGCAGGTTGGTTTGACTTATAGGTTGATACGAGTAGAATAATATATGGGAGCGTTGTCTCAGATAATTATCCAGAATATACAAACCAAGACTTTTCAGGACGGATGGATTAACTAAATTACCCCTAAGTAAACAAAAAACTGGACACCCAATCGAAGAGATCTTCCACTCTCTAACGATCTCTAACTAAGCCACCCCAGTAAGAAAACACTTGAATAAAGCCAGGGATTATATCAATACTCTCTCATGTAGAGACAACGGAGAAATCTATATTAATATAAGGATGACGAAGACTTTATTTCCATCAAAATGGTGCATCTCCCCACTATCATCGTGATGTGAGGACCTATCTTGATGAAAATTTACCGAACAGATGGATTTGACGTAGAGGTAGCATTGAATACTCCCGTACTCCCCAGATCTCACGTCAATTAACTTTTTTTATGGGGACTCATCTCCGAGGCATACTTTCAACTAATTTTATGGAATAATCTAGGGGCAAAGACTTCCATATAAGTTGAATCTGTCAAAATAACTGCTTGACGTGCCTGATTTTTTTCCCTCGGAGCTTTTTCTATGAGATTTGCATCTGGTGACTACGATGGCCAATCCATTACGTCAACGTCATTTTCCTGTTTCCACGCAGTGCAAAGACGACTCCGATGTTTTAGGTCCTTGTTCTCTTGCAGTAGCCAATTTCCATTTTTTTCTTATAAACGACCTTTGGGCAGATGGTAATAAAGCCCTCTCATATATTTTAACCATTTTAGTAGCGTTCAAATTATTTGTGAAGATGTGCAAAGTGCTTTGAGAAACCGCGCCAGACGTGAACTTTTACCGGGTGTTTAACGGCCCGCTGGGTAAGTCTATTTATTGGTGCGGGTACACCACGTATGATTAATGGAAGAACGTGCCCAAAAAGAAGCTTCGTCTTAAAAAATTACGTTGTCCCAAACGCGGTCCCAATTTTCTTTCGCCCAAGTGAGTCTTTTTTCGACTTGTTTTTCGGACAATAGTGGTTTCTTCACCATGCTTCGAAATTTCACTCCATGAGCTAGTAAACGTCTTCTTATAGTGTCACATGACACAATTTAGACCCTACAAACATTTGTTACAGGTTATACCTACATACAAATTTATATCTAAAAACTAATCGATATTATGTATATTAAAGTAGATCCAAATAAGAGGGGCATGGACTTTCGTGCGGAAGGTCGTCGGTTCGAACACCGCGCTGTGCTACTCCCCCCGAACGACACAGGCACATTTTCCGCCTAGTGTTCGAGGATATAAGGATACCTATGACTTCGGTCATATCTATTATTTAAAAAAAATGCGAGCAAGTAGCAGGACCCTTCACATTTGTATACAAAAATTCAGTGGTCGTTCGACCTTGGTTACACAAGAACATATTTCCCCATGAGTGCCGCGTACACATCACGTGACGAAGCCGTTTTTAACAAGGTGGAGATCACTTTTTTTTTCTATTTTGGGTTTTTCTATTCACGGATCAAATCCGAAACTCCCAGCAGAAAAAAAAACAGAATCTTGCCAACTAAACCACGGAGGACGTATTCACTGAAATATGTACGTCATTACTTTGTATGTATCTTCCAATTAGTTTTAAATGTCTTAGTGAAATTTTTTTTAACTATTCATGTTCCCACAACATCTACTCGTATTCATGTTCATGTTCCCACTGCATATACTCGTATTTATGTTCATGTTCCCACTGAATATACTGATGTTCATGTTCACGTTCCCACTGCATATACTAATGTTCATGTTCACGTTCCCACTGCATATACTCGTAGTTAGCATGCACTAAAACATAAATGCTTAACATCTGCTAAGATGATAGTCCACAACAGTATTTTAATACCAACTTTGATATATGGAGGTGAAACGCAAAAGTGGAAAGATACAATAAAAAACTGAATAAATAATGAAGCACAAGAATATATGGGGTGACAATTGATGACAGAATACGATTAGAAGTGATTAGGGATGAATAAAAACATAAGGCTTTTGATGTGTTGACTACGATAAAGAAAAAGGCAGGTGGAAAGAATGAATGTAGGAAGACTAACAAAATCAATATACAGTCAGAATGTGAGTGGAAGGCGTGATTGAGGAATACTTAAGAAAATATGATTGACTCTAGTGAATAATATATTGAAACAAGGAAATGAGAAATCGTAGAAGCTTTATGACAAGGAAGTCTGGCACTCTGTCCTTTCTGTCTACCCCAGGAGGGAAACAGCGTGATGGTATGTATACATGCATGTAGCAGATGTGAATGAACCATCAACATTAATATTCCGCGTGCTCTGATGAAGCAATAATCCGACGCCGAAACTTTCAAGAGCAATAATATCGCTTTTCAGATCCTGTTTTCACTTCCTGCTCGTAATATCGTAATACCTAATGGCCTCCACCGCTTGTATTTAATATTTTTCCGACTTATGTAGCTTGGTGGTAAAACGCAGGTCCCCCATCCGGGGATTTTGGGTTCGAAAAAAAGAAAAGTAGTAATTCAAGTTTGTGAAATTTCACTTGTAATTTTAATAACTTGGCCTTATAAGGTAGGTACATCACATTAAATCATTGGGGGTTGGTTCCAGGTTTGATTCCCGATGGTACCCGAAAAAACTGTACCAGTCTGATTAGAGTTTGTCTGATAAGAATACTCGCACGCACTAGACATGTGCGAGTAGTATTTCCAACATATAGGGTGGCGAACTGTGAGTTACGTACTCCTCCTTAAGTACGTAACTCACAGTTCGTCTCCACGTTGGAGGTTGGCAATCATTATGGCTATTTTAACTTTGTCTGCTGCTGATCTGGGCAATGCCTCCGTATTACAGTGGAACCACTCTCTTAGGTTCTCCAGCCTGGAGTTTCGTCTTCTTCATATGCTTCGTGTTCGTGGTATCTTCCTTTACAATATGACTTGGATGATTTCACATGTGTTTCTCTCGTGAAATGTCTAGAGTATTATAATATTCTCCTCTTATGCAAGTGACTACTTCTTTATCTTTTTTCATGCGTTTTAGAACCTCTTCGTTCCGCACTTTGTCAACCCAGGAAATCTTTAACATTCTTTTGTAGCACCACATTTCAAATGCTGTCCAACTCTCCGCGCCATAAAGAAGTACTGAAAAGATATAATTGATTTCATTCTTATTTTAATTAATTTTATTTCATTAATATATCTTAATTTCGTATTTCATGATCATTCAATTCACTCGAATTAAGATTGAACGGACATAGTTGTTTGTGTTGCAATTGACAGAGCGTCTTCGTGAATAGGTGGGAAGACTCGAAAAAAATGGTTTAGCATTTTGTGGATCGTTTTGAGCGAGGGTTTTAAAGCACAAATTGTTGGCAAATTTAATTACACGTGTGGCGACCGTATGCCCGGTAATTGAACCCACGAGACGACCTTTGCCCACCTTAACAATGCGAGACAAACAATGCCAAAGTCCACGCGATCGGTGATTCAACTCACTACCAGTGAAGACCGCATTCCATGAGGAAACGAGAGGGCAACAGACCTTTCGCGCTGTCTCTCAAAACAAAAGGATACCTACGCGCGACAATAAACATATTGTAAGCGCAAATACGAGACAGCGATATATCTCGTGTGCATTCCCGCACACGTTCAAAAAACATTATAAATACCGACGTTTGTCAATAAAATTCCTCTTTACATATTCCGATTTCGGCAAGTTTTTATTTATCAACAATCATCCTCATCATCTCTCCTTTAAGGAACAGACGTTCCTAAACACGCATGCACTTCTCAACGCATTCAATCAGTTATCATTTTTTAATATGTAGATATGTCTACTCCAAATAAATGTATGTATGTTATTTGACATATACGTATAAGTTTTCTTTTCCTTAATATTTTTTTAGGGAAGTAAAATCCGCTCATACTTGTTAGGGAAGTAAAATCAGCTCATACTTGTTAGGGAAGTAAAATCAACTCATACTTGTTAGGGAAGTAAAATCCGCTCATACTTGTAAAGGAAGTCAAATCCGCTCATACTTGTTAGAGAAGTAAAATCAGCTCATACTTGTTAGAGAAGTAAAATCCGCTCATACTTGTTAGGGAAGTAAAATCCACTCATACTTGTTAGGGAAGTAAAATGAGCTCATATATGGTATGTTTTAAGTAATTAGTTATCCTATTTTTACATGTGTGTTACGTGTTAATGTGTTAAATCTTGCAAGTTTGATAGGTAGATCGCGATTATTTTTTTACGTAAAAAGTCGATCGCGACAACAAACAAGTCGGCCCCTCCTGATATAGAAGACTGTTAATGTGCATGGTCGCGCGGTAACGCACTGGGCTTTCGTGCGGAAGGTCGTCGATTCAAACCCCGCGCTATGCTACTCTCCTCAAACGACACAGGCACTGTTTCCACCTAGTGTTTGATGGCATAAGGACACCTATGATTTCGGTCATATATATTCTTAAAAAAAACTACGCTTACCTAGTCACGGGTTTCAGTATTTAAAATAAAACACTTTCAAATATATTGAGTAGTTATACACAAAAGAGATCACATTAACAATTTTAGAGACAAGGAATATATCAATTGAATTACAATAGTTATATTTGATGAGTGTATCGGACGTATGCGTCACCTAAAATATACTATTTTATTAATTGCTGTGTAAATATTGTAGAGAAAAAAATGTAATCATTGTACCTATTGTAATGAAATATTCCTTATGCGTGACCTTCGCAATAGTCATTATAAATAATCGAACAGCCCATGCATGCAGAAAGCGCGTGGTATACATGGTATCTAGCAAGTATCTAGTAAGCCGCAAGGCATACACGGGGGAATAAAGGTGCTTACGAGGAGCGATGGGATGCGCATAAGGAACGAAAAATGAGCAAAATATATTCTCAGTTTCTGGAACATCTAATGTGATTTATTTACGACAAACTTCTACCTGCTAAAGAGGAATCTCTTCACCCTGCTACTTTTCACCGGAAAAGCAAGAATTAAACCGGAATCTCCGATTATTGAGCGGCAACCATCTACCTATTTTACAGTCTTTGTACCGGTGATGTACAATGAAAAACCAAACTTTGTTTCCTATAAATATAAAATAACGTCTGCAGCATTGTCCATACTGGGGCTGCGTACACTGAGATTTGGTGATAACTTTTCTAAGCTGGAATAATTTAAAAAAAATTATATTTCTCAGATAATATTTTTTTTGGATTACAATTCGGTAATATGGTCACCCTACACTATGATATGCATTTTGAAAAAATTTAACACATACAGCGGAAGTACTAACGATTTGATGACTAAGATGAAGATGAGTCTCTCTCATTCTCAATCCATTGTCACCTTGTATGTCACATTGTATGCTTCTCAGTGTCACATTGTATGCTTCCATTGTCACATTGTATGCTTCTCAGTGTCACATTGTATGCTTCCATTGTCATATTGTTTGCTTCTCAGTGTCACATTGTATGCTTCCATTGTCACATTGTATGCTTCCATTGTCACATTGTATGCTTCTCATTGTCACATTGTATGCTTCCATTGTCACATTGTATACTTCCATTGTCACATTGTATGCTTCTCAGTGCACTAATTTCTACACCTTTTATAACATACAGTTCTTTTCAGTCTTTAGAGAAAAAAATTAAGTTAACTTAGCTTTGGTGTTAATATGCCTTATTTTTTAAAAACAGAAGTTTTAAGAGTTGGAATATTTTATACATAATACGTCATAAATGATACTAGATAATGCTCATTTAATTATTATATAATGTTAAATAATTGCTAACTTAATACATTTTTAACCTTTTACTTATTCAGCATATCGTTGAACCTTTCGTTGAAAGAATTGTCAAAAATTATATTTTCTTAATGACTGATCGTTCCATTGCATAAACAAATTTTTCATAATCAAATATAAGTAAGAAACGCGAATTTGTAATGTTTGAGTATGTTGGTTGCTTGTCAAATATAAAATTGCACATTTGCATGCAAATTTATTTATGTTATGTGCAAATGATCGCAATCACCGCCTTCCTATCCTTAAACACAAATTATATATATTTTTAATCTATCAACAATAGTAAATTATTATCCCGAAATAAAATGTCTTTGAGGAGACTATTCTCTCTAAACGGTGCAATATAAATTGTAATTTTATTATTATTATTACATTATGTCGACGTCCGTAGCCTAGTGGTAAGACTGTTAACCTCCCCCCAATAGTTTCGGATTCAAATTCCGAAGGTACGTAAAAAAAGAGTGCCTGTCTAGTAAAAGAGATCGTTTTGTAATAATACTCATACGCACCGAACGGCAGTGTTGCCAACATGTTCAACGGTGAACCACGAGTTACGTGCATACTTCAAAGGTTCTAAGCCCAAAGGTTTGATAACATGGGTTGAAGACAATTTTGTATCCCGACCAAGATCTTTGATATGTTCGAAACACTAATTCGGATATATTAAAAGTTACCAAACGACAGAAAATACATTTTATCAGAGATTTTTAAAGTGGACTCGACGCGATTTATTAGTTTCGCAGTGCGTTCGAAAAAAATATTATATATAATTCCAGATGCCCTTAATCCAATGTGTTGCTGCATGGCCATAATTATAGGAAACCACGACTTACAAGAATAAGTTGAATTTTGAATACCAATAAGGGACAACTATTGTTTCCGTTCACGACAACTTACCTCTTTTAATCTGGGTTGCCAGCAATAGCTGTAATAAAAACTAAATATCGCACAAAACTCAACATGTAACAGGAAATAAGGGTGGCTATGTCTACGAGTAGTTGGATTCCAAGATTAAAAAAAAACTGTGAAGTGGACAACAGGTTTATCCATCCCACTAATAGGTAGTTTTTTTTAAGGAAAGAAAAAATCTTTATACACTAAAGGGGCCGTGAAATTATAAAGTTTGAAAGCCGCTGCGGTTATATGGAATAGCGGGTGTATGAGTCCTAAACTGTAGCAGGTAAAAATTGATTGAAAGTGAAACTTATCTCATGGTACTTGATGGTTATTATAAAATTTTATGAATTCAACATAAATATTTTTTCTGAAACAAATTATAATAACTATAGTAAAATCAAATAGGGAAGTATCGACACCAAGGGCTCTTAAACTTTTTTAATTGTATCACCTAATGAAATTTACAAAGAGTGGTGTATCACCGGTACTCTTTATACATCGTCTCCTTTTACACCGGTTCAAAAATTGTTAGCTAGGTATTTAAAATTCGTTAAGTATAGTTTCGACGGACCCACCGAGATTCAAATTTCGAATTACTTTTGCAGAGAATCCAAGTATTCCTCTCTCCCTCTGTTGTATTCAAAATTCAATTCTCGTATTATTTCTTTGACGACAACCGTCGTACGGGTTTTGGTATATTTATATTATGATTATAACTCCTTAGAATTTGAGTTTAGAATGTATATGTAAAAAAAAAAAATAACGAAAATATGTAGGAAATATAATACCACATATAGGTTCAATACACATTTATTTTATTTTTGATTTATTTTACACATGACAAGAAATATAAATAATTAGCGAAAAAACAACAGGTTATTTAATTTAGACACACAATTTTGATAGATCTGGGTTGATTGCCCTTCGTTTGTCGTGTCCTCAGTAAACTAGGCTTTTGCCTGTATCTCACTGAAGACATATAGCATAAAAAAAATCGATACTTCTTTCCGATTTTTTATTATATAAAACCCCGTTGCACATTCTCATCAACCTGAAAAACAGTGACACTCAATTACATATGTATACATCACGCGAAATCAAACCCCTCACACTTCATCACTCCAGACGGACCTAAATGTTCATCCCACAATATACAGCACATAATCATAAAAAAAACAACAGAAAATGCCACACTCACACAAACCTTTGCTACAGGTCATTCCTCTTGCAAGCCCAAGTATTCACACTCCTGTCGCAATAATAACCACGCTCCGATAGACTGCCTAAATTGTTTTCGTCCCTTTGTCTTTATTGAATTCGGCACCCCATTGTATGTCATGGGAACTAAATAGGCATATTGCCTTTGGGCAAAAGAAGTTTTAACTCTAGGGATGGTGAACATTTGATCACCAAAAGCTTTATATAGGCACTTACCAAATGCTTATTCTTTTGATTGTGTAATCCTAGGTTATCTAGAGAGAAAAAAACGTGAATACACACCAACCTTCACGTGTTGTAAATTATGTTGAAGTTTCATGGAAATTCAGTGTTTTGATGCCAGCGCGTACCACTGGACTTGGATCATTAGTGGTACGCATACCATACTCTGCGAACCATTGATCTTCACCATAGATATACAATACTAAGTATTAAAAGTTGTCGTTAATAGACGATATTGTTACCATGTTTCAAATATTTTGACATGTTATAAAGACTTCTCATTTTGTTCTGTCTCTAAAGTAAGATCTATTATCACTGTCTTATGATTCAAAGAGTAGAACGCATCAAAGATTTGGATATTAATTATGACAGTTGGTTCTCATTTAGTTATCATGTTGAAGAACTATGTGAGTCTACTTATGTTATATGGTACTAGGGTTTGTAATACGAGTATATAAGTCATTTGTGGAAGGGTAGATTCATGCTAGAATGTGGAGCATTGGTGTGGAGCCGGCAGGGATTAGTTACTCTCAAATGGTGGAGAAAGCGCAAAATATTTTTTTGAGATTTTTCTACTGACGGGAGTGCGGTACTACCCGTGGCTTTATCCTACGAGATTTATTCTTAGTATGTTGGGATACTACCTTCTTAGCGTGAGGATGGAAGTGATGGTCTCTTCTTATATATTTAAGTTGCTATACCTAATCCAACTATGTTGGAAAATATAAAGTTTTATGTCCTGACAACTATTCGAGGTACGAAAATATTGACCTATTTAAACAATGTTAGACTCGCTCCATCTTTGGCATACTTTAAGAAGCGACTGTAAAAACTCTTAATTTGAAGTCAGTAATATAACGTGTTTCACTCTTCATTTTTCTTTCCCCTCCACCATCCTTTCCTTTTCCTTTAACTGATGATATCTTACTTTTTCTATGTTTATTGTGCATAAATATTGTAAAGGTGAAAAATCATTAATTTTTTTTCAACCATGGTTATTCCTTTGTTTCCTTTTGTCTAGTTGGTTGGAAGAGATTGCCACCTGACAATAAGCCAGCCAGATTGTTTTATGATAAAGTGTTAAATAAATAAACATCTCTCAGGCACAGATTCTAAAACTACAATGGAGACATCCCATTAAGGGACTTGAATATCAAAAGCTCAATAAAACTGAAATCTGAAATGTCCACATCATATATAAAATAATTTCTATATTTCCTGAAACAAATTGTATTAAAAAGTACTAAAATACCGATTAAATGTGCAAAGCTCTCATAGCAACAAGACATGAGATTATTCCGTACGCCAGCACCACTACACCAGTTCTAATGATCCACTTAGTTTCTTGTTAATATAAAGTATCACTGATGTTTTAGGAAGCTCATTACCAAATATACATCGCTCACGTCTGGACAGAGCCACTTGGGGCGTCTGAAAACCCATCAATATTCACGAAGCGTCCATCAAACTATTCGTCCCCCCTATAACATTCAACGGCATATATAAACCCAGCCCAGTTATCCGCGATAACACAACGCAACCAACATCAGGACATTAAGGATCCTTTTTAATGATAACTGATTAATTTAACAAATAATTAATTAAAACAAAACATGAAGCAGATTATCTGCATCATTTTAGTTGCGTTCGCTGTTGCTTCAGAAGCGAGAATCCTTAATGAAGTCTCAACGGCAAGGATCAGCAATGGAGACGAGCTTTTAACTTCAATTATTAACGAGTGCTTTGGAGCTCCTTCAACGACAGAATGTTTGAAAGTTAAAGTTTTATCTTATCTGGATTCAGTTCTGGGATACAAACAAGAAAGTGCGCGTGCGTTCTCGAGTGATAATATCGATAAAGTAATCTACGATAGGGTAGCGAGGATCGTGAAAGAGAATGAATTCAGGGTGAGGCTTCCTGAAGTACTCTCTGGAGCCGAAGTGACCTACAGGGCTGACAAGGGACTCGATGTGGACATCCCCGAAGATGAAGAGACTGATCCCGAAACTAGTGGAGGTTTGGAAATTTAACTTTTTTGATCTTTCTAAATTTTAGGTCAAGTGGCTCTCTTTTGTGTGACTTGGGAACTTATTTATGCCGTGTTAAGTGATGGATTTAAAAAAGTGATTATTTTTCCAGCGGATTCACTTCCTAGTTGGTTTTACTTTCATGCATATTTTTATCTGAGTCAAGTGTTGCATTAGCGATTGGAACTTACCCAATATAAATGGGAGGGATTTGAACTTACCCAATATAAATTGAAGGGATTTGAACTTACTCAATATAAATTGGAGGGATTTGAACTTACCGAATATAAATTTGAGGGGCAATTAAAAAAAATTGAACTTGCCCAATTAAAAAAAATACATTTTAAGCCTTAACATACTTTAGTTTTCTTCGTTTTTTATCAAATATATTTTCTGAACACATACAGATCAGGGGAAATGCCTTATATAATGGCCGCAGTCACCATCTTCATATTCTTACACTCAATTATATATTATATATTAATTTTATAATATTTTAAATTTATCAATTATAGTGTGTTTGAGTGTCCTTGGGGAAGTTCTGCCTTTAAGCGACGCTATATAAATTGTTCCGTAATTATTATTATTATCTAGATAGGGGATTGCGGGCTTGATTCTTGTTGGTACAAGATTTTTTTTAAAAGAGTTGCTGTCTCGTTTTTACTTAAGACTTGTTTAACAACTTTCTGGTTGGTTGGAAAAGAGAGCAACATGTCAATAAACCCTCCAGATGGTACTGTATACAACGAAATTGTAATAGAGTAATACAATATTAAATTTTAATGGGGCCAAATTTTCAAAAAATAAAGTATTTAGGCTATTTTCCAATAAAGGGATTAAGTTATATTAAATAAGAAAATTCTTTGTTATTTTACTAAGTCTAACAATAAGTAAAATAAAAATGCCATTTCTAATTTAATATCCACAAAGTTAAAACTGAACATCAAATAAATCTAGTATATGTTAAGTTTAAAAAATAATATTAATGAATTTTAATAAAATCGTTTGATATTGAACACATAACTAGAATCAATCAATGGGAATCGAACTGAAAACCTCAGAATGAAAAAACGTTCTGCCAATTAAACACTATCATGGCCTAATGACCTCTGTTGCCTAGTTGGTAAGACACCTGAATTATATCCCGAAGATTGTGGGCTCGATTCCTGATGGTATGCTATTTTCTTAAAAAGGTGTCAATATGGTTTTCACTTAAGGCATCTTTAACATCTTTCTGATTGATTGTAAGAGATTTCCACATGACAATAAGTTCTTGCGAAGAAAAATGTTGATTGATTCATTTTTGCATAATTACGTGAATATTTTGAATTGGTTGTGTAGTACCTACTGCAGTAATTCCCTATCCGAGTCATGTGAAACACTGGAACTCCGTGAGCTTGATTCCGAGGTCCAACAAGAATATGCAAAAGCTTGCAAAAAATGCATGCTTACAAAAAACATATAAACAAGGTTTGTTTGTAATTAGAAAATCGGATGTTAATTATAAATTTGAATGATTTATTAAACCTACACGTCTCTTTTGTAATTTGTCATGAATCAGCTGTGAGAGGGGTTCCTCGAGATTTCACAAAATATTTTAAAGGAAACAAAAAAAGTTGGGAAATACTGTCCCGCTGAAACAATTAAATGTTTTCTTAATAAGCGGAATCTCAAAATTAAATTCGTTTGCCCCGTCAGAATATGTCGATATAATGTATTTTTTTTACCCCTTAAGTCCTTTTAATAAATTTAATTAAAAAAACTGTAAAGAGTAGTGTTTCTCAAACTTTTAACATGCGCGTACCCCTTTAGACATAAATTTAAAAAATAGGGATTTTGTGCAACAGTTACACAATATGACGTATCTTAGCTATTGTATTTTTTAATTAATGAAATTAGTTTCTTAAAGAAATTAAATGAGTTTTATTTTCTCGAAAATTCAGCCACAGTGTTACTATTATACAAATATATCACATACAGATAATTTAAACTGTTTAAAGCACTCGCTTCGGTTCTATGTGCGTGCAATAGATAAAGTAAACATTTTTACGAAAGTTCCACCACGCACGACTTTAAATCAATCGCTTCCCGCAAGAAGTACGCGTACCACAGTCTGAGAAATATCAGTTTATTGCAAGGAATATAATCTTTTTGGCCAGTGTCGTACTTCCCTCCCATAAAATAAAGTCCTTATTTGTTTTTTTTTTTTTTTGCAATGGGGGCGAGCCCTTCCAGCGGGAAAACTAATTTGTTCACAAAAAACGAATTTTGGATTTCATCCTTGTTATGTATTAGATTCCCTTAGTAAAAAAAATATGGATAAAAGTGTTGCCAGCACAGAATTCACCGAAATTGAATACTTTGAATCGGATAGTATTTTTTCTATTAACTTTTTAGGTATTTTTTTTTATTTACTATCTACACATTTATTATAAAAAAATGCAAGTACTTACATCTTAATTATGTTATTTAGCTACAAAAGAACCTACTTTCCGAAACTAATTTGACAATGAGTGTATATTTTTGTGTTAACACATTGACTGATGAATAACTTGTTTTATATTTACTGTGCTGCTAAAAAATTAAAAAAGCAAATATAATTCATTAGCACACAACCCTTACAAACTCTATACTACCATAAGGCCACTCTGGACTCACTTATTTTATAATTCACCCAAAGAAATTGGGAATAAAACGACGATATGCATTTTCAACACCCAGCAAAGTTTATATCAGCGCATATATGCATTTTCAGCACTGAACGTGTTAAATACTGTTGAATTATTAATTGTTGATGTTCAATAATCTTTTTGTGTCTTTTTCACTATATTTGTAATTAAATAATAATGTTGCCAGTTGCAGTTTCTTCGGTGTACCGAAAAAAAATGTTTTCATAAAAGTATATTTACACGAGCTACCGAAATAGGATGCCTTTATTCAGACATGTTTACATTAAAATTGACTGAATACTTCAATGCCATTCGTAACTAAATAATTCCAATGTGCGCTAAATAACCATTTATAACATTTCATGTATCAAAAATATTTTTTTGATTATTGAATCAAGAAGACTGTGATTGCTTCTTTTTTCACTAAGTGAAAAATTCATCATCATTATCATCATCATCAATCCTTTTGGCGTAGACAGAGACAAGAGATTTCCACTTTATTCTATCCTGGTACACATATTTTGCTACATACTCCCCTATTATAAAAGCTTTTCACTCTTCCCCTTTCAGAATTTGGTCGTACCAAGTTTTTCTACATTTTCCCAAATTTCTAAGACTTTCTGTACTACTTGAATATATTATTTATGTAAATATTCCATCATTCATTCTTTTTATATAGCCCAAGGATCTTAAAACATTTCCCTTCATGTTAAATACTGCATCTTCTTATTTCCTAAAGTCCTCATTCTTTATCATGACGTACATTTTTTTTCTATATATTTTACGCAACGCTCTTCTTTCTAGTAAAAAAATCCTACAAATAAATTTGTTTTTTTAATAAAAATAACCAGTTCGCTTTTACCCATGATTTATTAAAAAAATACATCATTCATGTAACAATTATATTTCTTATTTAATATTTCAAATTTTCATTTTTCTTCAAACATTTTTTTTAAATAAAACTACTGACAAAAATATTTTTAATAGCGAGAATTGATTACTAAAAATGTTACAGTAAAAGATTAACGGAACTATTAAATTCAATGTCCTCGTTTTGCCACATATTTAATATCTATTGATCCCATTAAATTAATTTGGTCACACAAATATAAAAACGTCTAAGAATGCATAAAACTTTTATGTATACAAGTAACGTACTTACTACATGTCGGCCATTATAGAATGGAAATCACATTCGTAACGTATTTCGTGACTGGAATTAATGTCGGAATGTGAGATCAATATGATTGACTTTCTTTCCTGTTTAGAATTCAATGTGTCATTGAAGGATACTAATGATGCAAATCAACAAAAGAAAACAGTGTAAATGTGCCTGGAGAAATTATTTTATTGATTGTTTTTTTTTTATGATTACACGTGATAATTGACTCAATATTATCATTATAAAGTTTTTTTACAGTTTATGGCAGCATACAAAAGCTCTTATTGCCAGTAACATAATTATTTTTCCTTACATTACGATGTTTCCCTTTTATCGTTACACCAAATTAAAACTGAGATTCAATTTAAATAACGAAACCAACATCACATTTCGCTAAATCACATGTTGTGTTTACAATATTTATTTTGTACTCATGATACTTAAAAGTTTAATCTTAAATTTTTGTTTTACATCAATTCGCAATTTATGGTATCATTTTTTTTAATAACAATTTATGGCATGGAAATATAAAAATACGTTCACCCATTACGGAGAGTTTATTTCTTTCTGTTGAATGGCAGCGAGTTCTCTCGGCGGGAAAAACAACCTCTCCGCACAACTTTAAAAAATCTTTATTTTATAATTAAGATTTATTCACTGTTTATAATAATAAAAAATAGCGAGGGTTAAAAACATGCCCCCCAAACAGAAATAAATAGAGCTCCCCCAAAAAACCTAATGTGACCCCTGGTTAAGAACTACTGCTCTAATCGACGCTATAAAAATTGCCGAAAATATATCAACTAAACCATATAAATTGTAATTTTCTTTATTGCACTTATGCTAATATAAAATTCTGGACAACGTCCGTCAACCCATGCTGTTCCAGCTCGAGGCATCCTGAAGAAGAAGCTCCTCCTCCCGTTCCTGCTGTTGTTCAAGCTGAAGATGAAGCTGTTGATGCCCATCTTCGTGGCGCTCATCGGCCTCAAGGCTCTCAAGGCCCTCATCCTCAGTAAGGTGGCCATCCTGCTGGTCGTCGGCTTCTTAGTCATGCAGCTGCTCAAGAAAGGAGGTGAGTTCTACTTATTTGCTAATTAACTGAGAGGCAGTATTTTCTCAAATGATGAGGGATATCCAAAGACATGTAGCGATGGGAAACAAAGTTACTAAAGCACTAAAACATATATACTCAAACCAGATTAATGCCAAGTTTGATGTATGGAACTGAAAAATGGATGTGGAAAAAATTAAAAAACTAATAAATGCTATAGAAATGTATACCATACACTGAGAAGAATATCATACATGAGGTGACAAATATTGACAGAATACGGAACAAATGTGAACTTAAGGCTGATGTGTGAAGAGCACTCAGAGATGGTTTGGGCATATGCAACGAATGGATGAAGTAGAGTAACAAAATAAATATACAGTGCAACTTTGAGTACAAGGGTGATAGAGGAAGATCGAAGAAAGTATGGTTGGATCAAGTGCATAATATTTTGATAGAAGGAAATGTTATAAGTAAGATAAAT
Organism: Odontocerum albicorne; assembly: GCA_949825065.1. Classification (NCBI taxonomy): domain Eukaryota; kingdom Metazoa; phylum Arthropoda; class Insecta; order Trichoptera; family Odontoceridae; genus Odontocerum; species Odontocerum albicorne. Next base: position 11,644,149 of record OX463859.1, read on the forward strand.
CGTAGGAGCTGTATAAGAAGGTGTATGGATACAGAAGAGGCCAAACATGTGTAACAAGATAGGAAAGTTAGCGCTCTTCATATACAAAAACTTGAAACAATTTCATTAACAGCACCAAAATCCAGATTCTGGAAATCTAGATAATCTGAAAATAGACTTTAGGGAAGTTCTTCCATTAGTTCTATAAAATAACCTTTGTTTTGACTGAAGCAGACAATTGGAAGAAAGCATGCCCCATAGCAAGTAGAATCAAATTTTAAGAATAATTTTTGTTTTATGAAGGTATGCCAATGGCCATGGCAATGGCCCCAGCTCCTGAACCGACAGCACCTTCCACAGCCTACGGCCCTGCTGCCCCAGCAGCCTCTTCAGCCCCTGCAGATAGCTACAGCCCTCAATGGGAGCCCTCAAACAATGGGCCCTATGCCCGCGTCTGGGACGCCAACTCCGCACAGAACTTGGCCTACAGTGCCTACTACCCTAGTAGCTCTTCAGGGTCATCTTCATCAAGCTACTCGAGCCCCTCTTCATCTGCATCATCAGGGGTCAGCATCTCAACATCTAGCGGCACTACCACATACTAAATTCTCGAGATGGTTTGAATCATGACTAAGAATATTACCGATAGGCATTTTCTTTAAAGAAATCTTCTTTACCGTGACACAATGAACTATGTTAAAAAAACATATATATTTGTGTATCTCTTTTGAGATAGCCAAAGAACATTAACTTCCACACTTTTTATCCAAACCACACTGATCTATCTATTTAAATTTTCAGTTTAAGAATTTGAATTCTTGCATAAATGCTTTTTTTTTTTTTTTTTAATTAAGTGTTAAATTGTTGAAGCCCTAATAATTTTTTAGTTTGTTACTATACGAACTGATGGAATATTTTTCTTTATTGTAAGAAAATTTTCCTTTTGTACAAACGTATATCAATTTAAGTTTGATTTTTTTTACTGCCAACGTTTTTGGTTTTTAAGTCACAATTTTTAAAGTATTTTTGTTCCTTTTATTAAGTTGCTACCAAAGTACCTTTTTAATTTTTGACACAACTTCTACCAAATATGTTTCATCTTTCTAGAATCTTACATAGTTTATTCTTGGAATTAAGTGTAAAATATTTGTAAAATTTAAACTATTTAATAAATTATTTTATTTATAATGTGTTTATTTGTTTATAATATATTCAAAAAAGCAAAATCGAAAGTTTTTATTACCTGTTAGTTCCAATATTTTCCAAAAATTGACGACAGGTGCCCAGCCACAAAATAAGATTAAAGATAGTATTGAATAAATAAATAAATATAGGTTTATTGACAGCAACATAGTATGTATATAATATATTTAAATAACACTTCAAAAACACATAAATTGCAGAGAATACATTAGAGACAGAAGCTATCATAAGGTCTGGGCTCATCTAATAACATCCCTTCGGCCAAGATACACCACACCAATATAGGGCGAGCCCAGCCAAGGGGACACCAGATGTTTTTCAGCCCATACCCTTGCGCATGTAGAATAATAAGAAGACAAAAAAAATAGAAAATAAATAGACTGCAGAAAAATAAACAAATCCACAAATACCCCCTCAGATTAGTTCAAACAAACAAATAATGGTTCCTTAACAGCAACACAATGTGTTGTATATATAATAAACTCATCCCTAGTATCGCACATACACTACCGCCCATAAGTCTTCGTCACCCCCTAATAATTGAGCTATTCGCGTAATTATGCTGAAAAATTAATAACATAAAATAGTTATAACCGTTTCGCATTGTATTTAACAGAAATCACGTGTGTGTTGATGGAGGTTAGAATTTGGGAGGTTTTTTGTCCAAAAACCGGCTTCTTACAAAACAGTCACCATTCACTATTGTTTGTCATTCAGAAGTCCAAGCAAGCTAATCCCTTTATTGTGTTAGGTTTACAGGTAGTAGGGATAACAATTCACCATTACGTGAATTCTTTGTCTAATTTACTTTTAGCTTTCAGTCTTCAAATGTCCTTGATAAAGTGCATTGTGTTCATTTCAAAATTTTCACAAATCTCGTATCAAAATGGTCAAAACTCGAAAATATTATACCGAAATCTTTCAATAAAGGTGGCTTTTTGCAATATGGGTGAAAATGCCAAAGAAATGAAGATCCCTAGAAGAACAGTTGGCTGTTTTGAAAAAGTACGCTTTGCCCGGCCATTTGGAGGATGATAACTGATCAGGAAAGCCAAAAGTCCTGTTCAAATGCCGCCAAAACAACCCCAAACCATAACAGAGCCTCTTCCGTGTTTCGTGGAAGGCACAATACATTATTCTGATGCCCTCTCTCCCTCAAATCTTATCTTTGCCAGCAGCATCCCTTCCCCAATTGGTTATTGCCAGTATGCGAAGTCAATCTAGAAATTTATATAACTTCTTTTATGCTAGTTTCATCATGCAGAGTGTAGAAATTTTCTTTATACCTGTCTCCATGCCTCTGTCATAAATACACCATACGTGTATATTCCGCAAAGAATCTTTCTCTCGAGGTTTCGAGAACATTCTCATCCTGATTTGTAAGTGTCTAAGTTGCTGATACTTATGTTAGTCAAGTAATATCAGTGTTTTGATAAAGTAGGCTTTATATGCTTCTGGAGAGTAGATGAGACTTAAATAAGGAAATAATACCAAAATAACATCTATTTACTAACAGAATCTGCTTATTCATTTCTTCACTCCTTATTATTGCTAGTTTACCTGTAACTCAAAGTACACAAAATGATGTGCACTAATCGAAAGTTGAGAAATAGGTATTTTTGGATACCATTGGGAAACAAACCTGAAACTCTAGTTAGCAAACAAGCATCTTACCTATTAGATGATAAAGGTTGCCGCAATGATTGTTTCTTAGAGTGAAATTACAATGAAGTCAAAAAAATATAATAAAAAATGAATTCAGTTTGTAACCATACTAAGACTTGAATTGTGATTTTTATTGGGTTAAAAATAACCTCTTTGGTAAACCAACTAAATGTTGAAAAGTACACAGTGGACAACATAAAAGACACAAGTGCGAGTTCCATAGACGCTGAAAAAATATAAATGTTGGGAGGAAACTGCAATGGATCTAGACAAATGCCCTCAAACTGCTATTAATTTACGAATATCAAAGACCCAACTTAAAAAAGAGACGCTGACAAGCAGCATGTACTGAAGCTTCACGCCTTAAATATCACAAATTGACTTCCACTTTCATCATCATGTGCTATATGGTGAATGTCTGTCTTGGCCTTCTGCTTTCTGAAACTTGGTGCACCATTTATTTTCATAATTTCTAATTCTAGACCTAAATGCAGGGTTTAAAGAGAATCCTTTATTTGGTCCATACATCATGTTTGTTTTCCCTCAACTGTATCCATGATCACCAGCTTCTCAAAAATTTTGTTGCCCTTTTTAACAATATGCCCAAAGTATGATATGATCCTTTTCTTGCAAATTGTCGAAAATCTTTCAATAATTACTAATTATTGAATAATAGAAATAGAGCTTTGCAGCCCTCGGAATACTAAACATCTACCTCAAACACCAAATCTTGAAGGCTTCTATCATAATTCTTTCCTTCTTTCTCACTGTCCATGTTTCCATTGCATATAGTATTATGGAGAATACTAAAGATTTCACTAGAAAGCTCTTGGTTCTTCTGAGTATAGACCAGTTAATCCTGTCTTTGTTAGACTTATAAGTCTAAACTTCTAATAAATCTAAGCTTCTTATCAAGTAATGAGCCATTCTTTAAATCTTACGGGTTAGTGTCACCGTTTGTCAGGTTGATGAGAATGTGCAACGGGGTTTTGTTTTTGTGTAATCAAAAATCGGAAAGAAGTATCGATTTATTTTTTCATGCTAAATATCCTCAGTGAGATACAGGCAAAAACCTAGTTTACTGGGGATACGACAAATGAAAGGCAACAAACCCAGATCCATTAAATTTGTATGTCCAAATTAAATTACCTGTTGTTTTTTCGCAAATTATGTATATTTCTTGTCATGTGTAATAATAAATAAAAATTTAAAAAAATAAAGGAGGTTGGGGAGGGTTAAAGATAAACACCAATAAAAAAGTAATACAATAAAATTTATTTACATTTTAATTGTTAACAAAAAAATTCAGAATGTAATAAATAATCACATTTCATTCATCGCCTGCGAAAATAATGATCCAAGTCTGTACATTTATTGCAAATTTATCGCACATCTGTCAATTTTTTTTCTTTTGCATAAAAACATAAATATCCAAAAAAAATTAATTCATTCCCAACTTCCTGGATAGTGATCGTTAGGTGTAAAATTTGTTAAATTAAATAATTTATTAACAAAGAGGAACATAATTTATTAAAAAGGTCACTTTGAATTTGTAGTGAGATTTTATTAAATCTGATTAAGTTGTAGTAAAATAATCATCCAATGTAAATAAGTTATTATTTTTTTTATTTATCAGTTCAAAACACAAAACAATCTCCTTTCAAATAGAACTTTTTATGCCAATGCTCCCAAAAATGTTTCCTTCATTATCCAAACTGTTCAGCAAAAGTCCATTTTACCCAATATAGGTAAAATGCTTAACTGCTCATATAACAAAAGAGATCAATAAAATATAGGAAGCCAATTTGACTCTTTGCAATCGAATAAATCAAGTCGTGAATTGTTTGATTCCAAAGCGACTTCATAAGCACCGCCCTTAAGCATTTAAGTAATTTCAAGGCTAGTAAAATAAGAATTTAATAAAAAATATGATAAACCGAAAAAAGGAACATTGTCTTGTGCATTTTTCATCAGAAATATAAATTTATTATACAGCAAATCTCACTAACGATAGTTCAACATATCATGTTAATATTTTGCACTGAAAAAAATCATTATATTGAAACATACGAGTATGTTTTGAAAAATATCGTAAAAGAGTTTCACTTTTAACAAAATTTTCAATACAATTTAAACTGAAAATACTGAATTTACGAGCTTTTTTAATTTAAAAAAAGTGACATTAAAAATTTACTTAAATTTATATTTTAGAATTTTCTTATCCAAGAAAATACTAAAAATAATATATGTGCTCGAATGTCAATGTGATCAATTAATGAAAGCATTTGACTAGTGCTTTATTTAAAAATTATAAAATAAAAGTGATTTATTTTTCTACTAATTTCTTTCTTTTCATTTTTTTTTTGTAGATTTATAAAAAATAGCTACAAGATTATCATACACTATTTGTTATGGACCTTTTCAAAATATCTAAAACATCTGAGAAAAAAATGATTTTAACTAATACATACAATGTGCATATACTCAGAAAAAATTAAAAGTTGTGTATATAGGATCTTTACAAAACTAAATAACATTCAAAAAAGGATAATTCAATACTAAAAGAGAGTATTTGTTATTAAGATTTAGTGTCAGAGGATTTTGGTTGCATTTTAATAAACCATCACATTGTGGAGGCACTATAAACAACTATATGTATGTATTACCAATAGTTTGATGTTTTTCAAAGTGTTACCATGTTGAGTTGGCTTAAATGGTAGCTGATGTTTCGAAGGCATTGCAACATTCATCCTCAGGGTGATGTCAAAAAATATTACTTAATATTCATATTGATTACTGAACATCCGTAGTCATTACCGAATATGAATATAAATGACTAAATATTTTAATTTCACCCAGAGGATAAAGGCCCTGCAACACCTTTGAAACATCAACCATAATTTAAACTAAATACGGCAATTTTGAAAAATATGTTTAACTAGTGGAAAATAGCCGTGAAAATCTTATAACATGCATGTATGTATTAAAAATATTTTTTAAACATTTCAACACACGAGTACAGGAAAAAATGTGTTTTTTTGCTTGTGTAATGAAAAATGCAAATATTTAAAAAATTGTATAAGATGCGAAACAAGCAACTGCATATTCCCTTAGTCCACAAAATTATCTATCAATGTACTCGAACAATAAACACGTGTGTAATGAGATTAGGTTGCTGTGTTTTCACGATTTATCATCTCATTTGTCAGAAAATAATTTCTTTCCTAAACCTTAATTTGGTTCCAGAAAATTAATAACTAATCTGATAAGCAAATCGAATCAGCTTTGCTTGGATCGAAAAAAAATGTGTTACCTGCCATACTTCGTACTCTAGTCTTCATATGCTGCAGTCTTATAGACTATAAGGTGCACCAACATCTCATGTCCATCGCTAAGGAATGAGGGATTAGCAAAAGACTTTCAACAACATGCATGAAAAGGATCCAAGCATACTTTGAGTATGTAGTCAGAAAAGAAAACGAAAGTCTTGAGAAGCTGGTGATCACGGGTACAATTAACGGAAAATGAGCAAAAAGAAGGTCTGGTATAAGATGAACGGACCAAATAAAGAAGTTAACAGGATCCTCTTCAAGTACAGCATTCAACATGACCCAGGACCGAGAACGATGGAGACAGATGATACACCAAGTTCCAGACATATTTCGCAATGATGAACAAGAAAAGATTCACTATACACAAATATATATATTTATATATTTTTAAATAAAATAAAATAGTAGAGCACGAAGCAGGTTGCTTCTAATCAGACCTCAAATGGCACAAATTGTGATAATAAACTCAAAGAAAAAATCTTCTAAAATACCAGACACTGAATCTTAAAAAAAAAAGGTCTCTCAATCATCAATTTTCTTCAGAAAAATGTAACCAAAGCTCATCTTTATTGTTCCTATTTAATTTTATCTACAGTAAATGCTGTTATGTGTTTTTCGTTGTAGTTTAAAAATTAACATATTCTGATGAATTTAATACAGTTGGCTCTTTTGTGTTACTACATACCTGTTTGTTTAAAAAGAAAAGAATTAAAAGATATGCCATTAACATACGCAAGCCATATTAAAAAGCTTCATTTACACATAAATAAATACCTTATATGAACAATAGGAGTTGTTTAGTTTCAAAGATAAACTCCGCTTTTAACCAAGCAATTAACATACAAAGTGGTTGACATAATATTGCCATACCCATGGATTCTATGGTAAAGAAAATATACTTTCTTGAAGTCAATATCTCACTGGAAACTATAGCTATGGAAATCAAACCTTTTAGCTCCTAAATAGAAACACTAATTGCTTAATTAAAAGTGTTTTTCAAAATCATTACCCTCTTGAGATCGCTGAAATAATGACTCACTTTGCAGCTTTCATTCTCAAGATATCAAAAAACATTACCGTATATTTATAACTGAACATTCGTATTCATTACTGAATATTCATTCCTGAAAATGCATATTTGATAATGTTTTTTTACATTGCCCTGAAAATGAAGGTTGAAATTATTTAAACCAACTCAACATGGCAACAACTCAAGGAAAAATATTTTCAAGCAGTAGAAAACAGGCGATGTGTTTGATAATTTTTAATAGTAATAAAAGCGTTTGATAGGATTCCTACTTGACCATAACTACACCATGAGCTAGGTTTGATAAACCAATGGTCAACGGCATGCAACCAAACTTGCAAAATGAGTCGACACAGAGTCAGAAACATTTGTACGCAAGCCCCTGGCTATGATCAGCTCACAGTCAATTCTAAGGAAGCTAGTCAATAGCTTGTTGTATAACAACAGACGATTCCAGCAAATTTCTTCCATAAGTAGAAGCAATAATCCATTTTCATTCAACTGGCATTCTTAAGCTACAAAGAATTTCAAACGAGTAACAAACAGGCACGCAGTAACACGAAAGACACCCGAAGGCTAAAGTAGAGTAGAACGGTAGTTGTGTATTATGTTGTGTGACGCACGCTGCACATAAATCTCTCTCTACAGATATAGCAGTCCAGAGGCAGCTGCGTGAGCTAATAAAGCGCTGGCTGCCTGGCGGGCCTCAAGGTGGAGAGCCATCTCATACGCCCAGTCCCGGGCCACTGTCGCCGCGGCCCCTTTTAGCAGGTGTATGTAACGGAGGGCTTGTCCCCAGTTTCCTCTGTCTACGCATAATCTGGAAATATTATATTGCCTTTTCAAAAGTAAATCTTCTCAAGACAGTTCTTATGTATGTAATAAGATCAATGGCTGTTTCAACACAAATTGTAAAGGGTGTTTTTATAACGGGAATGACATATCAAATGTGATGTAAAAGTGATCAATTCAGATGGCTGTCAAACATTAACTATTCGTCGCATCTGGAGGTCGCTTGAGGAATGATACTTGGCAGCAGTGATGTCACTTTATAAATTGTGGCGTCATCTCATGGAAATTTATCAAACTTTTAAAACTACCCTCGTAATAGAAGTTTATTTTTTTAATAAATGACCCACAGGGGTACCACACATACATTGATATGCAATACTCACTTGGCTCTATCCAGTATCTCATAGGTATCCAGTTTAGAGAAGTCTGTGGGTTCATCTAGCATCTCGCCTTTGGGAGGTGGAGGGGGGCGAGCCATCAGCATTCCTTGCAGCCAGGACAGCACAAAGACGTGGAGGCGCGCACCACACTCGGGGACCATGGCTAACGACCGGCACACTTTCTCCAACTAGAAGAAATACCCTTCAATAACTAAATTTTCTTTTAACCAAAACACATATTTGAGAGGATATCAGTTAAAACTTGACACAACTAAATGCCACAAAAATCTAATGTAAGATTATTTTATTAAACAGGTTGTGGAATCTTGGAACAAACTGTTTAATAGGAAAGTGAGTACTGTAACATTGAACCAGTTTTAAAATCACCTGGATAAGTTCCTACACACAAAAACCCACAAGTGCTATTTAAGTGGTGTTTTGTTTCTTTTGCTTATTCTTTTAACTATTTTTTTGTTTTTTCTTTAAGACAATATGACATATAATTATAATGATAAAAATAAATGAGTGATAGAGTTTTAAACTATTTGTGGTCACCTTTTCTATTCACAAAGAACATCTTGTACTCGCATGTTATTACCATCTGAATGGTGATAATGATCAATGCTGTAATTTTTTTTTCATTCGTATTCCAATTGATGATTTGGACATATTGAAGAGCGATATCGTTTTTCTTAGGGTCCATTAGTCGAGCTTTCGAGTTTAGAACCACGGGAATAGGCATGACACTTGCAATTCTTCATCAGGAGATGTCACATCTCAAGCTGAAGTCACTCTCCCGATGTAATTGAGGCCAAGTTGGGGCTATACAAGTTACTGTAGTTCATCAAATTATATCGTTTTGATTTCCCCTAATGTATTTCTTTCAACGTGTGATATCACATGACGTAATGCATACGCTAGGAGCAACATAATGTAATATACAATAACAGCGCTATATCAAAAGTAGCAAAAATGATATTACATAATAATGTGTTGCTATCCACCTTGGTATATATGAACCTTGGATTTAGCAGAACAATAAAAGAGAGATTAATGTTGTTGGGATGCATGCACTAAGAAATATTTGTAGGGAAATATGAAAGAAGGCGGAGCGAAGACATCAGAAATGAATGCATGGATAAAATTGATGTTTAAACTAGTAAGATGAAGAAGAGCTTTAAGATAGTTTGGACAAGTGGAGAGAATGAATTGCGAAACAATAACTAAGCACGTATACAATTCAGGAGTGTGCGTATAAGAGGTATACCGAGGAAAATATGGAAGCATGAAAAACAGCCAGATTTTAAAAGAAGTACAAATAATAAAAAATTGTGCATGACGAGATAAATGAATGCGGAGTAGGCGAAAATTGTGTGCTTGGATCAAAAAGTCTAGAGATCTGTTCTCTCTGCCTAATCTGCAAAGGACACGGTGTGATGATAACGTATTAAAAGGCAGTAAAAATGGATCTGCCTTTTTATTACTGCTTCCACTTACTCCCGCTATTTAGTCAACAGACGCCACAAGTTCCCTCCACCTGACTTGATCAACCACTTGCGATGTCTCTGTATAAGATGCCCTACGGTGTTACGACACGTTTTTCTTTTATTATTCAGCAAAAATACAAACCCTTAAAAACCTATCTCTGAGAGCGACTTCGCTGAGAACTCCCTTTTCTCTGGCTGCTGCGGGTACTCCTCGAAGCACCGATGCCACCAGCTCGTCAGTGTCGGCTGAAAAACAAGACAATATTTAATAATCAAGTCGATTTCAACTTACATCATTATACTCATCCCATACACTCTATCACGATCACAGAGATGCCGTATATTACCTCCATCCAGGATGGTCCACAACCTGGCCCTTTCCATGTCAGACCTATCCCTATTGTAATAATAGTGCATGGTTAACGGATTTGTTTAATACCTTGCGAGCCATAAAAAATGCAACCGTTGGCTAGTTAGTAGATAGCATCCTCAAAACATGGCTTAAGCATCCACAGCACCTCACCTTTATTGCTGTGGTTATAGGATGCTGCTTCCACGTCCAAAGATGAACTGTTTCATTCGTCACCCATCATCTTCCTAAGACATAGAGAGGTCTTAACATATTATGAAGTCCCAAGAGATAAAACTTCTAAGTTCTTAAAACTGAGAAGCTTTCTCTCTTGGGCCTCAATAACATCCCAAGATTCAGAGCTATACAGCAAACTAGTTTCTACCTGCCTCAAGGTCCTGTCCAAGGATAATTTTTGTGATGTGTGTAAAATTTTGTATTTATTTAAAATGATGATTCGTCTCTGTAATATGGTTTGCGAATTCTGGTCAATCTGTTAGTCAATAAACCACACACACTTCCGATGAAACATGACAGCAGTTGGACTTAATCATTACTCTCTTAACAAACTGGAATTATTCTACCTGAAGAGAGCTCCAAGGTAGGATAGTTTCTACCTGCCTCAAGGTCCTGTCCAAGGATAATTTTTGTGATGTGTGTAAAATTTTGTATTTATTTTAAATTATGATTCGTCTCTGTCATATGGTTTACGAATTCTGGTCAATCTGTTAGTCAACAAACCACACACACTTCAGATGAAACATGACAGCAGTTAGACTTAATCATTACTCTCTTAAAAAACTGGAATTATTCTACCTGAAGAGAGCTCCAAGGTAGGAGGAAGAAACAAGTGTCAAGGAGATTAATGTAATTAGTGGAATAATAAACAAACTATTAAATATAAGACACTATCAACGCATGTACGTGCTTCCCGATTTCTTCCAATTCATCTTAGATCCTGATGACTTTTCTGGACCAAGGAACAACCATTATCAGCTAAGAGGAATGTGAGCTCATTAGATAACAGGCAGCAGCAGTGGAATCGGTTCTCAGTCAGAAATATCCACTTGTGAGTGATCCTAACGTGCTTCATCAAAGCTTATGTTGTATCCTGAAATGTTTTAGATGTGACCACGATTGGAGTGTACACACCTTACATACTCGTAGGTGGAGTTTCATTAATTCCCTATTGCGATTATGTGAAATGATCCAGACTATCTTCCACATCGTGGAGGTGTGTCCCAGGTATTTTTCCCGGGAGGTCTAGAAAGGATACATCGGCCATCTACCGAGGCTGTGCCATGGAAGAGAAACCAAAGTGTGAGAGAGAAATCATACGAGAGAAGAATCTAAAGTGGCATGATACCCATGCAGCTAAGTAATGGCACTACTGACACATTCGTATTTAGGTGAAACAAAGTCCATCAGCAGATTGATTAAGGTAGAAATGATTAATTAATAAGGATATGTTGTCGATGAAAATAAAAGAATACAAAAATTCTGACCTGCAGCAGAAGCGATGGCATCCAGTTCTTGCGCGACGGAGACCCTCATCTGCTTGGAGGTGCGACCTCTGAGAACTCCTTCCAAAGCCTCGCAAGCTGCCCACAGCATCTGCGCTTGTCTCGCCATCTTGTCTGCATCTGATCGGGCTGGAAAAATCAAAAGTTCAAAACCCCATTGATTCTTTGTTAAGCTGTTTACATACTACCTTAAGTAAAATTATATCAAACAAAAGGTTATACATGTATTTACATCATATTAGATTCAAATTCTCTACTTTTTTATTTATAAACACATACAAAGAGTCATCGCACAGTCCACTGCCAGAAACTATTCAGGCAGGCCAAGTTAATTATCGAGGTTTCAAAAATAGTTTGGCATTTCAATAAATTGTGAACACTTTTCAAATATAAATCCCATAATCTATAATAGAAACGATGATTTTGGATTACAGGGAGAAGCGCTGGAACTGGGGTTAAATATGGCAATAAATAGTTTTAATACTATTTGGGTTACCCAGAAAATACTTTTATATTTCTCGGATAGATGTCATTAAGAAAAAATATTCATAGTTAACTTCATTCCAAACATGCTGAATTTATATTATTATGAAAGGTAATATGGTATTTTACAGTCATCGCTTACCCAAAGTACTTGAGCAGTTTGTTTGTAATTTTAAAGATGAAACAAAATAAGTTTTTGTTGCAATGCTTGATGCTTTTTATCACAGCAAAGGAAAAAATACAACACTCAAACCAAAAAAAAAATATATGTACAATTTACGACATCGGTGCAGTAAATGAGTGTGTGTGTGTCAAATATGGTTTAAAAAAAACATAATGGTGATACGACACTAGAACATGGCGTCCATTCTGGTGAATAACCAATGTTCTATGATACGAGAGATTGTTAAGATAGTGAAAATATCGAAAACCACTGTCCACAAACATTAGGTGCAATTTTGCGTTTGAATTTGGCCTAAAAAAGGTTCAGGAAATTACTTTCTGGGTAACCATATATTCAATGTGCATAAGATAAAAAGTGAAAGTGGTAAAAGAACTTCAAAAGTTATACCTTGCAATTCAACATCCAGATCTGCATGAAAAATTTTATAAAGACTATAAGATTTAGTTACAAGAAATATCCATTTCACAAGATAAGTTAAAAGTTAATTGAATTTTGAAAAAAGTCTTCTTTCACTTTCAATCTCAAAAATTGTTGTCATAATGATTTTTTGTATATATCACAGAGATCAAAAATGATCAGGCATTATTCCCTGGAGACATAAATCATGAAACATAATTGTAATTTTAATAAAATATTGTTTTTTCCACTTAAGATAATAGTATGACTTTATCGGTTTCAAGGTTTTTACCTCATCATCAGGGAGTCCAAGCAAGGCTGAATTATATTCGAGCTGGCACCGAGATACTAAACGCATCTAATAGTAATATTTGGAGTAGGGATTGTGGGTGGAAAAGAAGCAAGAAATTGCTTTGAGCACCTTTGAGGAGAGTCTGCTCTCTAAACAATGTTATATAAATTGTCATTTCATTATTATTGGCAGTGGTGAAAACTTAGAAATGTACGTGTTTACCAAGTGTTCATTCCAAGTATCAATTTATTTTCATAAGTATGCCAGAATTTGGCATTATATAAATGTGATTTTCTCGGTGACAATGATTAGCCATTTCAGAATAAATTAGAGGATTCCTTAAGATAGATTTGTGTTCACAAAATCTTTTTTAAAGAACCTTTCTGTTTTTCCTATATAGAAATTATCACAAAGCATAACTTGTATACAATTTTCTCCCTACCGATGAAGCCTATCCGAACTCAAGCATAAGTCTTAAATAAATTTTACATGACATATGAAAACATATATAGAGGATTATATTCTTATTTTAAATACATTGCAGTGGATATTAAGAGCCACAATGACTCATTTAATGAAATTACAGGACAGATGAACAAAGCCTCTGAAATATATGGATGCCTTAAAGATAGTCTATGGAAATATAAGTACATGGCAACAGAAAGTAAATTGAAGATTTCTAAAACATGTGTTAGTCCTGTAACATGAACTGTACACAATTCATAACACACGAATGAAGGCACTCCTCAAAACATAAGAAGTTAAGGTTTGTCATGTATAACTGGTAAAACATCCAGAGACAATAGGAAATAAGGTTTTGTCATGTATAACTGGTAAAACATCCAGAGACAATAGCAAATAAGACAATAGCAGAGAAGACGTTATTGGTGAGATGATGTTAAAATAATAGATAAGGCCCGGATTTCCCATATAGTTTCTTATGGTTACATCACAGGAAGCCAATCACCATGCAGACCCAAAAAGAAATGGAAAGATAGCTGACAGTCCATATCCCAGAAATAATGCAGAAAAAACTGTGAGCTGCCCCCCAATGTCTCTAAGTCTCCTATAAGATAGACTGATAAAATAAAACCGTTGACAGAATATTCTTTCAACTGTGCTCCGATCCTCTCAGTACAGTGTGGCGATCAGAGCAACATCTGTTAATTCGCTGATTTGCAATGGCTAACTCACTTAAGTGTGTATTCTAGTCTAGAAATTTGAAAAATATTTTGTTTTTGCATATTTTTAAAGTTTAGACCTTTAAAAATATGTTCTCAAAAGAAAATTTTTTAATTCTCAATATTTACAAAGTTATAGCTATAAATGAGGCAGCAATTACGCCGCACCAGTATGACCCAGACAATAATTTCGAAATTTTAAACGCATTTTTCTCGAAACTACTTTTTCGACCTGGTCGACATAAAATCTCAAGTTCTATCCAACCACCTTCAAATTTGGTACGAAACTTCGATAAATGTTTTTATAACTATTTTTAAAAATTAAAATATTTGAAAAAAAGGGTAAAAAAATGGATTTTTTTTTCAGACAGCCGCCATTTTACAATTTTTTTAAATTTTTTATTCTCTTTGGTACCAACTATAACGACATTATTTCTTATCAAGAAATGGCGTATGATTTTTGTTTCAGATTAACTAAAGGGCTTCAATCATGTCGACCAGCTCACCCTCTTTTTTTTACGACAAGATATAACATCTTGAATTGAAAATAATTTTTTTTCAATAATTTTTTTGTACATTCTCAAATCATCAATAAACAAACAGTAAAAAATGCATATGAAAAATGCTCATAAAAAGTCGTAAAAAACGCCCGAAATTCACGCCTCTAGAGTAAAATACCCCCTTAAAGAGAAAAAGAAAAGAAAAGAAAAAAAAAGGAAGAAAAGCGAGTAAAAAAGAAAGAAAAAAAACTCCACGGTACAACTTCCCCTTCCAACTGAATTGACGTTGGAATGACAAGGGGATCCTTAACTATGAGGCCCAGCAACAACGACAATTAAGAAGATAATTTTAGTGATTTTAAATCAAGGGCCAGACTTTTCGAGAATAATTTTATCCCATGAGAATTATGTTCCTCTAGTAAAAAAATTAAGAAGTACCTTTGAGTGCCTGATCCACTCCTTGCAGCCTGCCCAGGACGGCAGCCAATCTGACTCCCTGTGCGGCCTTTTCTGCAGCTGACCTCTCGTCCGCCTTTCTCCTCTCTTCCTGTGCTATCTGCAACACCACACAAGTTTGTCAAAGGAAGTATTCACATTTTAACAGAAGTATTCACATAAGACATTTCTTGTTTGTTTAATTAAATTGAACATGAAATAATACACTCACTAAACTTTATGCAGTGTAAAATGACATAGGATATTAGTAAAGCACACGATACGATGATTAATGAACTATACTTCCGAAATTGTAGCACGGGTCCTGTGACAGTTCACAAATTTGCCCCAATACAACCTTGTAACGACGTTCAGTAATTTTAATTATTTTATCAACTTTAATATAAGCCTCGATTCTAATAAATAGCAAGTTATTTAGGTAAATACTATGCGTATCCAGAAAGTAAGTGTACTGAGGCTCTCACGACCGGATGGATTTTATTTTTGACATGTTGGCTACACTTCCGTGTAGCCTGACCCTTCCCCTCCACAACGAGACCAGTTCGAGGACACGTTTCAGGAAAAATGTCAACCCAATCTCCCGCCAAGTGCGAAATACGCGGCGTCATCCGTTATCTCGTTTGGAAGGGAAAACCTCCGGTTGAGGTTTATAATGAGGTGAAAACTGCATATGGTGATAAAGCTATGAATCGTACGAGTGTGTACAAGTGGTGTCGCGAGTTTAAAAACAGTCACGTCACACCTCTTCACCCTCCGCCAAAAAGTTCAAAACCACAATTTCAGCCAAGAAAATCATGGTATCCGTGTTTTGGGACTGTCAAGGCATAATTTTAATTGAATATATGCCTCAAGGGGAAACCATCAACTCTGCAAGATATTGTGAGACCCTAAAAAATTTGCCGAGGGCGATTCAGAACAAGAGGAGAGGCATGCTGACAAAGGGAGTCTGCCTGCTGCACGACAATGCCAGACCACACACGGCCAACGCCACGAAGGAACTGCTCGCCTCGTTTAAATGGGATGTCCTGAACCATCCCGCGCATTCCCCTGACCTAGCACCTTCAGATTACTATCTCTTTACCTCCCTGAAGCTGCACATGGGTGGAAAAAGGTTTTCAACCGACGAGGAGGTAAAGGAGGAGGTGGAGAAGTGGACGGAGGGGTTGGCGGGAAACTACTTCGAGGAAGACATCAAAAAGTTGATACCCCGCTTCACCCCCTGCATTGAGAGGAATGGCGACTATGTCGAAAAATAGCTTACATATATGTACTACGGTAACCACATAATTTTTTTGTTTAAATAAAAAAAAATGTAACCTACAAAAATTCAGTACACTTACTTTCTGGATATGCCTCGTACATTACATAAAACTAACAATAATGACAAATTAATACATCTTGTTACAAATTAGCAAAAATGTGGCAGTTTGTTAAAATCAAATAATATTTGGTGACGTTTGTCAAAAGTCACTATTTTAGTCTGCATTGGCTAGGGATGGGGGGTATACGATAATTGGATTTTGGATTTTTTTTATACATAAAATTAAATGTTCGTAATTAGTATTAATTCATAGTGGATCTTGGCCTATTTAAAGATAGATACAAATCATACAATATATTAGAAAGTCAGTATAATGAAAATTAGGAATTAAAACGTCCGTTTAGAGAAAAACAATTTTTCGATTTATAAAAAAACCTATTCGATTTGTAAAAAAACTATTTTATTCCATCCCTTTGATACATGATGTTTAAAACATCGCAGGACCCATCCTACATTTTCTGAAGTATAATGCTCATATATTACACTACAGGTTCAATGGTACACTAAGTAATGTTTTTGCAAAACAAATCATGGCAAAATATAAAAAATAATTGTGCTTATATCAATTATGTCAACTTTAATGTATGGAAGCAAAGCTTGGACATTGAAAGGATGTGATAAGAGCAGAATAAATGCATGCTTTGCGTAGAATATCTGGTATTACAAGGGTCGGATAAAAGACAACCGTTTTTTAGAAATGGATGTTATAAATAATGAACAATAATTGGAATAATTTTTGTGACCATATAGCTTTCTTTACTTTTGCCTGGTTGGTTGGTTGTTTGGAAAGAATTGTCATCTGGGTATAAGTCTGCTAGTTTGTAATACAATAAAGTGAAGTTATTTTAAGGATTTGGAGTAGAGGATAAGTGACAGTGTTCTTTCAAATATTGTGTTATGCACAAAGACTGAATTGTTTTTTTTTTAATAATATATTGATGACCTCCGTCACCTAGTTGGTAAGATGCTTGTCTTTCAACCTGGGTTGCGGGTTCAATCCCTGTTAGAACTCAGATATTTAAAAAAGATTCCAATCCGATTTTCCCTTAAGCATTTTCAGAAAACTGTCTGGTTGGTAAGAAGCGATTATCACATGGCAATACGCCTGCCAATTCGTACTGTATATAACGAAAATACAATATAATAAAATACAATATATTTTCTGCATACAATTTTTTTTTATTTGGAATTTTTATTAACTTGGTCAATTTTAACCACAGGTTTGGTGAACCGTGGCAGAATTTAAGAACTTGTTTGCACTCACTAGCTGGATAGCACCACATCAGCATTGTATCACATGAACCTTACATGAGCCAAATAAAGAAGAAAATTTTATTGAATATTTTACCTGTTCAGAGCGGTGATCCAATGCATCCTGCAAATGGCTATTATGCAACTCGAGCTGTCTTTTCAGTTGATCTGCTAGTTGCTTGTCAGCCTCTGCCTTGGCGAGAGCCATCTTCTTCTGAAAAATGAGAGCCAGCTCCCGACGCTCCCTCGCCAGCTCTATCTCCACTTTGGCTTTCACCACGTCCTGGTCAGTGCCCTTCAGAGCCTGGTCCACCCTGTAGGTGAGCTCGCACTCCAGCTTAGCCAATTGCTGTTGGTAGAGGAGCACCTTGCGAAGAGACACTAGAAGGAGAGCGTCCGTATCACCGCCCCGTGTATCCAGAGTACCTGCTTCGATATCCGCACGTGGAAACAGACCCTGCAAACAACAATTTGCCATTATCTATAACTGTCATAGATACCTTAGCACTTCTATTTGATCAAACTCAACCTAATTACTTGAGTAGCATTGTGAATGACAAAGCAAATGAGATTCAGAACAGATTATGTGCTATTTCCCCGAGTGTTTTGCCTTTCGTAGATTCATAGTCATGATCTAACTCTGAAAAAAATGGCAGTCTATACGGATATAAGTACGTACTCCATGACACGCTTAAAAGTGTAAATGCTCAATACAACTGGAGGCAAACAGCAGCGGATGGAGCCAAATACTGTAGAACTGTTGCTAGTTACCAAGGACTCAATAGAGAAAGAAGACGCAAACAAGTTGCAAACTCTTGTACTATCAGACGTCTAATGGTTAAGTACAGTACTGTTTATTCCACTTTATATAATGGTATAACCCTACCGGTTTCAAGGTTTTCACTTAATCATCAGGGAAGCACAAACAACACATTTTTTTTCGAATTGGTACCAAAATACACGCTTCTAACGGTAAAAATTCAGGTTGGGGATGGTAGGTAGAGGGAGGCAGGAGACAGCTTCAGCGAACAGTGGTGAGATCTTGGGAATATATGAGTTTGCCAGATGTTCATCCCAATGCACTGACTTGGATATTTCTAGAGCCTATAATATGTTCAATTTATTTCCGTTACTACTGATATGCCAGAATTTGGCATCATCGATAGACAATGTGTGAGTTTGAACAAAATTCTGTCTTGTTTGTGCACCTCTGATAATGAGGTGAAAACCTTGAAACCGATGAGGCTATACCGTTATATAAAGTGAAATAAACAGTGATGGACTAAATAAATAACAATGTCTTTAAACCTCTACAGTGTTAATGCCTTAACTATACTGCCGTCATAAGCAAAAGCGCAGCTAACGGGAAAATAATCAGAAATTTAACAAGTATGAGGCAATATTCCATATCAAATTCTAAACCATAATCGAAAAAAAAAATACAGAAAACCATTTATTTCAACACAAAAATCGACATTATTTATTTTTTAATTTTACAAAATACTAGGTTTTTCTAAGCAAAAATACAATAAAATGTGATTCATAAACAAAAAGACAGCAAGTGCCTATGCGTTTACTGCGTTTTTGCTTATGAATCACATTTTACTGGTTTTTTGTTTATGAATCATGACATTTTTAAGCAGCAATGAAAAACATAAATGTGCAGTTTTCTCAAAACTTAACTTTTGTCATTAGCTGCGTTTTTGCTTATGAGGGCAGTATAAATAACATGTTAAGTACAGTTTTAAAAAAAAATTTCTATCAAATTCTGAAGAGTATTTAGAGTAAGGACATACCTCGATCTCGTCCACGAAATGTCGCCGCGCTTCTTCGACCTGCGGCCAGTATTTGGAGGCTATCTCCGCATCCACCTTCAGCTTCTCATATTCCCTCCTCAGCCCCGACAACTCAGCCCGTGCTTGCTCTGCTTTAATGCCCGAACAGGTGTCTGGAAATATGTTTTATGGTATTCATTTTATTTCGTTACGTTTTATAACAAATTATTTAGGATCATAAAAACATCAAAAAGTAAATTTAATATTATTCTGCTAACTTTTTGTCCACGGTTTGACTCAACGAACATCGTTAGAACCATTTTGAAGATGATCATTAAGGTGTGCTCATTATGTTCAGTAAATGAGCAAAGAATTAGTGCAATTTTATTCAATCTTTTTATTTTTTTTTTCTGTATAGTGGGATTCCACCAAGAATTATTATTTGAGAAACTTCCTATACTTTATTCAGTATCATTTTTGAAATTCATTAATTTTATTTATATTATATGCAACGTTCCCTCTAAGATGTGCGCGTGTGCGGCCGCACATCTGTTAATAATTGTCCGCACGCATGTTTCCATCTTCCGCACACATTTCAAAGAAAGGAACTTGTAACCATATTTTGTTTTGCGCAATAATATATTCTATTTGATATTTCATGATGGGTTCTCAGGTTCCTTTCTTTGAGATGTGTGTGAAACATGGAAACACCATATAAAGTCCACGCGCCGTAAGGTGCCTCTTTTTTTCTTGCACATTTAAGTTGATGGGCCGCACACACAATGAAAAAATTAGGGGGAACGTTGATTATATGTGATAATTACAATTTACAGGTATTTCTCGTTTTACTAGTAATACAAATTAAAGTTTTAATGGGAAGGTGAACTGTAGAGAAAAAAGCCTTAATTTTGGACCTAGAAGATCACTTCACTAGACAAGGCCTGTGACTAAGTGATCTCATTTCATATATTTGTCCTAAATATAAAATTTCGCCTGAAACATTTGCAGTCTGCATTCACATCTTTAAATTTCAAGCTTTCACATGTATAATTCCAACTGCACCATAGTCTCAACAGCCACATCAATATCGTCTCTAGCAACTCTTCATTACACACTCTACATTTGCATCAGTGGTTCACTCGTATGTCTACGTGGAGATCTACAAAAACTCCTCACTCCTCGATCAAAGAGCCATCTCATTATATCCACTTTAGATTTGAAGGTGTGATATTATAAAAATAACCACTTTCCTTCAGGAATATGTTGTAAAATCTTAGTGCAAGGAACTGCACGAACCCCAAATTATGTATGAATGAGTGGGGTCGGAACCAGATTCAGTACATCATATCTTAACACATCGATCAATAAGTCCCGGGATTAACCAACAGATGGCGCCTCTAATAACAATCCATACCATTCTCAGTTAGTACCTACCTTTAGAAGTTACGTGTCAAACTTTCATGACATTCCGACATTGTGTCATTGAGTTACAGTGGTTTTAGTGACGCTACTTTTGCTATTTTCAAAACAATGGAAAAAACCGAATTTCGAGTGTTGATAAAACATTGTTTTTTAATGGGAAAATACCATTCAAACTCAGCGATGGCTTGAAAAGTGTTATCCGGGCTCTGCTCCGTCAAAAACAATAATTTGTCGGTGGTATGCTAATTTCAAATGCAGTCGTACAGACACAAATGATGCTGAACGCTCTGGTCGTCCAAATGAGGCTGTTACACCAGAAAACATATAGAAAACTCTCAAAATCGTGATGGAAAATCGCAAAGTAAAGTTGCGTGAGATAGCTGACATCCTGAAGATATCATTTGGTAGTGTTTACACTATTTTGTATGAACATTTGGTCATGAAAAAGCTTTTTCGAAATGGGTGCCGCGTTTGCTCACAATGGAACAGAAACAACAACGCAACGATAATTCAGAGCGCTGTTTGACACTGTTAACGCGAAATAAACAGGAATTTTTGTGTCGGTATGTGACAATGGATGAAACTTGGATCCACCGGAATCAAATCGGCAGTCAGCTGAGTGGATAGCAGCCGGTGAAAGTCGTCCGAAGCGACCAAAAACTCAACAGTCAGCCGGGAGGTTATGGCCTCTGTATTTTGGGATGCGCATGGTATAATATTCATCGATCACCTTGAAAAGGGAAAAACCATCAATAGCGAATATTACATAGCGTTATTGGAGCGTATGAAGGCGGAAATTGCAAAAAAACGGCCCCATATGAAGAAGAAAAAAGTTCTCTTTCATCAGAACAATGCACCGTGTCACAAGTCAGTGGTAACGATGGCCAAATTGCGTTGAGTTGAACTTCGAATTGCTTCCGCACCCACTGTATTCTCCAGATTTGGCCCCCAGCGACTATTGGCTGTTCGCAGACCTCAAAAAGAATTTGGCTCCAATGAAGAAGTGATTGTCGAAACTAACGCCTATTTTGAAACCAAATATAATTCGTTCTACACGGCTGGCATAAAAAAGTTAGGAAAGCGTTGGAATGAATGTATCACTCTTGAAGGAGAGTATGTTGATGAATAATGAAGAATTTTGGCAAACAAATGTTGTTTTAGTAGTTAGTCCCGGGACTTATTGATCGATGTGTTATTCTATGATTATTTTAAAACACATTTATCAGAAGATAATTAGTATAATACATAATTAGTGATTTGATATATATCTGACAGATATCAAATACCTCAAACTCCTTGAAAAGTGTTTCTGCTGGGTAATGAACCAATTTTTGAAAAGTGTTTCTGCTGGGTAATGCCTAATTTTAAACAAGCCTCTTTGTGCCTTACACAAAAGATCCACAATTACAAGGCAAGGACCTAAACTGTTATAAAATCAATGGTTTACATTACACCAATACACTAATACTATTAAGTTGACGGTGTTTCCCCGCCTCCACCCTAACATGAAAACATGTTGTTCCTGAGCTTCCCAATGTAATTGCCATGGTATGATAATGACGTTTAGCAGTTGTATCTGTCAAACATTGAGAACGCTTGTTCGAAAGTTTGTTGAGAGAGATAAAATTTATCTAGCATAATTTTTACCTCAATAAAAACTTAATTTGGATTAACAGTGTTTTTCAATTATGTTTTATGAAAAACTGACATGACTTGACATGAAAATTATCCTTTATCCGGGTTCGAGTGTCTCCCAATTACCACAAATAATCGACGCTCTACTGTACCTTAGTTATTAGTTATTAGAGAGGCTCAATGTCACCGACATTGTTCAATTGTTATATACAGCAAGCTATCGACAAGATGAGGGATGAGATGAGAGATTGGCCCATTGTGAGGATCCAGGGGAGAAAGATTGACATAAGATATGCCAATGATATTGCACTGCTTGCGGAGATGGAACAGGAATTGAACGAGGCTTTAAGAAAGATGGAAAATGTTTTGTCATCCAATTACAACATGAAAATAAACAAAGACAAAACAAAATGTATGTTTGCTGGAAGAGAGGAGATGACCGCGACTGTTGTTGTGGGTGGCGTCAGTGTTGAACAAGTGAGGGAATTTGTTTACTTAGGCATCAGAGTATACCAAGATGGCCGATCAAAGGCAGAAACAATAAGTAGGGTCCAACAGGCAAGAGTTGCTTTTAACAAGAAATCCAATATACTTGAATCTCCTAACATGGATATCAATGTTAGGAAAAATGTTAGTGAAAACTCTTGTCTGGAGTGTGCTCCTGTATGGCTGCGAAACGTGGACCATCAGCCAGAGCGAACCCGGGCGTCTGGCTGCCTTTGAGATATGGTGCTACAGGCGCATGGCCAGGGTCCATTGCTCAGATCATATCCGAAACGACGAGGTATTGAGCGGGGTTGGAGAAACAAGGCTACTCCTAAATAGAGTTGCCCAACAACGATCCAGTTAGATAGACTATAACATCAGGCACCCAGGCCTGCTCCTTACCATCGTCGAGGGAATGATTGAGGGCAATAACCATAGAGGCTACCCTAGATATAGCTACATGGACCGGGTGATCCGGGATGTGCACTGTGGCAGCTACCAGATGAAGAGACTGGCGGATGACAGAGATGAGTGGAGGGATCGAGTGCTTGATGCAGATCAATCCTAGGATTGTAACCCGAAAAAAAAAAGAGAGGCTAATAATAGGCAATAAAGCAAAATAAAAGACACATACCTAATAGTTTGAGAGCTTTCTTCAGTCTACATTCAGCTTCCAGTTTTCTCTTACTGGCTTTTCTCAGTTCATCCCAGGGGCCCTTCCCCGTGCTCATCTCATCGCAGTTCTCCATCACCTGAAATCAATTTATTTTTATTGCAACCCCAAATTTACGCAGAGACAATGTAACAGAGATCTCTGACAATGGCGGCAGAGTTAAAAAAAACATGTAATTAATTGATTCTTCATAGAAATATTTGTATATTGTTTGGCATCACTTTATTTTCCTATTGGACAAAGTGGCAGACTTTCCCATCTTGAAACACATTCTTCACCACTTCCACATCTATGCACTTTCACATACAATTACAATTTATCTGACTTCCTACATATCCTTTTTTCAAAATATTCACTTGATTCAATCATATAGAACCATGGTCTACCTCTACCACTCCATTCACTCACAGTTGGATTATATATTTATTTTGTTAGTCTTTCTTCATTCATTCGTTATAAATGCCCAAACCATTTTAGAGCGTTCTTCTTTATCTTATTCAGCACATCAGTCTTAAGTTCACATTCGTCCCTAATCACTTCATTCCATATTCTGTCATAAATTGTCACCCCATGTACGAGGCATATCCAGAAAGTAAGTGTACTGAATTTTTGTAGGTCGTGGCGTTGGCCGTGTGTGGTCTGGCATTGTCGTTCAGCAGGCAGACTCCCTTTGTCAGCATGCCTCTCCTCTTGTTCTTAATCGCCCTCCGCAATTTTTTTAGGGTCTCACAGTATCTTGCAGAGTTGATGGTCTCCCCTTGAGGCATATTTCAATTAAAATTATGCCTTGACAGTCCCAAAACACGGATGCCATGATTTTCTTGGCTGAAATTGTGGTTTTGAACTTTTTGGCGGAGGGTGAAGAGGTGTGACGCCACTGTTGAGACTGCCTTTTGGTTTCAGGCGTGTAGTGTGCAACCCAAGTTTCATCTCCAGTAACGGAGCGGAGAAATTCATCTCCATGGAGTTTGCAGCGCCTCAAAAACTCTTGTCCGGCCTCCACTCGATTCAACTTGTGTTGGTCTGTCAGCTGTTTTGGGACCCACCTCGCGGACAGTTTCCGATATCCGAGGGTTTCTGTGATGGTTTCGTATAGTAGAGATCTGGAGATTTGCGGAAACATCGCAGAAAGTTCATCCACAGTCAATCTGCGATCGTCACGGAACGCATTTTACGATTTTTTCCACAATTTCGTCAGTCACAATTGAAGGTCTTCCGCTCCTCTGATCATCATGCACAGACGTACGACCGTTTTTAAACTCGCGACACCACTTGTACACACTCGTACGATTCATAGCTTTATCACCATATGCAGTTTTCACCTCATTATAAACCTCAACCGGAGGTTTTCCTTTCCAAACGAGATAACGGATGACGCCGCGTATTTCGCACTTGGCGGGGGATTGGATTGACATTTTTCACGAAACGTGTTGTCGCGTCGACACTTCTCAACGTACTGACCTCGAACCGTTCTCGTTGTGGAGGGGAAGAGTCAGGCTACACGGAAGTGTAGCCAACATGTCGAAAATAAAATCCATCCAGTCGTGAGAGCCTCAGTACACTTACTTTCTGGATACGCCTCGTATTTTACTCAGTGCATTCATTTATTCGGCTCCTTTCAGTCTTTTCCACATCCACGTTTCATACCCATACAACAAAGTTGGTACTATAATACTGTTGTAGACTTACTGTTGTAGATCTTAGCTGGTTTTGATATTATCCAGTTCATTAATTTTGTTTCCTATCACTACACTCCGTTCAATATCCTCCACTCTTCCATCATTTGAGAAAATATTACCCAAATAGCATAATACTCGTACACGTTGTTCTTTATAAAAAAAAACCTAACTGGAGTACTCCGATCATCTCACTTCAGTATTCCATCGGATTCAGTATAGCAGTGTGCAATCGCTCACTCACTTAAAGAAGAGAATAAGAAAGAAAGAAAACCAAAACTCCACAGCCTAACTTTACTTTCCAACTGAATTGACGAGGGATCCTCATCTACGAGGCCCAACAATGACAATGTTTTATGTAGAACAATGAGAGAGACCAATATTAAAACTAATGAAAGGCCACAAACCCAGATCTATCAAAATTGTGTGTCCAAATTAAATTACCTGTTGTTTTTTTGCAAATTGTGTATATTTATTGTCATGTGTAAAATAGATAAAAATTCACACAAATCAGATATCAAATCAAGACAGTAAAAACACAATTCAAAATGATGTAGACTAAATCAACATAATTAAAAAGGGCAACAAACTAAGTATGCTCACAGCATTGAACTAGAATAGGGTGAAAAAATAATATACATATACATTTTAAATACAAAAGGTTGAATAGCAAGTTTATGATAATAGACCACAGTAACAGACTCCCACCAAATAATGTGAATCATGGTCTGGAAGTGGTTACCGACTTTATTTATTTAGGCTCTAGTACCAACCAACAATGGAGGATGTGAAGTTGAGGTGAAAAAAAGAACTGTAATGACAAAAATGCTATGTCAAAGCTGGAAAAGCAAAACTATTACCATCACGGCGAAAATGTGCCTTGTTAAGTCTCTCGTCTTCGCAATATCCATGTATGGTGCGGAGAGCAAGCGAGAGATGTAGAATAGATGTATTTGAAATGTGGTGCTGGAGAAGGATATTACAAATTCTATGGATGGCGAGACGAACTAACGCCTCTATTCTCGAAGAACTGAAAATCACCGACAGATCGTCGACAATATGTTTTTGATGAGTCCTCCGATTCTTTGGGCACATTCCTGGTGGCCAAGGAGATAGTTTGGAGAGGTTTGTGGTTACTGGATACGTGGAAGGACGACGCACAAGAGGAAGAATCCCAATGCATTGGACTGACAAAGTGGAAGAAGCGACTGGATTACCCTTGACAACTGCCCTTCAGCCGCGGAGTGCAGGGATGAATGGAAGGAAGTCGTCAGAAGCTATCATGGGAGTCACGATACTCAGTTATAAGCTACATGACAGGATGATGATACATTTTGAAATATTGTCCTTGGTTTTCCCTACACCCAAGACAAGGATCACAACGTCAAGTATAGAAATATTTTTTTTAGATTTTGTGCTTTAACAAGTTAATGGTGACTGATTTGAATAAACCCAAGTTCGAACCGAATGAACTCAAAACCTCTGTTTTAGAAAATAGAAGTTCTACCAACTAAACCACAAAGTTCATCATAGTGAAATGTAATAAAAAAGAAAAAGAAAACAAACTTACAGTATTAACTCTATCACTATAGTCCTTGAGAACTACGATGGCGTTTCTATAGGCCGACTCTGCCTCAGAGACATATTTCCTCAGGGTGACTGCAAAGTCTTCTGTCTCATTAACGGGAGCTACATCCATTCCTTTGGTAAAGTCGATACTACTCACCAGTTTCACTTCACCGACTTCGTCTAAAACATAAATGTTTCGTAGATAATACACTATTTAATTGCAGTGCGGAAGCTTTTGTTTAGGTCATCGTTTCTCAATGTGAAATATCAGGGAAGTCAAGAAAATAAAAATTACACGTACGAAAAGAAAATAACACTTGTCTTTGTGCAAGTACAACATTTGTACGGCCACGTGCACATGCATCAACAAGATATTAAGTTTTTACAGGGGGGTCGGGAAATATTAAATAGATTTTTTTTATCTTCCGGAGAAATGCAAGAAACAGAAACAATGGTTTAGGTCTTCGCATTTGGACAGTAATAATGGGATACATTACATTGCATCACATTACGTATTTTGTTTGATATTATCGGACTAAAGCTGTTAGAGCAAAAAATTTACTTTCTTCAGCACTTCACAGATGGCACTGTTGTATCAGTGTGCAAGACGCTGGAGGTGGTTGATACGAAATATATTTTTTTAATGATAAACTTCTTATAAATGGTAGGAAAAGTCAGAATATCTTAAAGGTGTGGAAGAGGATCTCTTAAGCAGCTTAGAACTGAACACCTTTAGGCATGGCTGCATCAGATTTAACTGTGGTGCATGAGGCAAAAGAAAACCTCTGCACTGCTTTTCTAAAACAATCACCATGGTTGACGGTCGTGGTGATTATGATCATCACAATTGACCTGCATAGCCTAGTTGGTAAGATGCAAGTCTTACAACTTGGGGTTTGATTCCTCTGCATCTGTTTATACATAAACATATACATATTAGCTAGCAAGAATGATAGCAAACCTTTTGTTGATTGACAAATTTTTGTTTAATGTACCAAACCACAAAAAAAATTGTGGTAACGTTTTGACCAACTTTTTGAGCTTATTAAGAACTTCACCATTTACAGACGGAACAACCTTGTAGAATAAATTTTCTGATATCGATATCTTTCACATCTAGATGGATACATTGAGTCACTTCACAGGGAAGCATGCGTTCTTTCTGTTATTTTTATTTTTTTACATAGTTGAATTTTTTTTCTTGTTATTTGATATAGTTGGTTAAACCTGCATTAAATTTATAATAAATAAATCTCTATAAGGAGTTTTCAGCATAGCAGATGGCTTAGTATAAACAAGCAATATTAAATACAGACCTTTCACAGCTTCACTCTCCACATTGCTCTGTTCCTTTGTGTGGATTTCATCTTTAACATTAACGATTTCTTGCACCCGCGGAGATGCTAAACATGCATAATGGAACATTGTTAGATATGGTTCATGTGCTTATTAAAAGAATGTAAGGGAACGTGCCACTCTAACTATAAGTCACACTGAACTGATTTAAGGATTAAGGCACTAATTCATAATCTATTCTAAATACTAAATATTAATTTGAAACCTTTAAATTTCATGATTCCTTAGACCTCATATGATGATACAAATTTCAAAGTGAGTTAATAAAACCACGTGACTACCTTATTTTAGAAATTTATAATAATTTCGTATGAAATTTATCTGAAAATGTTCATTTCATCAGTAAAAATAGTAAAGATTTAGTATTTATTTAGTGTTAAAGTTGGACCTAAACTCCCATATTTCTTCATATATGTGATTAACAAATAATCTTCTAAAATCTATGTTCATATTTTTCTATATAGGGTGTCCCAAAAAAACCAATACAGATTTTTTAAGTAGTGCCATTTACTTTAACTTGCAGCAGGAATTTGTCATACCATGCATCGAGGAGTTTAGGGGCGAGGAGGACTTTTATTTCCAGCAATATAGTGCACCTCCCCATTACCATCATGATAAAAGGGCCTATCTTGATGAAAATTTGCTGAACAGATGGATGAAACTTAGAGGTGGCATTAAATACCCTCCGCACTCCTCAGACTTTACACCAATGGACATATATCTATGGGAACTCATCAAAGATAAAGTTTATGACACAAAACCAGTTAATAAATCGAGAGCAGCCATTGAAAGAGTATGCGCCCAATTACCAAAGCAAATTATTCGTGATGTTTGCCATTTCACATTATCAACAGTGCATGGACCAGAATACTTTTCAATTTGAGCACTTCAGATAACTTTATATTTTAATCTTAGATATACTTTAATAAATACTGAATTTATAATCATTCATGATGTGTATTTTTTTGAGACACCTTTGTACTATTTTTTGAGTATAATCATGATTTTAAAATAATTTTACAGCAGTCAATGTGTTATACAATAATGTGCCATCCATAGATGCCGTGGAAGCGTTGCATCCTATAATGGTTTACGTTGTTTACATTAAAAAAAAACAATATTCTGTCATTTTTTATTATTTTAAATAAGCCTTCAAGTAAGCAATGTCAATCAAAGCCCGGCTTTAAGCAAAAGTATTATTATTGCAATATCATAACTTTTAATAAGCGCAGGCAATTTCTGAATATCCACAATATCCCTCAAGTCAAAAGATACGCCACGTCACTGGTGTTAAACAACTTTATTCCATAAAAAAAACATCTTCAACAGATAAATGAAATACCAGTAATTAAGCGCAGTAAATACTGTATAATTTAACTTCCAAACTTTTTTCATCTCATTGACCTGCTACTAATTTTTTCAACTATCATAATTTTTTTGCATTTGGATTGACATTGTGTTGCTAAAAAAACACAATATAATCGATCTTTAATGAAAAAAATATTTTTTGAGTTAGCAAAACTTTGCTACATTACTAAGAGACTAATTTGAGTTTTAGAATTATTGGTAAATTTTGGATATTAAATTTTAAAAAAAAAACGCTTTTATGTAAACAAAAAAAAACACTCATAAATTGGATACAATTAAACATGTCGAGTGTGGTTCAGATCTATTTTGCGTATATAAATTCAATAATGAGACTACTGTATTTTTAGTCTGGATTTAAACATGATATGGCCATATGACGACTGATCTCTGTGGCTAATTAATAAGAAGTCATTATTTCAACGTAGATGTAACAGATTCGATTCCTGTTGATTTTAAAAAAGGTTTCCAGTCTGGTTTTCACTTAAGGCCTTTTTGACATCTAGACATTTTAACAGCAATAAACCCACCAGGTTGTAAGGTTCCAGCTGCTGTGCTATGATGTTAATACATACATTGCAAACATTTTTTCACACCTCTTTATTTAACTACAATATAACTATCGATTTTCCTCCATTCATTTTCAAATCTTTCACCAGGCATCTTTCATACAGATCACTTAAATCATCTTCATTTTCAGCAAGCACAATCATATCTGCATACAGAATTACATATACAGGTGGCCCTCGACTTTCGCACAGTTCGCTATTTCGCACATTTCAAAAAATTCAATTTTTTCGATAATGCAAAAATTGTTCGCTTCCATGCAGTCGGTCCCACTTTTTTGGAAGAACTACGAGTATAATAAATGAAACGCAATAAACAATATTGGAGACTCGTGGGCTGAAATAAAAGAGTCAACAATGAAAGGTTCCTGGAAACAATTATGCCCACAAATTATGAGTGATTTTATAAATTCTGAATAAACTTCGGAAACTATCACAGATAAAATAGTTAGCCTAATGAATGAACTAATAAACTTGGACGTCAACAACGAAGATGTTAATGAGTTGATTGAATCTCACTCAGTGCCTCTGTCAAATGAATACTTAATTAAGCAACAAGAGTTAAATGAAATACACAAAGAAAGTGAGGAAGAAGAAGCTGGTGAAATCATCAAGACTTTGACAGTCAAAATAAATATTTTAAAATACAATTTTTGATGTTTTTTTTTGCATCCCTCTACTTTCGAACATTCAACATTCGCACACATTTTCAGGAACCAATTATGTGCGAAAGTCGAGGACCGCCTGTACATTTATTTAACTCACTATTATACATCTTCCATCAGTTTTAATTTGCACACATGTGAATTGATGTACAAATGAAGCAACCAAAGTTATATCACATATCTTTGTTTTACACCTTTAACCATTTTAAACCACCTGATAAGTTCTCCACTTACTCTTACACATGGACTGTATTTTATTGTGAGGCATTTACAATTATTATTCATGAGTTTACAAATATATTTTTTTGCAGTATGACAGCAGTCAAGCATGAATCCGACCTTGATGTTCAGAAAAATTCTATATTAATTAAATTAATTTCACTGAAAAAAATAAGTCAAGAAAGTTAACTTGAAGAATGATAGTTTTTACAAAAGTTTACCGATTGGCGCCAAGATATCTGGTTTGGTCACTGAAGGCTTTTTGGTGTCGGACCCAAAGACGAGATCTGATGCAGACGATGCCATATCCTTGACCGAGGAGATAACCCAGGCTCCGGGTACCTCCTTTTCCATGTATAGCAGCGCGATGGCATCATCTGTCCATGGGACATACTCTTTGAGAATGTTACGGAATTCCTGATTGCTTCTGTAAATCAGAAGAAAAATACAAAATTTATTAAAACAGATGTAAGTAACATAACGCCATCGGGAAAATAGGGAAATCATTGATAGATTGAATAATTACACCTTAACTCTGATGACTATACAACTCTTTGGCCTCTTCAATGATGCATTTCTACCATTAGGTAGATGGAGTGGAAAGTAAGAAAACTGAGATATCTTTAAATAAAAATACCATAGAACTCTCTGCTACCAGGAAATACTCTTAATACATACCATCACGCCTTTTCCCTGTTGGGGCGGGCAGAGAGGACAGAGAACCAGACTTAAGTATCTCGATACACATCCTTAGCCTCTTCTACATGCATATACCGTTTCACACAACTTCTACATTTCCTTCTTTCAGAATATCGTTCACTTGATCCGACTATACTTTCACTGGTCTTTTTCTCACACCCCTTTCACTCACATTTGCACTTCACAATTGCTTTGTTAGTATTTCTTCATTCATTTGTTTCACATGCCCAAACCATCTCAGTGTGCTCTTCATCTTACTCAACACGTGCCTTAAGTTCACATTCATTCCCTATATTGTCATAAATTGTCACTATGCATTTATCTCAAAATAAACATTTCTACAGCATTTATTAAGCTCCTTTCAGTCTTTTTCCACGTCCACGTTTCACTCCCATACAACAAAGTTGGCGCCAAAATACTATTGTGAACTATCATCTTAGCGGATACTCTCAATACATTAATACAAATGAAATTCACAATTCTCAGAACTGAGGAATTGACAATGATTTCGAAAGTTACTCACTTGGCATAAGCGAGAGTGGCTCCAGTGATGGCGGTAGCTCCTAGGGTAGCTAGTAGTAACTTGGAAAATGCCCCAGATCTCCGTGGAGGGTCACCCGCTGAGTGCGGGGGCGGGGGGGGTGGAGGAGATGAGGCGTTGCTTGTCGAAGTCGCCAACTGGCGGCTGACGCTGCTCGTCAGCCGGGCATTGAGCTGGAACAAATTAAGCATATAATTATTATATCACGTTTATTAAAAGGTTTTATTGCACAATTAATAAAGACATAAAATCCTTTTGGGGTAAGCAGACTGATATCCATACCATACCAACTACACACACAGCTTTTGCCTAGTTTATATTCATACACGTTTCTTCTTTTGATTCAAACAAGTATATGAACATCCAAAGCAAGGTGAGGATATACAAGACCTGTGTCTGCCCCATAATGACATACAGCATAGAGTCCAGAGCCGACACTGTCAGAACCAAAAATCTCCTTCGAACCAGCAAAATTAAGGTACTCAGGAGTATTGCTGGCAAAACCCTTCGTGATAGAGTACGAAACACAAAAATTCGAAGGACGTGTCAAGTTGAAGATATTGTCAGATGGGGACGACAGAGAAGAAGGTTCTGGAACGAACACGTATCCATAATGGCGGAACCATGAGCCGTAAGAATGGCCAGGGACAGTATGCCCCAAGCAAGCAGACCTCCAGGACGACCTCTCAAAAGATGGAAAGACAACTGGCAGTCGACGTCACAAGAGGAAAACAATGATGCAGGACAATAACAGGCGAACAGGCCTAAAATAAGAAGAAGAATTAATAAAGATATAAAATCCTTTTGGGGTAAGCAGACATACCTCACCAACTACACACACAGCTTTTGCCTAGTCTATATTCATACACGTTTCTTCTTTTGATTCCTAAAATGATAGTCCATAATAGTATTTTTGTACCAACTTTGATGCATGGGAGTAAAACATAGATGTGGAAGAACCGAAAAAATGCTGTAGAAATGCGTACACTCAGAATAATACAGGGTATGATTGATGATTGAAGTACAAGGGATATCGAACATGTAGCGATAGGATAAAAAATCAATGGGGCACTAAAACTTATATACTCGAACCGGACAGTATGAAAATCTGCTAAGATGATAGTCCACGACAGTATTTTATTATCAACTTTGATGTACAGAAGTGAAAAATATTGAAGAGCACAATAAATGTTGTAGAAATACATGCACTTAGAAGAATACATGGTATAACAGAATATGGAATAAACTGATTAGGGATAAATGTGTTAAGTAAGATTAAGAAAAGCACTATGCAATGGTTTGGATATTTGGAACGAATAAATGAAAAGACTAACAAAACAAACATACAGTACAAATGTGAGTGGGAGGTATGGTTGGATCAAGTGAATGGTGTTTTGATTAACCCTTCCTTCCCTGTGATGTGTAACTAGTACACATTGCTTCTAAAAACTTTAATATCTCTATAAATATAATAAATACTGGGTTCAAATTTTAGGTATTCCTCCGTAATACATTTACGCATTGAATGAAAAAATATATATAAATAATAATTAGCACTTATCAGCCACATCAGATATTTTGTAAAAATCGGGAATAAATTCATCAATACAATCAAACGTGTGCCAGTGTGTGACGTAGGTATATTCATTCTAAAAACCGCTATGGGTGAGGAAGCGACACTATTCATGTCTCACTCTCACTCTATTTCGGTATATGGGAACGCAAGAAATAGAATCTCAGTTCAGAGTTATGTTTCTTCCTTCGAGGTATAACATACACAATTTTAGTCCGTTTCAGGTCTTAGTACCTGTCGGGCATTCATCTGAAGTGGTCTCTTTGCCCATTTTGTGAACGTCGGTCGACGTGTTTTTCATGTTTTCAGCAATTAAATTTCAATTATTATCACTTTTGACTTCAAATTTAATTCATTTAAGCGATTGGCTATGAATATTCTTATTTTTCTGATTTTAAATAGTTCATTTTTACATTTGTATTGATGTGTATTGAATACACAGCACCGGAATGGGCAGATTTTTTTAGCACAGGAAGGGAAAGGTTAAGGGAATAAAAAACTATCGAATGTCAAAAACACGAAAATATTGTGCAAACATTGAATGTTTCGACGATCACCTAAAAATCAAAGTCAAATAAAGAAAAACTATTGAGTGAAATAAATAATAATCAAATAACAATATAAATCAATATGATAAAGTGTTAATCAGTTATCAATAGTTCAATTTAGTTAGCCAAAAAACACGAAAAAAAGTGAGGTTATGTTATGTAAGCTTATTAAAAATTGAAATAAAACTATTATTAAAACTAAGAAAGATTTATTTTATGACAGAAATATAAAACTATAAACTAGACCTTTGGAATTGCAAATTTATTTTTAGAACCTGACAGATAAGGGTGTAATAGTTGCTAAATGAAGACATGACATAAACGAAGGGTGTTAGAAAAAATTGCCGGTTAAGGAAGAAATTAAATATGGAAATTCTTAAAGGGAAATACCTTTATAACCTCTGTCGTTGATATTTTCACTGGAATTCTAAACATTTTGCCTTAACAGGCGTTGCCAAAAGACGATCACAGATGTTTTTCGTCTCGATATTTTGAAAAGGTCGAAATTCCCTAGCGGCAATTTATCAAACTAGATTTCAGCTGTCATATGAATGTATGGCAACACAACAGAGTACTTATTTAATATATGAAACAATTTAATATGTAATTTTTGGAGATAAAAAAACATTCGCATTTAATTTTTTAATGCGATATATGATTGAAAAATAAAATAATTGAACGAGCTGAAGAATTCTGCTTTTTGGGAATGTTCGTTCATTATATTTTCTCAGATGATGAAATGATGGAACATTATATTGAACGGCGAGCTAGAAAACAATGTCAATGAAGCATTAAAAGACATATATTCAACTAATAAATGTCAATACCAGGTAAATTGAATGAATTGAATTTTGAAACATGAAAAGGTAAGGAGTAAAAGAAACAATATGAGCTGTATGAGAATATATATGGATGTAGCAGAGCTGAAGTAAAAAACATTTTGGCGATCTATTTAACAGGAAAATTACATGATGGTTTAAATGTATTTTATTTTACTATTGTTAATTAATTTAACTCTTTGAGTGCTGAATAAAATTTCATAAAAAGTCACGAAATGAGTCAATTATCCATTAAAAATAAAGTTAAATATATAATTGCGATTTTTTTATGTGTATGTAGTCATTATCTGCTGCATTTATAGTCACTTTCAGAATTAAAATTAAAAATTCTATTATTAATTAAAAACGCTTGGGCTGATGGACAATAGTTAACATGGATATACCTAATCCATCGTGGCTACGTGCCTAGCACAAGTCTAAGGACCTTATTCTACAGTGTTTGCATTCTTCGCTACAATCAACTTAAATACAGCGGAAAGGAAACTTTTGTTGACAGCGGTTAAGTGTTATCCATTGAAGTGATTCTCTGTCTTATTAAAATACTGATATCTGCCAATAATTTATTCAAATCCATTTTAAGTTACTCACATGAATAACGTCTTACGACTGAAGGCAATATTAGGGAAAGAGAGCTAGTAGTCAAGAAAAACATTTTTTTTAACTGTGGTAATTAGATATAGCCAGTGTTGTTAAAACAGACTTGAAAAAGTAGCATTGTTACAGCTGTTCAATCTGAATAATAATTATAAAAGGACAATTTACATAGCACCGTTTAGAGAGCACTCTCCTCAATGGTGTTCTAACTCGAGATTCAAACCCACTATTATTGACAGATTAAAAATATTAAATATACATAAGTTGAGTATAAGGATAGAAAGGTGGTGGCTGTGCCCATTAAATGAAGTACTTTTCTGCGTATGTTTAGAAAACATATTTGGTAAGAAAGAAGAAAACTTACCAAGGGAAGATGAACTACAAAGAAGCCTTTGTAGATCTTCCGATATTTAATAGTAACATTCGGCTTTAGGTGTAGTGGTGTTCGTATATAATTATGAATTTGGTGATAAGACCTCCCAAAAAGGGTTGTCTTAAAGTGCTTCCTAAAGCTGCACATGTCATCCATCTTTAACACTAAAAGCAGATCATTCTACGCCACAGGACCAATAGCAAAAGTTGTATTATAACACCCCTCCCTATTGAATCCATTCAGAACAATCAATTTATTCGATGAAGATGAAATTGAACTCAAAGTTCTACTTCTCTCTGAATAATCATCTCTAAGGTAGCATACTACTCAAGTATTCTAAGTAAAAAGTATTAATAGTTACCTTTATGACTAAGTGCATTCCTTTTACCACGCATTTTCGCATGTACACATTATTAAAATTCAAATTCATAAATGCTAGTACGGATGTTACCACTCATCTGATTGGATTTTTTGATCCTGTTTTTAAGAAAGGGAGAGAGGAAATTATAAAAAATACACGCATACACATTTGAAACAACTTTATTTCAAAATATTTTGATAAATTTTATGAATCCACTTAAAATATTGTACAAATTGAGTACAAAAATGGGACAGTTACACCATATTTTAAAATTTATAATGTAAGTGCAGTCTTCTTCATATATACATTACAAATACATGCATATTAATTCATTCTTGTATATTGTGGAACTTGTTTATACGAAATTGAAGGATTTTTAATACCTATCTTTATGGCGCTTTGGGAATTTACATAAATTAATTTATATTTATTCTTTCAGGTTATATTGCGGTGTTGATGCGCACATCACATGAATCAATTTATTTTAGCTAATGGATGTGTCAATGCTGCATAGTCGTTAGGTGTTGTTGTCATATCTCACTCAATTTATTTCTCTGCATCATTTATGTACCTTCACCAACAGTGGGTATAATGGTATAGTGCGCATTGTAAAAATTCTTTACGAATGGACATATCAGTCAAGGAGGCCAAGTTCTTTGTTATCTTATTTTAAGAATCGTACCATAAACAAAGGACGAAAATATATTCTAGGGTTTAGTAATAAACTATAGTATTTATTTATAAATTGCTTTTGAAAATTCATGGATATTATGTACCAAATAAATTACAGTATTAACATGTTTCTAGGCTTTTATATGTTCTGGCACGTGAAAAAAGGACTATGATTTCCTTTACAACAGTTGTCTGGAACTTTACCCACCATGTAAGCGAGGTACGCCTGAATTTAATAGTCACATTAATAAAATACATTGAAAAATAATTAAATACATTACAAATTATAACCAGAATAGTAAAATAATATTTTTAAATGGCAACTCTTTTCAGGTATATGATAAGAATAATTGCTTGAAGCTATATTTAGACAGTAAATTATTTTATATAGGCGTTGATATTTTAGCCCATTAGCTGCATTTAACACGATGTGCTTACTTTGCTCCTTTAGTTGATGTGTTCAAGGCATTTGTGACCAATGTTCTCTCGAATTTTTTAACTTGCTGCATGGAATAAAATATTTCTGAGTAGCATAGTTTTAATTTTGTGTACTGTAAAATAATTTACTTCTTCAAATGTTTTGAGGCTTTCACGGCTCTTCATACCGGTTGTAAAAGGTCTGTACCACGTGGTTTAACTTATAATGCCGATATTCTAACAATGTTACAGTTTTCATCTTCAGGCCTTATTTATGGTTAACTTTAACATAAATATAGCGGAGTTTCAACCATAATGTGAGTGCATAGTTCCGTCTCATCACAGAAGAACAAGCATGCAGCTTCCACAAATATTGAAGTTATTGTTTATTGATAATAATTTAACACTTGTGTAAGCCGCGTGTTTGTCTTCCTGTGGTGGGACAGAACCATGAGCTCACGAACCAGGATGGACCAATGTACTCACATTACAGTCGAAGCTCTGCTGTAGACTTTCCAGTATCTAGTGTGAATGCACTTATGGCGAAGTTGATATCGAACAAGTCCTGAAGGTGAAAACTGCAACATTTTTTAAACGTCGGCATAATAAGTCAAACCACATGGTACAGCACTCGAAAGATCATACAAAACTGATTCAGAGTTATTCATTACTCAAAATAAAATACATGACATTAGATAGTTGAAAGCGAGTTGATCGGCACACTGTTGTTCAGTTAGTCCACGTCGAAAATCATAAAAAATCATCCCACGAAAATGTTCACGATTTAATTACATTTTTGACCGAGATGAATTTTTCAAGCCACTGTAAACAACACAAATAACACTCGTATGACAAAACTTTCTGAGCATCTATACCACTAAAAACGTCAAACTTTACGATGCTGATGTCAGATTTGACGTATCTACACTGGTGTTGCCATATCTTAACTATAAATAATATGCCTTAACTATAAATAACGTATTTAAATAATCTAAGAAAAAAATTATGACATAGTCATTTAAAAAAACCTAACATGGAGCCGATATACAAAAAATTCAACCAACCAGTTTTTTTTAAATTACTTTAAACGTGAAATGAAAACACGCTTCTTTTATGAAATTATTATTTCAAACCTGATAAATGTGTGATGTATTGTTCAATGAAGCTTTAGAAATATTA
Source organism: Odontocerum albicorne (assembly GCA_949825065.1). NCBI lineage: Eukaryota > Metazoa > Arthropoda > Insecta > Trichoptera > Odontoceridae > Odontocerum > Odontocerum albicorne. The sequence continues at coordinate 11,683,153 of OX463859.1, forward strand.
AATTTATTGTAAGCCCATATAGTAGTCCCCAGTTATCCGCAGGGGATAGGTTTCATACCCTTCCCCGCAGATGGCGAAATCTGCAAATAATAGCAAACTCCTTTTAAATTACCGTATACCGATTCTAGATAGCTGTTTTCAATAACTACGTTGATCCTCTCACCCGTTTTCTTCTAACTTTTGCAAGTTGATTTGCAACAGCAAAACTAGCACAAATTTCTATCTCTTTTTTAAGCAATTCTTGAATAGAAGATTCGTTACTACTATAGATTCTAGTAATGGCAACGACTCTTTATACTAAGTCAAGAATTTTTAGCTTTTTACTTATTACAAGCACTTTTAAAAGGTCAACTTTATAGTCAACGTCACCAGCATCACTAACACATCGATCAATAAGTCCCGGGACTAACTAACAGATGGCGCCTCTAATAACAAATCCATACCATTTTCAGTTAGTACCAACCTTTAGAAGTTACATGTCAAACATTCATGACATTCCGACATTGTGTCATTGAGTTAGTGGTTTTAGTGACGCTACTTTTGCTATTTTCAAAACAATAGAAAAAACCGAATTTCATGTTGATAAAACATTGCTTTTTAATTGGAAAAAATACCGTTCAAACTCAGCGATGGCTTGAAATATGTTATCCAGGCTCTGCTCCGTTGAAAACAACCATTTGTCGGTGGTATACTGATTTCAAACACGGTCGTACAGACACAAATGATGCTGAACGCTCTGGTCATCCAAATGAGGCTGTTACACCAGAAAACAAAAAAAAAACTCAAAATCGTGATGGAAAATCGCAAAGTAAAGTTGCGTGAGATAGCTGACATCCTGAAGATATCATTTGGTAGTGTTTACACTATTTTGCATGAACGTTTGGTAATGAAAAAGCTTTTTTCACAATGGAACAGAAACAACAACGCATCGATGATTCAGAGTGCTGTTTGGCACTGTTTACACAAAATAAACAGGAGTTTTTGCGTCGGTATGTGACAATGGATGAAACCTGGATTCACCGGAATCAAATCGGCAGTCAGCTGAGTTGAGCAGCCGGTGACAGTCATCCGAAGCGACCAAAAACTCAACAGTCGGCCGGTAAGGTTATGGCCTCCGTATTTTGGGATGCGCATGGTATAATATTCATCGATAACCTTGAAAAGGGAAAAACCATCAATAGCGAATATTACATAGCATTATTGAAGCGTTTGAAGGCAGAAATTGCAAAAAAGCAGCCCCATATGAAGAAGAAAAAAGTTCTCTTTCATCAGGACAATACACCGTGTCACAAGTCTATGGTAATGATGGCCAAATTGCATGAGTTGAACTTCGAATTGCTTCCGCACCCACTGTATTCTGCAGATTTGGCCCCCAGCGACTATTGGCTGTTCGCAGACCTCAAAAAGATGCTCCAGGGAAAGAGATTTGGCTCCAATGAAGAAGTGATTGCCGAAACTAACGCCTATTTTGAAACCAAAGATAAATCGTTCTACACGGCTGGCATAGAAAAGTTAGGAAAGCGTTGGAATGAATGTATCACTCTTGAAGGAGACTATGTTGATGAATAAAGAAGAATTTTGGCAAACAAATGTTGTTTTAGTAGTTAGTCCCGGGACTTATTGATCTATGTGTTAGTCTTGCATTTCATAAGCATTATTACAGTAAATAAAGGTTATTTCAACATAACCACTGAGATACGGGGAACAATGTGATCACAGCAAAATATGGACTGTGACTGATCACATTGGTGACTTACGATCACGTCGATCGCTATGAAAAATTGGTATTGATTTTTTTTATAACAAGGTGAATCTTTGGGTATTTGGTAGGTCTGCCTACATCATTGGTGGTACTGAATCGGCGCGAGATTTAGAAAATTCACGAAAGGTCAATTATTGATAACAAGGGACTACTGTGTTTATACATTTAACATAAACCTTATCTTATATTCTATCCAGATTGGTTCTTCTTGTTCATATCCTATAGTTCTGCTTTGTTAGTTCTCTGAAGTCCTTTCACTTTGAGCACTCTTCTTTCGTATAATAGTAGGATTGAACTGGAAGAGACAGATTGAGTAGTCTAAATGGTGCATATTTCACTTATATACTCAGTTATCTGCACTGCTGCAGTCACAAAGTAGCAATTCATTTAGACCTCACACATATCGTGGACTCAAACTAGGTAACTCAAAATTCTCTATTCTGAGAAAATGGCGTTCTTAGTTTCGAGGTCCTTTTGTCTGGTAACTCCTCTTTAATGATGAGGTATCGCGCTAATATTTTTTATGAAACTAATAAAGGAGATTTCAATAGATCGTAAGGTGTAAGTTATGGGAGCTTCAGATATCTACTTTAAGCATTTTTTTGTTTCCACGATTACGACTTACCTAATTATGAAAATGCTAAATAACTCAGTTGTGAAATAATATTTTAAGATACCCATTTATAGCATTGGAAAACCCCTGCGATAAGCAATCCATCGATGTAAAAAACTCACAACTGCCAAATTTCGAGTTACCTAGTTTTAGTATTGAGCCCACGATATTAAACACGCAACAAGACTGGCTGGAAAACTAAGTACAGTTTAATAACTTCTCCATGGAGCTGAAATTATAGTTGTTTCTTTGTTTAATCTAAGATTAGGTCTTTATTTTTCAACCGGCTTGGAGGAAAAATTGTCCAGGGCGCTCTAAGGCCTCGGCCACACAGGAAGGAGCCTCGCTTGATGCTTAGAGCTATGTTGCGAGTTAGGCGACATATTCTAGCGAACCAACGTACCACATACTATCGCAGTGGCCACACTGCACACTTCGCGCCACGTTGCATGACGATTAGTCATCGAGTGAATCTCCTAGCGAACAGACGCGTTGGTTAATTTACAAAATGGCGGAAGTTTTAATAACAGCTGTGTATAAAAGGGAGCCTTTGTGGAACTCATCGAGCAAATTATAGAAAAATGTACCTGTAATAAAATCACTTTGGAATGAAGTTGCACAGAAAGTAAATAAAGATGGTAGTTATAATGAAATTGGTAAGTTTTGAGAGTGACATCGTGTGTTGACTCAACCGCTCCCAACTGTCAAATGAATTTGTGCATAGCACTTTGGTGTGGCTAGGCATGAAGTCACCTAGTATATGAGTCACGTAAAATCTAGCTTAGCACCTAACGAAGCATTTTGGTGTGACCTCGGCCTAAATGATTTGTGCGGCAATCTAAGCTGATAATTCGTATCATCTTATTTTTTATTTTTGAACATCACATAGGAAGACCTCCATGGCCTAATTCGTAGCATGCTTGACTTTCATTAGTGGGTTTCGGATTAAATTCTAGTTAGTCCTGAAACAATATTCACATGAGCCGAGTACGTATACGAGTGTTGTTGAGTCTTCACATAGAGCAATATTGCTAACACATGCAATGATAAACTGCGAGTTCAGTGCCTACTCCAGTTGTAAGCCCGAAGTCTCAATTACTGGTGTTTAACCCTTTTAATCCCACGGGGCCGATTATCGGACCCAACTGGTGTATGCGAAAAATCTCACGGGGCTGATCATTGGCTTCAAAGTTTTCATACAAGTTTTTATGTTGAATAAAAAAATATTTTTTGTATGAAATATGAAAATTACTTATTATTATACACTCTACAGGGAGGTCTCCACAAAAAAATAGGTTTTAAAACTAAATATACATAACTGAGATAAGAAATAAAAAATTTCACACATTTTATGCAAAATATGCTGGGATTAAAAGGGTTAAGACAATGGTCTAAAATATATCTGGATTATCAATTCGGATATTTTGAAGGGTGCCATACAAAATAAGGTTTTTTTTTTCTAATGTGTAGATCAGTTATGGAGAGCGAAGAAGAGGCAAACCAAGGTAAGAGTGGAAGAAATACAGACATTTTAACTGAAGGAAAGTTAAGAAGAGTATAAGGAACAGAGGAGTAACGATGAGATGTATGGATGTGGACGATGCGACAGCTGTGTGCACAGAAAGGCGAGCAATCTTTCGTCTCGGCCTTCACTAAAAAGTACATGGCATAATAGTGCATTATTAGCAGTGTGTCACAATTTTGTGTAAAATTCATCTAGAGTAATATGTGGAGACCGTAAATAATGGCAGCAACGACCATTATTTATGAAACAGCGTTATTAAATACCTCATTAGTAATGACTTACATCCCATCACACCATTTCCCTGTCGAGGTAGTCAGACAAAGGAGTACCAAACTTTCCTATCACATCCTTCACCTCTTCTATATTCATATAACTCAATCAACTACTACGATTTCTCTGACTTTTTACAGCTCTATATGATTCGTTGTTTTATTATTCTTATTTTACATTTCCTTCTTTCAAAATATCACTTACATGATCCAACTATACTTTTCTTAGTCTTCCTCTACCACGCCTTCCACTCACAATTGCGCTATATATTTGTTTTGGAAGTCTTTCATTCCTTCTATACGCCCAAACAATCTCAGACTGGTCTTCTTCATCTTACTCAACACTTCAGTCTTAAGTTCACATTCATCTCTAATCACTAATGACTTAATTTTCATTCATTCATTTATATGGTAACCCTTCGACAAATTCGAATTGGTGATTTGGAAATATAAAAGAACGTGACCAGGAGGCATTATCATCAGCCAAATTAATTGAGTTTTCGTATAGAACCATTGGAGTAGTCACAGAACTCATGGTTCGTACGATTTTGGAATACTACCCTGCAACAACACTCGCACACATCTAGTATGCGCAAGTATTGTTACTAGGCGAACTCTGTTACCAGACTAATACCTTTTTATTTGAATTTTTTGTGGGTCTCATCGGGATTCGGACTCGAAACCCCTGGGTGAAAGTAAAACATCTCACCAACTAGGTAACAGAGGTCATCTACTAGGCTACGAAGGTAGTGACTTGACTGACGACCTTCATGCCCTAGTTGGTAAGACCGACCAGAACATTGCCGGTTCGATTCCTTGCAGGAAAAAAGGACAAGTAGTAAATGGAATGTATGTACGATCGTAAATGGGATGATTTCTCGAAAAAAATAAAAAATAAATAAAATATAAAAAATTATATTTTTAGGATAATTTGACTTGAAAACATTTAAATTATTAAATTTACACGTGTAAAATATTTAGAGTTAGGAATTAAAATACATACAATTAGAGTTTTCTATCGTTCAATTCACGTGAGAAATAATGTGACCTGAAAAAGAAACTGGTGTTTGATTTTATTTATACATTTTAGAATGTAACTTATTTATTTTCATAAGAAAATTACTTCTTGACTAACAGTTCAATGTGGATTATAATTATTTTTATACAATAGTCCTCCCTTAGCCATGGTTTAAGTTAAACGTGTTGAAATCGTGATTCAAAAATATTAAATAGACAATTCCACCCTATCATCAGGTCAATAGTAGCTTTGTCACAATGCCTCCATCAGTGGTTTTTGAGCTATGAAACAGATTAGGGAATTATTTTTGGTTTTGCAAAGGAAGATTAAAAAAATAACACCACTAAGGTCCAAAAGTTTTCGGTTTGAAAAAGTTAGTGTATGAACGGATACCACGTCGGTCACACATATTGTTTGGTCAGACGATGTTACAGTTAACATTTGATACTTCAATCCTTAGAAATATGTTAACTAGAGCCAATAAAAGATTGGTTGTTACAATGTATGCTGAAATTTTAAAAGTTTAATATTGCACGGTTTTTAAGATTCTTTCGTATGAAGAACACGTTAAGATGCTATCTATGGAGACGATCCTCGGTAGACAACATCTGAACATCGTCTTCTTTTGGTAGAAACTTGATAATTGCGCAATATAAAATGTTTTAACATTTCAAAATATAACGAAACAACACGTCTTCTATCGGTTTTAGTTGGTGCATACTACTGAGTGTAGAGGTGTCAAATTTTAACTATAACAGCGCCTACCCATGCGAAGGTCGTAGCTGGCATAGGCATCTGTCCATACATGGTTTAACGTGTTAAGGGTGGAAACTTTTAACACTTAGTGGTACAGATAAGTTTTTGTGAATTCTGAATACCGAAAAGCTGTTACTTTCGACACACAGTGGCTCAGGTTTTTAAAATAATTTTTTTACATTTGTAATGTATCGTAGGTTACGGAAAAATATTTCGTGACCATTTAAAATGTGAACTGACCTTATTTTGGGTCGAGATCCATAGGTTAACAAACTATAACGTATGTCATATATATCACAGCCATTATCATCATATCATAACAAGAAGAAGTGAGGTGAGTACAGTGCAATAGTATATTTTGAGAGAATGACCATATGCACATTACTTTTATTACAGTATATTGTTATAATTGGTTTATTTTCTTATTAGTTATTGTTATTGATCTCTAACAGTGCTTAATTGAATATAGGGTACGGTACTATCCTTGATTTCAAGCCTACAGTGGTGGTCTTGGAACGTAGCGCACTTGGATAAGGGAGACCTACTGTATATACATTTAAGAATACAAAAATTATAAACAATATAAATTTACAACGTTTCACCAAGAGTAGCAATTTAATTGTAATATTGAATTCTTAAAAAAATTTCTTTTTTTTGATAATTTGAAAATCTAGTGACATTAATCTAACAGTAAAACATACAGACATGTTTTTTATCATCCGTCTCCTGCTTAATGCCGAGAGCAAGATGGGGAAATTTCTTGATCATGAAATCCCTGAGGCGGGAGTCTGTCTTCTCCACCTGCTGCTTGAAGGCATACGCTACGTTAGCGTTGTCTATGCAGCGGACGCATATGCTATTGGGTAGTCCATCCTCCTCCGTCACCTTCACACTTAACCCTGAGAGCGCTACGAGAAAAAAATATAATTGTCTATCTAGTGCTGAGATATATTTACGATTCGGACGTTCGTGATAAATATTTATTTTAAACAACAAAAAAACAAATATTTTTACAACATAAATATATTTTAGAATATGTCCCCTTGTATTCTAAATGAATGATATTCAATTAAGAATACAAGGGTTGAACAAATTTCTTCCACTGCTATAGCAGTGCGCCGATCTCTCAGGGTTAATATACAGACATTGAAAATATATAAAAATAATATTAACTTTTATTTAAAAAATTAAATAAACCAAACAATTGAGTTACCAGTGTTTCCCAAACCTGAGTTAAATACTGAAAATTGGAAAATTGTAATTTGTTGAAATGATATAAAGATCATTCAACAATATATTTTTATTTGAACTCTTTCTGGTTAACAATTCATCATGAACATCCTGCGGTAGTTGGGGAGGCCATGATGCAATTATTGCCATTTCCAAGAACATACACACGTAAAACAGGATTTTCTGATCTTGCCTTCATAAGACGACCTCCGTGGCCTGGTGGTAAGACGCTTGTCTGCCGATCCGGAGGTTGCGGGTTCGATTCCCGCTGGAATCTAAAGTTTTTAAATGGAATTCCAGTCTGGTTTTCACTAAGGGCCCATTAAAACATCTTTCTGGTTGGTTGTAAGAGATTGTCACATGGCAATAAACTTGCCAGGTGAAAAAAAATAATTTAATTGTTAGCTGAATACTAAGTGAAATGTGTTCGGTCTCCGATTGTTCCAATTTTGTAGAACTAGTAATTAAGATGGAGCAGTGACATTTTTCTTGTTAACTGAAACCTTTGTGATGAGTTATTCAAAGGGAATAATTAACCAATCGTTTGCAGTTGCTAAAATATTTAAAATAAAGAGATTGCATTAAACAAATTGTACACTTTCTTTTTTCTTTGACCGATCTTTCTTCATTTGTTATATTAGGTAAAGCGAAAAGAAATGACAATTTTCATTAGGCGTCACGTTGAAACCAGTTTGCCACCAGTTACCGTTGGGTTAATACGTCGTGGTTGGTATCGTTTTGAAGCTCTATTAATATCCTTTCTGTTTTGATATTTATTTTTGGTTTTGGTCTAAAGTACAAAACTGCAAAAGCCAGAGATTGAAGAGACACATTTGCGGTATTTTATGCTGTTTTTATTCGATAAAGGATTGAAGTCAAAATAAGCTACCCAGACCATCTGCGATATCTATAGAGACATCTTGAATCTTCGGAAGTGCCAAAGATGGTTTCAAAAAATTGAAAGTTGTGAAAGGGAATCGAAGGACAAACCAAAAATAGGAAGACCTCTTAAAATCGATGATGACACTTTAAACTCATTAGTGAGGTCCGATCCGCGTAAAACTATCAAGGAATTGTCACAAGATATCGGTTGTCCATGAACAATAGTGAAGAACTATTTGAAAAGGCTCGGAAAACAAAATAGACAAGGAATTTGGAAGCCGCACGAACTTTCTCCAACGGCCATGGAACAACGAATAACAATCTGTTCATCTTCACTCTCCAGATATGAAACTGATCCGTTTCTTAGAAAAATTGTTACTGGGTATGAGAAGTGGGTCCTTCACACCAATCCGAGGAGAAAAAAAAACAAAAAACAATGGTTTTCGACGAATCAGGTACATCTGTCTACCCCTCAGCCGACATTGACTCTGAAAAACGTTTTCCTTTGTGTTTGGTGGGATATTTTGGAAGTTATTCATTATGAATTACTAAAACCTGGTCAGACTGTTACAGCAGATGTGTATTGTCCCCAATTCGAAAGATTAAAGGCAGAACTGCTTAAAAAATGATCAGTTTTAGTAAAGAATCAGAGAAGAATTCTACAACATGATAATGCAAAACCACACGCAGCAAGGATTACGCAGGACAAAATAAGAGAGCTAGATTTAGAAGTTCTGCAGCATCCACCATATTCACCTGATATTGCACCTTTGGATTACCATCTTTTTAAGTCGATGGAACATTCGCTTCGAGATAAAAAATCTACGAGTGTCGAACAACTCCAAAATCACTTGGAGTCATATTTTACCGTAAAACCGCCAGAATTTTACGAATAAGGTATTAAAAAACTGCCTATTCTGTGGAGGAAGATCATCGGTAACAACGGTAATTATTTAACGGAATAATATTGTATAGTTTTTGTTTAAATCAATTTTTTGTCGCATCAAAAAAAATTGTCGTTTCTTTCCGCTTTACCTAATATATGTTTTTTTCTGTGTAGTTAGTGTTTTACCTACATCAAGTAAAGAAGATTTTTTGATAAGCGGTTTGGAATAATGAAAGAAACAGTTTGGAAAGCACTGAGCTAAATATGCTGAAACTCTCAATTTGGTTGATAAGATTTTAGATTTTTTTTGAAGTTACATTCCAATACACTAAATTTATTTTTTTTAAGTAACATTCCAATACACTTAATTTATTTTTTTGAAGTTACATTCCAATACACTTAATTAATTTTTTTGAAGTTACATTCCAATACACTTAAATTTATTTTTTTGAAGTTACATTCCAACACACTTAATTTATTTTTTTGAAGTTACATTCCAATACACTTAATTTATTTTTTTGAAGTTACATTCCAATACACTTAATTTAATTTATAAATAATATTTGTTTTTCTAGCACTCGATTCATAATTTATTGTCCCATCAAAAAAACTTCTTTAATCTTATAAAAATTACAACTATTATTTATAATCCTGAATGTTAACCAGTAGAAGTAACACATCAATATCAAATATTTTTCAACATGTTTTGAGCCCAAAATACAACACAAATAAAAACACAAGGAAGAAATATTTCATGTCGTTAAAATATTTAACAATCAAATTAGCTTAAAACAATATTTTAAGTAAAATAAACTGCTTACTATAACAAAAAAGATAAACAATCTGTTTTTTTTCTAAATAATAAACATGCTACGATGACTTTCGTGGCCCAGTTGATAAGACGCCTGTCTTCCGACCATGGGGCTTCAATTAAGGGTTCCAGTATGGTTTTCACTTAAGATTACTTTAAATATCTTTCTGGTTGGTTGAAAAAGATTGCGACACAGCAATACAACCCTCAGGTTGTAGTATATAAAATGAAAGTGTAATAAAATACATCATGTTAATGTTTTGTAACCATAATATCAGTTTGAAATATTTTATAAAACATATCTCCATTTACACTAATTTACTTGAACACGGTTAATTCTGTTTGAAATTTTAAAAACATAATAGTGACATCTATTAACACATTGACTGATGAATAATTTATTTTAAAAACATAATAGCGACATCTATTAACACATTGACTGATGAATAATTTATTTTAAAAAGATAATGGTGCTGAAAAATTAGCCCAAGTTTAAAACATTTAAAAATAGTAAAAAGTTGAAAGAGGTTAAATTCATCATCATATACTCGTATATACCTTAACCATGTGACAATTTTGTCCGAGCGGAACTTGTTGACTTTTTATATTGACGAGCCCAAGCCTCGTTCGGGCAAATCTTGTTTCGACTTGTTGGGAGTGTTTCTCCCAAGCGTCATATGGGCAGATCTTGTTTCAACTTGTTTTCTCCGAACAGAATATATTTTCGTATAGAATTTATTCGTTCACAGTTCGTCATTGTGTTACGTCGCGTGTTAAAAATCCGACTATTAAGTGGTTGACAAACATTATCAGTACTATTAGGTCAATGTTGGGCTTACTTGTTTTTGACCCCATCGAATAAAATCCAGAATAGATGGTTCATGAGCGTTTTGAGCATCCAGCAAAAGTTAATATGAACATCCATAGGCGTTTTCAGCACTGAACATGTTAAGTAATTCTATTAAGCTTCTACATTCATATATTTATATGCAGCTGTTAGTGCGTAAACTGTAACAATGGAAGATTTATCCAGTGCGACTGATTTTGTATAGATACATAAAATTTTAAGATCTGTAATTTTTTTCTTCATATAAATAAGTCGCATAGCTCTAATTAAAATTTGTATTTTACTAGTTATTAAAAATCACTTATATAAACTTATTAAAAAAAAAAACTTAAGCTTTTTTTAACCAACTAAGTCTTTTACATATATGATAACATGTACAATATATAGCATTTAATGGTTCAATTGACTTATTCTGACATCATTCAATGGCACAATTGATTTATTTTGACAGCATTCAATGGCTCGATTTATGTAGTTTTTACTTAAGCGCCAGTTTCCTTAAATCAATTCCCCATGTAAATGGAGAGATAACAGTAAGTAGAAAATAACTGATCCAGAATTTTTCATTAGCAATGTATATAAAATTAAGAAGTAATGAATACAATTTGGTATTGAAATGGATATTTTGGATTTTGTATACAATTTTCATTTTCAAAATATTATAACGTATAAATTCTTGAGCTGTGAGATATTTAATATATTCTAATTTTATCACATTTGCTTTATTGGCTTGTTAAATTTTGCTGATTGTTTATTTCAGATATTGAATTTTTTTACGAAAAGTATTGTGCTCCCTGTACTTTTCAATTACTTAATTCATTATCAAATACAGTAGTCTCAATTATCCGACTTTTGATTATTTGACATTCCAAATTATCTGACCATAGTCTCAAAGTGTAAAAATTGATAAGCAATGCTGATTTTAAGAACATGTTTCATTGTTAAAAGTAAAAACAGATTAAAGCCTGCAATCACAATGATTCATTTACAGTACAATGTGTATAAAAATTAAATTAAAATTGATGAAATTAATGTTTTACATATGTATACATACACTGTTATTTTTTATCAGAAAACAAAAGTCACAAAATACAAAACATGCTCTCTCTTTACAACTAAAATAATGTACACATATAAAATTAGTAATTTTTCCATCCATATCTGTTTCTATTTTTGTACTATGTACAAATTATTTTAGATTAACATTTTTTTCCATAGATAATTTGGTAAAGCAGTTTTTCGACCATAATGATCTCTTCAAGAGCATTTCCTAACTAACTCAACCTACTAAAGAAATAAGGGAAGTTGCAAGGCTCCAATGCTGCTAACAAGAGTGCCATTTGAATTATTAAATTGAGTTGTCCAATTGTCTAGAAGTAAAACCAGTCTAGAAGCGCCTGCTCGCTTAGTGTGAATGCTAAACGTTAGGGCTCGGCCACACAGGTAGAAGCCTTGTTTGGTGCTTAGAGCTACGCTGCGAGCTAAGTGACATATCCTAGCGAACCAACGCACCGTATACTATCGCAATGGCCATACTGCACGCTTCGCATCACGCTACGTGACGAGTAGTCACCTAGTGAGTCTCCTAGCGAATAGACAAGTTGGTTTATTTTATTGTCACCAAGTGATTTTACAAGATGGAGGAAGTTTTAATAACAGCTGGGTATAAAAGGGAACCTGTGTGGAACCCATCGAGCAAATTATACAAAAATGTACCTGTAATAAAATCACTTTGGAATGAAGTTGCACAGGAAGTAAATAAAGATGGTAAGTTGTAATGAAATTGGTTGGTTTTGAGAGTGGCATCGTTTGTTGACTCAACCGCTCCCAAATGTCAAATGAATTTTTGCGAAGCACTTTGGTGTGGCCAAGCATGAAGCCTATTAGTCACATAGCACCTAGCGAAGCACTTTGGTGTGACCTTAGCCTTAGGCTACGGCCACTGACATTGAAATTCTTTTAACTGTTTTATTATTTTCGGTGTAAGATATATATTGTGACTGTATTTATGTTTAGGAGTTACATGTTGTAAAGTAATAAAACAGTTTTATCACTTGTTTCTGGCCGTTCCAGATTATCTTTCATTCTCGGTTATCTGACCCCTCCCACAATCTTGTTTAGATCGGAAAACCAGGACTCTACTGCGGTTGTAAAAACATTGGATCAGACTTAATGCACATGAAAAAATATTTACACAAATTAACATTTATTGATTATTGAAAAATTAAAGAATGAAACAAGAGATTATTTAAAAAATAAAAGAAATATAAACTTAAAATATAAACTAAGTAAAATCATCACAAATTAACAATATTGACCAATTAAAAGAGAAAAACAAAACACAAGAGTTGCCGTGATAAAAAAAATGTTTGTCTATTTTTTAGCGTCACAAAAATAAAATCAAACAAAAAGATTCGAGAATAATATTGATATTAAAAAATATTCGCATCATAGATAATAAAGATCATTGCATAATATTTCAGCAAATATTGTAATCATAATTAATATATACAGGATTGTCCGGAAAGTAGTTTGGTATTTCTCAGATTGATGTCACTAGGACCAAAGTCTCATTGGTAACTTCATTTCAAACGTGCTGAATGTATATTATTATGAAAGGTAACAGTTTAGCACATTTTTTTGGACATTAACCAATTTGCTAGAATACATAAAATAAATAAGTTGTTTTTTCGGTGTTTGATGCCTTTTTACTAACACAAACAAACAAAAATATGAAGTGTTTGGTGATGAAGCAGTAAGCGATTGTATGTGTGTCAAATGTTGTTTAAAAAATATATAATAATGATGACACTTGAAACATGTATCCGCTCTGGAAGATCAATTGCTATTGATGAGGACAAAATTAATAATTTGATCGAAAATAATTGGCATTCTGTGAAACGAGAGATTGCTGAAATACTAAAAATATGTTATTGACATTTCACACCAAAAAAGCATATGATTGCTTGAGAAGACATTGTGATGTATCAAATTTAAAAAATATATATTTTATATAATTATTCAAAATTAAGAAAATAAATCTACGATTCACGACCTCCGTGGCTTAGTTGATAAGACGCCTGTCACCAAACTTGGTGGTTTCAGATTCCATTAATGTTGGTGCCCTAATTTCTTTTTTGAAAAAAAAAAAAGATATCTGTCTGGTTTTGCACTTAAGGTTATTTTAACATACTTCTGGTTGAATGGAAGAGATTGCCGTACAACAATAAACCCTCCAGGTTGTACTGTATACAGCGGAAGTGTAATGCAATAAATCTAAAAGGTTTTGAAACAATGAGTATATTTATAAATATTTAATATAATTTCCATAATAAATGGAAAATTCCAACGTATTTTACAATGATCAATAGTAGTTGAAACCTTCAGGCACGTATGACGTGCACTAAAAATCCCACACAAGGATAGATGATAAAACAGTGCCCTGTTTTATCATCTATTTATATGAGCAATAGTTGAACAATTTCCATTAAAAAAAATTAAACGTCCCTGGGACTGAGAAAATGTTTTAGGCATACGGGCCTAAAGGGTTAACACTGTCATTCACCTCACTGCATCTATCACATTATAAGAAACAAAAGGGTGAATACAGTACAATAAGATATTTCAAGAGGGAGAGACCACATGCACATAACTTTTATTACACTATGTTGTTATACTTTATTACAGTATGTTGTTATACTTTATTAGTTATTGTTGTTTATCTCTTATTGTGCCTAATTTAAAAATTAAACAATATCATAGGTATGTAGTATATATATATAATATATATTGAAAAAAAAAAACATTGTAGGGTTCGTTACTATCCGCAGTTTCCAACATCTACTGGGGTCTTGAAACATAACATTTGTGGATAAAGGACTACTCAAATCATTTTGTATATGTTTAATTTTAGGGACGGATACGGTGTAGGATAATGAATATTAGTACTTTCAGCTCAAGTATAATTCAATGCTGGATTTGTCCATCAATCACCCTTTTCGTTCTATAAGCTGATGCTACAAAATGCCTCCATCCATGTTAGTCAACAGCCTGAAACTGCATAACACCAGTGGATGGTTGTTTTATTCATTTGTATGATACATTTCAATATATTCAAACTGATGATTCGGATATATATTAAAGTGTGGCTGGGAGACAACATTGTCTTCACCCTCATTAATCAAGACTTTGAGTCAAGAACCATTAGAGCAGGCACGGAATATGAAGCGCTTAAAGCAGTGTTGGTTTAGTTAAACGAACTGTTTTACCTGACAGGTTCTCTTTCTTTAATTTTTTTTAGTATCACCGGGAATAGGATTGGAAACCTCTGGGTAAGAGTCGAGCATCTTTCCAACTAGGCCATGGAGGTTGTCACCTATTTGGTAAGGTGTCAAACTGCTCAAGTCCCTTGCGGGCAACGTTAGAACTACAAATGAGAATATAGTAAGCCACCATTCACGCAAATTCACTTTGATGTAGTTTATTCTGTTAAGAACTAGAGGAACAGAAACTAATAACCAAGCAGCAGACACGGACAGATTCTTAATGACATCATCGACAATTTAAACGGCTAAAGGTGTAACAGTGACCACAATAATAGAAGATTCTTCTTCTTCTTGAATAATGGCCGTGAACTCCTTTATATGAAGGAGTATACGCCAGTGTCAAGTGATGGAATAGAAGATTTATCCAGTGAGAGTGATTTTGAATGAATAGAAATGGTTACATTAAATAAATCCAGTGAGAGTGATTTTGAATGAATAGAAATGGTTACATTAAATAAATCTTATAGTCGTAGCTCTCATCAAAATGTGTTTTTATTTAATCATCAGTAACCACTACTAATACAGGCATATTAAAAAGATTACTGAAGTTTTTTTGATTAAGTAAGAACAGAATATCTGGAAATATCAATTGCTTCAATTGATGCTTACCTTGTTCTTCCTATTAATTGTACAAAGTATTTTAGAGTACTGCGCTGCGCTGCGTGGTTTGGTTTATGATGCTGACGTTTCGAAAAAGTTTTTCATTTCCATGACTTGTTTGTAATCAACTTTGCACTAAGTGAATGTCCATCTGATAACACTTGGCCTATAGTAGTATCAAACGTAACATGAGCGCATGGGTTCATCCCACTATAAGAAAACAAACGTATGACTACCACAAAGATTGAAGTTATTGTTAATTTTCCTTTTAATTTGAGGTGGAATCCGTTGTCTCTGTTAATATCGTTTGAATATTTATAATACTCCGAAAGACCTTCTACAGCTGATGAAGTGCTCCATTTACAGTACCAGGTGGTAAGTAATACACATCGGGCTTAAGAGACTGTCCCCTTGTAGAGCGTCGTCTCTGTCGCACGGACTGTTATCGCATCGTGTGACAGAGACGACGCTCTACAAAGCGACAGTATCTTTCTTAAGCCCGATGTGTATTACTTACCGCCGGGTACTATACATAGTTTTTATTTATGCGCTATTTTCCTGGAATTAATTACATGTCATAAATTAAGGGATAACTATTTAGTTTTCAAAATTTGAATTGGTTCCACGTTATTTAAAACTATTTATATAATATCATATGAAGTAAAATAATATTTTATTACAGTAAACTTGTTGAGTCGCGCCCATCATGTTATTTTGTATTACAAGATACAGTAATTATAACTCTTATTATAAAAATGACAAGACTGGACTAGATTCAGGGTCCCAAGAGGTTAAAGCTGACTCAACTGAGTGGGATAACCTTTATAGCTCCAATGCACTGATATATCGGCACGCCTTAACTATATTAAAAGCTCATAGCCCACGTAAATGCACATTTTAACTCCATATTTATTACAACTGTCATAAAACGGTTAAAATCCCGTCAGTAAATTACGTACTTGAAATGTATTTTTCTCATTGTTTACTATTTTTTTATTTCATGTAATATAAAAAAGTGTATTCGAGTAATGAGATGAACACAGACCGTTTGATAGCTTATCTCTTAAATGTATTTTATTTTCCATTGCTTTAACATATATACTCGTATGTATTTCAGGATATATATTTACTATCAATGAACATATTATTTATTTTAATATTGTGGAAAAAGACCATCATTGTGTATTTGTCACCTGTGTTTTTTTTTCATCAGTGCAAGTCTTAACCAAGGTAGACGCACGAAAAAACTCGTCGTGGGGGTTTGATCCTTGATGCCTAAACTTTATCTTAATTTTTTCTCCTTTCTTTTTATAAAATTTTATGTGTTAAGTTTTATGGTTCCGTTCTTTAATGGATATATATAACCTGTTAGTAAATAAATATATATGAATATATACTATTATATATTTTTTTTATTATTATTATAATTTAATTACAGTAAAATTTTATGTATGTAAATAAATTAGTTTCTGGTGTAAAAGATTTATTTAAAATTCAAATAAATGACGTTCCCAATTCATGTAGATAATGTTTAAAAATTGTTTTTTTTTACTGAAGGTGTGAGAACACATTTGAGAATTTAAGGAGTGCCGGCAGTTGAAAAAGTTAAGAACCACTGGTATAAATTTATAAAATAATTATATTTAAATCCACTATATTTTCACGAAACAATGTGTGTGTCTTTAATGTATAAACGGTTAGATGGTTTCCTCTTTTTTAGAAAAAAACTATTATTTTAATTACCATACATTTATATATGTTCCATCAAGAACTTAGGCCGAGGCCACACAGGTAGGAGCCTGGCTTGGTGTTTAGAGCTACGCTGCGAGTTAGGCGACATATCCTAGCGAACCAATGCACCGCATACTATCGCAATGGCCACACTGCACGCTTCGTGCCACGCTATATGACGATTAGTCACCGAGTGAATCTCCTAGCGAACAGACGTGTTGGTTAATTTTATTGTGTCACCGTGATTTCACAAGATGGCGGAAGTTTTAATAACACCTGTGTATAAAAGGAAGCCTTTGTGGAACCCATCGAGCAAATTATACAAAAATGTACCTGTAATAGAATCACTTTGGAATGAAGTTGCACAGAAAGTAAATAAAGATGATAAGTTGTAATGAAATTGGTTAGTTTTGAGAGTGGCATAGTTTGTTGACTCAACCGCTCACAAATGTCAAATGAATTTGTGCGAAGCGCTTTGGTGTGGCCAAGCATGAAGTCACCTAGTATATGAGTCACGTAAAACCTAACTTAGCACCTAACGAAGCACTTTGGTGTGGCCTCGGCCTAAGAGATGCCACAAAATGTCTCCATTCAGGTCAGTCCACAACCCAGATTTCCACATCCCCCCATGTCAGGCCAAAACAGTGAATCTTAATATCGTAACACAGATTTAGTAGTTAAAAATTATTCTAAATTACAACTTTCATTCTATTTAGATCAAGTGAATGATATTTTGGAAGAAGGAAATGTAGCTAATCAAATAAATTATAGGATTAGAAGGTGTATGGATGTAGAAGAGCTGAACGATGTGTGTCGAGACAGGAAAGTCTAGCACTCTGTCCTCTCTATTTAACCCTTTGCATGGAAATGGCGTGATGGTATGTATTTATTTTTTGGATATCAATGGGAATCGAATCTGAAACTCCCGGGTGGAAGCCAAGCGTCTCCTACCAACTAGGCCACGGAGGTCGTCAAATAATTGGTAACAATATATTGTGACGAAGTTTGTTCAAAAATAAAAAAAAAGAGATAAACAAAAGATTCAAAATAAATGTGAAAAAGATAAAAACAATAAACACAAGCAAACATTTAAATTGGAATTTTTAAATTCCAAAAGGAAAATTAGTTTATTCAGTCTATTAAAAAAAATGTACATAGCTTAACACACAATTTTAATGCATTCATTCATACTGAAAACAACGATTCTACAAAAGCCTATCTCGTATTAACCCAAATTCTTGTTAATACAATTAAAAAAAAAAAAAAAAAACTCTCTCGATTCGTACATTTGAATTTGTTGTTTCTATCACATATATATTGTTTATGTAAACACGAAGAAATGTCCACATTCAGTAAAACCTCTTTCTCGTTCTTTCCTGATGTTTTTGATAAAACATGATTCCGACGACTGCGAAGGCTATGACAGCGATAGCGCCTATTAAAAGCATGAAGAAGAGCATTAGTCCCGACGTGGCCGACGGTTTCTGGTCATCTATGTGATCTCTTTGCGGCTCAAAGAGAGCTGCTGCTGGGATTATCTTCGAACGATCTTCAAGCGGCAGACTCTGTAAACAAATATTCCATTTGAAATTTCAATTAAGGATGTGAATTTAGTTGGAGGTGTAATAGTTCAGTTGATGCCTGTCTTTCAACCTCAACTTATTTTAAAACAAAATTGTAGACTTGATTAAGCGTAATAAAATCTTGAGCGGTCATTATGATATTGAACTCCTTAAACAATTTGAGAGAACATCAGTTAAAACGAAAGTTGAGAGGACATCAGTTAAAAAGAAGACATCAGAAATGAATGCATAGATAAAATGGATGTTTGGACATCTGAAGGACTAAGTGAGTATACAATTCAGAAGTGCAAGGTGTGCGTGGAAGAGGTAGACCGAAGGAAACGTGGCTAAATCAAACGGTTGTGGTTGTTGCTGCATGTCATAGGACAATAAAATGACAATTTATATAGCACCGTTTAAGAGTCCAGACTCTCCTTAAGGGTGCAGTAACTCAGGATTCGAACCACTATTATTATTGATTGATTAAAAATATTTAAAAAAAATAAAAAAGTTGAGTGTTAAGGATAGGAAGGTGGTGGCTGTGGCCATTCGATTAGAAACTTTCCTGCATCTGCATGTGTTTAGAAAAACATATTTATTGAGAAAACTGCAGAAAATTTATCAAGGGAATACGAACAA
Source organism: Odontocerum albicorne (assembly GCA_949825065.1). Taxonomy (NCBI): domain Eukaryota; kingdom Metazoa; phylum Arthropoda; class Insecta; order Trichoptera; family Odontoceridae; genus Odontocerum; species Odontocerum albicorne. The sequence goes on from OX463859.1 coordinate 11,702,609, forward strand.
TAAAGAAATCTTTGTAGATCTTCAGATATATGATAGCAATACATTCGGCTTTAGGTGTAGTGTTTGTGTATAGTGTTCATGTTCATATTCAACCATAAATTTTGATAAAACTTCCCAAAAAGGGTTGTCTTTAAGTGATTTCTAAAGCTGCATATGTAATCCATTTTTCTAACACTTTGAGGTATACAAAATGTTAACTAAAACGACATCGAGATTACAAATTTTTTATGAATAATTAAATTTTTAAGGATAATAAATTTAGATGTGTGTCTTATTTCATTTGTTATAATAAATGCTTCAAGTATCATTTTCTTTTTGAAAATAACGTAACCATTCACCAAGAAAATGTCACTAAACTGCGTAACTTTTGTCTGGTTGGTTGGAAGAGATTTGTATATAATAAAATAATGTCTAAATGAATACATAAATTAGAAATTATTCGAAAATCGTGATTGAAATAAATAAATGAAAAGAAATAAAAAATAAGACGGACATTTCTGCTAGTAAAATAGTGTTATTCTACTTTGAAAAATAATTATTGGAATCTTAACATATATTTTGTTGAATCATAGGAGAATACTATATTGGATCCATAAAGTTTCTTTAATTATGGATCCAATATAGTTTCCTTTATGATTTTAAATGAATCCAATATAAATCAAATATGATTGTTTATGGATCCAATATAGTTTTCAATACAGATCTAATATGTTTGTTTATGGATCCAATATAGATCTAATATGGTTGTTTATGGATCCAATATAGTTTTCAATATATACATAATATGGTTGCTTATGGATCCAACATATTGTAGTTTTCAATATAGATCTAATATGATTGTTTATGGATCCAACATGGTTGTTTTCTTTCAATTAGATTATAAGTTTTAAAGTTTTTTTTACTATATTTATTGTGCAGACTTAGTGAAGAGTTATTGAATAATGTGATAAGCTGGTTGATGTAAAACTGGAATTCCTAATTAGCCAATAAGCAAATCAGTAATTAAACAAAAAGGAGTTGACTAAATACAATGCAACTTAAATATGTGATTCATTAAAATATTTATTACTGTTAATCCATTGTTTCTTTCTGTTGTTGAAAAACAAATGAAGAAATGTATACTCACATCTCCAGGCAAGTCCAACTCGTACATTTTGACAGAGAGGACGTCATGGTTATCGCTAAGGTCTCCCGTAGTAGCAGAGAGACCAAAGTAATAGCCAGTTGGTAGCTGTACACCCTGCACCGAGAAACACTCCTTCCACGAGTTTTTGCCATCTAAATCGGTTGACACTGAAAACAATGAGGTTTCTATTTACACTAATTCACTTTAACTCAGTTTATTGTTTGAAATTTTAAAGGCATTGTACCAGACATATGTATCACATAGATTTGTATTGTAATAAAATGTCGTATGTGGCTCTCACATCATCGTGGATAGGACAGCTTAGATAAAAATAAAATTCCAGCTGGCCGATTAACAGATGTCGAATGACAATCACGCGCTACCACTGTTTGCCCAATAATGAAAGAAGGAAGGGGGCCGCAATTTTTTCATCTAGTATTCGGGGTATAAGGATACCAATGACTCCAGTGATATCTATTTCGAAAAAGAAAGAAAAAAAAAATGCTGGTGTGCTCCGATCGTCTCACTTCAGTGTACTATCAGATCCAATCCTCACTTAATTAAAAAAAGCTCACTCTAACTAAATTTTAAAAAACTCCACGGCTTCACTTTTCAAATTAATGTTGAAATAACGAGGGAATTTAAACTCTATTTATTCATTTTTTTTAGGTCCTTTGCACATTACAGGTTTAACTAATTCGTACAAGGACCAAACATAACAAGTATAAAAAAAAACATTTATATTTTATTCATAAAACAGTTCAATATTTTAAGACTTATAAAAAGTATTGTTAAAATGTTTGTTATACTAAAACACTATAGTATGACAAAATGTAGTATGTTAAATAATATAATATAATTTTTTTTATTATTTCAAGTACTACACTAAATTCAAGAGATTTTTCCTGAAGGAACTGAACGACACATGAAATACGTCTATATTTATTTATTTAATTAACGACACAACAGTGTCTTTTATATACAAATGAACATGTGACAGGTTATACAAGTACATAAAATTATTGACAAATAATACAAAACTTTATCTTAAACTAACATGAAGATACAAAAGCAGTAGTAATAAACTAAAAAGTCATTGTTTAAAATTATTTAATATTAATATGTATATTTAAGTTAAATACATGTATGTATATCACAAAATATTACCAAATTTTGCCAAGTAGACTTACGTAATTGTTGAAGACTTGTTTTATAGTGGTAAAGAACTTAGACTTGTTTTTAGTGGAACAGCACTTACATAGAACAAGAAGAATCGGATTTTTCGAGAATTTTATAGATAGATCTTGAGATATAGAAAACACATGGCCTCATTAGTAGAACAAGATGAAAGTTGCATTGCAGAATCGAAACCTTCCACATGTTGATGCAGGGTTACTCAACTCCAGAGGCAAAGTATTGTCCTTAGTGTTTCGTTTATACTAGGTTATTTGTATTAATAAAGGAGAGAACAAAGTTAGTAGCTATTTCTAAATATTGTGATATTCTGGGGAATACTATATATACTTATATTAAAAATATCTAAATTGTTACAAAACTCATTTCCAAGTCTTTGCATACGAATTATAGAGGAGTTAATTTTATAATTACAAGTGCACAACAGTATATGAGGACACACACAGTTAAAAAGTGTGATTGCTCTACCTACCGGTATCTCCAAAGGCAGGATGGTTCGACTTCTATAGGTTGATACAACAATGGGTACGTTCTCTCAAACTGAGATGTTCTCGACTAAGATGCCTAGTATAAGTTAAGCAGAAAACTAGTTGGTAAGCACTTCAGTGTGCTATAAGATCTAGTGCAACAGCTCACTCATTAATAAAGTAAAAAAAACTCCCCGGTTTCACTTTCCAAATGAATGTTAAAATGACGAGGGAATCCTCAACTAAGATGCCCAGTATTATTAGTTGGCAGACAACTAGTTGGTGAGATACTTGACTTCCACCCAGGGGTTTCGGGTTTGATTGCCATTGGTACCCAAAAAAATTATCCAAGTCTGGTAAGAGTTCGCCTAGTAACAATACTTATACTTGTATACACTAGACTTGTGTTATTGTTGTTGCCTCTTCACATACGGAGTAGTACAAGTGCACAACAGTATTCTAGTACCAACTTTGATGTATGGAAATGAAGCGTGGATGTAGAAAAACGCTGAAAGGAGCCATTTCTACATCTACTCGAGGATGTAAATAAAGAAGCCGAATAAATGTAGAAATTCGTGCACTGAGAAGATTGGATGACAACGTATGACAGAATATAGAATTACAGTACCCGGCGGTAAGTAATACATATAGTTTGTAGAGCGTCGTCTCTGTCGCACGATGCGCTAACAGTCCAGTCCGGTAACGACTGACAAATCGTGATGGAACACGTGTATGAATGACAGAGACGACGCTCTGCAAACGATGTATATTACTTACCGTCGGGTACTGTAAGTGATTAGGGATGAATGTAAAATGAAGATTGATGTATTATGTAATATAAAGAAGAGCATTTTGAGATGTTTTGGGCATGTATAATGAACGAATGAAGAAAAACTAACAAAACAAATATACAGTGCATATGTGATTGGAAGGCACGGTAGAAGAAAATCAAGGAGATTATGGTTGGATCAAGTGTATGATATTTTGAAAGAAGGAATGTAAAAAAGTTAGAGGAATCGTAGAAGTCATATGAGGCGTATGGATGTAGAAGAGCCGAAAAATATTTGTTGCAATAGAAAAGTCTCGCATTTTATTATTTGTCAACCCGGATAGGGTAATGGCATGATGTTAAGTAAGTATGCATGAAGGGTACTATACAAATCAATAAATAAAACTCACCAGTGAGCACATCATTCTCGTACTTGATGGAGATGTGCGTGTCCCTTTCCAGGTTGCGGAAGCGTGCCTCACAGCCTGCCAGTTGGGTGTGGGTGCCATCACGGTCGTGGTCGTAGTGCAGTGTGCCGTTGTTCACCATTGCCGATAAGTACGGATGTTGGTGCTGAAATGTCCAATTATTACAAACCAACTTATTAATAAGGTTTATAAAATTATTCTTTCTTGTTCAATATTTCTCTTCTTTTTGAAGGTTGGTAAGCATCTTGACTTTCTTGATCCTTGAGGCAGCAGGCCTCAGGCAAACTTGCTATAATATTTTATTGTTCCACCCATATATGGCATAAATTTTCCCTTTCACACTTTCCTATCATAATGACTATGGATTTCGTAACATTCATTCTCAGATCTTTCTATTTACATTTCTCATACTCTGTAATTCATCACACATTCACATTTCTATGTCACTCATTGACCTCTGTAATTCATCACACATTCCCATTTGACATTTCTATGTCACTCATTAACCTCGGTAATTCATCACATTCCCATTTCACATTTCTATGTCACACATTGACCTCTGTAATTCATCACACATTCCTATTTGACATTTCTATGTCACTCATTTACCTCTGTAATTCATCACACATTCCCATTTGAAATTTCTATGTTACTCATTGACCTCTTTAGTTCTTTAACTCTTCAATCTATGTAAATATTAATGAGAAATGATCTTACATTATGTGCACCGTTGTGATTACTGTAGGTGTCGAGGATGACTGCCAGACCCATGAAGAAATCCATGTTGCCGAATACAGGTCCGGACTGCATTCTGTCCCGGACGTACCATATGGCTAAGCCGTCTCCAAACAGGTCTTTCCCTTTCCCGTGCACCTTAAACTGCACCTGCAGGTCCCAGTTCCGAGACATGCATGGCTGGAATAAAAAAATAAAAAATCTCCATCAGTAACAATCATCATTACCACCCCACCATTTACCTTAGGCAGAAAGAAAAGACCTCTCCTTCATTCTATTCTGACATACATTTTTATCAGTATACATACAGACAGCCTCCATGGCCTAGTTTGTATAATACCTGTATTTCATCCTGGGGGTTGCAGGTTAGATTCTCATTGGAACACAGTTATTATTTTTTTATAAACAAACATTTATCTCGTCAGTGGTGTATGTCAATGTAATGAATGCATTGGAGCCCATGTTAGATAGGGACCTAAAAGGTCTGCAGCCTAAAAAGCTTTTGGTATCGGATACTTCTGCCAGTATAGGCTAAGTGAATTGATCTCTCTCAAGCGCATTCACTTCTTCCATATTCTATCATACGCATATATTATTATTATCATTATAGACAGACAGCATGAATGCTGTTAAATCTAAGTTTAAGTGTTCAAGAAGAAAAATGCAAAAGAAATTATTTAAAGAATTAGGCAACGAAACACCACTATAGTTCGGAAATTCTAGGATGAGTCCTGTGACAGCTCACAAATTTGCCCCAATACAACCTTGTAACGATGTTCAGTAGTTTTAATTATTTTATCAACTTTAATATAAGCCTCAATTCTAATAAATAGCAAGTTATTTAGGTAAATACATTACATAAGGTTGTATTGGGGAAAATTTGTGAGCTGCCACAGGACTCATCCTAGAATTTCCGAACTATAGAACGGCATATCTGAATTTGTGTAGGAACTTATCCAGACGGCTTTTAAACCGGTTCAATGTCACAATACTACACTATCAATCAGTCCATTATATTATTCTAGACCACATTTTCTAGATCTTTTCAAACTTCTAGTAGGTTATATATATTTAAACACTTTAATGTAGTATACGAATGGCTGGTTTATATGTATTCCGTAATTAAATTCTGAATTGAATTGGCTTGCATCTGTGTATAGGCTGGCATAGAAACAATTTTCTGTCCATACATACAAGCTAATAAAAAACGGCATTGAAAGTAAACGGAATGTTCATCAATGATAGTGATCCTGGCGGATAATCTAGATGATCTTCAATTTTAACGGAATTAAATTAAGACAGCAGGTGTTGAGCAAGCACTGAATATCAATTTTAAAAAAAAAAACCAACTTTATGTTCTTGACCGGGCAACCTATAGAGCAAGTCGACAGTACAAAATATCGAGGAAGCTTAATTACTTGAGACCTTGACTCAGTAGAGAAGTTACATGTCGAATTGAAATGGCACGTGCAGGATTTCTCAAAATGACGTCAGTTTTTTGCAATGAAAACTTGAATCTAAAACTTCGGCAATACATTATTATGTGCTACATATTTTTTAAAATTTTTTTTTTATCCACTTTGGATTTCTCCTGTTACACAAAGAGGGTCTGCTTCTAGCGTTAGCTTATTCGTTAGGAATAATATCAGCCAGGATTCTTCTCATACTGCTAGACGGTACCGAGAATATATCAAACGTGTCATTCAGTTGGTTCAATATCTCTATACCACGCGTGACTGAGTGTTTAGCCATGATATTCGTCCTGTAAGTTGGTGTGTAGAACAGAGGGTGATTCCTTGCACGGCTATATTTATTGGGTACATATAAACTTAGTGCTTCTAGAATCGCGGGAAACTTAGTGCTTCTAGAATTTCAAGGCTTCTATAGTTACACACTGTGAGAAGTTCGGCATGGTGAACATATTTTGGGTAATCGCCCTTTGTTCTGTACCATAGATATCTGAGGATTTTTTTTGTATTTGTTCTATATTGTTTTTATATTTGAGCTGATGAGGAGCCCAAACCGTAGATGCATATTCTAATTTGGTTCTAATTAGATAATTGTATAAGTTTCGGAGGATATCGGTGCTGTTAAATTCTCTTGATATTCTCATTATAAAACCGAGTAGTTCGTAACAGCCCGATATCAAACGTGAGACATGGTTAACGAACGTGAGTCCGACATCGAAGGTTACGCCCAAATCCTTGAATTCAGAAACTTTGTTTAGTGCCACTCCCTGTATAGTATACTGATGGTGGATTGGTGAAAACGATCGACTATAAGATACACAGACACATTTATTAATGTTGATCAGAAGATGATTTTGCTCACTCCAGGAGACTAGGGAGTCTAGGTCCTGTTGTAACTGTGCACAGTATGATCAATTTTACTTTATGGTGTTGAAACATGGATCATGAAGACAAAAACGCTAAATAAGTTAGAAGTATTCGAAATATAAATTCATCGGAAAATGCTCAGAATGTCTTGGTTTCAAACATTGAGGTGCTACATCAAGCAGGTGTAGAATGAGAGCTCTTAAAAACTGCAAAATGCTCAAAAATTGTCTATCTGGGTCATAAATATATCACTTAAGATTAATATTAATGAGCAAAATTGAGGGTTGATGCAGAATCGGTAGAAGGTGCAAGTCTTGGTTACGCAACATTCGCGAATGGACAGGTATTGAGAAAGACATTTTCTCAGAGTGATCAACATCAGAGGAACCGGATACAGTACATGAAGAAAATATAATGATATTGATAATAAATTGTCGGCGGCTGTAGTATAACAGTTAACATTCACACTAAATAAGCAGACGCCCCAGGTTCGATTCCTGGTAGATCACTTCCAGACTGATTTTACTCTTAAAACTTTTTACATACTAGAAACCAGATGGCGCTTTTATTACCCACATTGGAGTGTCTCAATCACTCTTGATTCTTTAATAGCTTGAACTAGTTAGTAATCGCTTTTGAAGTGATCGTAATAGTTGGAAAACAGCGCAATAGCAAATTAGACTTTATAAATCTTTTTTTCAATATTATTAGCATATGTTCATAAACTTTTACCATTAATAGTCATTATTTAGACATTGTCACCCTGGTTGTTTAATATTTACATAGATTCATGTGTGAAGAAACTACAGAGGTCAATAGGTGTGGGATTGTGTGCGGATTGCTGCATACTGATGACATGGTAGTGTTAGCGGAGAATGAAGATGAATTATAGATTTTGATAAGGCCTCGACCACACAAGTAGGAGCCTCGCTTGGTGCTTAGAGCTACACTGCGAGTTAGGCAACATATCCTAGCGAACCAACGCACCGCATACTATCGTAATGGTCACACTGCACGCTTCGCGCCACGCTGCATGATGATTAGTCACCGAGTGAATCTCCTAGTGAACAGACGTGTTGGTTATTTTACAAGATGGTGGAAGTTTTAATAACAGCTGTGTATAAAACAGAGCCTTTGTGGAACCCATCGAGCAAATTAGTTCGGTCCGTTTTTTTGTGTTCAAAAATGCATTTATTTCTAAACAAAATGAATGAACAGATCAATTAAAGTATTGTCCATCACTGGCTACTATTTTTTTCCATCTCTCAGGCAATTTTCGAATTCCATCTCGAAAAAATGACTCGTCTTTTGAGGCGATCCAAGTTTGGAGCCAATTTTCGGTTTCTACGAAAGAAGTGAACTGGTGACCTGCCAAATCGTGCTGCATCCTTCGGAACAACCAGTAATCAGAAGGAGCAATGTCCGGGGAATACGGCGGGTGCGGTAAAACATACCGTTTGAGCGTTTCCAAATATTTTTTTACGACTTTTGCGACATGAGGCCGAGCGTTGTCATGAAGAAGAATAACTTTATCGTGTCTTTGCTCGTATTCCGGCCGTTTTTCTCGCAATGCACGGCACAAACAAATTAATTGTAGCCGATACCGATCGCCCGTAATTGAATCGCCAGGTTTCAGCACCTCATAGTAAACAACACCCCTTTGGTCCCACCAGATACAGAGCATGATCTTCGAACCATGTATGTTCGGTTTTGGTGTTGATGTTGAGGTCGATGGCAACGATTGACCGGGCTTAGCATAGTATTTTTTCTTCTTGGGGTTGTCGTAGAATATCCACTTCTCATCTCTAGTTACAATCCGATGCAAAAACCTTTTCTTTGTTGCCTTTGAATCAGCTGCTCGCAAGTGAAAAATCGCCTTTCAACGTCTCTCGGTTTCAGTTCATAAGGCACCCAATTTCCTTGTTTTTAAATCATTCTCATGGCTCTCAATCGTACGGAAACGGCTAGTTGAGTCACTCCCAATGATTCTGCAAGCTCCTCTTGCGTTTGACTATGATCTTCTTCGATTAATGCCTCTAATTCTTTGTCCTCGAATTTTTTTGGCTGTCCAGAGCGAGGCTTGTCTTCAACGCTGAAATCTCCATCCTTGAAACATCGAAACCATTCCCTACATGATTTATCAGTTGGAGCAGCGTCACCATAAACTTTGACAAGCATTCGATGGGCTTCAGTTGCACTTTTCTTCCAATTAAAGCAGAAAATTAAAACCTCCCGCAAATGCTGCTTGGTTAACACAAAATTCGACATTTTCAAACCTGTACAAAACAAGGTTTTTGCATGAAATTCAAAGCGCTATAAACTGAATATTATTGGCAGATGTCTAACCTCTCTGAAACCGCCAAAATCGGCTGTCACTATGAACCATTCATAACAGCCAGAGCCATCTTTTGGAAACGGACCGAACTAATTTGTACTCCCAATAGAAAAATGTACCTGCAATAAAATCACTTTAGAATGAAGTTGCACAATGGAATGGAAGTAAATAAAGATGGTAAGTTGTAATGAAATTGGTTAGTTTTGAGAGTGGCATCGTTTGTTGACTCAGCCGCTGTCAAATGTCAAATGAATTTGTGCGAAGCACTTTGGTGTGGCCAAGCATGAAGTCACCTAGTCTATTATTCACGTATCACCTAGCTTAGCACCTAGCGAAGCACTTTGGTGTGGCCTCGGCCTAAGTAAATTGTATGAGAGATGGGAAAGAAAGATCTGAGAATGAACGTTGCAAAATCCAAAGTTACGGTGATAGAAAAGTGTGAAAGGTAAAGTAAATGCGATGTATGGGTGAACAATTAAAGATTGGAGCAAGTTGAAGAATTCTGTTGTTTGGGTAGTATTTACTGAGATGATGGAAGACCTATGAGGGATATTGAAAGGTGTGTAATGATAGGAAGCCAAGTCAATAGGGCACTAAACCATATATAATCAAACCAGACGGTATCAAAATAGGCAAAGATGATAGTCCACAACAGTATTTAGTACTAACTTTGATGTATCGGAGTGAATATGGACATGGAAAAAGACTGAACGGAGCCAAATAAACTACACATCCTTTGCCTCTACGTACTGTAGCTGAATAAATACTGTAGCCGAAAAAAGCCCAATAAATGCTTGCATTGAGAATACAGAATGAAGTGATTAGAGATGAATGTGAACTTAATATTGACATGTTGAGTAAGATGAAAAAGAGCACTCTGAGATGGTGTGGGCATGTGAAACGAATGAGTAAAGATAGATTAACAAAATAAATATTTAGTGCAAATATGAGTGGAAGGCGTGGTAGAGGAAGACCAAGGAAAGTACGGTTGTAACAAGTGAATAATTTGAAGAAATGAAATGTAGAAAGTCAGTGAAATCATAGGAGTTGTATTAGATGGTGTATGGATGTCGTAGAGGCAAAGGAAAGTCTGGTGCTTTGTCCTCTGCCTAATCTAACAGGGAATTGGCATGATAGCACGTATGTATTTTAGACATGAGCCAGATAACCTGGAGAAATTGATGGTCATAGGAAGTGTGCTAGGAAGAAGAAGCAAAAGGTGAGCGCCAGCAAGATGGAGTGATCAAATGAAGGAATTTACTAGGGAAAGCCTGTACACTGTCATGCAAATGGCAAATGACCGAGTGAAGTACAGATGTGTTGTCACAAAATGTATCACCAACATGCCATAGATCACGACCCTGAGTAATGAGGAATGACGGAGATGATGATGAAATAACTTTTATTAAATTTCATACTCCTTCCATGTAGCTCATGACACCCATGATAGCCCTTGACGACTCCTCTCCATTCATCTCTACAATCCGTAGTTTGAAGGGCAGTTGTCAAGGGTAAAGTTTCTCACTTGGTCAGTTCAACGCGATGGGTCTCTTCCTCTTCTGTGTCATCCTTCCACGTTTGCAGTGACCACAATCATCTTCAAACTGTCTCCATGGCTATGAGCAATGCGCCCAAAGAATCAGAGGACACGTTTACGGTATATTATCGACAATCTGTTGGCGAGTGTCTGTTTTTCGAAAATGGGGGCGTTAGTTCACCTTTTCCTCCATGGAATTCGTAACACCCTTCTCCAGCACCACATTACAAATGCATTTATAGTACGTATCTTACTTGCTCTCAGAGTTCACATCTCCGCACTGTACATAAATATCACGAAGATAAGTGACTTAACTAGGGATATTTTCATCATGATGGTTCTGTCTTCCATATCTTTTCCAGCTTTGACATCATATTCTTCACTATTCCATTTTCACCTCAGTCTCACATCCTCTATTGTTGCCTACTGGAGCCTAAGTACCAGGTCTGTACCTATGAAACCGGAATTTACTCATAGATGGCTCTAGTTGTCAATGTAGTGACTGTCAAACCGCGTCATTGGCGCCTTTTTCTTGTGTTTACATTTGTCAAAGATTTTTAACTCACAACAATACAAGTTTAATACTACATATGTTTTCATAGCGTTGAACATGTCTGTTTTTGTGCCTGAAAACTACGATTTGCGGATAGCATAATTTTCTGTTACCATTTGAAGAAAACTGCTGCAGAATCGCATTGAATGCTTGTCGAAGCTTACGGTGAGCATGATCTTGGTAAATCACAGTGCTTTGAGTGGTTTAAAAAATTCAAAAGTGGCGATTTTGACGTGAGAAACGAAGAACGTGGAAGACCACCGAAAAAGTTTGAAGACGCCGAATTGCAAGCATTGTTGGATGAGGATGACGCTCAAATGCAACAACAACTCGCAGATCAATTAAATGTGACACGAGAAGCCGTCTCCATACGTTTGAAAGCCATGGGAAAAATCCAGAAGGTGGGAAAATGGGTTCCACATGAACTGAATGAAAGACAGCAAGAAAACCGAAAAACCACTTGCGAAATGCTGCTCGCCAGGTATAAAAGAAAATCATTTCTCCGTCGAATTGTGACTGGCATGAAAAATGGATATATTTCGAGAATCCTAAGCGTAAAAGATCATGGGTAACTCCAAGCAAACCAGCGACATCGACTGCAAAGCCAAATCGCTATGAACGGAAGACAATGCTCTGTGTTTGGTGGGATCAGAAGGGTGTTATCTATTATGAGCTGCTAAAACCTGGTGAAACCGTTAATACTGAATGCTATCGACAACAAATTATGGATTTGAACCAAGCATTGCGTGAAAAATGACCAGAATATCAAAAGAGGCAGCACAAAGTGATTTTGCTTCATGATAATGCACCATCGCACACAGCAAAACCGGTCAAGGAAACTATTGAGGCGTTTAGTTGGCCAATACTTTCGAATGCGGCTTACTCACCAGACTTGGCTCCATCCGATTATTATTTATTTGCATCGATGGGACACGCACTTGCTGAGCAGCGCTTCACTTCTTATGAAAATGGGTCAATGATTGGGTTGCCTCAAAATAGCAACAGTTTTTTTGGCGTGGCATCCACAAATTGCCAGAGAGATGGGAAAAATGTGTAGCTAGCGATGGGCAATACTTTGAATAAAATATTTTTACCATTTTCATACAATAAATGTGTATTTTCTACAAAAAAATCCGGTTTCATATTTACAGACCTGATAAATAGTCAGTAACCACTTTTAGACCATGATTCACATTATTTGGTGGCAGTTTGCTACTGCCACCTATTAGCATTAACTTGGCTTTTGACTTATTGATTTCCAGGCCCAGAGCTTGCACTTGTATTCCATATTTTTAAAGAATGTGGTCATTTCTTTTTCCAATGTGGCAATTAATGTCATGTCATTTGCACATCTCAGATTTGAGAGCTTAACATAAAATAATTAATGCAAATTAAATAAATAATATTAAGAGGTCACAATTAACCCTTCCCTTACGGTGATAAAATTGAAACGCGCGCTCCGGTGTTGGGTAGTGAGTACGCGATCAAAAATTAGCGATTTTAAATCGGATAAATAAGAACATTCATAGATAATCCCCTTAATTAATTATAATTGAAGTTAAAAATTATAATAATTGAGATTTATTTGGTGAAAACATTAAAAAACCATCTGGCAACGCTCACAGAACGGGCGTAGATCTAGTCTCGTTGCCAGCTCAACAGCTACTGCGGCGCGGAGCGGCGGTGGCATACCCGGGCGTGGCTTACACTTGCGACGTTGAGACAATTGAGCTCCTCGCAATTCAGTGAAGTATGCAAAAGTGAGATGCGAATATAGTGTCGCGCTTCCCGCATACTCTTCACCTATCGTCAAGACCCAAGATCAAGGCACTCACAGCGTTTAAATGCGAATTTGTTTTCGATCTTCACAAAACACCTATGTACGATGTAGTCGATAAATTCTGATTATTATTAATATTATTTTTTAAATCAATGCGTAAATATATTATGGAGGAATACCTAAAATCTTAACCTTGTATTTATTATATTTATAGAGATATTGATGGTTATTAGAAGCAACATGTAGAAGATACCCAACACAGGGAAGGAAAGGTTAACAAAAAACACTCGATGGTTTGAAGATAAGATAAAAATTTACTGAGTATAAATATTACTAATGTAAGGTGACACAAACATCATACACTATTGGAAGAAGTTGATAAGTTTTTTTCAAAACATTATCTGTCATTATTTTAAAAGCAATTGTGATTACATAATTCATCACGAATAAGAACACATTACACGAACAACGATTATCATACAAGTTGTTTATTTTATGTTTTGGTGATATGCATTGAACATGATCAACCGATAGCCTTGAACTTCATTTTGTGGGGTTATTTGAAAAACAAAGTGTGCATAAACAATCCACGAGCTCTGAAACATAAACACTATCATACCGTTTGCCGGCTGGGGTATGCAATGAGACAGAACACCAGACTTTTCAATCTTTACACATATATTTCCCCTCTTCCCCAACTATACACCTTCTACGATTTTTCTTCCTTCTTTCAAAATATCATTCACTTAATACAACCATACTTTCCTTGGTCTTCCTCTACCACACACATTTGCATTGTATATTTGTTGTTAGGCGTTCTTCATTCATTCGATATACGTGTCCAAAACATCTCAGACACATCTGTCTTAAGTTCACATTAATTCCTAATACATTATCACCTTATGTATTCTCCTAAGTCCATGCACTTCCATAGCATTTATTTGACTGAAACAATCAAGGAAATAATTAGCTGATAAAATGTGAATTTGAAAGCTATGTTAATGCCAACCTTGATGTATGGAAGAGAAGTCTGCGCATTGAAAGGGAGTGATAAGAGCAGAATAAATGTGGTAGAAATACATGCCTTGCGTAGAATAACCGGTATTGTCATGTTTGATAGTGTAAGAAATTATTGATAAAGGATAACTGTTGGAGATGGATGAGAAATGAAGGAATCTTGAGATGATTGGCCACATTGAGAAAATGAGTTGCGGATGACTTTATTAGGAGGCAGAGGTAGATCGAGAAAATAGTGAATGGAGATTATTTGAACAATTAACTAAAGTAAGAAGTGTGAGAAACAGGACATGTATGATATATGGACATGGGGAGAACTGTGTGCATGGATAAAAGTTATTGAGATATGTTCTCTCTGCTTACCTAAAAACGACATGGCGTGATGGCATATATGTAAGAACCTAGCTATACGCAGCAGCCTTATGGGACCACTTAGTAAATAAAATAGTTTCAGGGGGATGTTGAAGTCATGGATGTGAAAAATTTATTTTTCCCATCCACGTTTCACTCCCATACTTCAAGGCTTAGTTTGAATATTTGTCTTTTGATGCCCCATTAACGTTGTTTTTTTTTACAACTCGACTTTCAATATCTCGTTCCACCTTTCCATTATCTGAGATCATACTTCCCACATAGCAATTTGTCAACTCATTCTAATTCACAGGAAAATTGCATTAACTTGCCATTTTATTCTTTTTAATTTTATTTACTTAAATAAATGGTACAATGTACCTTATAATAAATATAAAAGAGTCAGTAGTGAGTGTTCAACACATTAAGAACACATGTACAATTTTTTTAAATAGTTACAACAAAAATAATCAGAAATTAACAGACGCATACAACTGTACAGAATCACATATTACCAACACAATACGTGACCGTCGACAGGCGCACAGTTCACACTGTGTCACGTCAGGTGTCACTCTTGACATCAGTGTGAAAGGGGAACATAAATATACATAAGCAAAAAATCAAAATTCTCATACTCCAAGCACAATAATCGTCCTCACAACACTCAATGTCTGAAGATAAGAAAAAAAATACAAACACACAGATAAATCATTGAAAAACAAAATATAAAGGACGGAAACAGGTGCAACTTCACAAATCTTTTTTAGTACGTGGAAAAAAACGTACGAAAATATATATAAAAAAAACCGAATATATTTAATTATAAAGCAATTCAAAAAGGTCCTCGAAAGACACGCGGGATTCCATTTCAAGGCTCGGATATTTGTATGTGCATTTTCAAGACACTCCTTGTACGTCAACAAACTAACTTCAAAAACGTCCGAGACTGCAGCGTGCTCGATTCCGATCCTATATAATCTAAGAATCTATAATTTTCACATAGAAATGTGTCTTGCAGCCTAGTAATTCTCGTCGGAACTTGAATGCTAATCAATTTCAGGGGTTTCGGATTATCAATCATTCTCTGGTAATTTTTGTCGGAACTTGAATGCTAATCAATTTCAGGAGTTTCGGAAAATCAATAATTCACTGGTAATTTTTGTCAGAACTTGAATGCTAATCAATTTCAGGAGTTTCGGGAAATCAATAATTCACTGGTAATTCTTGTAGGAACTTGAATGCTAATTTTAGGAGGAGTAAATCTATAATTTTCACTTAGAAATGTTTCCTGCAGCCTAGTAATTCTCGTCGGAACTTGAATGCTAATCAATTTCAGGGGTTTCGGAAAATCAATAATTCTCTGGTAATTTTTGTCAGAACTTGAATGCTAATCAATTTCAGGAGTTTCGGGAAATCAATAATTCACTGGTAATTCTTGTTGGAACTTGAATGCTAATTTCAAGAGTTTCAAAAAATCAATAATTCACTGGTAATTTTTGTCGGAACTTGAATGCTAGACAATTCCAGGAGTTTCGGATAATCAATCATTTACTGGGAAGAAGTCAAGCATCTTACCAACTAGGCCACATAGGTCACATCATAATAAAGCTTGCATTGATACTGGCAAACGAAATAACAATTGTATAACTTGTTACCTGTTGTTTTTATTGTCTGGTTACCTTAATGATTAGCATATAACATCGCAATATGTTGAAATTATTCATATTCTGACAACAATGATTGTATCCATTTTGAAATACAAATACAATTCAATATCAATAAAAAGACACGTCTTTTTTTCAAGTATGAAGTAAACAAAAACATTAAAACTAAACAAAAGGTCTTAAAGGCTCTAATAATTATTATTTATTTATTTTATAATACATTTGATACAGGTTTAACTCAATTACATCAAATAAAAAGTAAAAAAAATATTATTAAAAGTCTAAATATAGCATAATAACGACGGAAACAATATTACTCATGGTTTGATGTGAAGTGACTCAGCTATACCTACAAAGTATCCAACAAGATGTGAAAGATATCGATATCAGAAAATTCATTCAACATGGTCATTCCATTTGTGATAGTGATGCTTTTAATAGCCCAATTCGTGAATACGACATCGAAAAGAATCTTAATTCACAATGTAGTAAATAATTGTCCGGTACATTAAATGAAAGTTTTGTAAATTAACAAAGAGTTTGCTATTTTTCCTGATGATGGACAGAGGTATATTTTTTCAAAGAAATATTCAGGATTCAGTGCAAACTGGACATTCTACACTCTTAAATTAAGAAACCGGTGACATATTGAAGTAGGTGGATTCTGGAGGTCAAAACCAACATGGGACTGTATAATTCGAAATGCATAAAAAAAATGTTTATTTGATATAAAGGAATTTTCAAATTACATACTCAAACTTGGTGATATCGATATGACCTTGAATGTAAACTGTTGAGCTGGATGGGAAAATATAACCAATTTTCTAGATTGCTCATTTATAGATGACATTCTATAGAGTTTTAGAAATGGCATACTAGGCGCGTCCAGAAAGTAAAGAACGATTGCGCACCACGCCCTGCGCCGATCCTCCACCACCGCGATCGTATGCGCACGTTAGCTCCTTCTCTCTCTTCAGTGCGAGCCGAGTTTTGTTGCTGAACGGTTGTACGTCTTTGTTCTGTAACCTTTCAAAATGGCTGCACCCATCGAAAATCCCGCCAAATGTGAAGTACGTAGTGTCATTCGTTTTCTGAATGCACAAAATATTCGGCCTATCGAAATTTATAGGCAATTTTAAGCGAAATACATGAATCTTTCCCACAAATTTCACGATTGCTCCTACATGAAATATGACAGAGCACCTTGGCTACAAAAAAACGTGTGCTCGGAAAAGAAAAACCGAATCTCAACACCAGAAAAGTGATGGCAACAGTTTTTTGGGACTTAAAGGGTTTGATCCACATGGAGTTTGTGCCAAAAGGACACATAATAAATTCTAGAGGCCTATTGTGAAACTCTTCAACGCCTTAGACGCGCCATCCAAAACAAGAGACGTGGAATGTTGTCGGGAAAGGTGGTTTTGATTCATGACAATGCGCGGCCTCATGCATCAGCACGAACACAGCGAGAACTTCAACGTCTTAAGTGGGAAATATTTGAACATCCTCCTTACAGCCCTGACTTGGCACAGTGATTTTCACTTATTCCCGAAACTAAAGGAATTTTTGAGTGGAAAACAGTTCGCAAACGATGAAGACCTCAAACAAGAAGTGACATCCTGGCTCAAATCTTTGGCGGTAGAAAAGTATAACATCGGAATTGAAAAGTTGGTTCCACGTTACAATAAATGCCTTGACAGCTATGGCGACTACATTGAAAAATAGAGTAAGGTACTGTGATTTTGTAAATAAAGTTTTTGTTGATATCTTTCGTTTTTATTTAGTTATGCCAAAACATTCTTTACTTTCTGGACAACTCACGTACATACGAATAATCATGCTGTCTCCCCGTCAGGATAGGCCGAAAGTACAGACTGCAGGATTTTCCTATTGCGACACACATTTTTCGGCTCTTCTACATCCATAAACCTTTTCATACAAATCCTACGATTTCTCTGACCTTTTGCATAGAAAAGTGTAAAAGGAAAAGTAAATGATTTAAAGGAAGAACTTTAATTTTTATTTCTTTATTTACATTAATTATCTTTAATAATTTTCTAGGGTTACATCCTTACATTTTTACTAGAACAAGCCATATATTGATAAACTTAAGATTATTATATGGGTGAATAATGAAAGATTGGAGCACGTTTAGGAATTCTGCCATTTGGGTAGTATTTTCTCAGGTGATGGAAGAGTTAGTAGGGATATCGAACGGCATATAGCGTTAGGCCACAAATTCAATGGGGTACTAAAACATATATACTGGAACCGGACTGTACTTTATCAAAATCAGCTAAGAAGATAGTCCATAATAGTATTTTGGTGCCAACTTTGATGTATGGGAGTGAAACATGGATGTGGAAAAAGACTGAGAGAAGTCGAATAAATGCTGTGGAAATGCGTGCACTGAGAAGAATACATGAAGTGATAATATGTGATAGAATACGGAATGAAGTGATAAGGGATGAATATAACCTTAAGGCTGATGTGTTAAGTAATATGAAGAAGAGCACGCTGAGATGGTTTGGGCATGTGGAACAAATGAATAAAGAAAGACTAACAAAATAGATAAATAGTGCAAATGTGAGTGGAAGGCGTGTGAGAGGAAGACTAAGGAAAGTACAGTTGGATCAAGTGAATGATATTCTGAAAGAAGAAAACTTAGTCACAGTAATTGTGGAAGTTGTATGAAAAGGTGTATGGATGTAGAAGAAGCTAAGGACGTGTGTCGAGACAGGAAAGTTTGGCACTCTGTTCTCTCTGCCTATTCTGACAGGAAAATGGTAAGAAGGTATGTACAGTACCCGGTGGTAAGTAATACACATTGTTTGTAGAGCCTCGTCTCTGTCGCACGATGCGCTAACAGTCCGGTCCGGTAACGACTGACAAATCGCGATGGAACACGTGTATGAATGACAGACGAGACTCTACAAATGATGTGTATTACTTACCGCTGGGTACTGTATGTATGCAAAATATGATTCATTTGATAGACCCATACTTTTATTGGCTTTCCTCTCTCACACTTTACACTGACATTCGCACTGTATATTTGTTTTGATAGTCTTTTTTCATTCATTCATTCTACATACCTAAACTTAATACATCGGCCTTAAGTTCACATTCAACTCTTATCAATAATAGCTTGTGTATGCCGTGGTGTATTTTTGTATCTTTTGATCACATTTTCATATATATCATGTTAATGTTTATACTTTATAACATGTGTTATAACATTGATGCGCAATATTTTTTTTTACATATATCATATTAATGGTCGTTATCGATTAATTCATCGTAAGAAAATAAAATAAAACTAATCACTTCATTCCTTACTCTATCATACATTGTCACCCTTAGTCATACATTGTTATTCTTCTCACTGTACACATTTCTACAGAATTTATTTAGCTCCTTTCAGTCTTTTTCCACGTCCACGTTTGCCATGTTTATATATCAAAGTTGGCACTAGAATGTGTTGTGGATCTTAGCAAATTTTGATACTGTCAGGTTCGGGTATATTTATTTTAGTGCCACATTGACTTTGTTTCCTATCGCTACACGTCGCTCAATATTTCACATAACTTCATCACCTGAGAGAATACAACCTAAATAGCAAAATTAATGGCTTAGCACCTTTCAAAAATATAAACGAAAGCCCTCATGATTTTGGTCATTAAAAAATTATTTACTATGTTCATTTTAAGAGGTTCATTGTAGCAGTGAAGATTAGAGCAGTGGTTTCCAAACTTTATGTTACTATGCCTCCCTTTAAAGACAATCTTATCGTGGCGCCTCCCCCCCATTTTATAAAATAATACACACATTTTAAATGGTAAAAAATGTATTAATACTCGTACCCAAAATAAAGACAGAATAATAACAAGGTTTTACTATATATACGAGTATATATATTCACTTTTAAATTAATTTGTTTTTAATGCAATGGATGCGCTTGTTTATTAGCACAAAGTTTATAAATTCTAGGTGTTATTGAGAGTGCTACTCTTAGCTCTTTTTCTACTACTAAACGGGCTCAATATTTGGATTTCATTGCAGCTAATGCAGAAAATCCCGTTTCCCATAAATATGATGTTACGAATGGCAGCAGTACTTGCATTGCTTTGCTTGACAAAGTATTATATTCTTCACTTCGATTCAACTAAAACTGAACTAGTGTTTCACTCAGAAAATTTTGTTTCAATGAAGTATCGCATTATGAAAGTTTAGTTATATGAGTATGTATATGTTTTTTTATTTATATATGTTATGTTATGAAAATTAAATTTCTGTTAAACTTTCCACGCCTCTTTTTGCATTAGTCCACGCCTCCCAGTTTGGAAAACACTGGATTAAAGCATATATATGTATTCTACTCACTGGTACCGAGAAATACACCATTATGAATGTACCCACATTTTGAAATAATACACCGTCAGGCTCGTTCCAGGAGTTGTAAGTTGTCCAGCATTACCAGAAATATAAGCTTTAAATTTTAAACTAGACTGTGTCAGCATAAATGTTCAATAACTCACACAACTGATTTTTCAGTCACTATGGTTTTTGGAATAACTTTATCTCTTCTGAACGGGACTGCTTTAAATATTGACATACACCACATAGTCAAAAATAAAAGAAAATTTCCTTCTAAAGATTGGGAACGGTGGAAAGTTCATGAACTTTATAACTCAATATTGATAATTTGTAATCTGTAATATATAAATTTGTTTACATTTTTCTTCAAATATGTAAAAATTCAAAGAAATTGTAAATAGGCTAGGTCTATATATACAGACAGAATAAATCTAAAAGATGAATAACAGCACACTTCGAGGGAAACACAGTAGGTGGGGAAATAAAAAAATTGGCCGACCACAAAGAAAATGTTGATTTTAATATAGTTTGACCACATTGAGAGAATGAGTTGTAAAATATGAACGAAACAAACATATATTTCAGAAAGGAATGGAGAGCGAACAAGAGGTTGACTGAGGAAACAGTGACAATAGATAGTTAGATATATTTTAACTAAGGGGAAGGTATGAGAAACGAGTATTGATGTAGATTAAGCAAGAGGTTTGCATGGAGATCTGTTCTGTCTGTCTACCCCAAAAGGGGCATGGTGAAATTTTATGAGCGAGAAAGAGGTAGATCGAGAGTGGAAGGAAATAGTTGTGAGGAATATTAACGGAAGGAAAGGTAAGAAGAATGAGAAACAGTAGAATATATATGACAAGATGAATGGATGTGGATGAGACGAGAGCTGTGTGTATGGATGGAAAGAGCTAAAATCTATCCTCTCGGCCTAGCCCAAAAGGGGCATTGCGTGATATTTAAGTGAATTTTGCTGGTTTCTGTTTCAGAACAGGCAATGAGCCTAGTGAAACTGCTAATATATACCGTTTATCTTGTGCAAAAAATTGTGTAAACATAAAAAAATTAAGGTAATAAGTGCGCCTTTGACGTTGTTTTCTGCAGCAATAGTCAAGACTGATATTACAGTAAAAAAAAACACAATGGGGAAGCAAAATTAAATAATTTCACATACCGCTGAATTCCAAATCGCTCCGCTTTTGGATTGTTCGTCTGGCGTTATCCTTACATGTTTAGGCGTCACAATTGTGCTACCGGTCAGATCCCAGAACGGTATTGATATCCCGATACCTTGAAATGCAAAAACACACGTAACATCAGATAAAATTACCTTCAAAACGGTCGCTTGCTCAATTGTCAAGAGCAGATATAATCGTATTCCGAGAGATGTTTAATTGTTATTAATCTCACCTTGATACGGCTTTGTAAGGGAATGTTCTCGTTTTTGATAATCTTTCGTATTCCATTGCGCTTCGATTCCTATTATTGAAAATATTAAAATTACGTATTTGAACGAGTTTTTACTAATTTTAAACATCTTTGACAGCTACGGAAAACACTTCCACTGACTAATTCTAGAAATATTGGCAGCCGATAGTTCGAAAAGCAAAAGGCAGGTTTACCAAATCAACAACGTCATCGTGTTTGTCGATAATGTAGAAACCTGTACTGATAAGAAGAAATCTATTAAAAGGATATAATAGTATAAGCAACTTTAGTCTTTATCACCAATTATTGTAAAAGCTTGTTTTACCAAATCAAAATATTATTTAGATTTTGAGCACTGGAAAGATTTTTTTGACGATTTTATTCAGTGTTTGCTTTTATAGATGTCACTAGAAGAAGGTATATTTGAAATATAAATAATATTAAAGTATTTATATTTTATTTATTCTATTTTTTACAAAATAAATTTTTTATGTAAATTAATGAAAGTGATTAATTTTTTTAAAATTTAGTATGAATTAAAAATGTTTCGACTTGACAAATGTATCTATTCCTTTAAGATGTATTTTTTCAAGTTGTAATTTTAATAACCGTTATATTTTTTACAATCATCAATCATTAACTGTAATAAAGGAAACTGTGTTAGGGGATTTACAATTTCCGTTAAAATACCATACAAAACGTAATTTAATTACTAATTGTAATCAATCAATGGAATTGTTCTCTGCGAGTCAATAGCATAACATTATATTAAGAAATGGTTCCGGTCTTCGATATATTTTTTTAATTTATCTTTTTCCTAAAATTTACATTCAATAAACATTAATAATACACTAAATAAATATTGTAAAACGATAATTTTACAATTCTTTATCAGGAAGATAAATATTTTCAAGCACGTTAAATTGAGAAGTGTGAAAAATTTGTGATTATGTGTCCATTCTTATTTAGATGGCGGTAGTATCGGGACAGTAACAATTAATTATAATAAAATATTTGCAGTAAATCTAAATATTTTGATTTTTTTCACGAATTTGTTAAAAATTGTATAAACTACACGTTACTGCAAAAAAAAGACCAGTTATATTTTAGTTATGATACAGGTCAGCGCAGTAAGAAGATAGGGCAATTCAGTTATAATACACGTAAATGCAAAAAGAAAACAGGGTAATTTTCAGTCATGATACAGGTCAGTGCAGTAAGACGACATGGTAATTTTCAGTAATGATACAAATCTATACAGTAAGACGGCAGGGTTATTTTCAATAATGATACAAGTCAATGCAGTAAGAAGACAGTGTATTTTTCAGTTATGATACAGGTCAGTGCAGTAAGACGACATGGTAATTTTCAGTAATGATACAGATCTATCTATGCAGGAAGATGGCAGGGTTATTTTCAATAATGATACAGGTCAGTGCAGTAAGAAGGCAGTGTATTTTTCAGTTATGATACAGGTCAGTGCAGTAAGAAGACGCGGCGATTTTCAGTTACCTATGCTATTCATTTATCTGTGACCTTCCGCAAGGAAGTCCAATGCGTTACCGCGCGGCCATGCATCTCAAATATGGAATAGAATAATATGCACTTAGGGTGATAATGAATGACATAATGCGGAACGAAGTGCATAGGGATGAATGTGAACTTAAGAATGACTTGTTGAGTAAGATGGAGAAGTATGGTTTTTGCATGTGGAACGAATGAATTAAGAAAGACTAACAAAACAATCGTGAAGTGTAAATATGAGTGGAAGACGTGGTAGAGAAAGAATAAGGTGAATATGGTTGAATCATATTTTGAAAAAAGAAAATGTAAAAAGTCAGAAAAATCGTTGAAGTAGTGTGAGAAGGTTTATGGAGAAGAAGATGCAAAAGACGTGAGCTATGGTAGGAAATTCTGGTGATCTATCCTTTCTGCCCATCCCGACACGGAAATGGCATGATGGTACGTATTTTTTATTTTATTCCAATGTACGGTATTTTATTGATCATTAAAAAAGGTTACTAGAGTAATATTCAAATTAGAATTTTAAGTTCGCATGAATATGTGATAAATACAACTCGTCATAAAAATTATAAAAAATTTACATGGATCATATGCAAAATATATCTAAAAGCAGTACGCACATGCATACCACTCACCAGGCATAACTATATGTATTTAAATATAAAAAAGTATCATATGTATTTAAATGTAAAATGATACCTCCGATCCATTTTGACCATATCCGTGGTATACATCCGTTGGTCGATCCGTGGTATATATCCGGGCAATGAATAAAAATGCGCCTCATTTTTTTTCATTGAACGTGTATTTAGATAGATATGTATAAATGTACATAAAATACCTAAAAGTATTAAGTTCAATAGTACTTGGTTGCTATCAACAGATTTCAATGATACAAATAGATTTAAAATTATATAATAAAAAATATATACGATTAGGTACCAATAAACCCATCTCAAACGATGTGTACGAGTATCATATTTTCCATATAGTATTTAGGGGACAAGGAAACATATGACTTCTGAGATATCTATTCTTAAAAAAAAATAACAAGCCAATGTGCTCCGATCGTCTCACTTCGGTGTGCCATCGGATCTAGTACAGCGGTATGGTCGGTGAGTTTGCTGGTGTACAACGGCTCACTCACTTGAAAAACGAATTGACGTTGGAATGGCCAGGGGATCCTTGAATACGAGGCCCAATAACGACGACTTAAATTCTAAGTGCAGTTATTTCTATGTATAACATTATTTCGGCTGTTTTCAGTATTTTTCTACGTCCACGTTTCACTCCCGTACATTAAAGTGTGACGTAATATGTTTTTTAAATACGGTGAGTCCATGTCTGTCCTTTCCATACCGTCCGCCATTTAATTTCTTCGCAATATTTATCAATACCTTAGAATATCTTCCTTAATTACTTCCGATAGTCGTATATTTATTATAGATTCTTACCCTCCTGTAAGACATAACGCCAGATTGTTTTCTTGATCAAGAATAAATATATGTGCGAATATTGTATTATCAATTGTATTATATACAAAGCTGGTTGCACTTCAGCATTCACACAGTATTACAAGATAAAATCCTTAATTCTGATGACAAAGAAATAAAAAAATCCAAGACAATCGACAGATGCAATTCGCTGCAACCATTCGTTTAGCAGATTTCATTAGCCCTTTTTTGTGTTGCTTAGTAACGCTATAAGAGTTCATAATAAATATATTATTTAAAATTGATGTGTTAAAACTGTAAAGGCTTAAATATTAAAATAAAGTTAGTTCCCTCTCTCCGTCGTTCTGTCCATCATGTCTGCGGATTGCTGTAGCCGTCGATGACCCTTTTAATGGTCTCCTTCCATCTGGATCTGTCACGGTTCGATCGGAGAGCATTCGACATTGAAGATCCTGTCGCAGTCTTGATCAGGTCACTCCATCTGGTTGGGGAATTTCCTCGAGATCTCGTTTCTTCAACGCTTCCGACGATCACAAGTTTCTCCAGGCTATTCGGCTCTCTTCTCATGATGTGGCCGAAATACTGCAGAACACGTTGCATACACAATGACGAGAGGCGATCCTTTATTTTGTGCTCGGCTAAGATGGGCACATTAATTTATTATCATGACTGTCCTTGGTATCCGGAGAATTCTGCGCCATCACCACATTTCAACGGCATCTATCCGTCGTCTTTCCATTAGTTCATAGTTATAATATATAAATTAGATTAGTTCTTAAGATATAAATGTGTATATAGGTATAGCCTTTGGCAAATGTTTGTGTTATTCTATTTATTAAATAAAAAATAAAATGATATTCTAGACATTGTGATTCGTTTAGTAAAAAAATGTTTTTTTCTGTTTAACCCTACCGGTTTCCAGGTGTTTACCTCATCACCAGGGCAACATAAACAAGAGTCTTATTTATGCTCCCTTGATGATGAGGTGTTAACCGTTATATGTTTAGTAGAAAAAAACAGTGTTTAACCAAAAAAAATATTAAGTTATTTAGAGTGAAAAACGAAAAACATTCTTTCTTGGCGGGCATTATTTTCAAAAACGCTTTAAGTGAAAACCAGATTGGAATCCTTTTTGAAAAAAATCTTAGTTCCAACGGGTAATACGGAGGCCGAGGAAATGTAATAGGTTTTACTAGGAATCGAACCTGAAACGCCTACTTACTTAGCGTGAATGCTAACCGTTAATCTACGATAGCTAACATTAATATTATTATCAATACAGACAGGTAACAAATATGCTGTTAACATTTATATAAAATTTATCGGTAACGACCTCCGTGGTCTAGCTGGAAAGACATCTGACTTCTATGATAATCCGGGGGTTGCGGGTTCAATTGCCATTGGCACCCCGATTTTTATAAATCGGGGTGCCAATGGTAATTGAACGATTCAAGTCTGGATTACACTAAATACATATTCAACATCTTTCTAGTTTGAAGATATTGCTACATAGCAAACCACCTGCCTGGTTGTACTTGTTTAAATAATATAATAAAACTGTTATGTAAATAATGATTTGAATATTTTTGGTGACAATATAAATTATTTTTTTTAAGTTTGTCTGGTTGGCTGGAAGAGAGTGCCACCTGGAATACGCCCGCCATTTTTTTTATAAAACGAAGTGTTAAATAAATATCTTTCTCTTACATTTCATTCACTATTAGCATTCTTTGTCGTTGCAACATCAACATATTTTTAGGTCATTCTCTTTTATTTGGTGGGTGATGAAGGTCCAGGTTTATTGCTTGCCTTACAAGTGGTTTTCAGGTATTTTCATCACGTGCCCATATCATCGATGTTACATTTCCATTAGTTTCTCCTCTACGGCAGTAGCATCTAGTAGTAGCTCTCTAGAATATGTGAGCTTCTAATTTTATCTCCGAGCATAACTCCCACTGAGCATTGAAGCATTCGCATTTCTGCAATATACATATACGAGTACACTCTCTTCTTGAACGAGTCATACATGGTCCAATATTTCGTACTCTAGATAGGAGCTAGTTTTAAAACGGTTTGTTATAATTAAAAAAATAAAAATTCACAGTAGTTGTACTGTATCGTATTGTATTATACTTTCATTGTATATAGTACAACCTGGCGGGTTTATTGTCATGTGGCAATCTCTTCCAGTCAACCAAAAATGTATTAAAGAGGCCTTAAGTAAAAACCAGACTGAAATCTTTAAAAAAATCTGGGTTCCAGCAGGATTTGAACCTGCAAATTCCGGGTTGGGAATTCAAGTTCACTTGTTCCCTAAAACGAAGAAGAGATACCGTCAATTGCCAAACTTTATCCTACTGAATAAACACATATTTTGAAGGTCTTTTGGTTTCCATAACTTTTTACTAAGAACCTATTAATTTTACAACAGTTTTTTAGTACAAACTTTGATGTATGGGAGTGAATCGTAGACATAGAAAAAAACTAAAATGTGTGCATTTAGAATAATACATAGGGCAATGACGTATGACAGAACACGGAATGAAATGATTAAGGATGAATGCAAACTTAATGATGATGTGTTGAATAAGATGAAGTAGAGTACTCAGATAGTTTGGGCATGTAGAACGAATTATCGAAGAAATACCAATACAACCAATATACAGTGTCTATGGAAGTGGAAGGCGTGGTTAACACCTTGTCCAAGAAAAGTATGGTTGGGTCAAACGAATGATATTTTGAAAAAAGGAAATGTATATAGGAATTTTATGAGAAGGTAGATGGGTCTAGAAGAGGCATACGATGTGTGTCGCGAAATGAAAATTTAGGACTCCCTGTCTGTCACTAATGGTGATGTATGGAGCTTTATGAAACACTTGAAGACAACCCTTTACGGGAGGTTTTATCTATGATACATGATCATAAATTTTAATAAGACTTTTCAAAAAGGACTGTCTTTAAATACTTCCTGAAGCCACACACACCAGCCTTATCTATTTTTTGGTTTAAGCAATTCCTATGGAACCCAGCAACAACAACAAAAACCCTGTCATAATACCCCACTCTGTTACCATTATTATTAAACAGTATCTTTGTTTTAATTAGCTAAATCAGACCTTGTAGCGGCCCTGTCTCAAGAGATTCTCAATCAGCTGATTATGATAGAAAAATGTACGTGGCGAACAAGTTCTATAAATCAGTTCTGATAGCGTATGTAAAATCTGGTTTTAAACCTAATTATGTGTGAGTACTTGCATGGAGCAGTTCCTATCGAGACTCGAACCTGAAACACACTTCAAACGGTATGAATAATTATTAACGACCTGGGTTTAAAAAAATCTGTACATTTCCATATCGAAATATCTAAAATAAGACAACATTATTTTTCACTACATGCACTCGTAGTTTTTTTATCCCTCTTGGCCCTGTCTCCTCCATGGGTCGGATTTTTAAAACAAGCCAAGTTCAGGTTTCCGTGCTGGTATACCATACTACCTTGATCAAAAAGTTTTAGGACTTTATTCATAAAATTGAAAATACAAGTTTATTCATCAAAATCGATATGGCCTCCCTCAAAGTACTCCCCATCGACTGCAACGCACTTACGCCAACGCTTGATCCAATTCTCGAAACACCGCTGGTACTCAATTTTCGGTATGTCTATCAGAGCCGTCTTCGATTTTTTCATGACATCCTCTCGGGTACTGTGACGCGTTCCGTGAAGCGGTTTTTTAAGTCGGTTGCACAAAGGTAGATGTACTCAGTACAGCGTAACTTCTACAAATGTCAAGCTATGACGCTGAAATTTGGAGGGAAGTGTCAATGATAGATGTGGTAACCTAACAAAAAAGAATTCCAATCGGGTGACTGACAGCGCCACACGGTGGCCAGTCCTAAAACTTTTAGATCAAGGTAGTAAGTTATCTGCTTGTTTATTCCAGGTTCTTTTTGGCTTTCCTTCTGGTCTTTCCCGCTTGAGTTGTCTAAGTATTTGATTTAAATGCCGTAGAAATGTTTGGACTTATAAGAATATGTGTGATGAATTGTATGACAGAGTACGGGATGAAGTGATTAGAGATGAATGTAAACTTAAGGCTTATCTATTAAGTAAGATGTTAAACAGTACTTTGACTTAGGAATTAAAACGAATGAATGAAGAAATTCTAACGAAACAAATATATAGTGCAAATTTGAGTGGAAGGCGGGGAACATAAAGACCAAGGAAAGATAGTTGCATCAAGTGAATTATATTTTGAAAGAAGGAAATGTAAAGTCATGACTGTCGTAGAAGCTCTACGAAAAGGCGCATGCATGCAGATGAGACATACAAGAGAGCAAGAGCGCGAGTTAAGAAGTGAACATTTGAAGAAGTTCATTGATTGGATATTGGTCAAAATTTAAAGGCACGTAAAAGTAAATTAATTAAACACTTTGATTTTATTATTTTATCACATTTTAAATATCATTAGTTGGGTACTTATAATTAATTGTCTTTAATTTCTTGAAGTACCGTCTCCTATGGCATCATGACAATCTTATCTTTGGTAACTGCAGCACAGAAATACTGCACCCCAACTTCAGTTCAACTGTACGCAAACTATTCATGCAAGTTCTTATACCAAGAGATGGGCGTCTTCATCTAATTCGTTTGCCATTCATTTTTCCTTGGATGGACATTTATGTTACACTGTATTTTGTGTCTGTTATTATAAAACCGAGGTATTACATTTTGCTTATTTTGTATTGTATTAAATGTTCGTTGCACACAGTACCATGTGGTAATCTCTCCCAACCAACTAGAAATACCAACTATCTAACGTGCAATCTTTATTCTTTCCGATGTTGGACTATGCGTACGTTTATTTGAATATTACGGAGGAACTTAAAAATGTTTGTCTAAGATTTATTTTTAACCTGAAAAAGTACGATCACGTCCCTTCATACAATAAGGAGCTGAACTAGTTGAACGGGAGAAATATATGCAAAATTCACACACTGTCACTATCGTATAATATCTTTAACTGTCCCGCCGTAAACTTTATCTCACTGAAAATATTCCAAATGTTTCCGATCATGGACAAGACTATGTTACGTTCAAGCATAAATTGTTTATTGGCCCTCCCAGTTTACCGCTCATCATTTTTATGTCGTCTTTTACAGTACATACAGCGAGACTCTGGAACCAGTTACAAACAAATGCTAGACTCGCTCCATTAATGGTATGTTTTAAAAAGCGCTGAAAAAACTCTTAATTTAAAGGCAGTATTATAACGTGTTTCATTCCTGATTATTCTTTGCTTTTCCCCGTTCTCTTATTTTCGTTTGATTGATGAAATCTCACTATTATTTTTATAGTATTACATTTCCGTTGTGTACAGTACAGCCTGACATACTTATTTATTGTCATGTGCTAATCTCTTCCAACCAACTAGAAATATGTTAAAGTGGCCTTAAGTGTAAAACAGACTGAAATCCTTTTTAAAAAAAAATCTGGTTTCCAGCGGGATTTGAACCCGCAACCTTCAGGTTGTAAGACAGGTGTCTTACTAACTAAGCCACGGAGGTCGTGTATGTTACTATATATGATGTGTTTTAGAATTTTGTAAAGATAAATGATCATTTGAATTTTTTTGCGGTCACGTAACTTTCTTAATTTGCTTTGTCTGGTTGATAAATCAATAATCCCGCTAGATTGTTTTACAATTAAATATTAATCAAATAAATAAAGACATTAAAAAGTTCTTAAATAAAAATTAGCCTAGAATTCAACCTGGGGTTGAAAGTTATATTTCTTACCGACTAGGCCATAGAGGTGGTGTTTTAAAAAGTTCTTAGACTACAGCGGGGCAATGTTTGTATTAAATTAAACCACTATCAAATTTTCCAACAATTATATTCAATTAGGCTGCACACAAGTTGTACCCAACAGTTCGGTTCTCCTACGAGCTGGTTCGCCATTCCCAGGTAGGGTGCGCAGAGAGGAGGTGGCGGCGGTTTATGATTAGACGGCTTGGTCTCTCGGTCTCTGCTTCAGCCAAGCTATGGCTGCTAGATGGGCCGGTTCACTTTTTGAGCTGTCATCACCGCAGATAAATACATATATCCGGATCGGTTTAAATTATTGCTTTATATTGTACAACTTCCTCCTACACGGGCACAGTACAGAAACAAAATCCACCAACTATATTTAATTTTTTTTAAATAGATACGAACTAAGTTATAATCATCATGAACGAAAACGCTTGATTAGTAGATGGAGCTCTCAGAAAAGATCTGGGCACTAACTACCTTGCCCCACTTGGAAAGCATTGAATAAACCACGAGGAGTGACTATATACAAGATGAACATAGAGAAATTGGGTTTCTTAAGAGAAGGTGGCACTGAATGTGATTGTGGGTATATAAAGGACTCACAACACATGCTAGTTTATCTGAACATCGGGACTTTATCCTTTCTTTCGCTGTGTTGGGTATCTTCTACACGTTGCTTCTAATAACCATCAATATCTCTATAAATATAATAAATACAAGGTTAATATTTTAGGTATTCCTCCATAATATATTTACGCATTGATTTAAAAAATAATATTAATAATAATCAGAATTTATCGACTACATCGTAAATGTTTTGTGAATATCGGAAACAAATTCGCATTTAAACGCTGTGAGTGCCTCGATCTTGGGTCTTGACGATAGGTGAAAGAGCGTGGGAGTATGTGGGAAGCGCGACACTATATTCGCATCTCACTTTTGCATACTTCACTGAATAGCGAGGAGCTTAATTGTCTCAACCTCGCAAGTGTAAGTCACGCCCGGGTTAGCCACCAACCCTGCCGCACCGCAGTAGCTGTTGGGCTGGCAACGAGACTAGATCTACGCCCGTTCCGTGAGCGTTGCCAGAAGGGTTTTTAATGTTTTCAGCAAATAAATCTCAATTATTATAATTTTTAACTTCAATTATAATTAATTAAGGGGATTATCTATGAATGTTCTTATTTTTCCGATTTAAAATCGCTAATTTTTGATCGCGTACTCACTACCCAACACCGGAGCGCGCGTTTCAATTTTATCACCGTAAGGGAAGGGTTATACTCTGGACAGGATCTAATTGATATGAATGATGGGGCGATCTCTATTGTCTCTTACTGGAAAAACATGGCATAGTTGATTGTTGATAGTCAGGGCATGGACATGAACTGATCATCCTGCAAAATTCTCGGACACTCATCTCTTTCTCAGCAGTATTCTTCTTCCAATTGGTTGTGACCAGTGTGTAGCAGTTGTATGTTACATCATCCAGCTATCTCAGATATGATTTCATAACTCTTCAGTGCTCCATTGGTTGTTCGAATAAAACCTTCATTGCTAGGCTAGGATCGTGCATGCGGTATAAATATCCAAGCCAGCGCAGTTTTTTTTTAAACCTGGCGAGTTTATTGTCATGTGCCAATCTCTTCCAACCAACCAGAAATATGTTTTTATAGGCCCTAAATGTTAACCAGACTGGAATCCTATTTAAAAAATATGGGTTCCAGCGGGGATCGAACCCGCAACCTCCGGATTGGCAGACAAGTGTCTTACCACCAGGCCACGGAGGTCGTCAGTTTAACAATGTTTAAAACTGTTGCTATGCTAGCTTCACCATACAACTATTATCGAAATTATAACATTACGTATCTTTGTTTCCGTGTTATTTGATGGAGGTACCATTGTATTGCATTACACTTTTGTTGTTAACAGTGCAACCTGTTGGGGTTTTTGCATGTGGCCCTATCGCTATGTGGTAATCTTTTTCAACCAACCATAAATATGTTAAATTTACCTGAAATGAAAATTAGACTTGAGTCTTCTTTAAAAAAATCTGAGTACTAACGGGTTTTAAACCCGCGACTTCCAGGTTCAAGAGCAGACGTCTACAGAGGTCGTTTATAAAATACATATAGATAAGTTATACGTATCTTTGTACACCAAATGTTCGTTTTGTTTTGAGTGGGGCAGAATAGTACGGAGATACGATAACAGTAGACTGTATATTACTCACAATAGTATGGATAAAAATATTTTTAACACTAAAGACATGGAAGATAAACTACATAAGATCAGTATATATGAAATAGTACTCATGGCGTCTTAATGACGCTATTTAAAATTGTCATTTTACTTAATTAAATTAGGGGACATGTCGTTGGCACTACAGCAGATGACCATTATATCAAGGTACTTGTCGTTGGCACTACAGCAGATGACTAGGCATATCCTCTTATATTATATGGTATATTGAGCATGGAACTTCAGTATTTCACCTTTCATCATTGTGTTCTAAGCTATTTAGTTAGAACTGTTGTAATTTATTCTGAATTGTGATAGCATACACGTTTTTTAGGATTTCATGCGTTTTTTAGGGTGTCCCAGCGTGCTTTATATGCCTTCCATCTACTCACCAAAGAACCTTCTTGGTAGTCTGTAATTAGACATGTAGGCTATATATTCAGACCAACAAATACGAACACGCGATACCAAATTCTCGATTCAACAGCAGTTTGGCATGTACAAAACTTCATTGTTCCATACTCTGTGGTACCATCGAATCTTCATTATGTGTCTGAGGTGTCGCTGCTGATATTTTTCGAGTACTTTGATGTCCACTAAATCTGCTAAAAACAGCTGTAGAAGTAAATTGATTTATCTTCTTCTTCTTTATGCTCCGTACCACTCTCGATAAAATATCTTTGTCTTTGGCAGGATGGAACGGCGCCTCAACTGACTGAAAACCTGTCCATTCGCGAATATTGTGTTATCTTGACAGGCATCTTCTACCAATTCCGTATGAACCCACAATTGTGGCCATCAGTATTTATTTAAAAAAAATAGTATTTGTCTCCTCTCAGTATTTGACCTAGATAAGCAATATATCGTTTATTTATGGTGTTTAAGAGCTTTCGTTCCACATCAGCTTCTCGTCAACAACTTAAGGATATAACAAAGCACCTTACACCCCTCCTTCCGCTTAGAAGGTAGTATTCCAACTTGCTTGGAAGAAACCTTACAGGACAGAGCCACGGGTAGAAATCGCAGTCACTTAAGTAGAGATATCTCAAAAAAAATCTGACTTTCCACCACTTAAGAGTAACGAATTCCAAACCGGGTTCAATACCAAAACTCCACATTCTAACTTGCTACGTACACGCGAGCTGTATTGTACTGTTGAGGTGCATGGCCACGCGGTAAGGCCCTGGGCTTCCGTGGGGAAGGTCGTCGGTTCGAACCCCGTGCTGTGCTATTCCTTTCGAATGACAAAGACATTTTTTCTGCTTAAGATTCGAGAGTAAAAGATACCTATGAGTTCGGTCATATATATTCTTTCAAAAAGAGGAAAAAAATCTATTAGTGTGCTCCGATTGTCTCAACTTGTTGGGTCATCGGATCCAGTATGGTGATGTGACCGGTGAGTTTGCTAGTATGCAACGGTTTACTCACTTAAAAAAACTGCTTAGCACAGTTTCACTTTCCAAATTAATTGACGTTGGAATGGCGAGGGAACCTCGACTACCAGACCCAGCAACGACGACGATTGTATTGCATTACACTTCAGTTGTATACAGTACAACCTGAAGGGATTATACACTCTTTCAACCAATCAGAAAGCTCTTAAAGAGATTTTAAGTGAAAACTAGACTGGAATACGTTTTATTTAATAAAAAAATCAGGGTTCCAGCGGGATTTGAACCCACAACCTCCAGGCTGAGAGAAAGGCGTCTTACCAACTAGGCCACGGAGGTCGTCTGTACCAAGAAATTCTGAGCATTTTCCAATTATAGATGCAGCAATATGATGTTGAAATATGTGCCATGGATTTCTCAGCAAATATCATCATCATCAGCTGCTGAAATAGTTACTGAGCTAGGCAGATCAGCTTCCAGCTCCCAGGAGGTCAGTGATCTGCCCGAGCTGTGACGTAGTCACACAGCTCAATGGTAATCTATTCGATACATTTCGCTCAATATAAGGGAACGTGCACAGGAAACCAGTCGCTCGGTTACTGCGCGGGGTTTCCTTTTTATTGGGACTTTAAACCACTTTTAATTTGTGCCTTACAAAGATATGAAGAATTTATTGCCGAGTGACAATCTCTTCCAGCTAACCATACAATTTTTTAACAAAGTTTTGAGTTAAAGGTAGAGGATTGACATTTACTTTGTAGTAAAAAAACATGTCATACAAAAATAATAAAAAGAAAAAAAAACGGAATAACAAAAAACCATAAATTCAAATTTAACTAGGTCACCGATAGAAGATATGGAAATGGAGATTGGAAAGAAGGATTTGGGAAAACCAGGAAAAGACATGCTACGTCACTGAAGAGAGATTAAAGTTTTATAATTTGCTTTTTGAAGCACGTCAATGATGATATAAGTTTTATAGTTCCAAGGTCTAAAGGTATTGACAAGAAAATACGAAGTGAAAATTTAAAACAATCGGTGAACTGTAAAAGAAAAACAATTTCTGGAGTATAATTGAAACCATGATCGGAGACTTTTCTATGAGATATGACGGGGTGGTGGAACAGTTAAGGACGTTATATAGAAGTAAAGATATGTGAGGATTTCGACGGTTTCTTGTATTCAACCAGTTGAGCAATAAATTATTAGATATGATGTCGTATTTTCCCAACTTACAACACACGTCCGCATGTGTTATCTAAATGTTACGGAAGTGTCAATACATACATACCTTCACGTTCAAGCTTGAATGGGAAACTAAAGTATTTATGATTCATATCTGAGCCATCTAAGATTTGCAGACGGTATTATTATCTTTGCTACACGTCCTGAAGAACTACAACGTCAAATACTGGAACTGGCAGAGGCAAACAACGCAGGTTTGAAAATTAATATTGCAAAGACAAAATATATGGTCGAACCGCTTTACTCGTGTCACATCGATCCAGGTGGATGGAACCCAACTAGAACAAGTCTAACAATGTATCTACTTAGGACAAAGTATTTCATTTGAGGATTGCACTCTCCATGAAATAAATACAAGAGCAAACAACTTGGAGTTCCTTTGGACGACTGAACTACATTCTCACAAGCAATCTCCCAATATGTCTCAAACGGAAGATATTTAACCGATTCATCTTACCAGTACTAACATATGGATGCGAAACGTAGACTCTTTCTGTATGAATGATATAAAAGCTCCAGACAACCCAATGCAGCATGGAAAGGTGCATGCTAGGTTATACTAGAAGATACCGCAAACGCAATGAGTGGATACGTGTCCAAACCAAAGTTGACGAAGTTATAACATTTGTAGAGTTTACAAAAAGGCAAGTGGAAGTGTGCTGGACACGTCGCCCGAACAATAGACCATCGTTGGGTGTATGAATTAATCCGGTGGTACCCATTAGGCAGAACTAGGTCTGTAAGAAAACCTAAGACACGCTGGGTGGACGACATACACGTATGTAAGCAAGCTTTGATTATGTGGCAGCAGTGCGAAAATGACAGGATTTCTTGGAAACGAATTAGAGAGGCTATATTCTGCAGTGGATGAGTGTAGGCTGATGATAATGCGTTATATATCCAGGACTCAACAAATCGATGGTGTCTTGTTATACAAAATAGACAATCGATTAAAAAAATAGGCAATCAATTGTGTCTTGTTATACACCCTTAAATCAATCTTTTCCTGATTCCCGATCAGATAACAATACATTTTTAATTTCATTTTCAATAATTTTCATATAATTGAATTGGAAATATACGAGTATACTCGTATATCTCCAAAATTAAACCTTCAATAAAGCATTAATAAACAACGTAATTAAAATAAAGCTAAGAAAGAAGCTTTCTCTCCATATGGTACTCTCCCTCCCCTGAGTCAGGTAACCAGAGTCAGGTAACCAGAGTCAGGATCCCGAAG
The DNA here is from genome assembly GCA_949825065.1 of Odontocerum albicorne. NCBI lineage: Eukaryota > Metazoa > Arthropoda > Insecta > Trichoptera > Odontoceridae > Odontocerum > Odontocerum albicorne. Next base: position 11,739,612 of record OX463859.1, read on the forward strand.
TCATATCGTACACCTTCTGTGTGCTGTGCATACATATTGTAATTTTTTTCAAAAATCATGCCTTCTTCAAATCCTTTAACCTCTTCACCCTATTGTGTAGCTCATGACTGAGCATCGTGGCATCCGTGATAGCTCTTGACGACTTCTCCCTATCCCTCCCACCATTCGAAGAGGATTTGTTAAAGGTAGTCTTGTTGCGTCTTTCATATTTCCAGTCTAACGCATTGGGGCTCTTCCTTCCATACTTTCAATTACCACAAACCTCTCCAAACTGTCCTGGGTCACGAGCAATGTATCCAAAGAATCAGATACACAAAATAACCAAATTGTTTCTGTGCTTGAGATCTTGGAAGAAGCGCATTAAAATGTCTTTTAGGAAGAAGGAAGAATATGAAACACCTGGTTGAAAAACATAAGAGAGTAGTTCTTCTATAACACGGAGACATTGTTCAGAGTAGCTGCAGATAAAATTAAAAAAAAACCATGATGATTGACAACCTCCAACGCGGAGATGAACGTTAAAAAGAACAAAACTTAGATTGGAAGAAAAAAAACACCAGTTCTTCCGTAGATTCAGTCACTATCCTCCTGAACCCTGATAGCGTTGAGCTAAATATGCTCACATCTGAGTCAACTACCGTATTGCCCTTTCGGTACATCCTCACTCTTGGGTTATAGAACCCTGTTTTATTCCCAAATGTAGCTGTGCTGAACAAGGCAGATTGTCTTCTTGAACGAGAAATCCTGTCATACCTTTCTTGATTCACATTTCCACTTTATATTTATCTTTCTTCTTCAACTCTATATTCGTTTCACAGGCCCACACCATCTCATATTGATCCTTATCATCTTACACAAAACATCACCCTTAAGTTAACATGCATACTTAATTCCTTCATTCATTCGGTATTCCATCATACATTGCCACTCCAACTCATTTCAGTTTTTCCACACGTTTCACTCCCATAGATCAACTAATATATTGTTGTGGATTATAATCAGAGTAGATTTTTCCTTTATTTTATATTGTTAGATGCAGTTTGATAATCCTCGTAACTATTCCAGCATGTGAAAAAATAATACCAGAATTATTCAATTAGCTCTAACATTTCATCTATCATCCATGTACGAGTATATCATTTACTTTTTCTTTCACACTTTCCTATTACCTTAACTCTGGATTTCCCAACATTCATTCTTAGATCTTTCTCTTCGCATCTCTCATACAATTTACTTATCAAACTCAGTAATTACTCGTCATTCTCCGCTAATACTATCATTTCATCTGCTTACAACAATCCGCACATATTCTCATTCGTCATTTGTTTGGCACCCTCTATAGTTCTTTCACATATGAATGAATATGTGTACAATAAATGTTCAACAACCAGGGTGACAGAACACATCTTTGCTTTACCCTTTATCGAGTTTTAACTCATTTAGTCAACTTTGATAGGTTTTTTTGTGTCTAAGCTTCACTTGCACGTATTAATGTTCTTCTCTGAAAATGCTACGGTGGGTAAATCACTGCACTTAAACGGGTTATAAAAATATATTTAAACACTAGACAACAGCTTGTTAAAAGCCTTGGTTAAAAAATCAAGTTTATTTTAACACAGTCTTGTTAAACGTAGTTATGCGATCCGAAATTTTAACTGCAGTCCGAGTCCCAGTTTACGACACGGGGTCGTTAATCTCAGTTTAACCTGTTCCGTGCGGGCGGATATGTCGCAATTAAAATTTGAATAAAAATTAAAAATGTACACTTCACAAAATAAATACTTCATTTTTATTGGGAGATAAGAAATATAGCTTTATCGTTGCATTCCTAAATTTAAACTTTTCCAGGTCTTCCTAAACAAACGCTTTTGTATTGTATTATTGTATGACTATTTCGTTGTATACCTGCAGTGTGACTATTTGCGGATTTATTGCCGTTCAAAAATCTCTTCCCATCAACCAGCAAAGGGTTAAGGATGTCAGATGTATGATTAAGTTAAGGTCAAACTATGTAAAACCCTTTTTAAAAAATGAGAGAGCGAAAATCAAATCCACAACGTCTGAGCTGGAATAAAAGTGTTTTACCAACTAGGCCACGGGCGTTGTTTTAAAAATTGCATTGGGGGTTATTTTAAGGATTCCTATTGAGTTTTGTAGATATCTGCCTAAATATCTAAGGCAGAGATGGTTGTGATAATGGTCTAGTAAAAAGAAATCTTGCTGATTATTGACATCTATGTCAGTTCTAATTTGAAAATTTCAGATTTTCTCCCACCTAAATTTATTTAGTAATAGGTACTTAGCGTATATTTATTTACTAGTTGCAACCCGTGAAATATTCACGGAAGTAAAACAAATTCTACATTTATGAGAATATATATTCATAAATGTAAAATTTGTTTATATATATCATTTATACATCGTCCCCTTTTACACCGCTTCAAAAATTGTTAGCGTATTTAAAATTCATTCAGTATCACTTACCGACCGAGATTTAAATTTCGAATTACTTTCGGAGAGAATCCAAGTATTCCTCTATCGCTCTTGTATTCAAAATTCAATTCTCGTATTATTTCTTTGGTGAAAACCGTCGTTCGGGCTTTGTCCTATTTATACTATGATTTATTTACACATGACAAGAAATATACATAATTTGCGAAAAAACAACAGGTAATTTAATTCGGACACACAATTTGAATGGATCTGGCTTTGTTGCATTTCATTGATTGTATCCCCAGTAAACTAGGTTTTTGCCTGTATCTCACTGAGAACACATTGCATGAAAAAATAAATCGATACTTCTTTCCGATTATGGATTATATAAAACCCCGTTGCACATTCTCATCAACCTGACAAACAGTGACACTGAATTACATACGTACACATCACGCGAAATCAAACTCCCCACACTTCATCACTGCAGACAGACCAAAACATTCATCCCACAATATACCGCACACAAACATAAAACAAACAAAAAAATACGTATGCATAAAAATATAAAACAACAAAAAACACTACACTCAAGAGCTCACACAAACCTCTTCCACAAGTCATTCCTATTGCAAGCCCAAGTATTCAAACTCCTGTCGCAATAACAACCAACCACGTTCCGATCGACTGCCTAAACTGTTTTCCTCCCTTTACCTTTATTGAATTTGGCACCTACATACATACAATCATTTCTCTGTTGGTGTAGGCAGAGAGGACTGACAATTTTCTCTCAAACACATCCTTCGTATTTTTCAAAACCATACGCCTTCTCATAAACTCCTACTATTTCTCTGACTTACTACGTTTCCTTCTTTCAAAATACCATTCACTTGAATCAACCATATTTTTCTTGGTCATCCCCTAGTTGTAAGTCAAACGTTCTGCCAATTTATCCATAGACAACCTCCATGGCCTAGTTGGTGAGAATGTTGTCTCTTGTCTTGTCTCCCAATTCGAAGGTTGCAGGTTCAACCATTGTTACCAGATTTTAAAAAAAAGATTCGAGTTGATTTTCATTCAAGGTGACTTAAACATCTTTCTGATGAGTTGGAAGAGATTGCCACAGGACAATAAGCTTGCCAGGTTTTACTGTATACAACGAAGTATGTATGGTGGCCACTGAAAGACTGAAGGGTTTGAAAAAGTCATAACTTGTTCATTTTTTTTACAGAGCATCCTTCGGCAAATAAAATGGCTACGTATGATGTCCAGCAATGATTTAAACTCATTGGGTTTTTCTATTCCAGTGAAAGATCAATTATTGAAACTCAGAGAAAATACCGGCAACATTTTAATATCAGAGTATCTCCTAGCGACGACATGATTCGGAACCTAATCGCCCGGTTTGAAAGAACTGGATCAATCGGTGATCTTCCGGGAAGAGGTCCTAAGCGCACTGACGCCGCGGTGGAAGCTGTACGGCAGAGTGCCCTTGAAGATCCATCTGCCTCTACCCGTCGTCGCTCTGTTCAACTAGGCATCGCCAGAACATCGCTTCAGAAGATTCTGAAACTGAATTTAAAAATGTTTCCATACAAGATACAAATGGTCCAAGCTTTACTACCCCAAGATACTCAGCAGCGCCTACAGTACGCTTTTCGATTTCAACACCTAGTTAGAGATAACAACAACTTTTTGAACAACTTGATAATGACTGATGAGGCCCATTTTCATTTAAATGGGTACACCAACAAACAAATCTGCAGATTTTGGGGCACTGATAATCCCAGCATCTATTGAATCCCCAAAATGCACTGCTTGGTTCGGTGTTATGGCTGAAAGAGTTATCAGCCCTTATTTCTTTAAAAATGAGGAAGGTCAGCCAGAAAGAATCAACGAGGCCCTATATAGGACAACGCTTGATTTTTTTTACGCTCAGCGGTCAAAGATAATCAAAATGTATGGTTCTAGCAGGATGGAGCCACTGCGCTCACTGCCAGGGTGACGATGGACCTCCTGCGAGAAATTTTCGATGAACGAATAATTTTATTCAGCCTTTCAATGGCCACCCTGTATCCTTCCGTGGTTGCAGTCCTAAGACTGGTTTGCAGCAATTTGAACTCTTCTCCTCCATTCCCCCCTGTCCTGTGCGGCTCTTTTTAAGTCTGTATATGTTGAGCAGCGCACGTCCACCAACAGGTCCTCCAGGTACTCTCGGCGTGGGCGTCCCCTAGAGTTTGTCCCCTCGGTCATACCCTCCATTATGGCATGCAAGAGGCCCTCTTGTCGTATTATATGACCGATCCATCTTGCACGCCTTTCGGACAGGATCCTGAGCAGGTGCCTTCCTCCTTCGATTCGTTGGAGAACCTCTTCATTTGTGATGCGGTCTCTCCAGGAAATTCCTAATAGTCTTCTATAGGACCACATTTCAAAAACCTCTAGTCTTCGTCTATCTCTTTCGGATAGGCACCATGGTTTAATACAACACAATATAATAGAACCCAAACTGTTAATATAGCGATACAAAAGTGCAACTGAGTAAAACAATAAACAATATATGTTTGAGCGTAACCATGTCCATTAACGGAAAGACACGTAATATTTTTGCCGTGATAAGAGGGGACGGCGGGGCATTTAAGGATATCATACAATTTTGTAATTTATTTTTAACAAACACTGTTTATTCCAGTGGAATAAACAGTGTTTGTTAAAAATAAATTACAATGTCTTTAAACCTCCACAACGTTAATGCCTTAACTATAAACAACATATCATACAATTGTGACAGTGTGTGAATTTTGCATATATTTCTCACGTTCAAGCAGTTCAGCTCCTGGTATGAAGTGATGTAAACGTACTTTCTCAGGCCAAAATAAATCTTAAAAAAAACATTTTGAAGACGCTGTAATTTTTCGAGATGTTCCCCCATAACATAATATCCAAATAATAAACGTCCGCATAGCCCAATATCGGAAAGAGGAAAGATAACATGAGCAAAATTTTTATTTTAGTGGACAGGAATCTTTGCATCACTTTAAGAGAATGAATGCTGAAGAAGATACATAGTTGGAATTTCTAATGGGCTAGAAAATATTGCCACATGACAATACGCATACCAGGTTGTACTGTATACAACGAAGTGTAATACAATACAATATAAAAGAGACTAAACTGTTTATATAATATAGCAATACTAAAAATGCAACTGAGTCTAGCCAGAGTTTGTGCAGTTACTTGACCATTATCTACTTGATACAGAACTCTAGGTTACTCAAATTCAGCACCAGGAAACTTTCATGTAGTGCTGCATCCAATTAACCCGACGAATACCTCGCTCTGGTTGCGGAAGGCCGATGCAGAAAAATGCAGTGTATTCATAACAGTCGTTACTGCATTATTATTTACTTAGAATTTTTATTCATAGTCCATTGTTATCTAATAACTATGTACAGTGGCGTACAGGATTAAAAAAAATACATCATGCCTTTTCTATATGTTTCATAGTATTTGGTTGACTTCAGATTATTCATTAAAAGTAGATCTTCATAAAACGTCTAATATTTATTTTATTTTATTTATTTTACACATGACAAGAAATATACAAAATTTGCGAAAAAACAACAGGTAATTTAATTTGGACACACAATTTTAATGGATCTGGGTTTATTGCCTTTCATTTGTCGTGTCACCAGTAAGTAAACTAGGATTTTGCCTGTAATTCACTGAGGACATATAGCATGAAAAAATGAATCGATACTTCTTTCCGATTTTTTATTATATAAAACCCCGTTGCACATTCTCATCAACCTGACAAACAGTGACACTCGATTACATATGTATACATCACGCGAATCAAACCCCTCACATTTCATCGCTCCAGACAGACCAAAACGTTCATTCCACAACATATCGTACATAATCACAAAAAAATAACAAAAAAATACCAAACTCAAGAGTTCACACAAACCTTTGCTACAAGTCATTCCTCTTGCAAGTCCAAGTATTCAAACTCGTGTCGCAAGAACAATTACGCTCCGATCAACTGCCTAAATTATTTTCCTCCTTTTGCCTTTATTGGATTCGGCACCTCATTGTATGTCATGGGAGCTAAATAGGCATATTATATGTTTTAACTCTAGGGATGGTGAACATTTGATCAGTTGCCATGCGTGTCATGTGTCTCTGATTTTATTTATTTTTTATTTATTTATTATTACATATGACAAGAAATATACATCATTTGCGAAAAAACCACAGGTAATTTAATTTAGACATACATTATTTTAATGGATCTGGGTTTGTCGCCTTTCATTTGTCGTATCCCCAGTAAACTAGGGTTTTGCCTGTATCTCACTGAGGATAAATGAGTCTGCATCTTCCCTTCCTCTCGTTAATAGTGACAGAGAATGGATTTGAAATGTAAATTGGCTATGTTAAGTACCCGATACTGATATGAATAACTTAAAAGCCTTTAATGTAAATTTTCGTTTCATTTATTTACTTTTTGAAATCGAACCCACAATAAAAATGCGATGTGTGTATTTTTATTGGCGTTCAAATATATTTGTAATATGTTGTCCAGAAATTAGATGTCTTAGAAATAAATGCCATTGCTAACTTCATTTCAAACGTGTTGAATGTAAGACGACCTCTGTGACCTAGTTGGTAATACGCTTGTTTCCCAACCCGAGGGTTACGGATTCGATTCCCGCTGGAACTAAGATTTTTTTAAATATGATTTCAGTCTGGTTTTCACTTAAGGCTACTGTAAAATATTTCTAGTTGGTTGAAAAAGATAGTCACGTGGCAATAAGCTCGCCAGGTAGTACTTTACATAATGAAAGTTTGATCCAAAATTATACAAAACTATAAATAACGTGTCATTTTGAAGATGAACACAAATAAATAGATTTTTTGTGCTTCATGCTTTTTATTTTCACTGAAATTCTTCGCAACTCTTCTATCATCTAAGAAAATACTACCCATGCGTCAACTTGCTCTGGTCTTGCATTACTCATCCATATATCACCGTATGAAGGGCATTAAGTTATAATACTAAGTTATTAAGAAATAATATCAATGAAGTTACGATAATGTACGCCACTGGCGGCTAGAGTAGGAAGTAATTAGAAGTGACGTAGGAGTTAGCTGCGAGACGGATAAACTCCACCTGAGCGCTATTTATTGCTCCGCGCCACACCTGGCTGCAGAGACGGACTAACACTTTATTACAATTACTTCTTACATGGGATTTTACTCAAAACTGAAAAAAACATTTAATGATTTTTCCTAACATAGCACTAAAGTCCCCAAATTTCCAGCCTTAACATGTTAGAGTGTGTACGGACAAATACCACGCTTCCGTATGGTTAGGCGATGTAACATTTCAAATTTGATACCTCTGCCCTCATTAGATGTCAACTAGAGGCGAAATCAGACGTGTCGTTACGTTATATTCTACAATATTAAAAATTGAACATTTTGCGATTATCAAATCTATAAAATGATGGGTAAAAACCGGCAGAATTAAATGGCATTTAAATATGGCAGTATTTTAAAAGAAACACGATAGCCGCGCGATATTTAAATTTTGACATTTCAGCAAATAACAAAACAACACTTCTTCTATTGGCTCTAGTTGACGTACCGATGGTATTGGTATCAAATCTATAACATCGTCTGACTATGCAATGGGAATGACCGGCGTGGTATCTGTTCATACACGCTCTAGCTTGTTAAGGTTGGAAACATTTGAACCTAAGTGGTATATTTGTTAGGCAGCTGCAAAGGAACCATCATCAAATGAGATTTATCAAATCTCACGAGCGACTGTAGATCGGACTCCTTGCATCGTTTATGTGTGTTTAGACGAGTATGTGAATATCACGGGTGTATGTCAGCTCTTTCAAAACAGGCAATGAACTTAGTTACATGGCTAATGTAGGCAACAATGCTTAAAAATAAATTATGTAAACACATTAAAGTAATAAAAATACGCCTGTTGAAAAGAAAGCCGGCTACTTTTGAAGTACTATATTAACAATGTTTGATATATAAGAGTATAAACAAAGTAGGCCAAGTGATTAGCATGATCTCTAGGATAGACTTATCAGAACATTATGGCGCACTGTTCCGCCAGCACTCGCACTTTGCATACATAATGTAATTTGCCTAATGCCGTTAATTCGAAAATGAAATAAAACATTTTGTGACCGTGAAGTGAAAATGAAACACAAAACATACTCGTATATACAGAAGTATTGTTTTAATTTTTTAAATAAATTATGCTGTCAAAATAAATACATTTACAAAAAAAAAGTTGTAATTGGTCTTTGCAATTACGATATCTAATAAAGTCGCGGGGTGCCTATCGGTGGTGTGGGTGGACGTTTTCATTGAAGCTTTAAAGATATTTTTTTTTTGTGTTTTACTTTGTTTTTCGAGGGGCACCGTCTGTACCTTCTCACTGGGTGATGTTATTGTTAAAGCAGGAAGAAGTTGTTTGGTGCGACAGGCAAGGATTTTTGCTAGTTTCTCTTCGTAATGAGAGTATATTAATAAAATATTAAATCTTCACAGTTCTATTCACAGTTAAGTCCGATCCTGTGAAACAAGACCTCAGTGGAAATTACATGAGGATTATCTCAAAATGATAATTTATGACGCTCAATTGCATTAGAATGTCCTTTCGGAATAGTCCTGACACATATATAATCCATTGTACACACTTCCTTGTACGTTTTGTTGAAAAAAATATGTAATTCGATTATTTTTCATGTAATATCTGATAGTATTGATGATACTGGATAATTGTTAAAGTAATATCTTATATACGAGTATAAAATAAGAACACGGTTACTCTGTTTTATTCATTAATAAAGTGGAATAAAACAAAATAACCGTGTTTTGATTTAATATTAATTATGGATTTCCACAAAGTGACGTCAGAGTTATTTAAACAAGTATTTAATAAATTATTTATGCTAAGGAAAGCTGAAGCTGTGAGAAAATGAGCTTTAAGATGGTTCGGCAATGTAGAAAAATTTATATTAAATATCATCATACTTCTCTTCAGTGACATAGCGTGTTTCCTCGTTCACCTCTCCTATCTTCTTATCGCAGATAAAATTAAACGTAAATACATAATATCACGCCATTTCCCTGTCGAGGGAGGCAGAAAGGACAGAACCCCGTACTTTCATATTTATACACACGTTATTAGTCTCTTCTACACCCATACAACTTTTACGTTTCCTTTTTTCAGAATATCATTCACTTGATCCCTTTATTTGGTCTTCCTCTCACACGCCTTTCACTCACATTTTTACGCCATATATATGTTTTATTAATATTTCTTCAATCATTCGTTACTCATGCCCAAACCATCTCAGTGTGCTCTTCTTCAACTTCCTTAACATCATCAGGTCACATTCATCCCTAATCACTTCATTCCGCAATCTGTCATTTATTATCACCCTAAGTGCATATTATTATATTCCATATTTGAGGTGCATTCCGTATTATGTATTTATTGTATTTTATTACATTTTCGTTGTATACAGTACAACCTGACGTTCTTTTTGCCATGTGGCAATATCTACCAACCAACCAGAAATATGTTAAAGAGGCCTTAAATGAAAACCCTTTAAAATATCTAGGTCCTAACGGGAATCGAACTCACAATCTCCGGGTTGGGGGACAAGCGGTTTATCAACTAAGCCATGGAGATAATTCTGTCATAAATTATTACGTATTCATCTCAATGTACGCATTACTAAAGCATTTTTTTAGCTCCTCTTGGTCTTTTCCACATTCATATATCACTCCCATACATCAAAGTTGCCACCAAAATACTATTGTGGATTATCTTAGTCGATTGTTATGCTATCCGGTTCGAGTATATGTTTTAGTGCTCCATTGACTTTATTTTTTATCGCTACAAGTTGTTTGATATTCTTTTTAACTGTTCCATCACCCGAGAAAATACTACCCAAATAGCATAATTCCACAACTTACTCCAACGTTCCATTATTCCTCCATGTATCATATTTATTTTTCCTCTCACAATTAACAATGCCTGTTTGAGCATAACCTTGTCCATTATCAGAAAGATACGTAATATTTTCGCCGTGATAAGAGGGGATGGCGGGACATTTAAGGATATTATACAAAACCTTTAATTATTCATCCATATATCGTATTTATTTTTCCTCTCACATTAAAAAATATCTGTTTGAGCATAACCATGTCCTTGAACGGAAAGACACGTAATATTTTCGCCCTGATAAGACGGGACGGCGGGATATTTAAGGATATTATACAAAATCTTTCATTATTCATCCATATGTCGTATTTGTTTTTCCTCTCACACTTTCAAATATTATTATGTTTTGGATTTTGCAGCATTCATTGTCAGATCTTCCCATCTCTCATACAATTTACATACTTATTAAACTCTGCAATTCATCTTCACTGTCCGCCAACATTACCAGGTCATCCGCATACGTTCCCATTCGACATTTGTATGCCACTTATTGACCTTTATAAAGGATGTTTCAAATTGAGCGAGTTTTTTCAATTCTTGGATAAAACACAGATGCCGTCGAGAACTTGCTTGGGTCTTGTGATTTTTGAGAAGTGTAATGTATGACGTTTATAAAAATGGAGTCGTATACAATACAACAATGTGTTCAACTTGTTGAATTATTTTATGTATTTTACGTTCAACTTGTTGAATTATTTTATGTATTTATTTTATGTATCTCTGGAAACGGTGATGGCCACCAAGATGATGCGATCTGACACCGTTGGACTATTTTCTCTGAGGTTACGTGAAAAGCCGGGTCTATAAGAATAACCCCCGATCAATTCCTGAGCTGAAGAACATAATTATTTGCGTTATTGGTGAGTTAGAACCGCAATTATGCCAAAATGTCATCGAAAATTTTGACAAAAGAGGGGGCATCTGTGGAACTGCAAGAGGTGGACATTTGGTGGATATTGTTTTTTATGTTCAAATGTCATACATTATACTTCAATGACCAATAAAAAGTTTTTTGAAATCAAAGCAAATTGTGTGTTTTATTCAAGAATAAAAAAAAATAAAATAAAAAAACCGCTCAATTTGAAAGACCCTTTACCAGGTAATCCGCATATGTACGTTCCCATTCGACATTTGTATGCCCCTTATTGACCTTTATAGTTTCTTCACACATGTATCTCTTGTATATAAATCTTAAACAACCAGTCTATATTGAAATAATCAAATGATAATATTCATTATGTAAAGTTCAAATATACCATAATTTTTTATCCTACACTGGTGATAAAATTGTTAGTTTAAAATTTGGTTAGTTGGAAGCGACTTTAGGTAAAACAACCCGCAAAATTGTACAATGTATAATTAATTGTTTATATAAATAAATTAACTATGAAATATTTACAAAAATATGAGGAGTATACAAAGTACGAGAAGTTTGAGAAAGATCTATAAAAACGTGGCTTGATAAAATTAATCACATTGTGAAAGAGAGAAATGTAAAAAGCCTTTGTCAGAGGAAAGTAGGCATGAGGGTGAGACTTGGACTATCCCCGAACGTTTGGCGAGATCGAGAAAGATGGAGGATAACGGTCCAAATCGTTTAGCGAGATCGAGAAAGATGGAGGATAAGGGTCAAAATCGTTTGGCGAGATCGAGAAAGATGGAGGATAAGGGACCAAATCGTTTGGCGAGATTGAGAAAGATGGAGGATAAGAGTCCAAATCGTTTGGCGAGATCGAGAAAGATGGAAGATAAGGGTCAAAATCGTTTGGCGAGATCGAGAAAGATGGAGGATAAGGGCCCAAATCGTTTGGCGAGATCGATAAATATGGAGGATAAGGGTCCAAATCGTTTGGCGAGATCGAGATAGATGGAGGATAAGGGTCCAAATCGTTTGGCGAGATCGAGAAAGATGGAAGATAAGGGTCCAAATCGTTTGGCGAGATCGAGAAAGATGGAGGATAAGGGTCCAAATCGTTTGGTTGGATCGAGAAAGATGGAGGATAAGGGTCCAAATCGTTTGTCGAGATCGAGAAAGATGGAAGATAAGGGTTCAAATCGTTTGGCGAGATCGAGAAAGATGGAAGATAAGGGTCCAAATTGTTTAGCGAGATCGAGAAAGATGGAGGATAACAGTCCAAACAGCCGACCCTAAAAGAAGAAGTCAGCATGAGGAGGTGTATGGGCGTGGCAGAAGCGAAAGATGTGTGGCTAGATAGAATGAAATGGAGATCTCTTCTTTCTACATATCTGATAAATCTTGAAAATTGATTCCATAGTCGCGCCAAGTGAACCGCAAATGAAGATGCGTAAAATGTGACGTGATGTGGTGATATGCAAAGGAGTCTCTTATTGCCTGATCGAACAGAACATCGGGATTCTGAAAGAAATTGGAATATTTAGATTAGAGTATTATGAAATATTTTTCACTGTGTCGCCTTCTGTTATCCCTTGACATATTGCTTCACGGTTATCTGTCAAGTTTCCAAGTTAACGTCACGTTTTTAAATATCATTTGCTTTTTTTAGTCGATAGCCTCGAAAAAACATTTAAATTTATAATTCAAATATATCATATAATAATACCATTGCTATCGTTTATCACCTTGATACTCCATTTTCGTTTCATGATTTTTTTTGTATCTGGCAGTTGTCTATTTTGTCTATTGGTGTGTATTTAGTAAAAACAATAATAATAAAACTCTCCGAAAGGGCGCTCATACTTGATATTTGAACCCACTATTATTGAGTGATTTAAAATATTACGAAAAATAAAATAAATTGAGTGTCAAGATAGGAAGGTGGTTTCTGCGGCCATCAGATAAGTAACTTCCGTACATGTGCTTTTAAAAAGATATTTCTATACGTATGGTATACAGGGTTGGCTTTTGGGTTTAAATAACTGGCTAATAAATTGAAAGAAAACAAATTGCTGTTTAAGAACACTTCTACTTTATTTTTTAAATTACGAAATTATAATTACTTTATAGATATGGGAACACTGCATACGAAAACAGAAGTAAACATTTTGAATTGGCTCCAGATCTCAAGAAAATATGGACGTTTCTATAATTGAATGCGTCGTTGCTAGGCATGTCGTCGTTACTAGGCATCGAGTTTTTGTTTCTTTATTATTTTTTTCTTTCTCTTCTTTAAACGAGTGACCTGTTCCATATCAGACAACTCACCGGTCGCATCGTATGTACCGGATCCGATGGCACACCTGAAGTGAGACGATCAAAGCACAACGGTACATTTCCCCCCTTTTTTTTTAAAAGAATAGATATGATCGAATTCAAAGATATTCTTATACCCCCGAATACTAAGCGGAAAAAATGCCCGTGTCATTCGAGAGAAGTAGCATAGCGTGGGGATCGAACAGGCGACCTTCCGCACGGAAGTTCACTGCGTTACCACGCGGCCATGCAATACATTGAAAGTAGAGCATATATTAAAGTGAACGGTACCTTGATTGAGTGGTCTATTATTTCAACAAGGGTTAAACAAGAATGCGTTATATCACCTAGGTTGTTAAATATTTACATAAATTCATGTGTGAGTGAACTACAGAGGTCAATAGGTGGCATACAAATGTCGAATGGGAATGTATGCTGATTAGTTGTATGCTAATGAAATAGTAATGTTAGTAGATAATGAAGATAAATTACAAGTACGATAATTAATTGTATGAAATGGGAGTAGAATGCGTGGTAGAGGAAGAATGAGGAAAGTATGGTTGTGTCCAGTGAGTGATATTTTAAAGAAGGAAACTTAAGTCAGATTTATCATACAAGTTGTATGAGAAGGTGTATGGATGTAGAAGAGAAGAAGATTTTGTCGAGATAGGAAAGTATAACAATCTGTTATATCTAGTTACCCCGACAGGGAAATGGCGTGATGGTTTGTATGTATATGTAGATGTTCCTTATACACCAGATTTGGACAAACCAAGGCCCGCGGGCCATATACTCCCATCTCCTATTTTAACGTGACTCACAAGCTATAATGTTCCAACCTTCGTACTCTGGTTGTTAAGACACTTGTCTTCAGCCCGGGGTTGCGGGTTCGATTCCCCATAGTCTGGTTTCACTTAAGGCTTCTTAAACTTATTTTTGGTTTGTTTGATGAGATTGCTACATGGCAATAAGCCCGCCAGGTTATACAGTATACAATAACATTGTAATAGTTTTGTCAGCAGCTTAACAGTTCGAGTTTGAGCTACGCAAGTGGGCGCCTCAGGCTCGATTCCTGGCGGATTTGCTTTCGAGCTAGTTTTACTCTTATACCATTTTAGATTCGAATTGAAGCATTCAAACATTGCAACCTTATTTCTAGGTTGAGCTAGTTAGGAAGCCTCTTGGGGTGATTGTAACGGCAAGGAAACAACGCTTTACAAAATTATCTTATAAAAAAATACAACACGTACAATAAAATGTAACTACACTTTTTTAACCTATGTAGCCATATGTAATGCACAACCGTCTATATTGTCATGAATTTATATAAACTTAAGCCGCACGCATCATAAACTATCACACTTAACCGTGTTCACGTTTGTTTATTATACTTGTGTATAGGTATATATTTTAAAGATTTGCAGACGATATCGTTATATTCTCACAAAACCCGAATGATCTTCAGCACCAACTGCAAGAATTGGCAGAGGTCAGCAAAGTAGTTGGTTTAAAAATGAATATTTCAAAAACCAAATATATGATGAACGGCTTTGCTACCCCAAAACCAATAAACATAGATGGAAAGCCGCTAGAACTTGTCCAGGAATATGTGTATCTGGGCCAACTTATTTCCTTTGTAGGTGGCATATCGGAGAAAATAGCACGAAGGACAAAACTGGCGTGGAGCTCATTTGGACGTTTGAACAACATCTTCAAAAGTAATCTCCCAATATCCTTGAAGCGAAGGGTCTACAACCAGTGCATTCTTCCAGTACTTACGTATGGCTGCGAGACATGGAAGCTCACAGTAAAGAACACGCAAAAGCTCCAGACCGCACAAAGGGGCATGGAGAGATGCATGTTAGGATATACTAAAAAAGACCGTAAACGAAACACCTGGATTCGCAATATAACAAAGGTAGAAGACGTTATAAAGGTGTGCAAAAGAATGAAGTGGCAATGGGCCGGACATGTAGCCAGAATGTCAGACTCCCGATGGACATCCGAAATAATCCAATGGTATCCAAGAGGCATAAAGAGGCCTAGAAGAAGACCGAAGGTACGCTGGATGGACGAAATCAGGAAGCATGACAGCATCACGTGGCATCGGCGAGCAAAGGACCGAACTGTTTGGAGTCAACTTGGGGAGACCTTCATCCAGCAGTGGATCGACCCTGGTTGACAATGATGATGATATATTTTAAAATTAATTACATGTGAAATTTAATTGATAGCCTGTTTTTATATTTAATTTCTGGATGGGGCCCTTCAGCCATATTTATCCAGGCCTACTGTATACGATGTTTTTATTTAGTGGTCAGTGTGCAGGATAAGTGGAAAAGAGTCTGCGCACTACTTTAATTGGTCCTTTCCTTGTCTTCACCTCACTCGCAGCAAACTCAGTCGAATAAGAAAAGATAGTATGAGCAGTCAGTCTCAAACGAGGCTCTCAGAACATCTTGGATGTGCGATGTCTGTATTTCGAGTGTGCAAATCGAGGATATATATTTTTTATAATTTAATGCCCAAATTGAGGTATTCGACGACCTTCGCCAGGCAAAGTACACCAGTTCGAACTCCGCGGTGTGTTACTACCCTCGAATGACAAAGGCATTTTTTCCGCCCAGTATTCAAGAGTATAAGGATACCTATGAATTCAGTTATAGATATTCTTTAAAAAAAAAAGGAAAAATATGCCGGTGTGCTCCAATCATCTCACTTCGGTATGCCATCGGATCCAGTGCAGTGGCGTGGTTGGTGAGTTTGCTGATGTGCAACGACTCACTCACTTAAAGAAGAAAAAAGAAACAAAAACTCCAAGGCACAACTTCATTTTCCAAATGAATTGACGTTGGAATTGAAAGGGGATCTTCGACTGTGAGGTTCATCAACGACGACGAACCCAATCATATCAATCTTTGTACAAGAATCAATGTACAAGAAAAAAATTATTATCAAAAGTCTAAATATGATATTATCACAACAGTAACAATGTTAATCATGCTTCCCTGTGAAGTGAATCAGTTTACTTAGAAAGTTTTTTAAGGAGTTCAACCCTCAATTTATCCATCGAGATATGTTATAGACATCGATTAAAAATTTATTCAACAAGGTAATGCTCTTAACAGTTCCAACTGTAAATACAGCAATAAATAATTGTCCGGCACTTTAAACAAACTTTTATCAATCACCAAATGTGATTGATAAAAGTACCGGGTTTTCTATTTTTCTTTAATAACAAATTTGTACATACATGTATATTAACGAGTGCTTAAATATCTTCAAACGCTCAAGGAGTAATATCCGAGGATACCCATTCAAAAATATAGGAAAAAACCATGGGTAAAATTCTTGTTATAAAGAGGTGTCGCAGAAATCTCTTTTGTACTCCCTCGACTATCAGGGAATTGTGCACCTCTCCAATTGCATATGATTTAGCCGCACTCTAATCTACTGCAAACCAGTGAATTATACATGGATCTCAAAACAGCGCCACCATCAAATGCCCAAGAAACTCTTATCCGAAATCCCAGAACTTTAGTGACTGTCAATATGATACACTAAATGTATATTTACTGTTGAACATAACGCCAAGGTCTTTGATAGTGTCGACATACACGATGGGCTGATTATCAAAGTAACTAAGTACTGCTGGGTGTCAGCTCTTGAAAAGTAATGAGCTTGCATTTAGGAATGTTGAAGGTCAACTTCTTGGTCTCTCTCTACTTCCAAATACCCTTCAAATCAATCTGGAGTTCCATAAAGTCTTGGAGAGATTCATACATACATTCAATCACAACATTTCCCTGTCGGGTTAAGCAGAGAGAACAAAGCGCCAGAGTTTGCTGTCTTGACATATTCATACACATTTTAATAGAATTTCTACGATTTATTTGACTTTTTCAATTTTTTTATTTAATTTGGCGAGTTTATTACCATGTGGCAATCTCTTCTAATCAACCACAAATATTTTTTAATGAGCCGTAAGTGAAAATCAGACTGGAATCCCATTTAAAAAGAAATCTGGGTTCCAGCGGGATTCACCCGCAACCTCCGAATCGGCAAACAAGTATCTTACCACCAGGCCACGGAGTTCCCCCTTTTCAAAATATCATTAACTCAATTCATCCAAATTTTCGTTGGTCTTCCTCTCACATATCTTCCATTCACATTTGCAATATATCATACATCTGTTTTATTAGTCATTCTTCCTTCATTCATTTTTCATACCCAAATCATCTAAGCGTGCTCTTCTTCATTTCACTCAACACATCAGCCTTAAGTTCACATTCATTTCAAATCACGTGTCCCATTGACTGCTTTCTCTACTTCACGCCGTTTGATATTCCTTTTAACTCCAATTCCTTGACTTACTCCTAGTTTTTATTATTCATCCATATATCGCATTTACTTTTCCTTGGAGAGGAACAATTTCTTTAAACATTTTTTAAGTCATCAATTAATTTACGAGTAGGTACTTGGAATGCCTGATGACTAGACCGAGAGTTGAACGAGTTCAAAAGAAATTTCTGCAACACCTTTATCCCAAAGAGTATGGATTTTACCTATGGACGTATCTCACGCTTTTTTAATAGGCGTGCTTGGATATTTCTCCTCACGCATTAGAATAGATATACGCGCATGTTTATATATGCATATAAAAATTACTAACGGGAAAAATAGCAAACCCTTTGTTGATTCATAGACTTTTGGTTTATGTAACGGGTAATTATTTACGCGATCGTGAATTAAGATTGTTTTTAGTGCCGTATTTATTAACTAAGCTCTTAAGGGCATCACCACTCACACACGGAATGCCCTTGTTGAACGAATTTTCTTATATCGATCTCTTCCACATCTCGGTGGATAAATTGAGAATTAAACTCATTACTAAACTTTGTAGGTATAAAACAGAGTCGCTTCACAGGGTAACATTAGTAACATTGTTTATATTGTCATTATGATACAATATATTTAATTAAACTTTATGTATTTTTTTTCATATTTGATACGGTTGGATTAAACCTGCATCAAATTGAAAATAATATAAATAAATATGTGTCTGTGTGATCACAGGAAAAAATATAGCTTAATACAACTGCATGCGTATTAGAGGAAATGCTATGTTACGTCTGCATCGTTTTTCATAGACGGATAGCTGCTATATAAAACGTATTTATAATACGAAATCTGGCCCTGTTGGGTCTTGACTAATTTTGGGACACCTCTGCAATTCAACATTGAGAACTGCCGGTGTCAATGCTCCGCATCGAAGTATTTTTATTCGATTGTCGATTGGTGAAGATTGCGCCACACCGAAGTGGCAGTACGATTGAGGTGGCGACGTTAAAAACGTGATGGAATTGGGAGTCACGCGACCTGCTCTATTGATCTGTGTCACATTTACTTCCTATTTTACTCTGCTCTATAATATTTTTATATGCCGTTTTATTAATTGACACATGCTGCACACCAGAGATATATGATTAACACGTGCTGCACACCAGAGGCGATAGGATGAACACATTCTGCACACCAGAAGCGAAAGGATGAACAAAAATTAACTTATTTTTTGGCGAACTCCTGTGACCACTTCTTGGCGACCTTTGTGGCTTAATAGGTACGACAACTGTCCTCCAGCCTGGAAATTACGGGTTTAATTCCCATTGGCAGTTTTTTTTAAATTACATTTTTCTGGTTGGTAGAAATTATTGATAAATAGTAATAAACCCACTAGATTTTGTTTACACTTAAAATGTAATACGAGTACAACCCAGGTTGGTAAAACTCTTGTCTTCCACTTAGCAGGTGTCAAAAAAGTATGTAAAAAGTCTTTCCGGCATTGGCTGCAAATTTGTGTCTGAAAGGAAAGGGCATATTCCGTTTTATGGTATTCTATAGGTAAGTTACCTTTTTTTTCGGACGAGTTGCATCAATTCACACGAACGAATTGCATTCGGACGAATTACATCAAGCGCAAACATTCGCTCCCCTGATGATGAGGGGAAAGCTTTGAAACCGGTAGGGTTATACCGTTACAAAAAGTGGAATAAACAGTGTTTGATAAAAACAAATTACTATGTATTGAATTTAAACATCCACAATGTTAATGCTTTAACTATAAATAATATATGTTAATACAATAGTTGAGATAAATGATAAAATAGAAATTTTATGGAAAATAATGAGGGTGGGAGCTGTATTGGCGTTAAGGACGAGAAATATTTATAGGTAAATAATACTTCAATGTCTTTAAACCTTCACAATGTTAATGCCTTAACTATGAATAAAATATAATCAATACTTTCTTAGTCTTAAGTAACTTATAAATAGATACATGCAGATGCAATAAATAAATACAATTAAAGAAACAACAATAATTAACTACAATATATGCAAATATTTAGAACCCTCTGTATACTTATTGTCTGCCTTAGAACAGGTATTTATGCCTAGTTAAGTGGAGAGTGAAACAAAATCTAATTCAATCATTAAATTTCACTCTTATCGCTTCATCATATACATAAATGTAAATGAGTACAGGGGATACTTGAGAATTTAAATCATTATGGTGTCTGCAGATAAATGTCGGTATAAATTATTTGCTAATTTGTGGTAAATGACAACTAATTCAATAGCTTTCCATAATTTATTAAGGAGATAAATATCCGCGTCCCGTTGATACAGGTGCCCGCAGTCAAGTATTCACATACATACATCATAGATGAGCTGTGAGGGTTGCAACCCATTGTGACGTGTCTTCTCTGGGGGTGGCGGTCAAAGGGCAGAGTTACGAGTATGGAATATTTGGGGAGAAATGAATCAAAAGACTGTAGCGATCCTTACTCCCTGTGATCACAGCGCGAGCCGCTTGTTATTGTTTAGCGAGAACGAGACAGCAACATATCTTCTGCACCTTTCTACATACACTCAAAATCATATAAATACGGGACGTGTTACAATAAATATTGTTTAGCGAGAACGAGACAGCGACATATCTTCTGCGCCTTTCTACACACATTCAAAATTGTATAAATATAAGACGTGTAACAATAAATGACCATTCCATATTCGGATTACAAACTACCAGTTTTATTTAAACGACGCTCATCCTCGTCATCTCCCATTTCGGGACAACCGTCTCCAAAAGACCAACAGACGAGGGATAAAATGAAAGATACAAGTTTACATATAGTGTGCTTGATGGGGATAAAGAAAACGGAATGTGGGCTTGAAGAGGTACTAAGAATGGATGTTGAAGAGGTGAAGGATGTGTGTTTCGAGATTGGAAAGTCTCGTACTCTGTCCTCTCTGCCTACCCCAACAAGAAAATGGCGTGATGTTAATCAATGTTTAGCGAAATACTAATTTAATCGATTTAATAATAATTTGTAATATCTCGTTTGTTGATAGAAAACAAAACAATTTAAAAATAAATATATACGTTAATAAAGTTTTTACATCATAAACACCATCACTTTAATTTCCTGTTGGTGTAGATATAGGACAGATCGCCAAAATTTCCTATCTCGACACACATATTTCCCCTCTTCCACATTCATACAGCTCCCACGATTTATCTTATCTAATTAATTTTTCTCTAGCTCAGGTTTTACATGATTTACTTTATTCATTTACTTATTTATTATTTAGTGTACATGGGTCTACATAGTAGATTTGGCGTGCTTATTACTTTACAGCAATTTCTTTCAAGCACATAGCATCACTTTGTTCAACAAAAAGATAGCTATATTAACCGTTTTACTGCTGGATATTTTTTTCAACACTATAAACCGTCTATATATAGACTCACAGCACTCTAATGGTTAAGGGCCACTCCCATTGAGTGTGATAGAGGAGAATTTGGATTGCTAAGCCCGCAAAATAATGTTTCATCATTGTCATGTTTGATATGATTTATATAAAAAAACCAAGGTAAATCAGATGTTATTAAAATATTAGAGCTTATCTTGTACGATCCAGCCCCCCACCCTCCAATAAAGTATCACATTTTTTATTTCAATATATTGGAGCAATTTTACGCCGCCAAAATAATAAAATAATGACTTTAAACTTAAATGACAGGAAATTAAGCCCTTAATCTTCCTGTCTGGCTGTCTGGCGCGATGAGTCTTAATGATGAGTCGAGTCAGGCTCACTAGTGTTCAGAATATGGGTCTTAGGAGGCGCAACATGAATCTAGTCTTAAATTTTGACGGTCAGAAGTACTACTTGAAATAGTAGTAATGATACAATAATACTTTATATGGCACTATTTAGAGTGTATATTCTTCCCAAGGGTGCTCTAACTTGGGTATCGAACCCACTATTGTAGAAAGATTGAAAATAAAAAAAGTTAAGTGTAACGAAAAAAAGGTGGTAACTGGGCTCATTAGATTTGATACATTCCCGTATCTGTATATGTTTAGAAAATCGTAAAAAACTTACCAAAGAAATATGAAATAAATAATAATCTTTATAGGTCTTTCGATATGTAATTATAACATATTCGGATTTATGTAAAGTGTACGTGTGTAGTGTTTATATGTATAATTATAAATTTTGTCAACACATCCCAAGATTATTGTTGTATTCAAATGCATCGTGAAACTGTTCACTACACTTTTTCAACCTTTTTTCAACCACGTCATTTTTTTACCAGATTATAATGCATTTCAGTTTCGTTGTATATACTGCAACCTGACGGGCTTATTTCCATTTGACAATCCTTTAAAATCAACCAAAAAAGATGTTAAACATGTAAAAAAAATTAAATCTGGATTTCAGCGGGTATCGAACACACAACCCCCGATTTGGAAGTTAGGCGTCTTACCAACTAGGTCACGGCGGTCGTTAGGACAAAATTTGCATTGCTTACTTCATTCTAAACGTACTGAATGTGTATTATTATGAAAGGTAATAGTTAAGCGCATTTTTCGGACATTGTTTAATTCAAATTACTTGAGCGGGTTTTTGGCCCTATTTTGAAGATGGAACAGAACAAGTAGCTTTTTTAGGACTTGTTACTTTTTTATTACCACAAAGGAAAAAAATCGATACAAATTAAAAAATATGTGTTGCATATAGCGACGATGTAGTAATCGATTGTGTGTCAAATGTGGTTTAAAAAATCTGTCAAGCTTATACGACACTCGAAGATGCTATCCACTCTGGAATGCCTATAACCAACCACTGATGACGACCAAATCAAGGCTTTGATCGATAATCTCTAGCATTCTATGACACGAGAGATTTTTCAGCCACTGACAATATTGAAAACCATTGTCCACGAGTATTTGGTATAATATTGCATTTGAATTTGACCTAAACATACAAAATTGCTTTCCGCACAATCCAATATTTATTCCGTAATTTCGCATATTCACTTATGTTAACGTATAGTGACCTGAATTATTTAAACGGTTCAGAAAAAAATATTTGTTTATTGAAGATAATAAAGTATTAATGAAGATTTTTTTCCAAATTTACTGCATTGGCAAATAATAATCTTTATAGGTCTTTCGATATGTAATTATAACATATTCGGTTTTATGTAAAGTGTACGTGTGTAGTATTTATATGTATAATTATAAATTTTGTCAACACATCCCAAGATTATTGTTGTATTCAAATGCATCCTGAAGCTGTTCACGCCAACCGTATCTCTAAAATTAAAAGGTAAACGTTGTAAATTTGATAAAACCTCCCAAAATTATTGTTGTTGTATTCAAATGCTTCCTGAAGTTGTTCACACCGACCGTATCTCTAAAATTAAAAGGTAAACTTTGTAAATTTGATAAGATCTCACAAAATTATTGTTGTTGTATTCAAATGCTTCCTGAAGCTGTTCACGCCGACCGTATCTCTAAAATTAAAAGGTAAACTTTGTAAATTTGATAAGATCTCCCAAAATTATTGTTGTTGTATTCAAATGCTACCTGAAGTTGTACACGCCAACTGTATCTTTAAAATTAAAAGGTAAACTTTGTAAATTTGATAAAATCTCTAACACTAAAAGTCAAACTTTGTAATGTTGTTAATAAACTAGGGGGTTTCTTAATATATCCACTGTAGTTTTTTTCAAGTAAACTGTTAAACATACTGCTAGAATTAATTATACTAAATTTTGAAGAAATCGATGTGATGAATATCAGAATATTTACGAATACACGAAATTTTTCAACGCTACGTTACACGTAACGTTGAAAAGTTGCCACCATAGCTGAGTGTTTTTTATTAATATTACTATACTATCTTACTTATCAATTCAATAAGGCAGGGTTTTAAGGCAGAAAAAGACGACAAGAAAATTTGCTTCTGTCCTCATTACCTACCTCAACGAGGACTTAGAGTGGCAATTTGTTTGTTAGTAGTTATATCTGCAACCAATGTATTTATATGCATAACCATAGAAGAAATTTATGCCGATTTGAATGCATACTTTATGAAATATCGGATATTTTCACAATGTATTAAATTTGTTAACCTGAAAAGTCGATAACTTGTCGGATGACATTGTTGCAATGGAACAGGTTGAAGACTGAAGAATACATAAAACGAGTGTTCAAATAGTTGAAAAGCTTTTTATTCACTCAATCGTATGGTGGTCTTCAGCGTATCCGCATTGGTGAGCTTAGGCATAAGATAGCTTTAGGAGATTATATTGTCTTCACTTTGACAATATTGTATTCACTTTGACAACATTAGGGTACAATATTGTCTTGACTTTTACACCATTGAGGGACCATATTGTCTTCACTTTGACAATATTGTATTCACTTTGACAACATTAGGGTACAATATTGTCTCGACTTTTACACCATTGAGGGACCATATTGTCTTCACTTTGACAATATTGTATTCACTTTGACAACATTAGGGGACAATATTGTCTTGACTTTTACATCATTCAGGGACCATATTGTCTTCACTTTGACAACATTGGAGGCAATATGTTAGGCTTTGCCCGGCCTTTATATATCACAGTAACAATGAATAAAAATAGAAACTATCATATCAATATTTCTAAAAACACAACTATAAATTACGTACACGTATATACCTTTATGAATATTGTGCATTAACATGCCAGTGGATACCACAACACGGAAAGTAAAAAAAAAAGAATCAACTACAATTAATTGAATTCAATCAACAATACAAGACATAGTAAAGTAGGAAAAAATAAAATCTATATCACAATGGCAACGAGAATATTAAATTATAGGATGAATTACAAAAAAGAATGACTTAATATAAAACGTAATAACCAGTTTCTCAGTTAAACTTTAAGATCGAAGAATTGCCAGAGAAAGACTGAAGGATTTTATATTTTATTTATTCATACATGACAAGAAATCTGTAAATACACAATTTGCAAAAAAAAACAACAGGTAATTTAATTTGGACACACAATTTTAATGGATTTGGGTTTGTTGCCCTTCATTTGTCGTGTGCCCAGTAAATTAGGCTTTTGCCTGTATCTCACTGAGGACAGTTGAATGATGAAGTATTTTTATTTTATTAATAAAATTTAAAGAAAATAAAACACTTTTAATATTAAACAAACTCCACAAAACGTAACAAAATTGTATATTTTATTTGTATAAAATAACAATAAACCAATAAAAACAGCTAAAATGCGTTGTCCTTGCATACAAAGTATCAGCAACAAGTATCAAGTAGCAAATAATAAGTATCGCGAGTGTTCCGGCCTTCGGTGTAAGCCCTCCCGGGCCAGTTGCCAGTCGAATGTATATGTGTAATGTACATAATAAGATAGTGGCCGTGCTAGTCGTCTGTATTTGTACCGGCTACGTAGTCGTCGCTCTCGGCTCGACCGTGTCATTCAACTTTTAACCCAGTAAACTCGCGCGAGTTCGTTCACCTACTGCGAGTGGCGATGGGACATTGACCCCCGCCGGAGCGGGTAAAGTAGCTGACTTTGTCGAGAGAAGGAATCGAATGCGCTCTGAGAAGCGAGCCGCATGCGGAACTGTAGAGAGAAACGAATGATTTTTACTTGACTCTTACTATTTGACAAGATGTCAGGGCGAGTACTGTAGCATGCTTGTTTATTTATGAGTGCTTGTCAAATTACAAGTCTCGGGTAGATGAATAAATTAATAAATAAACAAAAAAAAAAACTGTTTTATTGATAGCAATATACGCGTAGTATGAACATACACATATATCATATTCTGAAATTGCATACATTTTATATTTCAAGATAATGGCGAGGAAAATACATTTAAGAGAGAAACAATTGAAAAGTCTTGCCTCATCGCATAAAAATCCCCCAGTCGAAATACACCCCCACCTGTACGAGGCGAGTCCGGTCGCGAGAGCATCAGATGTTTTTCAGCCCACGTCATTTTTTTTCCAGATTATAATGCATATCAGTTTCGTTGTATACACTGCAACCTGACGAGCTTATTTCCATTTGACAATCCTTTACAATCAACCAAAAAAGATGTTAAACATGTAGATTTTTTTAATCTGGATTTCAGCGGGTATCGAACACACAACCCCCGATTTGGAAGTTAGGCGTCTTACCAACTAGGTCACGGCGGTCGTTAGGACCAAATTTGCATTGCTTACTTCATTCTAAACGTACTGAAGTTATATTATTATGAAATATAATAGTTAAGCGCATTTTTCGGACATTGTATAATTCAAATTACTTGAGCGGGTTTTTGGCGTTATTTTGAAGATGGAACAGAACAAGTAGTTTTTTTAGGATTTAACACTTTTTTATTACCCCAAAGGAAAAAAATCGATACAAATTAAAAAATATGTGTTGCATATAGCGACGATGTAGTAATCGATTGTGTGTCAAATGTGGTTTAAAAAATCTGCCATGCTTATACGACACTCGAAGATTCTATCCACTCTGGAATGCCTATAACCACTGATGACGAACAAATCAAAGCTTTGATCGATAATCTCTAGCGTTCTATGACACGAGAGATTTTTCGCCACTGACAATATTGAAAACCATTGTCCACGAGTATTTGGTATAATTTTGCATTTGAATTTGACCTAAACATACAAAATTGCTTTCCGCACAATCCAATATTTATTCCGTAATTTCGCATATTCACTTATGTTAACCTATAGTGACCTATTATTGAAACGATTCAGAAAAAAATATTTGTTTATTGAAGATAATAAAGGATTAATTAAGATTTTTTTTCCAAATTTACTGCATTGGTACAATGGATTTATAGTATGCAAAAAAATATTATAAAATACACATTACCATAAGTATATAATTTTATAAAAAACGACCTTAAATGGTTGAGGCAATAAAAAATACATTTAAAAATATAAGGTATCCTCCGCTCGAGATACAACCTCACACTCGAAATACAACCCCACCAATAGGAGGTTGAGGCAAGTCACAAGGACGCCGGATTTTTTTCAGGCCGCACCCTTATACACGTAAACTTGATTGCAAAAAATTACCGATAGTAAATATGCAGTTGATTTTACTATAAACACAATCAATTTACAAATTTTAAGAAGTTGTTTATATGAAAATATATATTTTAAAAATTAAATGCATACATACTCTGTAGATTATTTATTCGTAAGGAAGAACGTGAACCATGATTAATGCAATAGGTAGAATAAAGAAGAACACGAGGCTGTAGTTAGGGCATGTAGTATAAAATGAGAGGTGCATGGCCACGCGGTAACGCACTGGACTTCCATGTGGAAGGTCGTCGGTTCGAACCACGCGCTGTGCTACTCCCCTCGAATGGCACAGGTATTTTTTCCGCCTGGTATTCGAAAGTATAAGGATACCTATGACTTCGGTCACATCTATTCGGTTAAAAAGCAAAGCAGTACAATAGTTTTTTTTTAGTGAGTGAGGTATTGCACACCAGCAAACTCACCGGCGACGACTGGATAAAGCTCCCGGAAAAGATAACACCTGGAGACCAACTGTATTGATCTACTTGGAGATCATTGAATATACTCCCAGCAGTAGTGGCTAGATGCAAGATTAACTTTCAAAAATGGAGTTTTTTTATTGAAAATATCATTGAATGTGACTATGGCAATATACAGGACTCACAACACATGCTAGTTTGTCGAATGTGACTATGAGAATATACAGGACTCACAACACATGCTAGTTTGTCGAATGTGACTATGAGAATATACAGGACTCACAACACATGCTAGTTTGTCGAATGTGACTGAGAATATACAGGACTCACAACACATGCTAGTTTGTCCGAAATTCGGGACTACGTGCTCCGGGCAGGACCTGATCGTTGTGAACAATGAGGCAGGGCTATCTCTGCTACCTCCTACTGGAAATACGTAACATAATTGATGATCTGGACAAGGAAATGAATGTAATTGATGGTCTGGACAAGGAAACGAATGTAATCGATGGTCTGGACAAGGAAATGAATGTATTTTTTTCTTCTGTTTTGTATATATGATATGTATAGTATATGGTACATATGATAAATGTTTCTTTTTCGTTTTGATTCCATGTTCAAGTTTTGATGTTTTTCTCTTTAGTTTTTGATTTTTATTGATTTTACAATACAGACTTTGACACTGCTTGGTTTAAGTATATACGTGTATGTTTTAGTGCCCCATTGACTTTTTTCCTTTCGCAACACGCCATTCGATAAACTCTTCCATCATCTGAGAAAATACTTCTCAAATCGCAGAATTCTTTAACTTGTTCCAATATTTCATTTTTCACCCATATATTGCATTTACTTTTCCATTCATACCTATCACCTTGACTTTGGATTAAACAAAAAGTGCTTTTATAAATTAATTTTACTTTTGTTATTTCTTATAAATACGTAACACTTGCATTGCACGCCCTAACACACTTGCTAGAATACCATAAATTATTATTATTGTTAAAATATGAAATGTTAACATGCGGAAACTCATTGCCCATGAATACAAGAAAACGTGCACCTAGAGAGATAGGTACACAGAATAGTGCCCACGCTGAGACTTGAATGTTTTGAATAGCAAAGTTTTACACATTCATTATGAAGCTTAATGGCCTTCTCGCTAAAGCCTTGATATTTATTTTTAATTCCTAAAATTATCATGCCGTGTATATATCACTATCATCGTCATCATTGTCAAGCAGGGTCGATCCACTGCTGAATGAAGGTCTCCCGAAGTTGACTTCAAATAGTTCAGTTCATTCCAATTTTTTTTTGCTCGTCGGTGCCATGTGATGTTGGCATGCTTCCTGGTTTTATTTATTCAGCATGCCTTCGGTCTTCTTCTGGACCTATTTATTTCTCTTGGGTACCATTGGATTATTTCGGATGTCCATCGGAAATCTGACATTCTGGCTACGTATCCTGCCCATTGCCACTTCATTTTCTTGCACACCTTTATTACGTCTTCTATGTTTGTTTTGTTGCGAATCGTTTACGGTCTCTATTAGTATATCCCAACATGCATATCTCCATGTTGCTTTGTGCGGTCTGGAGCTTTTGTGTGTTCTTTGCTCCATGAGTGTCCATGTCTCGCAGCCATACGTAAGTACTGAGAGAATACACTGGTTGTAGACCTTTCGCTTCAAAGATATTGAAAGATTACTTTTGAAGACGTTGTTCAAATGTCCAAATGGTAGTGTTGTCCTTCGTGCTATTTCCTCCGATATGCCACCTACAAAGGACGTAAGTTGGCCCAAATACACGTATTCCTGGACAAGTTCCAGCGGCTTTCCATCTACGATTATTGGTTTTAAGGTAGCAAAGCATTTGGTTTTTGATATATTCATTTTTAAACCAACTTCTTTACTGGCCTCTGCCAATTCCAGCAGTTGGTGCTGAAGATCATTCGGGTTTTGTGAGAATATAACAATATCGTCTGCAAATCTCAAATGGTTCAGGTATTTTCACCAGGCCTTTAATATCCCATTCCAGTTTACTAAAGACATATTCAAGTGTAGCTGTGAATAATATTGGGGAAATAGTATCTCCTTGACGAACTACATTACCAATTCAATAGCTGCACAGCAGACAAAAACGGAGGTAGCCAATATGACAAAACTTTCCGGGTCTTTACCAATACACCAGGTGAATAAGTGTGAAAACCGTAAAGTGATGGTATAGGGGTATCCTCACTCAACAGTGGGTAGAAAAATGGCAGATTAAGATTAAAATTTAAGGTATATCTAAAATTGTTGGATGATTTAAAATTGATAAATTTTTTATCCTATTTTTATTCGTATACATACTTGTACATATCATCACGTGGTTTCTTTGACGGGGTTGGCAGAGAGGACAGAGCGCCAAAACTTCTTTAACACGAGACCCTTCTTTCGCTTCTTCCTCATCCTTATATATGTTCTCATTCCTTCTTTCAAAATTTAGTAAATCTTGAGAGTTCTTGATTTGAATATGTGTATGTGTACTTTTGGTTAACTTTGTTTCACTTTGCAACTCGCCCTTTAATTTCTCGTTCGACCTTTCCATCGCCTAGCATCATACCTCATAAATTTCAATTTTTATCGGTTCCTTCTAATCTTTCATTATTCATCCAAATATTGTATTTACTTTTCTTTTCACCCTTTATAGTTACCATGGTTAAATAGTCAGCATTAATTTTCAGACCTTTATCTGCTTCACAAGTAATTTAGAATTTATTTATTAATTCGAACTACTCTCAATAATAACATGACCTCCGAGATCAAATTGGTAAGCTTTCTGTCTTTGAACCCGGGGATTACGTGTTCGATTCCCTTAAGATCCCAGATTTTTACTGCAGTTGGTTGAAATAAGCACACCTTTGTTGTTGGTTAGAATAAATTGTCAAATTGAAATAATCTCACCAGGTTGTACTATATACAACGAAAGTATAAAACAAAGTCTCCGAAAGTGGGTGCTAGCGCCCCCCTGAGGGCGCTGGAGAGAGAGGGTGTTGATGGTTTTAAGGGTAATAGGGGGAGTTGAGGAGAGACTGGGAAATAAAAGGATACAAAAAAATTTGATCGCCTCATAATTTTTAAGCAAACACTTATTACTTGATTATATTGACACACTTAGTTATGCATCGTCGCGAACATCATATCATCATTATGATAATATGTTGATCCAACGATCGTATATTGTAAGGATCACTTTATTTACAAAAAAAAGTTGTTTTATTTCCGAACAAGCTTTTGAAATAATAAAAAAATACATTTATATCAGTTGAGATAGAGATAGCGTTTTAATATTAGTTGCGATAGCATTTTAATGTTAGTTGAAATAGAGATAGCATTTTAATATTACTTGAAATAGAGATAAAAAAATATCTTTGGAAAGTATGCGGTTAGCCACAAAAGTTTGAGAAACTCTGGTGTATCACAATACAGTAAATCTTAAACGCTGACTTCACATATTTTTTATAGTAATATTTAATATCTATGGATTCTAGTGCATTAAAAACTGTAACACAATAATTATCTAAAGTAGACTCGGAATTATCCGGGCTGCAAATTGACCGGGACAGAAAAACTTACAATTTTGTTTTAAATTTGAAACATTATTTAAATTGCCAACTACTATAATTTTTTTGCTACCCCGGTTGATGCGAGCCCGAATAATCGAGAGTCTACTGTAATATTAACAAATACAAATGTATAGTCCTCTACGGTAACGTATTGAACTGTGCAGAAAGCTTGGTGGTCCAAGTCCCGCGATATGTTTTCGATTTTTTTTATATTTTATGGATAATTTTATACCGCGTCGTTTAGAGACAAAACTCTCTTTAAGGGCGTTCTAACTCGGGACTTGAACACATTATTTCTAAACAAACCACACCTGACACCTACTACCTTGATCAAAAAGTTTTAGGACTTTATTCATAAAATCGAAAATACAAGTTTATTAATCAAAATCGATATGGTCTCCTTCAAAGTACGAGTATTCCCCATCGACTGCAATGCACTTACGCCAGCGCTGGATCCGATCCTCGAAACACCGCTGGTACTCAATTTTCGGTATGTCAATCAGAGCCGCCTTCGATTTTTTCATGACATCCTCTCGGATGCTGTAACGCGTATCGTGAAGCGGTTTTTTAAGTCGGTTGAACAGGAAAAAGTCGCAGGGAGCCAGATCAGGTGAATTCAAAGGCTGCTGGATAGTAGTCGTGTTGTTTTTGGTCAAAAACTCATGGAAATCATGTCTTTCGCGATTTAAACGCGGTCCTTTTTTTGCATGAAATTGAGGTCTTTCGGCACCAGTTTTGCAGCGACACGTCTGAGGCCTAAATCACTAACCAAAATGTCTTGAGCGGATCTATAAGCGATGTTCAAGTCCTCTGCCAGCTTTCTGATGGTCAATTTGCATTTTTCGGCCAACATTTCTTTGATTTTATCGATGTTTTCATCGGTTTTCGACTGCCACTGCGTTCGTCATCCTCGACCGACTCACGACCACTTCTGAAGCGTTCGTGCCACCAAAAAATACTTCTCCAGCATTTCCAAGGTCTGTGGACCGTTAAATCCGTTTTTTCACACAAAATTGAATGCAAACTCGTTGATGCACAGTTGATGCCATTTTCAAACTTGTAAAAAATCGAAAACACGCACAAAGGTAGATTTACTCAGTACAGCGTAACTTTTACAAATGTCAAGCTATGGCGCTAAAATTTGGAGGGAAGGGTCAATGATAGATGTGGTAACCTAACAAAAAAAAAAGAATTCCAATCGGGTGACTGACAGCGCCACACGGTGGCCGGTCCTAAAACTTTTTGATCAAGGTAGTATAGCAGCGCCCGAGTGAATCAATTTAATTGTAAACAGTACAAAATTGTGAGATTATTTCTATGTGGAAATCTTATACAATCAACCAGAAAGACATTACAGAGGCTTTTTAATAAAAATCAGACCTTTAAAAAATATATAGATTCCAACGGGAATCAAACCCATAACCTCCGTGCCAGAAGATAAGCGTTTTACCAACTAGGCAACAGGGGTTGACAAACGAGAAAGGATAAGGTAGAAAAACATATTAAGAGGTGTGTTGTAGGTTACAAAGTCAATGGCACACTTAATACAGTTTTTGACAATAAATCAATCGATAGATGATTGTGCAATTGTGTGCCAGTATCAACTTTAACTTATGGAAATAAAGTTTGAATATTGAAAGGATGTATATCTGAAATTAATGGAAACAAAGTTTGAATATTGAAAGGATGTATATCTGAGGTAGTGGAAAGGTAAGATGCATGAGAAACAGGAAAACATGTTTTTACGATATATTTGTATGTGGACGATGTGAGAGCTGTGTGTATGGTTTTTAGAAAGACTTGCAGATCTTACTTCTCAGCCTACCTCGAAGTGACATTGCGTGATGATATGCATTATGACACAGGTGCAAACAACAATTTACTCTCAACACTTCCTACATAAAGAGTAGTCAGGTAACAAAACGATTAATGTGATATTTTTAGATTTGCAGATCGCTGCCCACTTTGCAAACCGGTGCGGATGGAAGAAATTGTAAAATGAATGCAAATTAGCTGAGGATAGATGAGCCAACGTTCAAGTGGATACCTGTGTCGGCTTGTGGTGTTTACATTAATAAATTATAGCACATTACAACCTTTTTTATGTGACATTTGACGCCTTTTCACCTACCTTATTAAAGGCACGAATCATTTATTGCAATCGTTATAGACAACGTGAATGATGTTACCATTTATATTTAGTATAACTGTATTGTATTACACTTTCGTTGAATACAGCACTACCTGACTGGTTTATTGCCATGCGGAAATATCTTCCAACCAACCTGAAAGAGTGATTGGAAGATATTTCCGCATGGAAATAAAAAAAAACTGAATTGAGGGCCCATTAAAAATATTTTAATGGGTCCTCAATTTAGGCGCCATTAAAACATATTTCTGGTTGGTTGGAAGATATTGCCATAGGGCAATAAACTCACCAGGTTAAATAAAAAAATGTTAAAGAGACCTTAAGGGATAACCAGACTGTAGTCCTATTTAAAAAAATCTGGGTTCCAACGGGAATCGAACTCACAACCTCCGGGCTGGGAAACAAGCATCTTACCAACTAGGCCATGGAGGTCGCCAAGAACCAAGACACCATTTACCTCAACAATACCATTTTTTATGTTATAACGACTGATGGCCGCAAATTCGAAGACCCAACAATTCAAGCAGATATGAAATATTAGCTATTCACAGTCGTCGATGACAATACTAAACTATCATATCAAACTGTCAAATGTATATTCTGTAATATCATATCAAACTGTCAAACGTATATACTGTCATATCATATCAAACTGTCATATGTTCTTAAATAAAAAGCAAAGTTAAGCAAGTGTTTTACCGTCAGCGGAACAAATTTCTATGTATAGTACCATATTCTTCGAATATCATAATTTAAAAATCAAGAAAAGGAAACTAAATAACATACCATTAAAATAGTACTTTTGGGTTTGTGTGTAGGAACTTGTTCAGATGGTTTTTAGACAATATATAATGGTTGTTAAAATAACTCTTACGTCACTTTCTGAAACTTTTATTTAACACTTTTATTGCAATACAATCTGGCGGGCTTATTGCCAGGTGGCAATCTCTTCCAACCAACCAGACAAAAGTAAATGAAGCAAGTTACGTGGTCGCATAAATCATTCAAATGACTATCCATCCCACGAAATCCATAAACATATACGCGAGAACATGCCCACGAACCCCACAAAGACGGACAATCACCCGAACATTATTTTTCATATAAAGTGAGATATCATCAATCAAAAGGAAAGGAAAGGATGGTGGAGAGGAAAGGAAAAGAAAAATCAGGAATGAAACACGTTATTTTACTGACTAGAAATTAAGAGTTTTTTCAGTCGCTTCTTAAAGCATGCCAAGGACGGAGCGAGTCTTATATTGGTTTGTAACTGATTCCAGAGTCTCACTGCATGGACAGTAAAGGACGACGTAAAGAAAGAAGAGCGATGAACTGGAAAGGCCAATAAACAATCTCTGTTTGAGCGTAGCGCTAATCCATGATTGGAAAGACGCTGAAAATTGTCGGCGAGATAAGAGGGTGCTGCATAATTAATATAAAATTAAAAAAATGGTTACTTTGTTTAACTCCACTACATTTATTGCAAACCACAATACATTTCAACACTTGATTTTTAAACCGTTTCAATGTCACAATGCTCCCTAAACTATTTAATTTTTCATTCCACAATTCAACAACTCGGTTAGCAAATCAATATTCTTTTGAGTTTTATTTTGGAATGTTTTAACTAATACACTCTCTAGTGCCACTCAAGTATGTTTTGGTTTAAATAAACATTGGTGATGTTCAGAACAATCATAATGACAGCTAACAGTCTTATTTTTAAGTCACGACAGTTTCGTCTTTGTTGTAGAGTACTGAACTTTAATAAACGCAATTTTTTTTAATTTGTCAGAAATATTGGATTAATTATTGCTCGTTTTTTAACCCTTTCAAGAAAAATAAGGGTTCCATATTTGGCAAAATTTCAGCAATGGTTCAACAAAGTCAGTAAATTTGATAAAATCCCTTGATTAAAATGTTTTTCAGAGTTGTTACCTTGTTAAGTTTGGCTACAATAATGGCTGACATTTCACCCTGACGATAAAGGCTACAACGCCTTCGAAAAGTCGGCAACGCTTTTAATATAAATATCCCCATTACAACCTACATACCAGGTTAGTCAAAAAGTTTTGAAAGCGGAAATGAAAATACATTTTTTTTGGGGGGAAATCACTTTTATTGCTCAGTATAGTCTCCCATAAGATCAATACACTTGGTACAACGATCTTCCAACTTTGTTGTCCCATCACGGAAGTGACTTTCTGGAAGGCCTGCAAAATACTCCTCTACGACGGCTATAACCTCTTCGTTTGATGAAAAATGCTTTCCACGAATGAATTTTTTGAGGTGTGAGAACAGCCAGAAGTCAGAAGGAGCTAAATCTGGCGAATAATAGGGTGGATGCTGCAACAATTCGTACCCCAATTTACTGATTTTCCCGATGGTTTTTTGAGCTGTGTGAGCAGGTGCATTGTCTTGATGAAAAATGATTTTTTTCTTTTGCAAACCGGGTCTTTTTTACAATTTTTTTCATCCAACTGGTCCAAAAGGTCACAATAATAATCAGAGTTGATTGTCTTACCAGTTTGGAGATAATCTATCAATAAAATTCCTTTTGCATCCCAAAAAACTGACGCTAACACCTTCTTGGCCGATTTCTGGACACGAACTCGCTTCGGAGCCAAAGTGCCTGGTTCACACCACTCCTTAGCCTCTTGTTTTGATTCAGAATCATGGTGGTAGACCCAAGTCTCATCCATAGTGATGAATCGACGCAGAAAATCCTTTTTATCCTTTCGAAATTGCTCCAAATGTTGCTCAGAAAGTCGCATTCGAAAGTGTTTTTGTTGCATTATTAGCAAATGCGGCACCCATTGTGCACACAGTTTTTTGAAACCCAAAACTTCAGCCAAAATATGCCATGTTGTTCCATGTGAGATGCCTATGGTGTCAGCTATCACATCCACAGTCGATCGATGATCTTCCAAAACCATATCCTGTATTTTCGCTATGATTTCTGGTGTTGATGCACTTTTTGGACGTCCTGAGCGTGGATCGTCTTCAACGCTTGTACGGCCACGCTTTAACTCCAAAACCCATCGGTGAACGGTTGGGAATGAAGGAGAAGACTTCTTTAATACTTTCACCATCTTTGCATGGATCTCAGTAGCCGATAAACCTTCCAAAACAAAGAATTTAATCACTGCACGATATTCGGATTTTTCCATTGTTAAAAAATACACTGACACGTCAACTTCAAATGGCTTGTAAACAAAGAATGAATTGACAGATCGCAATGAAATTTTGAGTACGTTCTTATGAAAGATAAAATATTCAAATGGCGAAATTTTGGTTTTTCTACTGCTCCATAGATGTCGCTTTCAAAACTTTTTGACTAACCTATTATCTGAAACAAATATGAATAAGGTAACGTTATATTGATGTATCTTTTATTATCTTCTGTGTTGATCTTATTGTCGTCATCATCAACCTTACAATCCAGGATGGGTCTTGAGTGGCCTTGGAAATTTTTTCAGCATATTTCTTTCAGTAACATCCCTTTCACAATTGGTTTTACCAAGTATGCGGCAGATCTCTGTCACACAATCTAGCAATTTCAGTGCTGGTTTCCCCACTCTTCTACGCTCCATTAGATCACTGAACAAAGCCTTACTTTCAGGGTTAGTGTCCTTGTGTAATTATGCTATTTATTTTCTTATCTTTATTTTTATTTTCTTCGTCTACATGGCCAACATTTATTCACGTAGCTTGAAACGCAACATTTTCCGCTTCTAAAGCGTATTTGAAATACTTGTACAAGATCCAATTCAAAGTTTATATTATACTAGGAAATTTTTTTAAAGTTTATTTATATTTTTTAATTTTTACAATAGAATAGTCGATGCTCTTTCCTACCTAACTGGGCGTATGACCGTCCTATGGAAGGTAGGCTTAACAAAATAGAGCAGTATTGTATTACACTTTCGTGGTATACAGTAAAAAATTGGGAGAATATTGCAATGTTGCAACATCTTCCAACCATCCAGAAATATGTTAAAGAGGCCTTAAGTGAAAACCAGACTGGAATCCTGGAAGACAAGCGTCTTAACCAACTAGGATACAGTCATAAGAAAAAAAAATCATGCTCAAATAAAAAAAAACAAATTAAACCTCACCATAATCACATAACACAAAGAAAGATTATTTAAATCAGAAATATTTGATTTGAAATTGATTATTCGTTGATTTGCAGATACAAAAAAAAAACATTCATGAATTCAGAAAAACCAATTAAAAAGGAACTGTACATGAAATACTTGTTGATTGCCAAATTTCGATCCAATTTGAGTTTTAATCTTGGCTGAACGTTATCTTTTTATTACTCCGATATGTTTTCTTAATATCAGTTTTATATTAACCGTATATTATTAATATCAGTTTTATATTAACCGTATATTATTAATATCAGTTTTATATTAACCGTATATTATAAATATCAGTTTTATATTAACCGTATATTTTAATATACTCGTATCTTATGACTTTATTAAATAACTTAGAAGACAATTACACGAAATTTCTCTGTGCAACGACCGTTTACATATACGATATTTTTCATAATCTTAAATGTCTTCCTCTTGTTTCATAAATATTGGTTGTATTATAATATTTTATAAATAATATAATCTGTTCTTCACATATATGGTAGTTCATGATCCCCCATAATCTAATTGGGAGAGAAAATTTGGGTTATGAAACATTAGGATCCTATACTAGCTGTCGATTTATCACACTCGTTCAAGTTTCATAATTAACATTTTCGCTCAATGAAGTTCAAGCAATGCAGTTATGACTCGTCGTGTAAAAATGATGCATCGATCTAAGATAACGTAGAGGGAAATTTAAGAACTATTTATGTATATGAACATTGTTTTGTGTTTGTTATATTTGTAATTTGAAGGTTATGTCGTTTTGTCTGTATATTATACTGAACATCGTCTGAAACATTGAATTTATTTATCGATTTATTAGAGTTCAACGGTTAGTTAAGATAGAAGCCTCTAAGGAACCATGATCTCAATAACTACATCAATATCATATACAAAAACTACTTATCACACCTTCTACATAAGACCCAGGCCAATGTATTGGCTGAAGGGTTGCGTGCATTGAGAATGAAAACATAAAAAGATACCGCTAAATAAAATATATTTTTTATAGATACAACTTTTAATAATAAAAAAGAAAATTATGCAGATAAAAAGGAGGGCACGGTGGTTAGAGCGATGTATTGGTAATTACGGTGTGTGTATACACGTATATAAATTCGTAGTAATGTAGACGGCTGTGCATCATACACGGCTACACAAGTCATACAAACCGTACTCACCCATGCATTCTTATAACGCGACTTGGGCTACACATAAGACTTTTTGATAGACGCAAGTTGTTATTAATATTCGATTTAAACTTGTGTATTTAGCATTTTCATACAAATATGTCTAGAGAATTTATTGTTTCAAAGCAATTTCTATCAATCAACCAGCTTTTTTCCGAATGATTTCCTAATTGTTAAAACAATAGTTGAGATAAATGATAAAATAGAAATTTCATGGAAAATAATACTGAGGGTGGGAGCCATATAGAAATTAAGGACGAGGAATATTTTGAGGTAAATAATACTTCTATAGTTTATTGTTGAATATCGATTAGAATGAAGCACATCTGATTGAGCTAGGAAGATCGTTCTAGAGTCGAGCTAAGTGAACTGCAAAATATGATGATTGGAATGATGTGTGATGCGTTGTTACACAAAAGATTCTGCTGTCACCGAATCGGAGGGATTGTCCATATTCAGAAGGAAAAGGCAGATACTGATGATAGCGTAGATTGTCTGAAACTCCAAAGAGCATTCCAATTATACAAACAATACCAAAAGATATTCAAATTAAATTAAAATAAATTTTTGTTTGCAGTCACATTAAAATACTAGGTGAATCGTATATGACCCGCGGGCAAAATTTGTTCAGGTCTACTCTACTTATTTACCTAAATTTTAATAGTAATAAAATCACAATTTATACGGCGCCGTTTAGAGAGTAGATTCTCTTTTAAAGTTGCTTCAGCTCGGGACTTGAACACCCCATTATTGTCAAATTAAAAATATTACAAAGTGAATAAAATCATGTATAAGTTAAATAAGAGGATATTAAGTTGGTAACTACGGCCATTAGATAAAGTAATTTTCGCATCTGTATACATTTAACATAGTATAACAAATTTGATAAGAAACCCACACAAAATTTACCGAAGAAAGATGAACTATAAAGACACCTTTGTATTTTTTTCGTTATGTATAAGAAACACATTCGACTTAAAGTGTAGTGTATATGCGTAGTGTTCATATAAAAGGAGTTGTCTTAAAAAACTAGAGCTGCATACGTCACCCATATCTCTTAAGCTAATTTGCAAACTATTCTACGCCATAGAAAAAGCAACGGCAACGCTCTATCCATTATACACTGACTAATTGGATAGATTTGAAACAATAAATTTATTCGATGAACGTTGTTATGTTAATCTCAAAGTTTCACTCCTCTCTGAAGGAAAATCTCTCTCTTCGAAACATGAAAATAAGACATCATATAAAGGGACCTAAATACATATTGTATCGGACGTATAGGTCACCCAAAACATATGATGTATTTATTTTCCTGTTTGTTTATATTTTGATGTTATTTGGTATATTTGATGTATAATTTTATGTTTGTTGAGGTCCGTGCTGTGTCACGACCGTAACTGAAATGTTTCTTATGCGCGGCCATCGCGAGACAGTATCAAAAGTCGGCTGGGCCATGCATGCGAAAACTTGCGAGAATTGTGATATCTCGCTAGTCATGATGGAGTGCACAGGCGAAAACAGGCGCTTGCAATAAGCGATTGGCCGCACACAAGGAGCTCAAAAGTAAAAAAATACATTCTCAGTTCAGTCCAGTCTACTGCATTTTACTTGCGACCATTTACTACCTGCTAAAGAGGAATCTCTTCACCCTGCTACTTTTCACCGGCAAGCATCCAGTGAACCGGAATCTCCGAGCATTGAGCAGCAGCCATCCACCTATTTCTACAGTCCTTTGTACCGGTGCTGTATAGTACAGAGACAAAGTTTGAAATCAATGCATTCACGACACTATAGTTCGGAAATTCTAGGATGAGTCCTGTGACAGCTCACAAATTTACCCCAATACAACCTTGTAACGATGTTTAGTAATTTTAATTATTTTATCAACTTTAATATAAGCCTCAATTCTAATAAACAGCAAGTTATTTAGGTAAATATATTACATAAGGTTGTATTGAGGCAAATTTGTGAGCTGTCACAGGACTCATCCTAGAATTTCCAAACTATAGAAGCAAAGTAGATTTTTTTAAAAGCAGAAAAGTGCTGCATTCTAATTTAGAATTTCACAAAGTTAAAAGTATAAGTCTTTGATATAATATAAGTAACTTAATAATTTTTAATAATTCTCAATATTTTTTTTTGTCAAACTAGATCACGAAATACTAATGAGCGCATTATTTATCTTTGCTAAAGCTTTACATATATTTTATCGTTACCAATCAAGATCCATAAACAAAATCGTTTACCAATTTTCGATATCCCATTCAATGCCGTATCCTTCATCCCTAAAATCATTGAGCGTCTAGGAATTAATTGATTAAAAATTCATCTTCCTCCTGCCATTGTTGATAGGGTTTTTATAAGGATATCCTGAATGGAGACTTTACTGGTTTTTTGCATATTTAAACAGCTGTTTGAGTCCAAAATGGAGTAATATGATTTTTTTTTAACCTGGCGAGTTAACTGCCATGTGGCAATCTCTTCCAACCAACAAGAAAGATTTTTTTTATAGACCCTAAGTGTTAACCAGACTGGAATCCTGTTTAAAAAAATCTGGGTTCCAGCGGGGATCGAACCCGCAACCTCCGGATCGGCAGACAAGTGTCTTACCACCAGGCCACGGATATCGATTCTTGTGGAGCCTCAGTATATATTCTGGAAACCGACACAAAAGCACTCTTTACACTTCCTCCTTACTTTTCAGTTTTTACGGCTGAATGTGTGGCATTAAAAGAGGCTCTTAGAATTCGCGTGTACTTAAATGTTTAAAAAAAATTATCTTCTCCGATTCCCTAAGTGCTCGTCGTGTAATTTCAAGTAATTGTTTGAGTAACTCGTACAAAGACATTATTTGCTAAATAAAAACCAAGTTATTCTAATTGATGTCAAAAAATATAGATGTTATTCAAGCTTCGATTCCTTCACATATTGGTATCACAGGTAATGAATGTGTTGATTCCTTGGCAAAGGAAGCGTGTTCCACCGATTGTTCCCT
Source organism: Odontocerum albicorne (assembly GCA_949825065.1). NCBI lineage: Eukaryota > Metazoa > Arthropoda > Insecta > Trichoptera > Odontoceridae > Odontocerum > Odontocerum albicorne. The sequence continues at coordinate 11,781,251 of OX463859.1, forward strand.
ATCTGATTTTTCACAGCCGGTAACTGAACTTTTAAATAAAATTAAACATGATACTTGGCACCGATGGGTGTTGAATTGGGATATAACTGGTGTAAATAAGAGCTCTAGATATAAATCAATATAACAATCAATCCCTTAGAAACCATGATTTGATATAATAAGAATGAACAAGATGGAAGTGTATCATGTTTCGTTTGTGGACGGGCTACTACGTGATGGCCAGTCACCGTTACAGATTGGGTATTGTGGAGAATCCCGGCTGCGAGTGTGGTCTGGATTATGAAACTATGGATATGTTTTCCGGTTGTCCTTTGCGAGACATACTCGTATATGATTTACTAAAAGTCATATCTTTACCGCATCCAATAAATATTACTTATCTTCTTTCTTCGTGGAACTTTTCCACTTCTTGATCTATTGTTAAATTTTTGAAGCTTTATTAGTTTAAACTTTAAATTGTCTAGAATTTATTATTTGTTTTATCAAACACTGTTTATTCCACTTTTTTGTAACGGTATAACCCTACCGGTTTCAAGGCTTTCACCTCATCTTCAGGGGATGTGCTCCCCTCCCCCCACAAACAAGACTGAATTCTGTGTGAACTGGTACCGAGATACATGTTTCTAGCGATTAACATTCGGGTTGAGGACTGTGAGGGAAGGGAGTGGTGATGTGAGGGGGGAAATGAGGGGGAAGGGAGGGATGAGAAGATCTCAGCCAGCAGCGGGGAGATTTTTGGGATATGTGTGTTTGCCAGATGTTCACCTCAATGCACTGACTTAGAAATTTTAAGGGCCTCCAATTTATTTCCGTTACTACTGATATGTAAGAATTTGGCATCATCGATAGAAAATGTGTGGTGTTCACGTTGACAATGATTAGCCATTTCAGAATAAATTAGAGGATTTGTTATTGTCTAGAATTAAATTTTTTTTTTAATAAGTTCTATTATATTGACTCATAATGATTTAATAAGTTCTATTATATTGACTCATAATTGCAAAATGATTTAATAAGTTATATTATATTGACTCATAATTACATAATGATTTAATAAGTTCTATTATATTGACTCATAATTGCGTAATGATTTAATAAGTTCTATTATATTGACTCATAATTGCATAATGATTTAATAAGTTCTATTATATTGACTCATAATTGCATAATGATTTAATAAGTTCTATTATATTGACTCATAATTGCATAATGATTTTAATTTGGTGGCACGAATCATCCTAGGTGAATTGCCTATTACAGTAAAAAGTGCTTTAACTTTTATTTATGCGTAAACGCATGCAACCACGCACGTACGTACAGATAGATAGATACATAGTTCTCATTTCAACGAAATTTCCATGGGGATTTGTTTGTCGATTCACCATTGTTACACGAGATATGGCCCCTGGAGTACGTGACTGCTAGGCATGGCGGGAGCGACCACTTTGTGTTTTAATCGATTCTTAAAATAACCTGTTTCGATCTTCCACCTGTCTCTCTTCCCGCCGCCCATCATTTATCTTGTCTCGCGTACACACACTACGTGGATAGCTCCCGAATTGTAATGTTTGTTACAGATTTCCGACTAGAAATTAATATTTTTCACTTCCACTTTCAAAATTTCGGCACTTGCGCTTTCATTTCGGGATCCTTTGTTTTTGAGTCCATTAATGTATTATGTGTTAGCAAACGTATTAAGCTTTGATGACTCACGTGGTCTAATCGGTAAAAATAAGGTTGTTTATTCATTTTCTGATTTTTCTTTCCTCTCCAGCATCCCTTCCTTTTCCTTTGATTGATGATACTTTACTTTATATGACAAAGAATTTTCGGGTGAATGTTCGACTTTGTAGGGTTTATGGGCGTATGCTCACGTATATGTTCACGGATTTCGTGGGGATGGATAGTCATTTGAATGTTTTTTGCGACCATATAATTTGCTTCATTTACTTTTGTCTGGTTGGTTGGAAGAGATTGCCACCTGGCAATTAATCCACCAGATTGTGATTGCAACAAAAGGTGTTAAACAAATAAATCATCGCGCCAAATCCCTGTTGAGGTAGACAGAGAGGACTGACTGCTAGATTCTCCTATCTCAACACACATCGTTTGCCTCTTGTACATATATACAGGTCATACGATTTCTCTAACTTTCTATGTTTCCTCTTTTCAATATAGCATTTCCTTTATCCAATAATACTTTTCTTGGTTTCCCTCTACCATGCCCTTTACTCACATTTTTTCTAAATATTTGTTTTATTCATATTTGTTTTACTCACATTTTTTCTAAATATTTGTTTTATTCATATTTGTTTTATTCATATTTCTTCATTCATTCGTTCTACATATCCAAACCATCTCAGAATGCTCTTCTTTATCATACTCATCAAATCAGCATTAAGTTTAAATTCGTCCCTGATTACTTCATTTTGTATTGTATCATACATTGTAAACCCATTTTTTATCTCGGTATATACATTTCTACAACATTTATTCGGCTTCTTCTTGTGTTCTTCCATGTCTTCGGTCAAATCTAAAGTTTGAAAAAAGGTTTGCTGGTTTTGAAAGCGATTAGTACGACTTTAACCGAAGGTTTCTTTTTCACTTTGGTGGTAAATTGAAAAAGAATACTACATGGCAATAAATCCACCAACTTTTATTGTATACAATAAAAGTTGGAACTTCTAGTGTAGATCGCGCTGGATGGGGACTTATTTTGTCCCCCATAAAAGCATGGGTGGAGAAGGGATCGAACTGAACTGAACTAGTGTTACATACAGTCTTCGGATCGGATTCCCTTTGACCAGTTCCTTCTTCATCACTAGGTGACGTGGCGCACATAAAAAAATAAAGAAGTTTCGATCTTTTAGTGTAGATCATGCTGGATGGAGAATTATTTTGTCCCCCCATAACAGCGTGGGTAGAGGTGGGATCGAACTGAACTGAACTAGTGTTACATCCAGTCTTCGGATCGAATTCCCTTTGACCAGTTTCTTCTTCATCACTAGGTGACGTGGCGCACATAAAAAATCAAGAAGATTTCGATCTTCTAGTGTAGATCGCGCTGCATGGGGAATTATTATGTCCCCCCATAACAGCATGGGTGGTGGTGGCATCGAACTGAACTGAACTAGACTGACTAGTGTTAAATACAACAGATTTATTTCCACAGCCTTACCCTTATTTTTGCCAAGGTAAATGAACTCCAATGAGATACCAAACTCAATAGTGTGTGAAAAGTCTTTTGCATAAGTCTGCAGCTTTTTATGGTACAATTTTACGTCATTTTGACATCAGCACCAATGACAACAGGATGGAGGGAACTTGTGTGAAAAATTCAAATAAATTTTAATAGAATATTTACAACATCTAATACTTGATTATTGCAACCAAACAATGTTTGATCAATCAAATGGTTCACCGATTTAAATAATTTTGTAATTATAAAGAGGTAGGTAATGAGATCAGACATCCGTACATTTCCATCCTTTTATTTCAGTTGCACTTCAAAGACATCGTACCATTTTCCTGTTGGACTAGGTCAAGAGGACAGAGGGTCAGACTTTTCTCTCTCGACTCACGTTCTTAGTCCCTTCTACATTCATACACCTTCTCATCTTCTTCTTTCTAAATGTCATTCACTTGATCCAACCATACTTATTTATTTTTCCCATACCACGCCTTCCTCTCATATTCTCATTATATATTTGTTTTGTTAGTCTTTCTTCAAACCATCTCTAATATCATCTAAGAAGAGCACTCTGCTTGACAATCACAGTAAACAATGATTTGCAAATTAGTGAAATTGAACCACCTACATTAATTTGACATTAGTCATATGTCTAAGTGATTGTCTATTAGTCTTGATGAGTATAGTAAAAGGCTCAATCCAAAGTGGGGCTAGGGTAATTGACGTTGGTGCCACCAGAGATAACTATGTAAGCCAATTTGTGATATGCGGCACAAGGAGCCTCAGTACTTGCAGCTTTTTGCATATTTTTTCTCCATTGGATCCCTGATAACTAGCAACGGTCCTACGCCATTTGGTTTTTTTATGGGCTGAGAATGCTTTTTGTTCACTTTCAACCCTAATATAATTTCAATACTTTATTATGTATTCTGTCATACATTGTCACTCAATATTTGATAGAATACGCAATAAAGTAAATCACTAATTATGTATTTTATTAATCATCTGCTGATATAAATACAATGGAGCACAGTCGTAGAACAAGAAGCGAAACATTGAATCTGGTTCCTGTCAGGATTTAGTTGGTTTAAAATAATTAATCGCGCGAAGAAAAGAAAAGAAATCCATTTTTAATAATCGCGCCAGCTCCTGTAACCATTTTCGATATATCTAGTCGGCCGCGATTTTAATTCGCGCCCAAATTATGTCCAGTATATATAAGAATGACGCAATGCCAAGAAATAAAATCTCTATAAAAGGGAAGTTCCCTTCAAGTGTAAGGTGACCAATATACTCACTTAAAAAACCCTGAGATAAGAGCATTGTTCAAGGAAGTAATTCCACGCCGACTGACTGGTCGAGTTAGGGCCTACCTCGTAGATTTTGTACTAATAGAAATTGTTAAAGATTTAAATTAAAAGCAAATAAAAGGTCAATAGAGAGGTTATGTTAGGCCTTGACACTGGCGCCCAACGTGGGGTTGTTCCTTATACGTCGTGGTGTGAGGTGTTAAATAAATAATAAAATGTTATGTATTTTTATGTGTTCCGATTAAAAATAGAAAAAAAGAGAAATTAGAACGCAACATTATATTTATTTTAATTTTATTAATATTTGACATAAGTTGAATCCAAAAACGTAAAACAAGAAAATATTCAATATGTAAAAATTAAATATATCAAAATAATTACAGTATGAACTACTTTCCGCCTAAAGAGAGTCTGGAGATAGACACTTATCACTGGTATTAATGTAATTAGTGAAATAATAATGAAAATTATTAAAATAAGAAGTACCACAAATTTAAAAGCGAAACCTTTGATAAATAGAAACAATGATTACTTATGCTCGCTTGTTAAGAGGCTCAGTTTTGTGTACTTAGTTTTTGATGAGCTCAGTCCTTAATATATCTATCGAGATATGGAGTATATTAATATCGGAAAATTCGTTCAACAAGGTCATTCTGTGTGCGACTAGTGACGCTCTCAATAGCCCAGTTCGTTAATAGGGTACCAAAGACAATCTTAATTTATTAATAAAAGTTCAGGTCAGTTCGATCCTATTACAGCCACGCTGTTATGTCACATGTTTTTCCTTTGTGGTAGTAAAAATTTATCATGTATCGAGAACACAACTTATTTTATTTATTACATAATGATTTGACACTTAAATGTGAAAAAATCCAAACAATACCTTCAATTAATGTGACAGGTCTATTTCAGTTTGACAATGTTTTTCTAAAGCAAAACAGATCTGTCACTTTCATTTAAGGTATTGTGTAGATTTTTTTCATATTTGATTGCCAAATCTACAATATAAAAATCAAATTAATTGATAATTATTTTATTTTATATTTTAAATTACCCAAAAACACGCGCTAAATTGTTACCTTTAATAAGAATATACATTCAGCACGTTTGAAATGAAATATTTTTTTATATTCTTACGACATCTATCCGAAAAATACGGAACTACTTTCTGATTAGCCTGATATTACTAAATTCCATGACACAAAATTGTTTGGACGATCCTATGTGAAGGAATCCTTCCCAATATATTTTTTTGCAATTTGGCCGTCCTCCACGAAGTGGATTTCCTGCCGGTGCTTGCAACTCACCTCTACAAGAGTCTCGACCTCTTTCTTCCTGCTGCTTTCCTGCTCTCCTTGAAGGAGATTCTCATTTTGGTCGTTAAATATTACATTAAGACTCGCTTCTTTAATTTATCAAATTCTTTAATGGAGATAGCAAAGAAGTATTTTGATTTGTTATTTTATTAGTGTTAGCGGAAAATGAAGATGAATTACATTATGTACATTCACTATCTCTCCACATGTCCAAACCATCTTTACTTTCCCTTTTTTCACCTTACTTAAAACATCTATTTTATCCATGCATTTATCTCTAATATTTTCATACCTCCTTCTTTCAAACATTGACACACCACAAATTTTCCTTAGTGTACGCATCTCCACAGCATTCATCTTACTCTTACTCTTCTTTTGCCAAGTCCAAGTTTAACTTCCATACATTAATGTAAGCACCAACACATTATTGTTATGCATTGTAATTTTTGCTACTGTTCATATTTTACGATACATGGGTGAAAAATTAAATACTGGAGCAATTTGAAGTATATTGCTTTTTGGATAATATTTTTCAGAGGTTAGAGGGACATATCGAAGACCGTGTAGCGGTAAGAAATAAAATCAATGGGATGTTAAAGCATACATACATATATTCGAACCTGTCAGAATTAAAATCTGCTAAAATGCTACTCTACTATAGTATTTTAACACCAATTTTGACGTATGTGAGTGAAACGTGAACACGGAAAAATACTGAATATAGCTGAAGTAATGTTGTAGAAATGCTGACATTGAGAAGAATACACGGTGTGGCAATGTATAACAGAACACGGAATGATGTTATAAGAGATGAATGTGAACATAAGGCTGATATGTTGAATAAGATCAAGAAGAGCACTCTGAGATTGTTTGGACATGTAGAACGAATGAATGAAGAAAGACAAACAACATAAATATATAATGCAAATGTAAGTTAAGGCATGGTAGAGGGAAATCGAGGAAAATGGTTGAATCAATTTATAGATTTTTCTTTTAAAATAAAGAAATTTAGAAAGTGAGAGATATTAGGAGTTGTAAAAGAAGGAATCGTATCTATGGATGTGAAAGATTTAAGTGATGTTTATCGATGTAAAAAGGTCTGACTAACTATCTTCTTTCAGAATATAATTTACTTGATCCAATCATTTTTTTCTTGGTCTTTCCCTCATATATCTTTCACTCTCATTTGCATAATATATATTTCGTTAGTCTTTCTTCATTCATTCGTTCCACATGCCTAAACCATCTCAGCGTGCTGTTCTTTATCTTACTGAACATATCAGCCTTAAATTCACATTCATCCCTATAGTTCAGAAAATGTAGGATGAGTCCTGTGACAGCTCACAAATTTGCCCCAATACAACCTTGTAACGATGTTCAGTAACTTTAATTATTTTATAAACTTTAATATAAGCCTCAATTCTAATAAATAGCAAGTTATTTAGGTAAATACATTATATAAGGTTGTATTGGGTCAAATTTGTGAGCTGTCACAGGAGTCATCCTACATTTTCCGAACTATATTAACTTAATTTCGCATTACGTCATACATTGTCTTTCCAGAAATTTGTCTCAATGCATGCACTTCTACAGCATTTATTCGGCTCATCTCAGTTCAACAGTTTGCACACTGAAAACCAATACGTGTACAGGCGTCTTCCATCCCAGGATGGCAGATGATCATACTCGATCACTAAGGATAGCCTATTGTATCGGTCTTAACGTGTATAACTAATTTGTACAGGCGTCTTCCATCCCAGGATGGCAGATGATCATACCCGATCACTAAGGGTAGCCTATCGTATCGTTCTTAACGTGTATAACTAATTTGTACAGGCGTCTTCCATCCCAGGATGGCAGATGATCATACTCGATCACTAAGGATAGCCTATCGTATCGTTCTCAACGTGTATAACTAATTTGTACAGGCGTCTTCCATCCCAGGATGGCAGATGATCATACCCGATCACTAAGGATAGCCTATCGTATCGTTCTTAACGTGTATAACTAATTTGTACAGGCGTCTTCCATCCCAGGATGGCAGATGATCATACTCGATCACTAAGGATAGCCTATCGTATCGTTCTCAACGTGTATAACTAATTTGTACAGGCGTCTTCCATCCCAGGATGGCAGATGATCATACTCGATCACTAAGGATAGCCTATCGTATCGTTCTCAACGTGTATAACTAATTTGTACAGGCGTCTTCCATCCCAGGATGGCAGATGATCATACCCGATCACTAAGGGTAGCCTATCGTATCGTTCTTAACGTGTATAACTAATTTGTACAGGCGTCTTCCATCCCAGGATGGCAGATGATCATACTCGATCACTAAGGATAGCCTATCGTATCGTTCTTAACGTGTATAACTAATTTGTACAGGCGTCTTCCATCCCAAGATGGCAGATGATCATACTCGATCACTAAGGATAGCCTATCGTATCGTTCTTAACGTGTATAACTAATTTGTACAGGCGTCTTCCATCCCAAGATGGCAGATGATCATACTCGATCACTAAGGATAGCCTATCGTATCGTTCTTAACGTGTATAACTAATTTGTACAGGCGTCTTCCATCCCAAGATGGCAGATGATCATACTCGATCACTAAGGATAGCCTATCGTATCGTTCTTAACGTGTATAACTAATTTGTATTAAAATTGTCTATTTTTTGCGTTTATTGAATGTGACGATCTCCGTGGTATAGTTGGTAAGACACGTGTCTTTCAAGCTGGATGTTGTGAGTTCAATTTCCACTGAAACCTAGATTTTTTAAAAGCGTGATTCTATGTTAGTCTAATTTTCACTGAAAACCTCTGTGAATTCTTTCTGATTGTTCAAAAGAGAGTGTTACACGGTAATAAGGCCGTCAGTTTGTACTGTGTACAACGAAATCGTAATACGTGAACAATACATGAAAATGATCATTAAAACAACTTTTATTTATTTATTAAACCACCAAAGTAAATACAGAAGTTACATACCACACATGGTTGCCAAAATATTTACATAATTATTCACCTTTACAATATCCATGAACAATATACGAGGAGAGGTCAATAAATTCGCGAAAGGAAGGGGGAAAACATTTTTTTCCCATTTCAACATATTCACCATTAACTCTAATACATTTTTAAAATCTTTCAATAAGCTTATTTATATACCAACGAAAAAAAAAATTGCTTTTGCCCTCAAAATAAGCCAAAATTGCATTTTTAACTTCTTCATCGTTCGTAAATTTTTACCCTCGAAGTTCTTTTTTGATATTTGGAAACAAATAATAATCAGACGGAGCCAGGTCAGGGCTGTACACAGTTGTTAAAAGCAGCCAATGCTGAATTGCTTTTTTGTACATGAGTGAATTGTCATGCAAAAGCAGCATTCCTTTTGTTTCATTGTTCTCTTCTTTTCTCTTTCACAGCTTCTTTTAACTGCATCAGCAGACCAAAGTAGTACTGTCTAGTTATTATGATTACCGATTGCGACACTTTGAACTTCTTAGGGGGCGGTGTGCCCTTTTTATGCCACTGCATGGACTCCTGCTTTGACTAAGGCTAATAATGTTGAACCTAAATTTAATCTCCAGTAAACATTCGGCTCAAAATCTCATCATTGTTGTTTCTGCAGAAGTCCAAAAACTGTCATGAATATTCGACGTGTTGTTGTTTTAGAATTGGGGTGAGCATTCTGGGTACCAATCTTACACTGACTTTTAACATCCCTAGATGCTGATGGAGATATTCAAAATGGTTGTATGACTAGGTGATACTCCAACCATGTCTGCAAGCTGTTGTTTGTTAAGGCGGGTATGTTCCATCACAAACGTATCTACATTTTTGACGATGTTTAAAGAAGTAGCTTTAATAGGCCGTCCTTGTCGGAGGTCGTCTTCAATCGATTCTTTCCCTTGCTTAAAAAGACTATGCCACTTGTAAACCAAGGCAACAGTTCTCGTAAACCACTAACATCTCTTCCAAAATTATATTTGAGACGTTTTACCTTATTTTGTGACAAACTTAATGACGGCGAAAAACTCAATTTTTCCGTACTTGGTATGCTATTAACGTTTGACATACTCTTCTGGCGATATCTTAAACAATACTGTTAAAATTAGACTAAAACTTGGCGATTATATTGTACTAAAAGTGAGTCATAATATCGGAATATGTGCATGTGCCTGTGCACTACCACTCCCTTCCTTAATCGCTTTATTCCGCGAATTTATTTACCTCCACTCGTGCATAGTAAAAATTTGATCAATCAAAGGAAAGTGAGATATCATCAATAAAAAGAAAAGGAAGGGATGAAGGCCAGAAAGAAAAATCAGGAATTTTGTACAAGTTGAAATTGAATTCCTTTCGAAAATTAAATCTATAAATTACAAACGATTTCCATGCCCTTGTTTTGTTCAACCACTGTGCGAGAATTGGAGCTGTAGCCTTGATCTTGATTTGAATTGTGTGTATGTATATATTTTAAAACCGCCTTCCATGATCAATCAATGGTTATATTACGACTGGCAATCTCGAACTAAACTTACATTCCACCCGGCCGTTTGTATTGTGATTATTGCTATTATGCAATCGGAGTGTGAATTACAAACCGGTTATGCCGGCCGCTGCACGTTTCTGAATGTAAAGCACAGCCCATCCCACGATGATGGGCGATATGTTAATATTTATTGTTTATTTTTTTCTGTAGGATATTTGTATGGTGAAATTTTTTAAATATGAAAAAAAAAGACAGAGTTTTTTTTTCAATTGCGAAATGAGGTTCGAAATTTGAATAAAAACAGGGTTGTCAAAAATTTATTACGACAGTCTATTAAATCAAAGGGTTTGTGGGTACAAGATACGCTATAAGGGTAGCCTATGAAAGTTGCTAACTGGTATAAGGTGCCTCAAGATTGTGGATATCTGTTCTCGAGCTGAACGCAGTAGGGTCAGTTAGCGTCCTGCAAACAAATGTTAGCGAGATCTGCATGTATATGTCGTCTGCGGAAGCGAGTGTGCATCTGCGAGTAGGATTGGACTTTTTCTCACAGAAAATCGCATCGTCAAAGTAGAGGAGCAGTTCAAGATTGGAATAAGATTGGCGAGGGGATATTTGACTACGAAATCCAGCAACGACAACGTCGACAGACTAGCTGTCGTGATTGAACAAGGCTGTCAACCATTTACGAGTATTAGTTTATGTGTACAAGCTATTGCACTTCAGCAATCACGCAATTTTGATAAATCAAACCCAAATATTCAATGGCAAGGAGATCAAAGTTTCAATACGATCGAAAGGATTTGATCGGCTCCGGTATTTTACTCAACACTTTTTTGTGTTCCGGAATAAGCGCTATCATGAGGTATAAATATACGTAAATTGATAGATGTAAAATGGTCTTAGAGTACCTGAGGTATCAGCTTACTTAGCGTGAATTCCAATCGTGTGACTAATCTAGAAGAATCCGATTCTATTATCGCTACGTTATTTTTTTAATTCCAGATCCTACTCGCCACGTAAGTACGAGTGTGACAATTAATATGGATTTACTTAGGCCGAGGCCACACCAAAATGCTTCGTTAGGTGCTAAGCTAGATTTTACGTGACTCATATATGTACTAGGTGACTTCATGCCTGACCACACCAAAGTGCTACGCACAAATTCATTTGACAGTTGGGAGCGGTTGAGTCAACACACGATGTCACTCTTAAAACTAATCAATTTCATTATAACTTACCATCTTTATTTACTTACTGTGCAACTTCATTCCAAAGTGATTTTATTATAGGTAAATTTTCTACAATTTGCTCGATGGGTTCCACAAAGGCTCCCTTTTATACACAGCTGTCATTAAAACTTCCGCCATCTTGTAAATTAACCAACACGTCTGTTCGCTAGGAGATTCACTCGATGACTAATCGGCATGCAACGTGGCGCGAAGCGTGCAATGTGGCCACTACGATAGTATGCGGTACGTTGGTTCGCTAGGATATGTCGCCTAACTCGCAACATAGTTCTAAGCATCAAGCGAGGCTCCTTCCTGTGTGGCCGAGGCCTTACTGTTTTAGCACATAGTATGAGCTTTTAGCACTTAGTACGAGCTTTCTTTGTACGAGCTTTTAGCACTTAGTACGAGCTTTACTTGTACGAGCTTTTAACTAATATATATAAATAACCAATAACACTCTCATTATTTATCAGGGTGCAACCTTCTTGGTTTTACCTTATCGGTAAAAAAGCTTTCATCCCTGGTGTTTCGGGTTCGATTTCGGATGGAAATCAAAAAAGGGCAACACATTTCTTAGAAAAAAAAACATATAGAGTTACAATGTACGACAGAATACGGAATGAAATGATTAAGGATGAATGTGAACTTAAGCCTGATATAATAAGCAAAATGAAGAAGAGCACGTGGTGACGGTTTTGGCATGTAGAACGATTGAATGGAAATAAACTAACAAAATAAATAAACAACTTAAATGAGAGTGGAAGGCGTGAAAGAGGAAGACCAAGGAAAGTATTTTTGACACTTTGGTGATTTAAGAAACAAGAATTGACATTTTGACGTTTTTGAGTCCAAGTTGTCAGATATTTTACCAATTTAAGCTTTAAGGACCAAGATAGGGTATTTTTGACACTTTGGTGATTTAAGAAACAAGAATTGACATTTTGACGTTTTTGAGTCCAAGTTGTCAGATATTTTACCAATTTAAGCTTTAAGGACCAAGATAGAGTAGTTTTGACACTTTGGTGATTTAAGGAACAAGGAATGGCATTTTGACGTTTTTGAGTCCAAGTTGTCAGATTTTTTACCGATTTAAGCTTTAAGGACCAAGATAGGGTATTTTTGACATTTTGGTGATTTAAGAAACAAGAATTAACATTTTGACGTTTTTGAGTCCAAGTTGTCAAATATTTTACCAATTTAAGCTTTAAGGACCAAGATAGAGTAGTTTTGACACTTTGGTGATTTAAGGAACAAGGAATGACATTTTGATACGTTTGTGCTTTCATTATCTGCCTGGTTGTTTGAAAACGTTCATAACGTAGCAATATACCAGGCTGTAATGCATACAACGAAAATGTAATGCAATACAATACAAGGTATTCAAACTATTTGCATAATATATTTTGGTTTTCTATAACACAAAGAGTTAAGATGTTTCGCCGCGTATCTGATGAAGTGTCCCGCGCAGGTCGTCGAACCCGACACCCAAATTACAGTCATTCAGCGCTGAATTATTCAAAGTGGCTGTCCAGCACTACGTACTGCTCACTGCTCACTGCTTACTGCTTACTGCGCATCGTCAGCTCTGTCCCACCACGCTGGACAGCTCGAGCACTTTTCCACAATACATTATATGACGTGATCACCGGTTCATTCATTTACGTAAATATACAGAATTTTTTTATTTTATTTCATTTAATATTTTATTTTACACTGTAGTTAAATATGGTGATGTTTATTGCCCAATGGCAATCTATTCCAATCAACCATACCTTTTTTTTTTACATGTTTTAGTAAAAGGTGAGGGATTTCCCATAAATTTAGAACCAAAAAGAGATGCAAACCGCGCGGTAACACACTGAACTTTCGTGAGGAAGCTATTTATTTATTTATTTATATAACACTTTTATTGCAAATACAATCTGGCGGGATTATTGCCAGGCGGCAATCTCTACCAACCAACCAGATAAAAGTAAATGAAGCAAGTTACGTGGTCGCATAAATCACTCAAATGACTATCGATCCCCACGAAATCCATAAACACATACGTGAGCATATGCCCACGAACCCCACAAAGACGGACAATGACCCAAACATTATTTCTCATATAAAGTGACATCATCAATCAAAAGGAAAGGAAGGGATGGTGGAGAGGAAAGGAAAAGAAAAATCAGGAATGAAACACGTTATTTTACTGACTAGAAATTAAGAGTTTTTTCAGTCGCTTCTTAAAGCATGCCAAGGATGGAGCGAGTCTTATATTGGTTTGTAACTGATTCCAGAGTCTCACTGCGTGGACAGCAAAAGACGACGTAACGAAAGAGGAGCGGTGAACTGGAAAGGACAATAGACAATATCTGTTTGAGCGTAGCGCTACGTCTCTCGAATGACACAGGCATTTTTCCACCTAGTATTCGAGGTTATAAGGATACCTATGACTTCGATCATATCTATTCTTTCAAAAAGAAAGAAAATGCCGGTATTCTCTGATCATCTCCATCGAATGCAACACAAAGGTGTGACCGGAATCGATACGAAAAATCGAAAAAAAAAAAACACAGTTTCCCTTTCCAACTGAATTGATGACGGGGTCCTCTACTACGAAGCCCAGCAACGACGAGGATAATGACGGGAGGAAAAAAATATTATTGTTATGGAGGAAAAAACATTTCAATATAAAAATATTTTATTGTATTATACAGGGTGGCGCAGAGGAAACGCGTGTTTTTTGAATGGCTAATATTTTGCAAAGAGAGGAAACGCATGTTTTTCATTTAAGCATAACATTGTTTATTTTCAAGATAATTTTTTGATTAATACGGGTAAATGAAGTAATAATATTGCACATTTAAATTAATTATGAAAAATAATGTCAGGAAAGTGTTGCCCTTCTTCGCCCACTGAACGTTTCTATTCGTCAAAAAATCGAAGGAATACAAGAAGAAATGTTTGTGAGAGTGATGCATAACTTTCAAGAGAGGCTGCAGATATGTGACCGCGAAGAAGAGCAACACTTGCCTGACATTATTTTTCACAATTAATTTAAAGGTGCAATATTATTAGTTCATTTACCTGTATTAATAAAAAAATTATCTTGAAAATAAACAATGTTATGCTTAAATGAAAAACATGCGTTTCCTCTGCGCCATCCTGTATAACACTTTTGTTGTAACAATACAACTTGGCGGTCTTTTACAACGTGGCAATCCAACCAACCAGATTATACTCAAACAAGTCTAGAGTGAAAACCAAACTGAAACTCTTTTTGAAAACCTGAGTACCAATGGGAATCGAACTATATGTCTATTAACTAGGTTATAGAAGTCGAACTATGTGTCTATTAACTATGTTAGGTTATAGAAGTCGTCAAAATAACATACGATATAAAAAGAGTAAAAAAAATACCGATACAATTTAACAAGGCTATTAATGGGCAGGAGAAGACAATAACGATTAAAAAAAGATAATGGATGACCAATGAAAACACACTTTGTTACTGAAGGGACATGCAATATTTTTCAATTCACTTTTTGAAGCGGTTCAACGATGGTGCGAGTCTTATATTAGCTGGTAGCTGGTTCCAAAGTCTAACAGCATGGACAGTAAATGAAAAGTAATGAACCATGTGATAAATAAGAAGTAATGAACCATGTGATAAACCATGTGATAAATAAGAAGTGATAAACCATGTGATAAATAAGAAGTAATAAACTATGTGATAAATAAGAAGTAATAAACCGGGTAATGAACCATGTGATAAATAAGAAGTAATAAACTGGGAAAATTAAAAGATATATTCTGCTGGAGAATAAAGCGAGTCTATGATTGAAAAGACATTGAAAAATTTCAAAGAGATAATATATGTTAGGGTGGCGGGACAGTTAAGGATGTTATATAGAAGTTGTACAATAAGGAGTGAAAAACATTTTTTCTAGTGCAGAATATGAGACGAACATAAATTAACTGTATTCGTGGACGTTTGCGTAGTGTTTCCTGTGTAACATCAAGATAACACACGTCCGCACAGTCAATAATTGATGAATGTAGAGGTTAAATTTTACTGTATATTAAATGAATAAATAAATAGGCAGGTCATCATCATCATCACGCCATGTCCCTATTGGGATAAGTAGAGATAACAGTTATCCATTTCATTATATCCTGAAACATATTTGCTTATCTCACTCACAAACATCTCGTCATGTAAACTTTTCTATAATAAAGGATTTTCACTTGTCAGAATTTGTTTAGTTTAGTTGCACTACGTTTTTCTGTGTCATCCCGAATTTATCATACCGTCTATTCTACTGGTATTTTTTGTAATATTTCATAATTAATTTTTTTGTCACTAAGCACTGCATATTTTTTCGATTATCTTAGAGTAGCCTTCAGCTTGAGATAGACGGGATGAATAAACCAGACTATCTCTTTTTAAATGGAAAAGACACCCACTGTAGTGTAGACCATTGTGGATAATCCTCTTAGCAGGTTGCTATAAATAACTAAATAATAATTGCTTTAATATTTCATTTTATTTACATTGTTGTTAATTTTCATAATGATAATGTCTGCTAATATATCGAAAGCTTGTTATCTCCGCAAATCTGATCATCCATCCCGGAAGTGTTGAACTCTTTCTCCAGCAGATGGTAACACGGTGTAATCTCTTCCTGGATGGGTTCTCTCCCACTTCCTCCCTATCCAGTCTGCTCTCTGGCAAACTGGCTGCAGTGACTGGTCACTCTGGACAGGAGAAACAAACCTTTTCTTTTGAAACTGAATATATCAATATCTTATCAATAAAGTAAAGTAAATGTAAACGTGTTAAGATGATTATCTACAACAAAATATGAATAGCATCTTTGATGTATGCGAGGAAAACGTGGATAGAGAAAAATACGGAATACACATATAACTTAACAAATTTTGTTGAAATGCGTGGACTGGGAAGAATAAAGCAATGTATGACAGAATACAGAAAGAAGTGATAAGGGGGGAATATGAACGAAAAATAATTGATAAGGAATTGAAAAAGGTAATTATAATATTAATAAAATGACAATTCATGTGGTGCCATTAAGAGAGCAAATTCTCATTAAAGGCGCCCTGACTCAGGATTCGAACCCACTATTATTGATAGATTCTATTTTCCTGCTTCTACATATGTTCAGTTAAACATATTGGGTAAGAGAATCGTAGAAAACTTTTTTAATTATTTAACATTATTATGCAAACACAATCTGGTGGGCCATGTGGCAATCTCTTCCAACCGACCAGACAAAAGTAAATTAAGCAAGTTACATGGTTACAAAAACATTAAAATGATTATCCATATCCACAAAATCCATGAACATATACGTGAGCATACGCCCACAAAGACAGACAATCACCCGAACATTCCTTTTCATATAAAGTGAGATATCATCAATCAAATGAAAAGAAAAGAATGGTAGAGATAAGCAAAAACTCAGGAATGAAACACGTTACTGACAAGAAATGAAGAGTTTTTTCAGTCGCTTCTAAAAAACATACCAAGGACGGAGTGAGTCTATCATTGGTTTGTAACTGATTCCAGAGTCTCACTGCATGGACATTCAAGGACGAGGTTAAAAAAGAATAGCGGTGAACCGAAAAGGTCAATAAACAATAGCGTAGCACTAGTCCATGATCGGAAAGACTTTTAATTTTGTCGGCGAGATAAGAGAGGGTGACGGGTTATTAAAAAATAGAGCTAATATGTGAATTTGTCGTCTATTTCTCAGTTTAGATCCTTCTGATATGAAGTAATCGTATTTTTTAGGTTAAAAATAAATCTTAGACAAACATTTTGAAGATGCTGTAGTTTGTTCAGCTGTTCCTCAGTAATATCCAAATAACATACGTACACATAGTCCAAAATCGGAAAGAGCAGAGTTTGCACGAGTATATTTTGATTTTAGTAGGCAGAAATTATACCAAGTGATAGTCATACATTCGGCTTTAGGTTTAGTGCTTATTCTCGGTGGAACCCAATGAAGAACCTAGACAGAAATTCTTTAAAAAGGATTTCTGTCTAGTTTTCACTTAACGCCTATATAACATATTTCTGGTTGGTTGGAAAAGACTGCCACATATCAAAACGTCGGCAAGGTTATACTGTATACAATAAAATTATAATGCAAAATTAATATACAGTGCAAATGTGAATGGAAGGCGTGGCAAAGGAAGACCAAGGAAGTATTGTTGGATTAAGTGAATTATATTTTTAAATAAAGAAATGTTAAAAGTAAGATAAGTTGTAAGTGTAGGAGTAAACGCAGAAGTTGTTTAGGTGTGTAAATATAGGAATGTCTGGCGCTCTGCCCTTTCTGCCTACTCCAGCGGGAAACGACGTGATGGTATATGTATGCACCTTTAAATGAACACGCTTATATACCTCAATATATTTAAAAAAAATGTTTTTAAAGAATAAATATGACCGAAGTTTTGGGTATCATTATACCTTCGAACACTTGGCGGAAGATGTGCCTGTGTCGTTCGAGGGGAGTAGAACAGCGCGGGGTTCGAACCGACGACCTTCCGTACAGAAGTCCAGTGCGTTACCGCGCCGCCATGCACATCTGATATATTCTTCCTTCTTTAGAGATTAAATATAGATTTTACATATATTATTCACAGCAGTTTGAATAAAAATCAGAATAAAGTTAAAAAAAAAAACAATATCCATTATACTATATGAGGAAATTGCATGATGGCATGTATGTTCTTATTCTTTTGCTGGATATATGGATATATGTGAACGACAAAAAGTTCATCTTTCGAAATATATATTTTCTCTCATACATTAGCAGGTATGGAAAGTATTCTTGGAGGAAATACACTAATGATGAGGTGTTACCATATATTGGTGCAGTATCTGCAATTTGACATTTAGAATTCATAGTATTTAATGTGAAGTATTGATTGAGGTAACAGTAGGACCCAATGACATGATGTGATAATGTGTGACGTGGTGCGAGGGGCATGGCCACACAGTTATACACTGGACTTCCTTGTGGAAGGTCGCCAGTTCGAGCTCCGTGTTGTGCCCATCCGTTCAAATGATACAGGCATTTCTTTCCACCTAGTATTTGGAATTACAAGAATACCTTTGACTTCGGTCACATCTATTCTTTAAAAATAAAAAAAAAGGAAAAAAACATGCTGGTGGGCTCTGATCAGTACTGTGGCGTGACCAGTGAGTTTGCTGGTATGCGGTGGTTCACTCTCTTAAAGAAGGGAATATAAGAAAGAATCAAAATTCCACGGTACAGCTTTGCTTTCAAACTGAATTAAAGTTGGAATGACGAGGGGATCCTCGACTACGAGGTCTAGCAACTACGAAGGTGACAGAATTCGGAATGAAGTGGTTATGGATGAATATAAACTTAATGTTGATGTGTTGAGTAAGATAAAAAAGGAGACTCTGAGTTGGTTTGGACACATAGAACAAATAAATTAAAAATGACTTACAAAACAAACATTTTGTGATAATGTGAGTGGAAGGCGTGGTAGAGGAAGGCCTAGAAAAGTGTTTTCGGATCAAGATAATGATTTTTCGAAAAGAAAAAATGAAAGAAGTAAGGTAAATCGTGTGTTATACAATATGACAAGGTGTATGAATGTGGAAGAGGCAAAAAAATGTGTGTCAATATAGGAAATACTAGCGCATCATCTTTTCTGCCTACCATAACAGGGAAACGGTCTGATGTTAAGTATATATGTAGTTTCAGTGAAATTATGATTGAAAAAAAAAAACATTTCACATGCAACTGTACTTATTTTTTTATTTTTATGCAATACTGTATGATTACGCTTACACCCCTTCCGGATTCTTCATTAATTATTTATTTATTTGACACTTATATTGCAAATACAATCTGGCGGGCTTATTGCCAGGCGGCAATCTCATCCGACCAACCAGACAAAAGTAAGTGAAGCAAGTTACATGGTCGCATAAATCATTCAAATGACTATCCATCTCCACGAAATCCATAACACACATATGCCCACAAGCCCCACAAAGACGGACAATCAACCGAACATTCATTTTCATATAAAGTGAGATATCATCAATCATATGAAAATGAAGGCATGGTGGAGAGGAATGGAATAAAAAAAAACAGGAATGAAACGCGTTATATTACTGACTAGAAATTAAGAGTTTTTCAGTCGCTTCTTAAAGCGTCCCAAGGAGGGAGCGGGTCTTAATTAATAAGTTGTACAAATAAATTTGATAGCAATGTTTTTTTTTAATTGAAAGTACTGGTTAAGTGTCACCCATAAAATTGAGATACAAATAAGAAATTATTTTGAGTTAATTAAATTAAAAAAGACAAAGTTTGATATCAATTCATTCGTGACGCTTTAGTCAAATGTACGTAGACCTTTAAAAAAAAGAGTTTAACCATATATTTATCCCTGCTTATCATTCATATTGAAAATGAACTGGAGTTTTGATAGTTGCGTTTCCGGTAGGTGAGAATAAATATATTTACAATAATTCAGACGTAACTCCAAGAATGAATAAATTAGAATTTTAATATTGTTGGAAAATATCGTTGTACAAATTTCAACTCGGTTACAGAAGACTAAAGAAATAACGGATTTAAGACAGATTGTATATTAGTTTGTAAAACATCCTGCAATTTTCCGGATACTTTGTTCACGTACAAGTATGTCGTTTCCTTATTGGAGTTGTCAAAGAGGACACAGTGCCAGAATTTCTCATCTATACTCCTGTATTTTACCTCCTCCATATCAAACCACCTTTTTATACGTCTCTGACTTCTTACTTTTCCTTTTTTCAAAATACAATTCACCTGATCCAACCTTACTTACCTTGGTCTTCCTCTACCACGCCTCCCACTCACATTTATACTGTCTGTATATTTGTCTTTCTTCGTTTGTTATTTCCACGTGCCTAAACCATCTCAAAGTGCTCTTCCTTATTTTACTCAACACATCAATCTTAAGTTCACGTTCATCCCTTATATGATATTGTTGTTTTTTTTTCAAAGTAAATTATTGTACAAACATTTGTCAAGGCTATACCTATATACACATTTATTACTTAACTAATCTTAATTATATGTTATAATTTATGAACTTACTTAATCTTATTCTCCTACATATCATTTTATTTTATTTATTCAATCTTAATATATGAGATCTTAGAAATAATTAACACCTACATACTACTTATAACTAGATAACAATTCTTACACTAATTATTTAGCAAAAACAAGTCCACTCGTTCAGGCTACTTGTATTCCATCACATTCACTCAGACCTCGGTCGTCCCAGCTAATACTGTAGGTGGACTAGTCAGGCAACAGATAATGCTTCGGGAGCTTGTGCTTATAACGGAAGGGTAGGTCGGATTTACTCTCGTAAGCCCCCAGGGCAGCGATTAAGGGATTGCTGTGATTTTGTTGGCTTTTATAGAACTTCACGGTCCAAGCGAGGATGTGGTGTTGTAGAGTTTCTTCTCGCTGTTCGGCGTGAAGTCGGTAAGGTTTGTTCTGGGATGGATGTTAAAAGATATGATATTGTTGTACAATGCTATCCCGTGTATTCTTATCATTGTTTGCATTTATAAACATTGATATGAATCATGTACAAAAAAATATCAGAAAGTAGTATGCATATACATAGCACCTACCACACATAAAATACAAACTTAAGACAGGTCAAGGCTCAGGTAATCAAAGACCCTTACATATAAAAATCTGAGAAGATAAAAACAAAAAATATTTATGCGTAATGTATCCACTCCAACAAAAATATAACGCACATCCAAAATTCAATTTATTTACAGAGATCACGAAAAGCTTGAAAGAAACTAACGAAAAAAGGGAAAAATCCACGAGAGTCCAGCTGTGTCGTCGGATTTATGGTTCAAACAAACAAAAACGCTCTCTAAGATTTTTTTAAATATGTCCGAGACTACAGTATAGTCATTACACAATCGATGCAATCTGGGTACGGAAGAATTCGAATAATAGTCTGCCATCTCGTGCTTCTTAAAGAGATTCGGAATTCAATCAATTCCAGTAAGTTACATACATACATATCATCATGGCAAGTCTCTTGTGGGGTAGGTAGAAAAAACAGATCTCCAAACTTTTCTATCCAAACACTCCACTTTCGCCTCTTCCACATTCAATCATCTCGTCATGCACAGTATTCTATTATTATAATTCCCTTTACTTTCTTTCAAAATCTGGTACATTCGGTCCAGTCATATTTTCCTCCGTCTACCTCTTCCACGCACACCTTGCATTTCTGAGTTGTTTACTCACATATTCATTTTTTTATGTTATTGTTTCAGCATTCATTCTCTCCACATGTTCAAAGCATTTTAAATTATTTTCTACATCTTAATTAAAAAATCCATTTCATCCATGCATTCCTTTCTGATCTCTCTCAAACATTGACACTCCACAAATTTTAATTAATCTTACTTTTATCGTTATTCGGCCAAGTTCAAGATTCACTTCCATACATCAAGGTGGACGCCAATATACAGAACCCGGCGGTAAGTAATACACATCGGGCTTAAGAAAGAGACTGTCGGCCATAATCGGCTAACTTCGGCTTTGTAGAGCGCCGTCTCGATTGACTGACAAATCACGACGGAACACGTGTATGAGTGACAGAGATGACGCTCTACAAAGCAAAAGTTAGCCGATTATGGCCGACAGTCTCTTTCTTAAGCCCGATGTGCATTACTTACCGCCGGGTACTTGTAATAGGTTAGTCAAAAAAAGTTGAAAGCGACATCTATGGAGCAGTAGAAAAACCAAAATTTCTACGCCATTTTAATATTTCATCTTTCATAAAAACGTACTCAAAATTTCATTTCGATCTGTCAATTCATTCTTTGTTTACAAGCTATTTGAAGTTGACGTGTCAGTGTATTTTTTAACAATGGAAAAATCCGAATATCGTGCAGTGATTAAATTCTTTGTTTTGGAAGGTTTATCGGCTACTGAGATCCATGCAAAGATGGTGAAAGTATTAAAGGAGTCTTCTCCTTCATTTCCAATCGTTCACCGATAGGTTTTGGAGTTTAAGCGTGGCCGTACAAGCGTTGAAGACGATCCACGCTCAGGACGTCCAAAAAGTGCTTCAACACCAGAAATCATAGCGAAAATACAGGATATGGTTTTGAAAGATCATCGATCGGCTGTGGATGTGATAGCTGACACCATAGGCATCTCACATGGAACAACATGGTATATTTTGGCTGAAGTTTTGGGTTTCAAAAAACTGTGTGCACAGTGGGTGCCGCATTTGCTAACAATGCAACAAAAACACGTTCGAATGCGACTTTCTGAGCAACATTTGGAGCAATTTCGAAAGGATAAAAAGGATTTTCTGCGTCGATTCATCACTATGGATGAGACTTGGGTCTACCACCATGATCCTGAATCAAAACAAGAGGCTAAGGAGTGGTGTGAACCAGGCACTTTGGCTCCGAAGCGAGTTCGTGTCCAGAAATCGGCCAAGAAGGTGTTAGCGTCAGTTTTTTGGGATGCAAAAGGAATTTTATTGATAGATTATCTCCAAACTGGTAAGACGATAAACTCTGATTATAATTGTGACCTTTTGGACCAGTTGGATGAAAAAAATTGTGAAAAAAGACCCGGTTTGCAGAAGAAAAAAATCATTTTTCATCAAGACAATGCACCTGCTCACACAGCTCAAAAAACCATCGTGAAAATCAGTGAATTGGGGTACGAATTGTTGCAGCATCCACCCTATTCGCCAGATTTAGCTCCCTCTGACTTCTGGCTGTTCTCACACCTCAAAAAATTCCTTCGTGGAAAGCATTTTTCATCAAACGAAGAGGTTATAGCCGTCGTAGAGGAGTATTTTGCAGGCCTTCCAGAAAGTCACTTCCGTGATGGGACAACAAAGTTGGAAGATCGTTGGACCAAGTGTATTGATCTTATGGGAGACTATACTGAGCAATAAAAGTGATTTCCCCCCAAAAAAAATGTATTTTCATTTCCGCTTTCAAACCTTTTTGACTAACCTATATTAACTTACTGACTTGAAATGGAGAGATTATTCAGTTGATTTTCAAAACAGCCCAATGACGAAGCAAGTCTATCATTAGTTTGGAACTGATTCGAGAATCTCACAGCTTGGACTCCATTCATTTATTAAACTCCATTTATTAATTTATTTTTCAGGTTTTTTGCACATAACAGGTTTCCCTTATCCGTACAAGGGCCAAACATAACAAGAAAAAAAACATTTGTTAAAAAATTCAAAATTTGAAGACTTATTTGATAAGGGCAATCTTAAGTTACACAAAACATTATGATAAAATGCAGCATGTAGAATGGTGTTAAAATTTATTTATTTCAAGTATTATCTTAGGGCATTATAAACTTAAGGTAGTCAATAATCATTTTTACTGTTTTGAAAAGAAGGATCAAATTGCGATAAAAACATATGAGCGCAATATCATTGACATTGGCAAATCGTTATTAAATAATGTTCTCATTGAATCTAGTCCCATTACACCAGCGATCCAGATAGAACTGGATCGCACTCCATCGTCTTTTCTCAAATTACCACAATAAAACCGAGATCGCGGCCAAATTGATATGATGGCATCTCGAACTATAAATTGGTTTAGTTTTGCATAAAAGATTCAGCCCACTAAGAATTTTGTTCTAGAGTATGTAAACCTTCTAGTGAACGAATCCATCCAATAGGGTGGAGTATTATAATAAAGCTCTTGTCGTTGCTAATCGTGAGGCACGGAATGATCTGTCGCTCAGTGTAAAAAAGAGTCTGCAGCTTTAGGAAGCACTAAAAGACAATCTTTTTAGGAATAAGTCGTATCAAAATTTATTATCACATATAAACACTACGCAAATGAATTTTCAATAAAATAAATAAAACGCTTATTTTTAATTTTGTATTCACCACTGGTTTATTTGAGTTCACTACCGGTTTATTTGAGTTCACTATCACTATTTGAGTTCACTACCAGCTATTCACTAAAGATTGTATTCACCGCTGGTTTATTTGAGTTCACTACCGGTTTATTTGAGTTCACTATCACTATTTGAGTTCACTACCAGCTATTCACTAAAGATTGTATTCACCGCTGGTTTATTTGAGTTCACTACCGGTTTCAAAGACCTTAGTCTTTCTCGTCAGATGAAGTTGAACTAAATCACGTCTCAAATACATTTTTTTCTAATTATAATGGATACAGTAGAGGGGGGAGAGGAAAGTTGCTAATAAGGGTAGGCGTCAAAAGGGTGGTTTTTAACAGGAAATATATTTATCAGAGGAAGATAAGATGTCTTTGAAACCGGTAGTGAACTCAAATAAAGCAGTGGTGAATAAAAAATAACAAATAAGTGTTTTATTTATTTTATTAAAAATGTATTTATATGACATCACAAAGTGAAACAAGCATGATTTTTCTAAGATTCAATAAACTACACAAATACACTACACAGACGACTAAAATAAAATCCGAAAACTTACTTACGACAAATGTATCAAAATATTTTGGCCAAATACGACAGATTTTTCAAGACGTAAAAAACAGAATAAAAATTGACTCGAACTAATGGGGAGAAACGACGGGGCTATGTGCGACAGAAGACTAACAATAAAGCTTAAGGGTTAGATCTACAAGTCTACATGGAGCCGAGTGTTAAAAAAAAAGAGAAACAACTGCGTCATGTCGCGTTTAAGTATTTTTGCACCTTCACGTGCAGTTGTATTACCAACACGTAGGATGATAAATTGCGAGTTCTGCTCCTACTCTGATGTTTCTAGACTCGATTACTAAGCCCTAAGATAATGTTGTCTCCCGGTTACGCTTTTTAACATGTCCTTCTTCAGTTCGGATTTGTTCAGGGGTGCCATATAAATTAATGAACGAAGTAAACATTTGAAATGATACGTATATGATAAATGGATATTTTGGATATTAAAAGGTTGGATATTGTTTGCATAATTAAATCCAAATCAATGGATGACTAATCTCGTAACAAATGTAGCAGGTTTAAATAGATAGCGACTATCGCGATAGCTCGCAAGCCGCCGCAAGTGTCGGATGTAAGGCGACAGGATGAATTTTTCTAATACATTGGTAAATGACATCTCTGTATCTAAAAATGGATGTTTATCGTGGTGGGTTCTTGAAGTGGCCGGGTAGGAGCACCAGCATTCCTGAAATGGAGGATCGACCGGCCTGGCCTGGAGAGACGTGCGAGGGATTACGAGTTTAATGGCGCTTTCTTGGATTCGATAATGGTTAGCGACACTAGAAATTTTAATCTTTCTTCTGTTTATATTTTTTACCATGACAATTGAATAAAATACATATTACAATAAATGATCGATTTCCACAATCAAAATAAATATTATTTTAAATTGAAATATAACAGATGAGATAATGCAAAGTATAAATATAAAAATAGTTTATACAAAATAATAATCAAAAGAAGCAAACACATTCCACCACATAGACAAGCACACAGTAGGCAAAGACCCAGGGCTGGTTGTATCTCACGCATGAAAGGAATCTCAAAAAACTACATAAGTACTGTTATGGCCTTTTGCAACGAAAACACTTTTAAAATTTCAACTGTGTAATTTTATTTGTATATTCGTTGAATTACATTGAAGTATAATATTAACAGTATTATTGAAGTAATAATAACGATGATGTTAACATCGTAGTGGTTTTAAGAATAATGATTGCTGCCTCTGATATGACGTCCTATTTAAAGCAAAGATAACCATACGCACGACCCTTCGATAGATTAAAAAGGATTTTTTCGGGTATGTTATCGATGCCCTTAAGGTCAAATCGATATCAGGCGATTTATCTCGGTCGCAGTTTTCTTCCATTTAGTGATACCAAATAATTATTGAAGTTGGATAGATAACCGCTAACAGATAATAAATTTAAACATAATACATTGAGTTAAGTTTGACATACATGTGATAGCACTAATATTTATAGGTTCTAGATTACATAGTACAGATATGGTTGACATAGATAAGCTTGACATTAGTTTGCATGATATATTGGAAGTGGATAAGAGTATATGATAAGATAACATTGGTAGGGATACATTACAACATCGATAAGCTTAACATTGGTTTGCATGATAACTTATAATATTTATTGGAAGTGGATAAGAGTATACGATAAGATTAGCATATTAACATTGGTAGGGATACATTACAGTACACAAAAAATCTATTAAAAAAAAAGACACAAAAATTCACTCGCATTATTCCTCCATTCAAAACATATAGAAAAACCCAATAATCGTAATCTAAGTGTTTTGATTATTCTGTTTTTCTATCTGTATTTCGAATCAAGAATAAAATATTAACAAACAATTGAAAAAAATACAAGGACAAACCCGACGTATACGAGTACACATATTATATAATAAACAGTTATACGCATTAAGATTCTAAAATTCCGAAATATTAAAACTCAAACAATTAATAATCAATTAATAGCCAATCCAAGCACTAGTCTTTAATTATGCACAAATCACAATAGAAAATATACCATAAATTAAACTAATTAAGAAACAATAAATTACCCTAAATATAAATACGCAACACATGAATATTGTGAAGACAAGAGACTTATAGTACCCGGCGGTAAGAAATACACATCGGGCTTAAGAAAGAGACTGTCGCTTTACAGAGCGTCGTCTCTGTCGCACGATGCGACTGACAAATCGCGACGTAACACGTGTATGGATAACAGAGACGACGCTCTACAAACCGAAAGTCTCTTTCTTAAGCCCGATGTGTATTACTTACCGCCGGGTAATGTAACTAGGCGCGTTTTCGTAGTGATGGTGATAGTTCAGATCTTCCATATCATTTCCAGCTTTGACATCGCATGTTTACCATTTCAGTTCGTTTTTTCACCTCAGCCTCGAATCCTCCATTGTTGGTAAAAGTTAGTCTAAATAAATAAAGTCAGTAACAACTATCAGATCATGATTCGCATTATTTAGTGGCAGTCTGTTACTGCAGTCTATTATCATAACCTTCATTTTTGATCAATTGATTGCCAGGCCTAGGAACTCGCTCTCGAAATCAAAAACATATATATCAACGTCTTTTGTGTGGTAGGCCATCCTATGTCTTTTTGGGATATGCAGAAAACAGATCTCCTCGCCTCTCTATGCACAAACACAGCTTTTACCTCTAATATTTTGTCTATCATTGAATGAATGGGTTACACCTTCAACGTATTTCATCCATAAACGCATAGCTACAATATATTTCTAAAAATGTATTATCTCAAAAAGGATAGAATGTGGGTTAGATATTTTTACATACATATACTTCCTTATATCTCTAATCAAAAGTGAAATATTCATTAGGCTTAAACGTTACAAAAATAAATCAATTAAGGTCTAAAAATAATAACAATGATTACTCGTTCTTCCTGTGAAGAGGCATGAAAGATATCAATATCGAAAGATTAATTCAGTAAAGTCATTCCAAGTGCGAGTGGTGATACTCTTAATAGCTCAGTTTGTGAAAACAACCCTTATTCACGAAGGGCATAAATAATTTTCAGGTGCATTAAACAAAAGGCTGTAAACCAATCAAAGGTTCTTTTTTTTTCCTGTAAGTAATTTATATATGTATGATACAAATAGGTGAGTAAATCTTTCCTCGTCGTCGTTGCCGGGCCTCGCAGTCGAGGATTCCCTCGCCACTCCAACGTCAATCTTGAACCGTTCTCCCACGTCGATCATGTGATCTTCTGTGAGAGAACAGCCCGATCCTGGATGCGCACTCCCTCCCGCAAATGCCTCAGACACATGGACCCTGCTGAGCCGCCTGGCCATGTTGATGCATGTTCGCAGTGCTATCTTTCCTATCTTTCCTAGTGCTTAAAGAGTAGCCCAACATTGAAAAAATGTGAGATAAAACCATGATTAAAATTCATACTCCCTAAATCAAAGGTTTTGCAGAGATCTCTATTGGACTCAACTACAATTTAAGGGTTGATGTTTCGCTATCAACCTAAACATCAGACCACAATCACTAACTTAACAGAAAATGCAACATTTATTTAAGACATGTTGCATTTTCATACATCATGGTACACAACTGAAATAATGGATCATTCTATGTGAACATAATTTTTTTTTCAATAGTTCATAGGTTTGCAGTAGACTGGAATGTTGCTCAATCATTTGGAACCCGAGAGGAATCTAGAACTCGCTGATAGTTGAGCGACCCCAAAATAAATTTTTACTATTGCAGAATATATATTTTACCTTTGGCACTTTTCTACTTTTTTAATGGGTATGCTTAGATATTACCCCTTAAACATTTTAAGAGATCTATACACCTGTTTATAAATATATCAATTGCTTACACTAAAAGTAGCCAACCCTTTCTTGATTAACAAACTTTTGTGTTATGTACCAGGTAATCATTTATGCCACCCTGAATTAAAATTGTTTTAGGTGTCGAATTCACGAACTGGGTTATTAAATAGTGTCTATACTCGCACACAGAATGACCTTGTTGAATAATTGCTGAAATCGATATCTTCCATGTCCTGGTGCATAATTAAGTCAGTTAATATGAAAACAAGATTATTATTGTTCCTATTGTTATTATATTATAAATTAACTTTTAAATATTTAAGTTTTTCTTGTTATTTGATTCAATTGGGTTAAACATACGGGTTTATCCGTAAAATAAATAAATTATAAAGTTCTAAGTGAATTGCATGATGTTGCGAGTTTCAAAGTCAGCGTGATAGAAAAGTATGAAAGGAAAGCAAATGCAATATATGGGTGAACAATAAAATATTGAATCAAGTTGAGGCATTCTGCTATTGTATTTAAGTAGTATTTTCTCAGATGATGGAAGAGTTAAGATGAATATCGAACAGAGTGTAGTAATTGGATATAAAGTCAATGGGGAACTAAGCATATAACATAGTATACTCGAATCGTACAGTATCATAATGTGCTAAGATGATAGCCAACAACTATATTTTAGTAAAACGTGGATACGGAAAATGACTGAAAGGAGCCGAATTAACGCTGTAGAAATTAATGCATGAGGTGACAATGTATGATGTTATACTGAATGAAGTAATTCGGCATAAATATAAACTTGTAATGAAGTAATTCGGCATACAATAATATTTGGAGTAACATAAAAAAACCACACTTAAATGGTTTGGGCATGTAAAATGAATGACTGAAATATGACTTATATAAAAAAATGCATGTATTACAAATGTGAGTGGTAGTCGTGGTAGAAGAAAACCAAAAAAAGTATTGTTACATCAATTTAATATTTCGAAAGAAGGAAACGTAGAAAGTCTGAGAAATCGTAGGAGTTGTATAAGAAGATGTATGAAAATATTATATGATATAAGAGGCTGAGCAAGTGTGTCCAGATAGGAAAGTCTGGCGCTGTGTCCCTTGTGCCTACTCTAACAGAAAAATTATATCATGGTTTGTATGTAAGACTATATATAAAGTTCCTACAATATTTCACTCTAACATATAGAATAACTTAATTTCGTATTAAATAGTTCGTAAATACGGCATCGAAAACAATCTTAATTCAAGATGGCGTAAATAAGTGTCAGGTATATCAAATAAAATATAAAAATGTCTAAGATTTAAGTGAAGGTTTTTTTTAAATTTATATTTCATGTGATGGAAGAGAACGTACAACGTTAATGAATGCCCCTAGGGTGCAATCAACAAGGAAAAACGGAGGAACACGGATATACGGCAGAATGACACCTCTGTAGTTATCGTCTCTTGAACACGATTTCAATCCAGTGTGAAAGACTGGAATTTTTTCCGATAGTCATTATTCTTATGGTCGAGCTAGCAGCTATGTTTATGAGAGTTGTATCCAATGGACAGGGGTGGGAGAAGTAAACAGCCTTTTAATTGTAAAGCATTATTAGTTTACTAATTTAAGATTAAAGAATTGTTATCTAGTTATAGTGTATAATATATTAAAGAATTGTTATCTAGTTATAATAGTAGGTGATAGCAATTTATAAGATATCAAATATTAAGATTATTAAAGATTAAATAACATAACTATAAAAAATTTTAAATTAAGTTAGTTCGTAGTATTTTCAAATTTTAATAGAAATCCGCAAAAACTAGGATTATTTGTGCCATCAAATTCAAGTCTTTATACAATTATATGAGTCAATTTTTATTTATTTTATTTTATTATTACACATGACAAGAAATATACATAATTTGCGAAAAAACAACAGGTAATTTATAATAATTTGGACATACAATTTTAATGGATCTGGGTTTGTTGCCTTTCATTTGTCGTGTCACTAGTAAACTAGAATTTGGCCTGTATCTCACTGAGGATATTTAGCAAGAAAAAATAAATCGATACTTCTTTCCGATTTTTGATTACACAAAAACAAAACCCCGTTGCACATTCTCATCAACCTTAAAACAGTGACACTCAAATACAACTGGAATCATCATGCGAAATCAAACTCCTCACATATCATCGCTCCAGAAAGACCAAAAATGTTCATCCCATAATATACTGCACACAATCATAAAAAAAAACAAAAGTATACAGAAATACAAATATGAAACAGCAAAAATTAAAACAACAAAAAGAACTCACACTCAAGAGCCCACACAAATCCTTTCCACACGTCATTCATCCTTAAAGCCCAAGTACTCAAAATCCTGTCGCAATAACAATCACGCTCCGATCGACTGTCTAAATGGTTTTCCTCCCTTTACCTTTATTGAATTCGGCACGCCATTGTATGTCACGGGAGCCAAATAAGCATATTATACAACAATTTTTTTTAAATGACCATTAAATGACAATTTAAAGTTTCAACTGATTAAGTAAGTTCATTGTTATAATTTTTAAATATGATTAGTTCTTAAGATATAAATGAGTATACAGGTAAAACATTTTGCAAATGTTTGTGTTATAGATTACTTTATTAAATAAAAAATTTTTTTTTTTAAATTATCTGATTTGTAATAACTGAAAAAAATAAATTAAGACTAGCATGAGTATTATTCACTGTTCCTTTTATTATTATTTTTTTGACATTTATCGATTGATTTTATTGTACGAGTATTATGTATTTTGTTTGTATTATTTGACTAAACTCTATCTACTCGCACTTGATTTTTCATTAATGTATATTTATACATCTAAATGTATTGTCCAAAACTCCTTAAATATTTAGTACTACAATAGTTTTTTTTTAATGTTTAATGGACAGTACATTTAGATGTATGTATCTAAATGTACTGTCCGAAACTCGTTAAATATTCAGTCCTGCAATACTTTCTTAAATATTGAATACATTGCATCTTTTCCTTTCATTTTTTATAGACAAAAATGATCATTTTTATAAGTTTATCTTATCAACTTATACCTAATAATACCTAATTAAATTATAATAATAAAATAACAACTAATATAGCGCCGTTTAGAGAGCAAACCCTCCTCAAGGGAGCTGTAGTTCGGGACTCGAACTCACCATTGTTGAAATATCAAAAATATTCCAAACCAAATGTACTCGTATATAAGTTGAATGTAAAGATAGGAAGGTAGTGACTGTGGTCATTAGATTAGGTACTTACTCAGGTAGTGGCTGCGGCATATTGCCAAAACGTGTGTCAAATTTATAATAAAAATAAAATAATATTAATATGTCGTTTTTAAGCCTAATAAAGAACTACACATGTGATCAGAGTTATATGTACGTGTATAGGCTATGTAAAAAATATTCAACCCACATTCTACCAGTTTTTAGTTATTTTAAGAAATATAACGATATATTTATGAAATTAGAACACTGTGGGATGGTTTGGGCACCCGAAACTAATAAATGAAGAAAGACTGACATAACAATAGTAATAAAAATGACGATTTATATAGCGCCGTTTAGAGAGTAGACACTCCTTAAAGGCATTCTTTCTCGGGACTGGAACCCATCATGATTGACAGATTCAAAATATTACAAAATAAATATACGAGTATATTAGGGGCATCGGGAAATAATCCATCATTTTTAGGCACTGTTGTTTGAGTTCACTTTGTGACCGTACGTGGTGGAGTAAACATAAAATGTCAAACACCAGGACTGATGAAGAACACTTCAGACATTTTATGCTGCTGTTTTACTATATATGTTGGAAATCGAGCAATGCCACTAAAACCATAAACAACGTATAGGGTGAAGTTTTAACCGTCAATAGATGTCAATGGTGATTTAGAAAATTTGAATCGGACAATAAGGATATAAAGGATGCCCTTAGATCATCAGGACGACTCTCAAGATTTGATGATAACCTGCTGAAATCGCTTAGTGAATCAGATCCTTGGAAAACTATTGAGAAATTATCATAGATACTCCCATCTACATGTTCCATAGTGTAGTTATATTATATAAGTTGAGTATAAGGAAAGGAGGTAGTAGATTAGGTACTTCCCCACATATTCAGAAAAATGTATTTGGTAGGAAAACCGCAGAAAACTTACCAATAGAATATGAACCACAAACAAACCTTAGTCGTTATTATAATATGTGATAGTAACATATTCGATAAAACAAATTATATTCTTAGCTTTACTGGGAGTCGTGGTAGAGGACGACCGAGAGTGGTTAGACCATGTGAATGAAATTTCGAAAGAAGGAATCTTAAGGAGTGAGATAATTGAATGTGGAAGAGATGAAGGAAATTTACCGTGATAGGAATTATTAGCCCTCCTCTCGACCTACCCTAACAGGGAAATAACGTGATGGTATGTATGTACTCGTATGAAATTGAAGGTTTTCTCCAGACTATTAAAGAAAAACTTTTTGACAACGTTTTTCTTTTTATTTTATTGTAGTGCTGCAGACCGGTTTTCAGTTAAAACTTGTACAAGACCATTCTGATTGGTGAAAAGATTACTACATTGCAATAAACTGGCCAGGCTGTACTGTTTATAGCCTAAATTTCGTACAATACAATATGTTAAATATTTCTTATTGTATATAAAAAAGCATGTAACAATAAAACCATCTTACTGTTAAATGCTTTATAGTTACTGTGTTAATTACCATATAGTTACTGTGTAGAGTAATTTTCCTTATTTCGCGACAGTGGGCCTTAAGGCCGTCGTCGCTACTATTATTTTCACACTCAAGTGTGTCACCGTGCAATTCCTTATTCGTAACGAATAGTTATTTAGAAATGCTTCTAGACATCGATCACCATATGGATGAGTGCTGCACATCACCTTCGAAACATATGCACATAACTTTCGGTTGCACCCAGACACTTTTCTGATGTCAGCTGTCTACCTTGAGATCTTCCCATATTTTGGTCGTTACTTCAGCACTTGGTGGGTTCATCCATCATCAGTGCATCTGGAAATGTATCCTGCTTAGTTTGACCTATGGGTGGCAACGCTCTCAGCGATATCTATGATTTTGGTCTGAAGATCCATTCAATCGACTTCCGGTTCCTTAATGATATTTACACCACCCTTCTCTTTATAGACATTTGTGTCACCCTGAGCTCATGCATTAGTTACTTTATGAGCGTAGCTGCCTCAAGCATACGTATACTGGAAAAACACATGATTATAATAAATCTTTCTTAAGGTTTTTCTGGTATTTCGAAGATTTTAGAATGAAGGATAGCTTACCACATGCAGCCAAGGCTTGACTATTGTCAAATGTAATCCAGGCTTGAATATTCTTTCCATTTCGGCATCTTGGTTCTCGTTCCAAGCAATACAGTTTGTCCAAGATATACATAGGACTGAACTTATTCGATTGTCTCTTACCCTGGACTATGATAGATGCTATTTGACCAGTGTTACTCATTTATATAAATTCGATTTTACTATAGCTCATTTTAAGGATCACATGTACCGATGTTCTACATATTTTATTGAACATTATAGCAATGTCTCCATTCTTGAGAATCAGCGATAGGTTATCGACAATATATTTATGACAAGTCCTCCTTTCTTTGGACCCACTGCTAGTGGCCAACTATACCGTTTGGATAGGCTTGTGATCACTGAAAACATAGAAGGTTGACAAACAAGAGGAAAAATCCCATTGCTTTGGGTGGACCAAGTGAGAGACGTATCAGGACTATCCTTTATAACTGCTCTTCGAATAACAGGGTGCAGGAATGGATGGAGAAGAGTCATCAAGGGCTATCATGGGAGTCATGATGCTCGGTCATGAGCTACCCAACAGGATAATGATGATAGCGGTGTCATGAACTTGAAGACGCCTTTAAAAGTAATCACTCATTTTCGATAGTAAGATAATCTTGAAATCTTAGGCGCCATCCAATGGAGCGAATGCTTCTTGTTGTGTTTCATTCTTTCAAAATACCATTTATTATATTCAACAATACTATTTAGCTTCCATGACATACAATGGCGTGCCGAATTCAATAAAGGTAAAGGGAGGAAAACCATTAAGGCAGTCGATCGGAGCGTGGTTGTTATTGCGACAGGAGTTTGAGTACTTGGGCTTTCAGGATGAATGACGCGTGGAAAAGATTTGTGTGGACTCTTGAGTGTGGGTTTCTTTTTGTGTATTAATTTTGTTGTTTTATATTTGTATTTCTGTATATTTTTGTTTTTATTTTTATGATATTGTGCGGTATATTATGGGATGAACATTTTTGGTCTTTCTGGAGTGATGATGTGTGAGAAGTTTGATTTCGCATAATGTTTCCAGTTGTTATTGAGTGTCATTGTTTGTCAGGTTGATGAGAATGTGCAACGGGGTTTTGTTTTTGCGTAATCGAAAATCGGAAAGAAGTATCGATTTATTTTTTCATGCTAAATATCCTCAGTGAGATACAAGCAAAAGCCTAGTTTACTGGGGACACGACAAATGAAAGGCAACAAATCCAGATCTATTAAAATTGTATGTCCAAATTAAATTACCTGTTGTTTTTTCGCAAATTATGTATATTTCTTGTCATGTGTAAATAAATAAATAAAAATAAAAATACTTTTCTTGGTTTCCTCTACCACGCCATATTCTCGCGTTTGCTCTTTAAATTTATTTTGTTAGCCTTTCTTCATTCATTTGTTCTACATGACCAACCCAGCTCAAAGCGTTCTTCATCTCACTCAACACAGTTGCCTTAAGTCCACATTCATCCCTGATCGCTTCATTCCGTATTGTGTTATAAATTATCACCCCCATGTAGGTTCCCCAAGGAAGTGTCCATTCATTTGACTCTCTCTGAGGAACCAGTGAACTCCATTACATGGTCCTTCTTAACACTCTCTGCAGCAGTCAGCTTTTCTAGACCGTCTTTATTACTTCTAGTGACATATCAAGTAGAACACATCAGTATATCTAGTGACATATCAGTATTGTCTTTCTACCATTCATAGTTTTTCTTCGACTAAGGGGTTGATTCATCTTCCAGGACAACAAAAGGCAATCCTTCATAATCGAGAATGATTCTTTGCTATCATGCGGTGAGAAAAAGCCTGCCCGTGTAGTTGTTTGATGCGTACAAGCTGTTGCACTTCAGCGAATAAACCATCTTGACATCTTTAACCCAAAGCTCTGATGGCAAGAAGTTCTAAGTTCCAAGATGATCGGCAGCTTTGATATGCTGCAGCCTTGTTGCTTAATATCCTTAAAGTATTCATAAGATAGCATATAAGAATTTGATTTTTAAAATTAGATTTTTTTTTTTATATTTTGTTAATAGTTAAGGCATTAACATTGTAATGGTTTAAAGATATTGTAATTTGTTTTATCAAACACTGTTTATTCCACTTTTTGTAAAGGTATAACCCTACCGGTTTCAAGGATTTCACCTCACCATCAAGAGTCTTGTTTGTGCTCCCCTGATGCTGAGTTGAAAGCCTTGAAACCAGTAGGGCTATACCGTTACAAACAGTGGAATAAATAGTGTTTGATGAAACAAATTATAAAGAATTCTTTGAACTCATTTACCAATCAACCATTTACTTACTAATGTCTACATAAAAAAATGAAAAGCAAATATAGTATACCATATTGATTCTTATCAACGATTTTTTGACGAAGCAATAATACGTTATAAATTAATTCACTAATGAATTTCGATATTGGGCTGGTATTACTTTTGATTAAAAAAAAATCTAACTTTTAGCTTATTCAAAGAAGTTTTTATAATCGTACTAATGCGGAATGACAGAAATCATTTCCGATAAGTATTTATTTGTGAACAAGTTGATTGCTACCCCATCCTGTGAAAGAATGGTGATTGTGTTTGAATGGGTAAGTTTTACAAATTTTGTAGCATTTCAGCAAGCCTGAAAATTCAGACTTACAGCAAAACATTTTACAACAGGTGGAATCTGTTGAACATCTTATTTTTATCGACAAAAGCTTATGAACCAGTGAAACGTGAATACACATGGAACAGGGTTTTAAAGAAATATCAAACTAGATTAAGCCAAGAGCTGATCCTGTGAAACCTAAAAAAATCATCACGCAATCGCCTTATTATCCTGTTTTATACTTATCATTTATATAATATCCGTATCATCACGCTGGTTTTATGTCAGGGTTCGTGGAGAGAACATAGCGTCAGACTTTACTATCGTGCCACACGTCTTTCGCCTCTTCTATGACCATACAACTTCTATGATTTTTTTTGACATTTTACATTCCCTTCTGTCAAACTATTATACACTTAACCGAACCATTGTTTCTTTGGTCTTCCTCTACTACGTATTCCACTCACATTTGCACTGTATATTTTTTTCTGTCTTTCTTCATTCATTCTTTCCACGTGCTCAAACTATCTATGAGTGTTCTTCTTTATATTACTCAACAAATCGGTCTTGAGTTCAAGTTGTTTATAATTTAGCTAGTTTATTGCAATATAACAATCGCTTACAATCAAGCAGAAAACTCTTAAACATGCCTCAAGTGATAAGCACACTGAAGCCCTTTTTAAAAAATCTAGCTGTAAATGGTTAAAGAAAACATTATTCAATACTGAAAGACAACTAAACCACGGAGGTTGTCCTATTGGGATAGGCAGAGAGAACAGATATTTACTTCATTATATCCTGGTATGTATCCTTCGCTTCTGTCACGTCCATACATTCCGTTATGTATACTCTTCTAGTATATAAAGACTTTTCACTATTGACTTCTTTTGATTGACTTGGCCGTGTCACGTTTTTTTTAAGTGTTTCCAAACGTCTCGTACCGTTTATCTAAAACTTCAACCTTTAGAAGGTCAAATTGCAAATTGCAAGTCAGTGGAGCACCATAATACGTACAACAGTTCAACTAAATAATACCAAAATCGTCCAAAATTACTTAAGAATAAATATGAACCAAAAATTTTGTATGCAGTAAGGGGTTTGAATAAGGCGACCCATATGCACAAAAGCTCGATACACCCGTGCACCGGTTTGGGCACATAAAAATAATGAGTTGCGAAAGCCTGCAAGTAGATGAAAAGCTACAAGTTCGATAAATTTCACCAAAGAAGTTAAAGAATCAGACGACAACTTGATGTAGTTGTTAAGATACCAGTATTCCAGCTAGTTGATACCCAGATATCTTAAAAGGGTCCAGTCAGGTCTTCAATTGAGGCTTATTTAAAACATTTCTCGTTGTTGGGTCAAGATTGCTATGTATATAGTAATAAATCTTCCAGGTTGTACTTCATATTACGTAAAATTAATGTGGACTAGCCTGAAGCTGTGGAAATCTGTCCTGTCTACTTACCCCAAAAGAATATGAGGATGAATGTGAAAGTTAAAAAGGTAAATAATGTGAAAGATGGAATGTAAATGTAATGAATATAGTTGGGAGTAATTGTATGTAGAACTGGGAAGAATATAAATATAAATAAATGATGTGAAAATAACAAAAAGTACTCGATCATGAAGTTAATGAGATTGTATTGTACTGTATTATACATTTGTTGTATGCAGTATAACCTGATTGGTTTATTGCGATGCAGAAATTTCTTTCAACCAACAAGCAAAGTTTTAAACAAGCTTTCAGTGAAAACCAGACTGGAACTTTTTTATTGAAAAATTATAGGTACCAACAAGAATCGAATCCGGGACCCCGGGGATTGAAAACAGATATTGTATCTACCAGGACACGGAGGTCAATTGACAAACCAATTCTGCAATATAAACGTACGTGCAAATCGGAGTATTCATTACATGAGATTCGTGATCTTGGCGGGCTTATAGTCAAACTATCTATCGCATTGATGTTTTGGGTTCGAATCCCGACAGTTTTAAATTATATCGTTGAAATGAAAAAGCAAACTGTTGAGAAAAAGCAACTGTAAATTTTGTGTCATTCCTCAATCATAATTTTCGTAGATTTGTCTAAAATACTAAAACACTCCCGATTACACGTGTAAGCACGGGTCTCCCAGTCACTATGTATCTTGGAAGAGCTTTCTTCCTTCAGAATATGGCA
Organism: Odontocerum albicorne; assembly: GCA_949825065.1. NCBI lineage: Eukaryota > Metazoa > Arthropoda > Insecta > Trichoptera > Odontoceridae > Odontocerum > Odontocerum albicorne. The sequence goes on from OX463859.1 coordinate 11,820,335, forward strand.
GCTTCGGAGGCTATAGTTACAAAAATATTTATCTTATAAGTCCCCCCCCCCCCGCATTTTCGTGGTATATTATAATTTAAAATATGTATATTTATGTATACATCTTTATCCTTTCTCTCTATATACATATATGTATATTGACGCTCGTGACATGTACAAATATAATTATATTAATATGTATTTTATAACATTAATATATGTATAAAATTCTATTATTTCCTCTCTAACACCGTTATTTTCTCCACCATCCAAAATACCCAAATTAAATAGCCCAAGTCCGTTTCATAATATAAGATGAAGGCGTAAGGTGTCCTTTAATCGGACCGATACTATTCCGAACACAAACCATCAACAGTATACTCGTAGTTTAGTGCATGTGCATAGCAATGCAAAACCCCTCCATTCTGTGAATATATCTCTAGGCAAAGCCTGTAACGAAGTGATCTCATTCCTTAATCACAAATTTCATTTGAAACACTCAGCTTAAATATTTACACTCTCATTCTCATCCTTACACATAATTAAATCCCAAACTACCACCTACACAACAAACACGTCATAATCTTAACAACCTAAAAAATATCCAACAACTTCTCATTATCTGATTTTGATCCAACAATTATATCCAATAACTTCTCATCACCTATTTAAAACAGTATTTCATTGTATAATATTCTCACAAGTAGATTTATTGCGTTACTTACGAGTACTTCTCTTCCAATCAACAAACCATGCAATTATTTATAAAGCCATTTTGACTAAAAATGGTTGTATAAAAAAAAACCTTTGTAAAAAACCAATTCTAACCTAAAATGATAACATAAATACATACCATCACGCCGTTTCCCTGTCGGATAAGGTAGAAGATAGAGCGCCATACTTTCGTATATTTACACACATACACCTTCTACGATTTCTCTGACTTTCTACGTTTATTTCTTTCAGAATATCATTCACTTGATCCAATTATACTTCCTTGATCTTCCCCTCACACGCCTTCTACTCACATTTGCATTTTACATATGTTTTTTTCAAACGAAGGTTGTGTGAAAAGTTATACATACATACCATCATGACATATCTCTGTCGGTGAAGGCAGAAAAGAGAGAGCGCAAGACTGTACTTTCGTAACACACATATTTGGCCTTTTTTACATCCATCTACCTTCTCATACAACTCCTGCGATTTTTCTGACTTAAAGTATCATCCACTTGACCCAACCATATTTTTCTTGCAGAAGGTTTCTACCACACTTTCTACTCACATTGGCACCGTATATTTTCTATGTTAGTATCTCTTCATTAATGTGTTCCACATGCCCAAACCATCTCATGCTGCTTTTTTTCATCTTAGTCAACACATCAGCCATGAGTTCCCATTCATCTGTATAATTATTGAACAACCAGAGAGACATAACGCACCCTTGCTTTACCCCTTTCGAAATATTAAACTATTCAGTCAAGGTACCGTTTGTTCTAATATATGCTATACTTTCGGCGTATAATGACGAAATACCACGTATTGGTTTATGTTCAACATATTTTTCATATTTTGATAAAATAATACCAAATATTCTAAATTAAACAATAATCCGCAACAATCGGGATAAAAACTTATTTAATAATGTTATCAATTGTAATTTATTTTTATCAAACACTGTTTGTTCCACTTTTTTGCAACGGTATAACACTACCGGTTTCAAGGCTTTCACTTCATCTTCAGGGGAGCACATTGTTTGTGCTGAAGATGAGGTGAAAGCCTTGAAACCGGTAGGGTTATACCGTTACAAAAAAGTGGAATAAACAGGGTTTGATAAAAATAAATTACAATGTCTTTAAACCTCCACAGCATTAATGCCTTAACTATAAACAACATGTTATTGTTAGGAGATGGGAATGGAAAAACTGATAATGTAATATCAGGAAAAATACGATATGTTAATGAATCGACATGTATTAATCTTAGTCGTATTGCTTATGCCTAAGCGTCGTGGTTCCCTGATAGTCTGAAACAGAGCAAATGATTTGTGTCCTCTCTTTCCAGTCCTGAGCCATGATGAGTGCAGGACTCAAAGAAGAACTAGCCATGTCATTGATTTGTTATATCCACGTTTACATTTCTAGTCTCAACGACCTTCTTTTAACTTCTTCTATTCCAGGGACATGTCCGAAGTAAGACAGTTATTCACTTCCTGCATACCGTTGACAGTCTTTCTTTGACCTGCGAATCCTGGAGGATGGACACATTGGTGTGCCTTGCTGCCAATGAGATGTGAAACATTTGGCACCAACATAACATCTCAAAAACATCCAGCATATCTCTTTGAAAGGAAATGTATGTTTTTTTAATTTGATTTTGTAGCACGATAACGATAATACAAGTCTTATATTAATTAGTAACTTTCGTAGCACGATAACGATAATACAAGTCATTTAATAATTAGTAACTTTTGTAGCACGATAACGATAATACAAGTCTTATATTAATAAGTAACTTTTGTAGCACGATAACGATTATACAAGTCTCATATTAATTATAACTTTTGTAGCACGATAACGATTATACAAGTCTTATATTAATTAGTAACCTTTGTAGCACGATAACGATTATACAAGTCTCATATTAATTAGTAACTTTTGTAGCACGATAACGATTATACAAGTCTTATATTAATTAGTAACTTTTGTAGCACGATAATACAAGTCTCATATTAATTAATAACTTTTGTAGCACGATAACGATTATACAAGTCTTATATTAATTTGTAACTGATAACAAAGTCTAACAGCTTGCGTGAATGACCAAAGCAAACTCTGGTCGCTCAGAATGAAATCGTTATAAGCCTGTACGTGTATTTTTTTTACATGAATTTAAACTTGGACATCATACACCTCAAACAAAACGCAATGCTAACCAAACATAGGGGAAGAAACCACTTCTGAATGAACAGTGCGGCGTTTATTCAATAAGTTTAGGTACGGAGACGTAATTCTTAAACATGTAGAGGGTTGGGGACGTCCTGCTACTGTTGAAAACTCTGAACTGAAATTATTGGAAGAAAACAAGCAAGAAACGGCACTTGAAATGACATATGAATTAGGTGTTGGTGCTGCTACAATTTCTGTACATTTAAAGCTAAGTGAAAAAGATGACCTCCTCGGCCTAGTTGGTATGAACCGGAGATGGCGGGTTCAAATCCCGCTGGAACCCATATTTAAAAAAATATATTTCAATCTGGTTTTCACTTAAGGCCTTTTTGACTTATTTCTAGTTGATTAGAAGAGATTGTCACATGGCAATAAGCTCACCAGGTTGTATTATATACAAAGAAAGTATAGTACAATACAAAACTTGGTCAGTGGGTTCCACATGCACTAAATGATAACTAATAAAATATCACTTTTCAGTGTATTCTTCGTTATTGTTGCGTATTTGATATTGCTTCCATTTCTAAATCTTTTAGATTTCAATTAAAAAATCAACAAGTTGGGCTTCGAAACATTACCTCATCCGCCTTACTCACCCAATCTATCGCCAATTGTTTTCCCTTTTTTAAGCACCTTGATAATTATTTACGACATAAAAAATCATTATCTGAGAACCACTTAAAATTCCCTTAATTAATTATTGGATTCTAATTTGCCTTGAGTTTTATTATACGAGTATATAGCAGGATTGTAATTTGTTGCTAAAAATGCATGAAATCAAATATATTTTACGTTGATTGGAAAAATTTATTGACTCTAAAGGTATGATTGATTGAATTCGAAGGCTGAAATCGGCTATTATTTTAAGAACAACCTAATACAACTAATAAGAACAACCTAATAAGCTCAGTCATGGAGCAAAAGACGACGCACTGAATCGGGTTCAGATCCCACGCGTTTAAATATAATTCGCAAGGAGGAACATGCCGGCCCTTGCGCCTAGAATTTACAACACGTTCTAGAGAGAGAGTAGCGATTTTTATAATTGTATTGTATTACATTTTCGCTGTATACAGTATAACTGGTTTATTGCCATGTGGCAATCTCTCAACCAGCCAAAAATATGTTAAAAATGCCTCAAGTGAAGCTCAAACTGGATTAAACTGGGTAACAATCAGAAAAACAAACCCGCAACCCCCGGGCTGGAAAACAAGTTTCTTACCAATTACACTACGGAAATAATGGTGTGTCTTCAAATATATAATGTGGCTCATTGACACGGGGAGAGAATGGAGTGATGAGCTTTTGGAGGTCTCTACAAAGGAGTGTATATGAGCTAATGACATGAAAATGTTGAGCGCGTGATAAGCACTTGTTAAACATGAGTTTGATATGCTTTATGAGATTGTGATGTTTGAATTATTTATGTGATATTTTGGGATTCAAACATACGTAAGGATGTGAAACAAAGTGTGAATGTTTCAGTTTTTACATAAAAACAGTTAGACCGTTTCATCATAGGTCTTGCCTAGTAAAAGTGGTTTCTCTTTATCTACAAATGGAGGATTTTTAGCATTGTTACAACCTTGTACTCTGAGGTTCACTTTTCCATTAAAAATATGTAAATTTAAAATTATGTATGATGAATAATAAAAAAAAATCAGTATACTCGTACAATGAGAGCTTAGACGAGTTCTTTGATAGATAAACTTTGTTTATTTTGTTTTTTTTTTCTATGTTGTTAAATATAAAACAAACGTGATGACATTGTACAACCCTGTCCGATGAACTCGGAACTCCATATTGCGTAACATTACCTTTTGAGGAAGTGAATTGAGTAAACACAGCCTCCTTGACGGCGACACTGCCGTATATGTGGCCAGACTGCTTTTTGCCATCTTCTTATTTCTCCTTCCTCTTCTTCTTATTCTTACTCAGCGCTCTTTCTGTTTCTGATTCTCACAAACCAGAAGTCATTTGTAAATACATATTTTTAAAATACGAGCGATTATCAAAATGACAAAGCATTGTTGATTTTTGTTAAATATAATTTTAAATTTATAAATTACATTTACACTATTGTATTTGCTCGTATTATGATGTATTGAATATAGTATAACCTTGCGTGTTTATTGCCATGTGGCGATCTCTTCCAATCAACCAGAAAGATTTGGCGGAGACAAGCGAAAACCTGACTGGAAACCTTTTTTTTTAATATTTATTTATTTATTTAACACTTTTATTGCAATACAATCTGGCGGGCTTATTGCCAGGCGGCAATCTCTTCCAACCAACCAGACAAAAGTAAATGAAGCAAGTTACATGGTCGCATAAATCATTCAAATGACTATCCATCCCCACGAAATCCATAAACACATACGTGAGCACATGCCCAAGAACCCCACAAAGACGGACAATCACCCGAACATTATTTTCATATAAAGTGAGATATCATCAATTAAAAGTAAAGGAATGGATGGTGGAGAGGAAAGGAAAATAAAAATCAGGAATGAAACACGTTATTTTACTGACTAGAAATTAAGAATTTTTTCAGTCGCTTCTTAAAGCATGCCAAGGACGGAGCGAGTCATGCCAAGGACGGAGTGAAATATCGGGTATGAACAATAATCGAACCCGTTACCTCTAGACTTCAAGACAGATATCTTACCAACTAGGCTAAATAACTATTTATAACTAACGATACTAATAAATATTGAATGAAAAAGAATGAATTTGTATTTACTTTACATTTTGCAATATTGTTTACATTTCCTGTACACACACTTCAATCTTGCGGGCTTATTGCCATATGGTAATCCCCTGCAACTAACCAGAAATATACTTCACAGGCCCCAAGTGAAAACCAGACAAGAATCCTTAACCGACAAGAATCGAACCTGCAACTCTCGGGTCGGAAGATTGGCGTTTTACTAATTGACTACTGCGGTCGTCTTCCAGTCGCTCCGGTCTGAATTTCGGTATATGAAAATTATGAGCAATCATTCAAATTGCAAAGTAACGCTAGGATTTTTGCATGAGATAATTTATGTTTTTTTTAATATATTGGTCTTTTTAACAACGCGAGTATTTTTCTCGATTATACTTTACCGAAATTCTCACTTATACTTGCATTAGAAATTCGTTTAGTCAGTGTTTCGTTACCCAGCCGTTCAACATGTCCAAACCACATCAAAGTGCGCCATTTCACTCTACTTATCACGTCAGTTTTAAGCTCACATTTATCATTAATAATTTAAGTTCTTATTGTTTCATATATTGATATATTACATACTTCGGTTTCATTGACATTTCGGCTTCATTGATTAATTTTCAACGTCGACGTTTCACTCAAATGCTTAAATGTTGGCACTAACACGATGTTGTAAGAAATATAACAGGATATTATTAAGAGTTCTACATTGAATGTGGATCAAATAAATTAATATTATAAAAATTTTGTACAGTGTTTGGAAAATTGATGAAATATTACCGTTTCTTCCGCATGTGTGGTAGCATTACCACTAGGGTAGTATCTGCACTCTGGGAGTCGTGCTGAAACTAAAGAGGCAGCTTTTTTTTACTAAGGCTTCTCTAAATATATATCAACACAACGAAATAACTTGTCATCAAGTTTAACAGTAATTAATTATACATTTGGTTTTTATTTTGACATCAATATATGTTTATTTGCTAATAAACTTCTTGAATTTATGAGATCCGAATAATCTTCACCTTTATTCCCTTAAAGTGTTGGAAAGATTATTGCCTACTAAAACCAAAATTTTGCTCGTACAATTTTTGATGTTTTGATTTTGTACTATGTAGACGTCTGTTATTTGAATATTTCGAAGCAACAGTTGGACAAATTATAGCGTATTTAAAATATTTTTCTGAGATTTATTTTTAATCTGATAAAGTACGATCATGTTACTTTGTATCGAAGAGAACTGAACTGATTGAACGTGAGAAATAGACATTAAATTTACATATTGTCACTTTTTGTACAATGTCTATCGCTGTCCCGCGAACCATTCTTATTTCGCGAAGAATATTCAACGTCTATCCTATAAAGGACTTGCTCTACTTTCAAGCAGATATTGCTTATTGGCTTTCCCAGTTCATCGCTTTTCTTTTTACGTCATCCTTTACTGTCCATGCACTAAGACTCTGAAATTAGTTGTCCACTAATGTAAGACTCCTTCCGTCACTGGCTAATGTTTTATTTTCCAACAAAAATAATGTTGGAAAAGCGATTGAAAAAAACTTTTAATTTCAAATGTAAAGTGTTTTAATTCCGATTTTCATTGCTTCCTCACCATTTCTTCTTTTTTCCGTTAATTGATAATATTTCTTAGTTATAATTTTGGAATATACCATTTGTCATAATTTTGTACAGGTTAATAATGATTCAAATAGTTTTTGCGATCTTTACTTTCTTATGTTTGGATGGTTGGAAGGTATTTTTCGAAGATATTCATGGTTGTTTTCCGTTGGTTTAAGAGTTTTTGCTGTGTTAACAAATACATGAAAAATTGACAGTGAGTTAAAAATTTACAAAGCGTGTTTAAGACCAATTACGATTTTTGATATAGAGATATATATATATATATATATATATATATATATATATATATATATATATATATATATATATATATATATATATATATATATATATATATATATATATATATATATATATATATATATATATATATATTGTTTTTTTGTTACACTTTCATTGTATACAGTACAACCTGGCGGGATTATTGCCATGTGGAAATCTCTTCTAATCAACAAAAAAGATGTGAAAAAAACGTTAAGTGAAAACCATACGGAAAAATCCTTTTTTTAATATCTGAGTTCCAAAAGGAATTGAATCCTCAGCCCCCGGACTGGAAGACCAGCGTCTTAACAGCTTGACCACGGAAGTCGAGTCTAGAGCAGATAAAACGAAAACCAAAAGTTTCTCTATTCTCAGATGTAATTAACCCCCCAAAGCGATTGCAAGTCAAATACAGAAAGAGTTAGAAACTCCCGTATACGAGAAATACGTGAAGAAGATAATATTATGAAATAGACAGAAACCACAGAAATCCACGTAGAAAAGATGGACAGCTGTGAGTCTACATCTCCAGAAAGGCTGACTTAATGATAGCACACCACATGTCTAACTTTTCGATGACGTTGCAATCTTCATCCTGAGGCTGACTTCAAAAAATATTATCGAGTGAAATCTCCCTGAGTATAAAGACTGCAACGCTTTCAAGACGTAAGCCATTTTTAAACCAATTCATCACAGTAAAATCTCCGTAAAACATTCTAAACCATTTTCGTAATAATTTGTTGGATCCCTTAATTTTGATAACTTATAGATATCTTATCAATGTATTTGTAGTTTTTCCTTTATTATTGAACTAAAGATCTCACAGTCGTTCATTCAAACAAATTAAATATATAAGCTGTATTAAATTCTTAAATGAAATGCAATATAATCTTCAGCAACGGAGACAGATGTTACAGAAGTACTTAAGGGTCGCATATCTTAAATTCATCTTAAAAATTCTCATAATGAAAAATGACTCGATGCATACACATTAACACTGCGGAAACCATTTCAAAATTGCAGGGCTTGCAAACCATCGGACGTCGAATATCTTCAATCTAACAAAAATGATCACTAATTGATTGTTTTTGTTACATAAGATACAATTATACAAAGGAAAAGTCTTTATTGTTTTATTACACTTTGGTACAATACAGTCTAGTAGGTTTATTGTTATCTGGCAATATCTTTTAAACAACCAAAAAGATTTTGAAAAAGTCAAGATATAAAAATCAAACTGGTACAGGGTGGTCTTAGAAGTGAGTTGTAGAACCTCTCGGACTCACATTAACAATTTATGTAAACATTAATGTTAATCTCGCGGGTATAAGTCAGCTGTCTCAGAATAAGTAATGAACTTAGTGAGGCAGTCACTTTAGACCATTTAACTTGTGTAGAGTGAAGTCATGTAAACATATGAATAAAAAATTATTAAAGAAAATATGTAATATGCTTTCAAATTAATATTATAGCTGTAGATTTGAATAGCCCACATAAATAAATTCAAAATAAAAACATCAAATTATAATCATTTTCCATTTGTCTACTTCCGAGTATTCTTCTCATATAAATACTAGGAGTATAGTAACGGTGTTCAATCCCAAACGATATTGATAATAAATGAAATAAATGACAAGTAACCGGATGAAACTGTTGAGAACCCCTGATTCAAGATAAATCCTCCGGGTATCGAACCAGTACCAGACTATATTGACTTCCCGATCAGTGAACATTACCTAGTGTCAACTCGAGAAATCTTTCCATCTTCTTCCATCATCATTCCACCACCATTATCCAAAAGGGGACAGACAATCCTCAACTCATCCACGAGCATCTTTAATATTCACGAAACCGAGAGAATTGTATCTTTGTTGCTCCTCATCAATTTGATGCTCGTTGGAGAAGAATGCTGTTATTCTTCAGCTCTGTTGGAACGGCTGTTAAGAACATGGTCTTCAGTTGAAGGAGTGCATTCAACTTTTAACCTAATAAACTCAAGTCAGAGATGCTCCTCAATGAGATAAAATGTACAGCATCTGAAAGGATCTTATGACAGAGGGAAGATCACTCGAGTAATATTAATTTATTTTATTCAAATTCATGTTATCAAGAATAGATGAGAGTTTCAGCAGTATTTTATTTTGTATCCATTTGCTCTTCTGTGTACAGTTGTACATGGAATACGTAAAGATGTTTTAATCCATTATAAATTTTTCAAAAAGAAAAAAAATGCTTACTCTCAGAACAATAATGGTACGATGTGGGAAATACACCAGACTCCTTACTGCAGCAAGTGTCACATGTGCAGTTTTTTATTGCAGATACAGGTGAAATAAATTACTTCTGTTAACCGACTTAATACACTTAATTTAATTCAATTTTCAGCAGTATTGTTGTCCATGTGTAACGATATGTGTTATTATCATACTTACGATCTATTAGTTTATATACAATTAATTTCAAGTATTATTTGATAGTACTAATACCAATATAAGGACAATTTATACAGCGTCGTTTAGAGAGCAAACTCTCCTCAGGAGCACTTTTACTTGGGATCCGAACTCACTATTATTGGTAGATTAAAAATATTACAAAATAAATACTCGTACATATAAGTTGAGTGTAAAGGTATGAAGGTAGTGACTGTTACTTCTTGATTTAATTATGAAACATAAAATAACGATGGCATTTTTTTTTGTTTATTCAGAAATTTAACTTGACTGTTGAACAGAAAAATATAAATATTAAAACGAGAAAGAAGTTTATAATAAGTAAAGATAAGGAAAGAAAACAAAATAAAATTAGGATGAAAAAGTATTCTAAGTTATGAGATATTTTTTTTTAATTTTCTCTTCAGCTTGATTAAGGCACATCTAATAACTCTTGAAAGTTCGTTCCGCAGTCACGCTGCGTGGTCCTCAAATGAGATGTATTTTGTTGATTGAAAATGTGTTTTTCTTTACTGTTTCTTTTAGGAGTTTTTTTTTCAAATGTGTATGCATTGTCAAATTAGTTTTTCAAAAGAATATCGGAAACTTTGAAAGAATGGAATTGAAATAATTCCATTCTTGGGATACCTTATATTGGCTATTAAAGTCAATGTGTTCGCTTCATTTCTGACGTTGATTGGTCATTTTGTTTCACCATTATTGATATTTTTCTTATAACAGTATTTTGGAATGAAGTCATGGTACAAACGGGATATACAAGAAAAATTTAGACTTTTTAAAAGTAAGATAAATGCGGTAGAATGAAAGCGTTGCAATATATGTGTGGAAAGCAATATATAACAGAATGAGAAATAAAAACATGATGAAATAATGTGGATTGAAAGAAGATTGATTACTTAAGATGAGAAAAAGAGCATTGAGTTGATTCGAACACGTACAAAGAATTCATTATTTATTTATTTTATCAACGGTACAATGCACTTGCATTTTAATTTATTTTTATCAAACACGGTTTATTCCACTTTTTTGTAACGGTATAACCCTACCGGTTTCAAGGCTTTCACCTCATCTTCAGGGGAGCACAAACAAGACTAAATTATGTTCGAACTGGCACCGATATACACGCTTCAAGCACTTACATGATTATTAAAAAAAAATATATATAAGTAGTGAATGTTTCATTCGCTATAGAAATGTTAACTTAAATTTGTTATTGATTTAAAAAACTATTTAAATCAATTACTCTTTAAACTCATAAAGAAAAACATAGTGGCAAACAAACGAAATTATAATAGAAAAAAATAATTAAAATAAATCAATATATAGTATTCATAGTTTAAGTGGAATCAACAGTCAATATGAAATAGTTACAAAAAGAATTCATTTAAGTAGTATAGATGAAACGAGAAGCTTGCAAATAAGGAAGAAAAACGTAGTACGGTCAAAATAATCAAACTATAAAAAAGCGAAGTGTGAAAATCCTTTATGAAGGAGATTATACATGACGAGGTGTATGGACATGGCAGAAGCGAAAGATTTTTGCCAGGATTATGATGAAGTTGATATCTCTGGTATCTAACATATCTACCCCAATAAGGGGCGTGGCATGGTGGTAATAATGATGATTATTTTTTTGAGAAAAACTATTGCCATCAATGCATGCATAAAGAATGTACGCTTCAAGAATTAATTTCAGTTCACGCAGAACATTCCCCTTTGACTTTGTTTTCATGCAAATAAAATTTCACCGAGATGCACTGCCCGTTGTATTGATTTCTCTCATTACCAACTGATTATTCTCAATCCTTTTGCGAAAACACTATTTGTATACAATCAGTTAACAATTATCATGTATTTGGTTTTATCCAGGGCTCGGTAAAATGTTAGCAATCCGACTATTGAAATTATTTCTTTACATAATAATGTAAACCAATTTGTGATATATATATTTCATGTTGCATATAGGACAACGAGCTTCAATACTTGCAGCTTGTATGCATCTTGTTTCTCCATTGGGTCCTTGAGTGCTATGCCTTTTGGCTCTACCTGCTGCTTTTGGTTCCCAGTTGAGCTGAGCATTAACGATTTTGAGCGTCTTATACAGTACGTCTTTATCTCGCTTTGGCTGACCACCATGCTTCCTTCTACATTCCGCCAGCTCACCAAAGATAATATTTGTACATATTTAGGAAGCATTTGAAGATGACATAGTTATTTTTGCGAGGTCTTATCACAATTTATGATGGTATATGAATACTACACACATACACTACATCTAAACCCGAATTCTTTCTACGTGTTACTATGATGGACCAATGCGCTCACGTTGTTACTATTGATATTTTGGTGTAGACCAAACGATATCCGATGCACATTCTCTTTTAGTAATGCTAACCAACAAGCCCTGAAGATGAAAACTGCAACTTTTCCGAAACGTCGGCATCCAAAGGTAAACCACGCAGTATAATACTCGGAAAGAGCATATGCAACTGATACGAGCAATCGCAAAAACCTCAACACATATAATATATGATTTACATCGTTCGTCGCCCTATTAAAAATAGTAAATATATTTAAATTATTTATTTGCAGCGACGATTTAATTGGTTAAATATGGTTAGCAAATTTCTTAGCTGTACCAGATTGGTACACGTAAAGTGGACTCAACATTCACAATGTAACCTGGATTTCTGTTGCATAAATGGAAGACAATACATATTTACAAAACGTCAATGATGCATTAATTGCACTTTGTTTATTGCAGCTGAGCTAAGAAACGAAAAATACGTGTGAATGTTTTAGTATTATATTTAGGACAAATTATTTATTATTCTCCATGTACACCAACATTTTATTCGTCCAATCCTTGCTCTTTCCGATTTTGAACTATGCGGACGTCTGTTATTTGAATATTACAGCTGGACAAATTACATCGTCTTCGAAATGTTTGTCGATGTATTTTTAATCTTAAGAAAGTACGATCATATCACTTCATACCAGAAAGCTCTGAACTGGTTGTAAGTACGATCATATCACTTCATACCAGAAAGCTCTGAACTGGTTGTAAGTACGATCATATCACTTCATACCAGAAAGCTCTGAACTGGTTGTAAGTACGATCATATCCCTTCATACAAGAAAGCACTGAACTGGTTGTAAGTACGATCATATCACTTCATACCAGAAAGCACTGAACTGGTTGTAAGTACGATCATATCACTTCATACCAGAAAGCACTGAACTGGTTGTAAGTACGATCATATCACTTCATACCAGAAAGCACTGAACTGGTTGTAAGTACGATCATATCACTTCATACCAGAAAGCACTGAACTGGTTGTAAGTACGATCATATCACTTCATACCAGAAAGCACTGAACTGGTTGTAAGTACGATCATATCACTTCATACCAGAAAGCACTGAACTGGTTGTAAGTACGATTATATTACTTCATACCAGAAAGCACTGAACTGGTTGTAAGTACGATCGTATCACTTCATACCAGAAAGCACTGAACTGGTTATAAGTACGATCATATCACTTCATACCAGAAAGCACAGAACTGGTTGTAAGTACGATCATATCACTTCATACCAGAAAGCACTGAACTGGTTGAACGTTAGAAATATGTTACGAGATGCCAAATTCATATACTGTCTTATCTCGCTGAAAATTTTCAGCGTCTTTCCGATCACGGACTAGTACTACGCTCAAACAGAGATTGTTTATTGGCCTTTCCGGTTCAGAGCTCTTATTTTTTTACTGTCCATGCGGTGATACTCTGGAATCAGTTACAAACCAATGTTAGATTCGTTCCATCCTTGGCATACTTTAAGAAACGACTGAAAAAGTCTTAATTTCTAATCAGTAATATAACGTGTTTCATTCCTGATTTTTTCTTTCCTCTCCACCATCCCTTGCATTTCCTTTGATTGATGATAATAAAAAGGAATATCTGGGTGATTGTCCATGTTTGTGGGCGTATGCTCACGCATATATTCGTTAGGATGGATAGTCATTTGATTTTTTTTGCGATCGCGTAACTTGCTTCATTTACTTTTATCTGCTTGGTTGGAAGAGGTGGTCGCCTGGCAATACGCCCGCTAGATTATATTTACAATAAAAGTGTTAAATAAATAAATATAATACGGATTTCTCCTAATACATTATGTGGGTCTAATTTTTTTATTCATATGGAAAATACTAAGGAAGATTCCTTCCATAGTTCTAGGAGGTACTTAAAATACACCCACTGTGTCGCTCTATTGGTTAACTATCTCTAAACCACGCGTTACCGAGTGTTTAGTTATCAAATCGGTTCTGCAAGCTGAAATTTTTCTTTAATTTATTTTTCTTCAACGGTCAAATGAGTTTTTTGATACCAAGATTGAATAAAATAACAAAATATATAATTAAACAATGACATTTAAACAGTGTTATACCATGGGAAAAATCTACACGTCAAACAAAACAACAAAGCAAATTCACACAATTCAATCAACTCATCCCGGCAAGAACGACTTCTTCATTTTGCCCCCGTAGTAGCCATCCATATGAATATCCATACAATGCCCATATCGATTATCCAATCTTTGCAGTCTTGTCAGTCTAGAACAAAACATTTTGCTGAGTGGGCCTACAAGGACCGTGTAGCGTGACAAGGTGAGTTAGTACCGAACTATTGAAATACGAGCTGACAATTTTAAACAGTGTTGTGAGGTCAAACATGTTTTTTCTAACTGACAAGGTTGTAAGCCTCAGCACTTTCAACAACATAAAATTTGTGATTAATTTATGTATGAATGTGTTCCTATCACATATCGGTGCCCTACAAACGTTCCTTTGTAATTGCCTTCCCTTAGTAAGTTTTCTACCGTTTCCTTACTAAATAGGTTTTTCCAAACATGTGCAGATACGGGGAAGCCCCTAATCTAATGGCTGCCGCCACCATCTCCCTGTCCTTACACTCAACTATTTTTTCTTCTAATATTTTAAATCTGTCAATAATAGTTGGTTTGAATTCCAAGTTGAAGCGTCCTTGAGGAGAATCTGCTCTGTAAACGGCATTGTATAAATTTTCATTTTATTATTATCGAGGCATACTTCGTTACAAGCTTAACTTAGTGAAGTAATTCTCTAAATTCACAAACTGGAGGGTTTTTAGCATTTATTGTATACTTTTTTTTACTCTACGATTCGCCATTCCATCAAAATTATATATATATTTTAAATGATGTATTGTGGGATAAAAAAATAAACAAATAATATGAATTTAAAAAAGGTTTAACCCACTTTTATAGTTTTCATAAAATAATAAATATTCCATAATCATTTCGAGTGTCAGCATTTGAGAGAACAAACACCTCAATTCGAGTATAAAAAAAGGTTAGAAAAAGGGGGTAGAATGGGCATTTCCGCACCTTTGGCCCACAAGCGATACATTGTTAACGCACGCTTATCCAAAATTAACTGGACATCACTCAATATAATCTGCGCTTTGTCCAAGTTTTAAGTATTATACTCAATGGTCTGTGAAATATTACAAAGACCGTTACCCATCTATGGTTTTCTTTTGGGAATTTTATTTATTTAAAATTAAAAAATGTGATTTTTAGTTGCAGTTTTCCTCATTCTAATGTTAGACATAGTCCACTACTTTGTGTTTTCATTTGGTTCTATTATATTATACGTCATTTGTCCCTACTGAGATCCTGCTATGCCTTTTAAATACTTAGGTTGTCGCACAGTGAGTTGCTATTGTTTTGTGACATGTTGGTATTATTGTATTTTTATAACTTTTTGTTTATTAAACTAAAAAAGTACATAACTCATGTATATTCAATTTTTTTAATGATCTTGTCAGTGAGAAGAGTCAAACCTCAGACATCCTTTTCATAGTCAGTAGCATAGGTTTAAGTTTCATGCCCAAATTTATTAAGACCATTAATCCTCTAGTAAAAAACACATGTTTTCGCTAGGATACTTTGGGCTCCAGCGAGTAGGTATTACCTGTAAAAGCTTTAACTCTGAAGTTCCCTGTAAGTACTGAAAAGCTTTTAACTATGTCTGAACAGGATTAGGAGAATCAAGGACACAAGTCGAAATAGGGAACATTGCGTGATGGATCGATTCTCCGTATCTGCGTTAAGGAGCAGTCCACGTGACAGTTGCTGCAGTGCCCAAGGAGCCTGGTGTCTAGTACTGAAGAGGTGAACGCATTGACACACAGATGTGTTAAGAGTATATTATTGAATGATGGTAACGTGTACAGCTTCAGGATACATTTGAAGACACCCATTTTTGGTATGTCAAAATTTGTGATTATACGAGTATATGAACACAATACAAGTACACTGTACTACATATAAAGCCGAATGTGTTAATATCACGTATAGGAAGATATACTAAGGTTTCTTTGTAGTTTATCTTTCCTTAGTAGGTTTTATGTGGTTTTCTTACCAAATTTGTTGTTCTAAACATATGCAGATATGAGAAAGTGTCTTACCTTATAGTTGCAGTCACCACCTTCCTCTCCTTATACTCAACGTATAATAGTTGGTTGAATGAAATTCCGAGTTAGAGTGCCTTTAGAGTCTGCTCTCTAAATGGCGCAATATAAATAATCCTTCTATTGTTGTGTTTTTATTCAATGTGGTAAGCTGGTTTATTTAACGCGAATTCCCAGTTAGTCGGCAAGCAATAAGGAACGGGAATATACTTTATATGATGTTGAAGCATATCTCTAAAATTGTTAGTTTTGATACTTTAGTATATTACCTTATAATTTAGTTTACTTTGCTGGACCACGTTGTCGAGGATCCCCTTGACATTCCAACCTCATCTGGAACTGCTCCTTCACGCCAATCCTGTGATCTTCTGTGAAGGGACAGTTCGATCGTAGACGCGCACTATCTCCTGCTTATATCACATACATATGCTGAGCCGCTTAATAATGCTAAATCATGTTCGTAGCACACTGACTGTTCCTTACACGTTTAGGTAATGAAACGCCATCAGACTGAGAATAGGTAGCTCTTCAGTTTCCATAATTATTAGAAACTTGATCTCAGTCTTCAGGTGACCAACATAAAGTCAACGTCTCTCGCAGACTATTTTTATAGAACTTCCTCTGCCCACAAAACCTTTTGCTTTTTTGCAGGAAATTGCTTCCCCGCTCAAGAAGCGTTTTCGGAGTCTATAACACACGTCCAGTCCTCATCAATGTTGGTACTACAATCATATCATCTATAGGTATAGAGCTGGAACGTTGCAGGATCAAGATATTTATGAAATAATCACTCCATAAAATCCGAAGGATGTTGTGAATGAAACGCTGATTGAACATCTGAATATAGGCAGTGTGTAACGGGCTTAGTATTGAATGTAAAGATATGTCCAGAACTTAGGAAATATATACACATTTTTAAGCCGGCCTCCACAAAAAGATGGGCTGGATGGACACTGGGTGCTTGCGGTTTGTGCGTGTCTTATTGTTAAACTCATCTTTGCAAGGGCGTACCTATATTATCACAAGTAAAATATTAAAATTACTCTTAACCCGAAAAAAAAAAGATTTCTCAACCCCTTCCCAATTCGAGTTATTTATTCATCCATCAACAGTACTCTGCAACAAAATTAAAAAAATATAAGTAGTAAGTGTTATATTTATTCAAACGACAAATATTCCAAAAAAATAAGCAATAAATTAAAATAGTTACATTAAAGCTAAAAAAATATTTAAAAACAATAAAATAATTGAAACAAAACAAAAGTATGTAAGCACACACTTCCAAATTGTTACAACATTTTGACAACATACAAAGTTAATACTACGATATGGGTCCGCCTCAAGACGGGCAGCTCGCACCGAACCACACCAAGCGTGACTCTTGATATTCACGTGGAAGTAAAAGTACAGTTGCATACAAAGAAAATAATAATAATTATAAATCAATATTGATCACAACTTTACAAGTTGCTAAAACATACTGTAATGTGAAAGAAATCAGAATCGAGAGAAATAAAAAAAACAATAAAGGGAGAAAAAAGTTTAGTACTTTGACCAAACAATGCACCCAACATTAATTTTAATAACGCCATTGTAGATTGGCAGACACCCGATAAATTTCACAGAGACAATCTACAAGTATCGAAACCTTAGGCAAGTTAGAGGGAAGAAAACACCCACATGCAATGATACTGTTTGCTAAAGATCATATTGAAAGTATGAAAAATTACTAGCTCTACCAAATTAAAACTTGTAAGAACGTTGATTTTCTCCACTTTTCTTTATGGTGCCTAAGTAAGTCATTCAGAGAAAGAGAACACCAAAAAATAGACGCACTGGAGATGTGGCGCTTGCGATATTGGTTTCGTGTACCTTGGATAGCTCGAAGCATCGATTTATCAATTATGAAAGAGTTACAAATCGAACAGTGAGTTACGAATTTCAAGTATTTCAGCCGTATCATCGGACAGAAAGATGCAATGGAGATACTGATGATCCAAAGGAATAAGAATAGTCCCGATCGTGTAACAGATCCCCAAAGCGATGGACTATCCTGGTAAGGAATACAATCAACAGCTCAATCCAAAAGTGTAGCAGATCTCTCCACTGTTTCTTTAGAATCTGTGACGGAGATGTTCATTCGGAGGGGAGTAGAACTTTAAGGTCGATTTCGTATTCATCAAATAAATGTATTGTTCCGAAACGATAAAATAGGGCGAGGTATTATGACAGGGCATGGGCCATTGTTGGTCTTGTGGTGTGGAATGGTCTACCTCTAAGTTTTAGAGTTAAGGGTGATGTGTGCAACTTTAGGAAGCACTTGAACAAAACACTTTTTGGGAGATCAACATTTATGAGTATATATGAGCACCACGCACATGCACTACGCTATACTGAATTTGTTATTGTACTATACTATCACATATCGGAAGATCTACAAAGGTTTATTTGTAGTTCGTTTTTCTTTGGTAAGTTTTCTGCGGTTTTCTTACCAAATATGATTTCCTACACATATCCAAATGCGAGAAAGTATCTAATCTAATAACTGTAACACCACCTTCCTATCCTTACACTTAATTTAAATATATTCATTTTTAATATGTCTATAATAGCGGGTACGAATTTCGAGTTAGAGCGCCCTTGAGGAGAGTCTGCTCTCTAAACGGTGCTTTATAAACACATTGTCTTTTTATTATCATCGTTACATGCTACTGACTGATGGGAGAAAATTATTATTTCTGTAGTGCGGTTCATTCGCTCGAAAAATCGAGTCTTAAGATCACGATTGCCGTGCAAAGAGCATAAATTAGAATAGAGTCAAAAAATAAACCAAAAATGTTAAAATAAAAATTGCCACGGACCGCCTATGTTAAAAATTATTTGACCACAATAAACGATTTTTTCCTCTCTTGTCCCAAAATATATTTATCCCTTTGAAAATATATGGCAAATCCACATTTAATGAAGTGTTACGGGATAAAACGTTTAAAATAAATTTGTGGTTGGAGTGTTTTCCTACACGAGCTGTACAATGTGGAATTGTGAGGCGGAAAAGCACCTTTCTATGGGCCGGACGTTGTCGGCGGACGTTAAAATCGCAGAACATCGCAATATTTAAAATTTAACCATTTTTTAACATTCAGTATTTCTTTTACCATTAAATTTTTAACATCCATACGTATTTTTATTCATCTTAATCATCATCGTCATCATCTCTATAATACACTATGCCTCAATCGGGGTAAGCAGAAAGAATATAAATCTATTTTCTTCTATCCTAGCAGACATCGATACACATTTTCTTATTTTTAATTGTTGACATTTCACTTAAAACGGTATAAATTTTAAAATTTGATTGAGAAAATTATGAAAACTTCGAGTGGGAAATTAAAATCCAAATTTTCAATGTTAATTTTTTTCGTTAAGACCGAGGGTAATATATTCGATTCCAGATTTTTTGGTCTAATGGTTTGCGTTCCAAGTTCAATTCCAGGCGGATTCATTACTGGATTAATTTTACCGTTGGACCGTTATGTTTCCTTTAATTTTCATTAACATTAACAAAACTAATTTACTCGTAAGACTACACAAGATTTAAGATGCCGGTCGTCTTAAAAAAATTATCTCCTTACCATAGAAACTTTGGGTTTGAACTGTTATGGATATTCTACTGAAATGCAACAGTTTGCACACAATAAACCGATACACGCTCAGATGTCTTCCATCCACAGGATGTCTAAAAATCATACTCGATCACGAGGGATTTCCTATTATATTGCATACATATTGCAAAAAATACAAACTTACATACCGTCACGATATTTCCCTGCCAGGGTACGTAGAGAAAAGAGAGTGCCATACAGTTCTAACTTGACATACATCCATAGCCTCTTCCACATCCATACACTTTCTGATACAACCTCTACGATTTCTCTTACTTTCTACATTTCCTTCTATCAGAATATCAAGTGAATGCACTTGATCCAACCATACTATCGTTGATTTTTCTCTCGCACACCTTCCACTCACATCTGCACTGTATATGTGTTATGTTATTATTTATTCATTCATTCACTCTACATGCCCAAACTATATCAACGTATTCTTCTTCATCTTACTTAACACATCAGCCTTAAGTTCACATTCATCCCTAATCACTTCATTTCGTATTCTGTCATACATTGTCACTTCATGAATTCTTCTCAATGCACGCATATTTACAAAATGTATTCGATCTGAGAAAATAGATTCATTTTTTATTGATGCTCAAATGATTTTAACCCTTCCTTCCCTGTGATGTGTAACTAGTACACATTGCTTCTAAAAACTTTAATATCTCTATAAATATAATAAATACTGGGTTCAGATTTTAGGTGTTCCTCCGTAATACATTTATGCATTGAATGAAAAAAAATTATTAATAATAATGATCACTTATCGGCCACATCAGAGATATTTTGTGAAAGTCGGGAATAAATTCACAAATACAATCAAACGTATGCCAGTGTGTGACGTAGGTATATTATTTCTAAAAAACCGCTAAGGGGGAGGAAGCGACGCTATTCACGTCACACTCTCACTCTACTTCGGTATACGGGAACGCAAGAAATATAATCTCAGTTCGCTCGCTTCAGTAGCTTTCGGGCATCCATTTGAGGTGGTCTCTTCCATTTGAGGTGGATGGTTTTTTCATGTTTTCAGCAATTAAATTTAAAGTGTTATCACTTTTGACTTCAAATTTAATTAATTCAAGCGATTGGCTATGAATATGCTTATTTTTCAGATTTACAATCGCTCATTTTTACATGTGTATTGATGTGTATTGAATACACAGAACCGGAACGCGCGGATTTTTTTTAGCACAGGAAGGTAAAGGTTAAAAAATGTTATAAGTAAGTTTTTGTAACATGTTTTTGATTAATTGAAATCTCAGCAAAACCCCTGCCAAATGATATAGTATCTAATAAAGAGTGTTAAACAATTAAATCAACGATTGATCCAAACATACTTACCATGCCGCTATTAACCTATTAACGAGGAAGGCAAAGAGGGCAGAGAACTAGACATTCCTAAGACGACATAGATCTTTCGTTTTCTTAAGTCATATTAAGTGGTTTCCTTAAGTCATATTATTTCGTTTAATAAGTCATATTAAGTGGTTTCCTTAAGTCATATTATTTCGTTTCCTTAAGTCATATTAAGTGGTAAGTAGTGGAAGACTTAAGTCGTATTAAGTTTCGTTTCCTTAAGTCCTATTAAGTGGTTACCTTAAGTCATATTATTTCGTTTCCTTAAGTCATATTAAGTGGTAAGTAGTGGAAGACTTAAGTCGTATTAAGTTTCGTTTCCTTAAGTCCTATTAAGTGGTTACTTTAAGTCATATTATTTCGTTTCCTTAAGTCATATTAAGTGGTAAGTAGTGGAAGACTTAAGTCGTATTAAGTTTCGTTTCCTTAAGTCCTATTAAGTGGTTTCCTTAAGTCATATTATTTCGTTTCCTTAAGTCCTATTAAGTGGTAAGTAGAGGAAGACTTAATTCGTATTAAGTTTCGTTTCCTTAAGTCCTATTAAGTGGTTTCCTTAAGTCATATTATTTCGTTTCCTTAAGTCATATTAAGGGGTAAGTAGTGGAAGACTTAAGTCGTATTAAGTTTCGTTTCCTTAAGTCCTATTAAGTGGTTTCCTTAAGTCATATTATATCGTTTCCTTCAGTCATATTAAGTGGTAAGTAGTGGAAGACTTAAGTCGTTTTAAGTTTCGTTTCCTTAAGTCCTATTAAGTGGTTTCCTTAAGTCATATTATTTCGTTTCCTTAAGTCATATTAAGTGGTAAGTAGAGGAAGACTGAAGTCGTATTAAGTTTCGTTTCCTTAAGTCCTATTATATCGTTTCCTTCAGTCATATTAAGCGGTGGTAGTGGAAGACTCAGAATAGTAATAGTTGAATCAAGTAAGTAATATTTTTAAAGAAGGAAATGAAAAAGTAAGAAAAATCGTAGGAGTTGTATGAGAAATCGTATGGATGTATGTTTAATTAAAAATATAAATTTGTTAGATACTTAGTTATGCGTTTTCATACAAAAATATCCAACAATCAAACGCGTGCTGCTGAGTCCAAGTTCAGTATTGAACAACAATGGGTGTCTCCACACAATAGAGTGGACATGGGCCGGCCGCGGCCGCATGAATGGTCTTCCTATCCTCAGGCCACCGACGCAAGGTGTACCTCCGTGATCTGTCAATGTCCGGTGAAAGAAAGGTGTTTGCCGAAACTTGGTGACGACAAGATGTTTTTATAAATAATGACGCTTGCCGATTTTTTCATTGCCATTTTATTTGAATCATTGGTCAAATTAAATGTACGGGAAATTTGTATGTATGAAGTATTAATATATCTAACGCCGTTTAGCGATAGGAAACAAAGTCAAAATCTACTAAGATGATAGTCCTTAACAGTATTCTTGTACCAACTTTGATGTATAGAAAGAAATCATGGTCGTGAAAAAATACTAAAATAAGCCCAATAAATCCTGTTTAAATGCGTGCATTTAGAAGAATACACGGGGTGACAATGTATGACAAAATAAATAACTTAAAGCTGATGATTACATAGGACCAAGATGGGCACTCTGAAATTATTTGGACCCGTAGAACGACTTAATGAAGAAAACTAACAAAACAAATATTTTGTAACTTGTTTCATCAAACACTGTTTATTCCACTTTATGTAACTGTATAACCCTACAGGTTTCAAGGTTTTCATCTCATCATCAGGGGAGCACAAACAAGACTTGAAACAGGCAGGGTTATACCGTTACATAAAGTAGAAAAAACAGTGTTTGTATAATAAATTACAATGTATTTAAACCTCTACAATGTGACTATAAGTAATAAACAAATATTTAGTGCAAATGTAAGTTGAATGCTTAGAAAACGAAGACCAAGGAAAGTGTGATTAAAGCAAGTGAATGATATTTTTATAGAAGAACTGATCTTCACTTTATTCTATCCTGATATATGTTACATATATCACATCTACCACGTCCATATACGTCGTCATGTATAACTCTCCTATAAGAAAGTATTTTCACTCTTCCCTTTTTATTGTGTCCTTCACGTGTGACAATGTCACCAACCGCGAACTACGTGCATATTCCAGATGTTTTCCACCTGAATGCTTAGCTTCTTTGACCGAATACACAATATTGTCTACCGGACACGTTCTTCAATATGTCCCAATCATCAATTCGAAGATAGAAGAGTATCTAACATAGAAAGAAAAAAATAATTATTGCAATAAGTAAATAAATACCCAAATTTTATAATTTCATTCGCATCATCCAACCATACTTACTTTGGTCTGCCTCCACCGTATCTTTTGTTCACGTTCGAACTAGTTTTTTTACTTATTTAATAGAACTTGAAAACGAAATTAATCAATGAATCCATAAATTTTAAATTTGTTTTAAATTTTTATTCTTATGATTGTGTGCGGTATATTGTGGGATGAATATTTTTGGTCTTTCTGGAGTGATGATGTGTGAGGAGTTGAATTTCGCAAGATGTTTCCAGTTGTAGTTGAGTGTGACTGTTTGTCAGGTTGATGAGAGCGTGCAACGAGGTTTTGTTTTTGTGTAATCAAAAATCGGAAAGAAGTATCGATTTATTTTTTCATGCTAAATATCCTCAGTGAGATACAGGCAAAAGCCTAGTTTACTGGGGATACGACAAATGAAAGGCAACAAACCCATATCCATTAAAATTGTTTGTCCAAATCAAATTACCTGTTGTTTTTTCGCAAATTGTGTATATTGTTTTTTCGCAAAATGTCATGTGTAATAATAAATAAAAAAATACAAAATAGATCATTTCTAAATAATACTGAGTGTTTACTCGTAAAATCCCAGTTACCAGTGTTTTGTACTCGTATATAACACCGGTATTTTAACATAAATCATTTGATTTGTAACACGAGAGCAATAACCGAACACTCCACATGTTCATAAGTAAACGCAACCTGCCGTCACCACAAACATTTGAAAAATTGAGGTGTAAAACCATCTAAATAAATGCTAAATCATGTTCCAATCGTAAATCACCCAATAGCTAAAATAACATAGTAATTCTGATAAAATGCCAATAAATCTTCTATTTGGTTTCTCCGTACTAGCTGTGGTCGGACCTTTCTACACAAAGGCTAGCGCCTCGCCCAGCTAAAAGGACCGTCCTCTTTGATGGGATCCGCCCTATTCGGAGGCAATTCTGCGAAAGGGATAAATTGGGGGATACTGGCCACCGGCTTAGATGACAGAGTAATTCATTTGGAACTGAACATGTGCTGACAACCATTGAAGTATGTCTATAATTAAAAAAAATATATATATTTTTCACACTTTAAGACCCCGATAGAAATCATGACAATCTTTCCCAGTGCCCGGCATGTTTTTGAGGAACACAGATTTTTGTAAAGGGTAAAAATTGCTGTATCTAGGTAAATTATTTTATTTACTTTTGTCTGATTGGTTGAAAGAGATTTCCGCGCGGCAATCAGCCCACCAGATTGTATTTGCAATAAAAGTGTTAAATAAATAAATATTAGGAATATTGTAATAAAACTTTGTGTAGTTGTTTAAAACACTTTAAAAATTATCATTAGTATGGTATTTTGTTAACATTCTTCTTTGTGGAGAGCTACGTAATTACCACTGTTTCCCTGTTGAGGTAGGCAAAGAGGGCAGAGCGCCAGACTTTCCTATTTCGCCTTTTCCACATTCATTCACCTTCTCATACAACTCCTCTGATTAATCTTACTTCTACAATTTTCTTTTTCAAAATATCATTAGATCCAACAATAGTTCCCCTGGTATTCCTCTATCACTCATTTCACTTAGATTTGCACTATATATATTTGTTTCGTTAGTATTTCTTAATTCATTAATTTCATGTGCCCAAACCATTTTAGAGTACTCATCTTAATATCCTCAATACATCAGCTTTAAGGTGACATTCATCCCTAATCATTTCATTCAATTTTCTTTAAAACATTCGCATTCTTTCTTACCTAATAATTACATGGTATTTGCAGCCTGCGGGTTTTTAATACGAAGCAAATTTGAAATTGTATAAACTTGCCTCGGATAAAAAAACATTTATTTCTATTGTTGAAATCATTTTTATTTGTCGAATTAAACCAAAAAATTCTTATTTCTTAAAAATAAATTACTCTCTAAATTAAAACGTTGATTACCCCTGTTCAGTAAGTAAACATTCTTTTAACAGAAGATCGGAATTTCTTGGCGGAATGATTTCTTTATCTCTAAGATACTAAACCGTTTAGTTTACTAAAGGAGTTAGTGGTATTGTCACTAGTTAGTAGTGATTGGTCACTAGTTTTGTGGAGATTATCTTAGCCTTGTGATCTGTGGTGGCTACCGAATAATTCTTGGTAACCCGTGTGGTCTGGTACTCTTTTAAACACGCGACTTAACACGAACAGAACAATTAAAGATAAAAGCTATATTCATGAATACATTTTTTTAATTTTTTTTTTAACCTGGCGAGTTTATTGCCATTGCCATATTTCTTCTACTTGATAAAGTTATCTCTTTTACAAGAACTGAAAAAAAAACATGCGAAATATATCGCCTCCAAATAGTTATGTGAATAAAAGAAAATGTTTGCTAACGGGTTGTGAAGCCACAACCATTATCTTTCTGATTGAAATGCAAGTACAGAGTATTTTTTTATTAAATATGGGAACCAACGGGAATAGAAACCGCTGTTCCTGGGTTAGAAAACAGGCGTTTTATCATATACTCGTATGCCACGGAGGTCGTCTATTATCAGCGTGATAAACCATTAACAAAATCACGTCCCTATTCGAGAAGGCAAAGTGAGCAGATCTTCCGTTTATTCTATCGTGGTATAGACCTTTCGCTTCGGCCAAGCCTATATACTTCGTCCTGCATACTCTCATATTGTAAAGGCTTTTCCCTCATCACTCTTTCATAATTTGATTCATTTGATAGTGATACGTTTTTCTAGTTGTTACTAAACTTCTCATACCTTCTCTGTACTACTTGTGTAGATTGTGAATATTTCATCATTCATTCTTTCTTTATCTCAACACTCTTTTGTTCATCTTAAGCACTGAATCTTCTTTCAATTATATTTTTTTCATAATTACCTCATTCTGTTATTCATTGTTTTAACTCATTCTACTTAACACTTTCATTTCTATCTCATTTATTTTTCTTTCAACACTTTTATTGTCATGTCCAAATTTTAGTTATATTGATTCGAATGATATTCTTGCTAACTACTCGTACCTATGTATTATTGTTCGCTTAATGGATAGAGCAGTTTTCAGAAAGAAGAAGACCGTGTTTTCGAATCTCTATTATAAAAGTAATATTTAATGTTTATAGTCAGTTCTAGGTGAGAAATTTGTCGTGATGCTTTCTCTACATGACAACTTCCATGACCTAGTTGGTAAGACACATGTCTTCTAGCTCATGGGTTAAGGGTTCGATTCCTGCTGGAACGAGAAGTTATCGCGTCTTCTTATTTGGTAAATATGGATCTCTTTATTTTATTATACTATGCGTATCCAGAAAGTAAGTGTACTGAGGCTCTCACGACCGGATGGAGTTTATTTTCGACATGTTGGCTACACTTCCGTGTAGCCTGACCCTTCCCCTCCGCAATGAGACCGGTTCGAGGTCAGTACGTTGAGAAGTGTCGACGCGACAACATGTTTCGTGAAAAATGTCAATCCAATCTCCCGCCAAGTGCGAAATACGCGGCGTCATCCGTTATCTCGTTCGGAACAGAAAACCTCCGGTTGAGGTTTATAATGACGTGAAAACTGCATATGGTGATAAAGCTATGAATCGTACGAGTGTGTACAGTGGTGTCGCGAGTTTAAAAACGGTCACGTCACACCTCTTCACCCTCCGCCAAAAAGTTCAAAACCACAATTTCAGCCAAGAAAATCATGGCATCCGTGTTTTGGGACTGTCAAGGCATAATTTTAATTGAATATATGCCTCAAGGGGAGACCATCAACTCTGCAAGACACTGTGAGACCCTAAAAAAATTGCGGAGGGCGATTCAGAACAAGAGGAGAGGCATGCTGACAAAGGGAGTCTGCCTGCTGCACGACAATGCCAGACCACACACGGCCAACGCCACGAAGGAACTGCTCGCCTCGTTTAAATGGGATGTCCTGAACCATCCCGCGCATTCCCCTGACCTAGCACCTTCAGATTACTATCTCTTTACCTCCCTGAAGCTGCACATGGGTGGAAAAAGGTTTTCAACCGACGTGGAGATAAATTAGGAGGTGGAGAAGTGGACGGAGGGGTTGGCGGGAAACTACTTCGAGGAAGGCATCAAAAAGTTGATACCCCGCTTCACCACCTGCATTGAGAGGAATGGCGACTATGTCGAAAAATAGCTTACATATGTACTACAGTAACCACGTAATTTTTTTGTTTGAATACAAACAATTGTAACCTACAAAAATTCAGTACACTTACTTTTTGGATATGCCTCGTACATCACACATTTCTTGATAAATTTTGATTACCAGACTGAAACGTTTTTTTTTCAGCATTCATTAAGAATTGAACCCTAACCCCCGTGGTGGTAATAAATCATCTTACTAATTAGGTCACAGATGTCAATTGATTTTCAATAAAGAGTTACCTGTTTATAAACAGTGTTTGTCTATGTGATGCTTTATATTGCCGTCGTGTTGCTGTTTCTCTAGTCTCGTTTGCTCGTTGTGATTGGCGTGATCGTCTCATCATTTTAGCATCTTCAGCTCTTTATGCAATAATTTTAATCTTCAAATTAAAACTTTGTTTTGAAACATTTAAAAACAAACAATAAAGATTATTTTGATTCAAATTCATTTCCGGAATTGAACAAAAACCTTAATATTTTATAAATGCAATAAGACAAAACTCAGAACAGAGTTTATTATGTCTTATGGACGAGAAATTTTATATAAATTATTAACAACCAAATTCATTTATTTATACAGCAATATAAAGAAGGTGAGAGATTACGAATGCAAATTTCATAGTTAACTTTTAATATTAAAAAATAATAGAATAATCAAGGATTATCACTAATTAATTATTTACCACTTTCTCATTTTAATATTTATAGTTATCATAAATAAGGACGACTTCTGAAGGATTTCAGTCTGATTTTCGCTTAAGGCCACTTTAATATATTTCTAGTTAGCTGAACGATGTTACCACATGGTAATAAGCCCATCAGGTTGTACTGTATACAACGAAAGTGCAATACAATACAATATTTATAAATTTTCTTGTTATGTATACATTTAAAAAAATACTGGTCAACATTTAAGTCTTCTTTTCTTTATAAATATGTTACATTATACATTATAAATATGTTACATTATATGCCATTGTTTTTTTATGTCTTAAAATCATATCAAGAGATGACACTTGCTTAATCATATCAAGAGGTGACAGCTGCCAAATAATATTTGACCAACAAAATTGTTTTATGACATACCTAGTATAAACGAAACATTAAGGACAATACTTTGCCTCTGGAGTTGAGTAACCCTGCATCAACATGTGGAAGGTTTAGATTATGCAAAGCAACTTGCATCTCGTTCTACAAGTGATCCCATGTGTTTTCTATATCTCAAGATCTATCCATAAAATTCTCAAAAAATCCTATTTTTGTTCTATGTAAGCGTTATTCCACTAAAAACAAATCTGAGTTATTTACCTCTACAAAACAAGTCTTCGACAATTACGTAAGTCTGCTTGATGAAGTTTGGTAATATTTTGTGGTATACCATAACATACATTTATTGAACTTAAATATACATATAATTATTAAATAATTTTAAAACAATGACTAATTTATTATTTCTACTCCTTTTTGTATCTTCATGTTAGTTTAAGATAAAGTTGTATTATTTGTCAATAATTTTAAGTACTTGTATAACCTGTCACATATTCATTTGTATATAAAGACACTGTTGTGTCCTTAATTAAATAAAATAAAATTAAAATAAAATTAATTAAAAAAAACTCTTAAACCGTAACTATGACAACACATATTATTACACACGAATATATGTATTATATTGTTTGATGATATTTGTATTTGTAATTTGGGTTACTTAAATTGTGCGAAAAATAGACATTTTTTTTGAAGAGCTACTCTTGAATATACTGTCAACTGGTCCCAATGAATGGACCAAGGATAATAATTGTATCCTTTGAAAACATTCTCAAGTATTGAAAAGGACACGCTATTGTCAAGGACCACCTAACTGCTAATATTGTTCAAGTATTATCTCTCAACTTGTATTTTAAAACTATTATAAGATATAACATACATGAATTTTCTTTAATTTTTGAAGCTTTCATTTTGTAGAAAGAACTATTATTTTTTTAAATTACATAAACTTCTTGAAATATTGTATCTCGCCGATTTATTACAGTTGATTCCTTAAGATTGTTTATCGTTATACCGCGAACAGGGTATGTTTTTGATTACTTGGGAATTCTAGAAGCTGAGCTCTATTAAATGTATTTTTATTCCATATCTTGTTTGTTTTTAGACGATAGACAAAAGGCAGCGTATTTTTCGTTATTTTAAAGCATTTTTTTTATTGGAACAGTAATATTATTAATGCACAGTGTTTAATTAATTGATAAGCTTTATTTTTTGAGAACGTTCGTTTTTTCGGGTAATATTTCAATGGAATCGACCTTTGTATGTCACAAATTTTTTTAAATATTGCTGGTGTATGTGTAATGTATCCCTACCAATGTTATCTTATCATATACTCTTATCCACTTCCAATATATCATGCAAACCAATGTTAAGCTTACCAATGTTAACCATATCTCTGTACTATGTAATCTAGAACCTATCAATATTAGTGTTATCACATGTATGTCAAACTTAACTCAATGTATTATGTTCAAATTTTTATCTTGTTGGTGGTTATCTATTCAAATTCAATAAAGGTTTGGTATCACTAAATGGAAGAAAACTGCAAACGAGATAAATCGCCTGATATCGATGTGACCTTAAGGGCATCGATAACATACCCGAAAAATTCCTTCTTAATCTATCTAAGAATTGTGCGTATGGTTATCTTTGCTTTAAATAGGACGCCATATCAGAGGCATGAAGCATTATTCTTAAAGCCACTACGATGTTAACATCATCGTTATAATTACTTCTATAATATTGTTAATATTATACTTCAATGTAATTCAGCCATTATACAAATAAAATTACACAGTTGAAATTCTAAAAGTGTTTTCGTTGCAAAAGGCCATAACATATGCTACTTGAGAAAACATATTTTTTGGAGGTCAATAATAATTTAAAGAACAATGTTATATTATGCATATATCTCACTTTACATCGATATATGAGTAACGTGTTCAGTTTCAGGAAGCATTATTTTTTATACAAGTGAATTATTTACCCCCCCCCCCTCCTGATACCCCCCTCCCATCCAATACTCCTCGAGGCGGCCGCGCGCTCCGTTTAAAATCACGCGCTCTTAAACAAAAGTCTCGTTTATATTTAATCCACCCTCGTAAAACAGGACTGTGTTATATCATCATAGTTGTTGAATATGAACTTACATAGAAACATGTGTGAAGGAACTACCGAGGTTAATGGGTGGCATACAAAATTTGTTTTTGACATTTAATGTCGAATGGAAATGTATGCGGATTACTGTATGCTGATGACATGGTAGCGCTAACAGGGAACGGACATGTATGCGTATTGCTGTATGCTGAAGACATGGTAGTGCTAACAGGGAACGGAAATGTATGCGGATTGCTGTATGCTGATGACATGGTAGTACTAACAGGGAACGGAAATGTCTGCGGATTGCTGTATGCTGATGACATGGTAGTGCTAACAGGGAACGGAAATGTATGCGGATTGCTGTATGCTGATGACATGGTAGTGCTAACAGGGAACGGACATGTATGCGTATTGCTGTATGCTGAAGACATGGTAGTGCTAACAGGGAACGGAAATGTATGCGGATTGCTGTATGCTGATGACATGGTAGTACTAACAGGGAACGGAAATGTCTGCGGATTGCTGTATGCTGATGACATGGTAGTGCTAACAGAGAACGGAAATGTATGCGGATTGCTGTATGCTGATGACATGGTAGTGCTAACA
Organism: Odontocerum albicorne; assembly: GCA_949825065.1. Taxonomy (NCBI): domain Eukaryota; kingdom Metazoa; phylum Arthropoda; class Insecta; order Trichoptera; family Odontoceridae; genus Odontocerum; species Odontocerum albicorne. Next base: position 11,852,047 of record OX463859.1, read on the forward strand.
GGGAACGGAAATGTATGCGGATTGCTGTATGCTGATGACATGGTAGTGCTAACAGGGAACGGAAATGTATGCGGATTGCTGTATGCTGATGATATGGTAGTGCTAACAGTGAACGGAAATGTATGCGGATTGCTGTATGCTGATGACATGGTAGTGCTAACAGGGAACGGAAATGTATGCGGATTGCTGTATGCTGATGACATGGTAGTACTAACAGGGAACGAAAATGTATGCGGATTGCTGTATGCTGATGACATGGTAGTGCTAACAGGGAACGAAAATGTATGCGGATTGCTGTATGCTGATGACATGGTAGTGCTAACAGGGAACGAAAATGTATGCGGATTGCTGTATGCTGATGACATGGTAGTGCTAACAGGGAACGAAAATGTATGCGGATTGCTGTATGCTGATGACATGGTAGTGCTAACAGGGAACGAAAATGTATGCGGATTGCTGTATGCTGATGACATGGTAGTGCTAACAGGGAACGGAAACGTATGCGGATTGCTGTATGCTGATGACATGGTAGTGCTAACAGGGAACGGAAATGTATGCGGATTGCTGTATGCTGATGACATGGTAGTGCTAACAGGGAACGAGGATAAATAAACAGAGATTAATAAGTAAATTTTATGAGAGATACGAGTTTAAAGATCTCTGAATATTATGAAATTTAAAGTCATGGTCGTAGAAAAATGCGATAGGAAAAGTTGTCAAGGGTAGTCCAGTTGCGTCCCTCATTTGGTCAATCCAACGCATTGGGATTCTTCTCTTGTGCGTCGTCTTTCCACGCCTTCAGTGACCACAAACCTCTCCAAACCGTCTCCTTAGACACGAGCAATATGACCAAAGAATCGAAGTACTCGTCAACAATCTGTCGGTGATTCTCATTTCTTTGAGAATGTAGGCGTTGATCGCCTTACTGTCCATAGAATTTGCATCACCCTTCTCCAGCACCACATTTCAAAAGCATCTATTATACGTATCTCGCTTGCTCTCAAGGTCCAAGTCTCCGCGCCATACATGAATATTACGAAGACAAGAGATTCAACTATGCGGTGATAGTTTTGCTCTTTCACTTGTTTTCTAGCTTTGATATCGATTTTTTTGCCATTCCAGTTTGTCACTGACACATGCAATGTATATTTGTTTTGCGAGTATTTCTTCATACATTCGTTTCACATGCCCAAACTATCTCAGCATGCTCATCTTCACCTTAATCAACACAACTTAACACATCAGTTTTAAGTTCAAATTCATCCCTAATCCCTTCATTTCGCATTTTACTACTGCATATCGTTGACAGTATTTCATTGACTTGTAAGTCAGGAAGGGAAAGTAAAAGAGGAAGAAACATAGAGAGAATACAGAAGGTCGATATGGCAAAGAAAGAAGTTTAAAAATCCAATTACAAAAGAAATGAAAGAAAAAAGTATAGATGTGATATGATTTAATGGGTTGTACGTGATATCCGAAACGTAATAGTCCATCGATATACGTATTGATATGATCTTGCTCGCACCAATTATGAACTGAAAACCCGTTCTTGTCCGGTTCTTGCAATCACGCCATGTCCTCGAGGGGTTAGCAGGAATCGTTTATCACCACGACGAAGTTGTATCGGACTAACGGTTGTAAAATAAGTAAAATAAACTACAATGAAATGAAAATTTAAGCTTAGAAGTTCAAGGTGTTGGAAACGTTTGAAAAAGAATAAAATAGCTTATTATTTTACCACAACGAACCGTCTTACCTTTTATCATCGTCATCGTGATCATTAGACTCTGAAACCAACTATCAGCTGCCGTAAGAGTATCATTATTGATTTGTTTGAAAAAGTGACGTAAATATATTTTTTCTCTTCAGTGACATAACGTGTTTCCCTATTCTTTATTCCGTTTTTTTCACCCTCTCATTACTCTAGGGCAAAAGTTCTCAAACTTTTTTCGGCCGCAGACCCCTTTACCAAAAACTTTTAAAACCGTCGACCACCTAGTAATTTACTTTACTTACTCAAATTAATTAAGTTTGTACAGTAGGCGATATTAAATATTTCACTAGATATCAAACTTTTCATTTTAATCACTTCTAATTAAGGATTGAAAAAGATAAAAGGACTACGGATTATGGCATTATCTTGTACAACATTTAACATTGAAATCTGCGCTGACGAAAATTAAAGCTTAACACACGAGCAGAGTTTTTTTTAATATTCGACATTCATGAAAGAAATATGTACACAAATTCAAAATAAGTACAAATATTGACAAACATTCTTAATTGGGTACTTATTGGAATTATATGTTAGATATTTTTAAGTAACAAACAAATAGCAGTAGTAAGGGGGTCTATTTTTGCGGTCGTCGACCCCCAAATTTTATCATTGAAACTATCGACCTCTAGAAAAATCAACCACTTTGACCCCTAGAAAAATCAATCACTTTGACCCCTAGAAAAATCAATCACTTTGACCCCTAGAAAAATCAATCGATATCGACCACTTTGCGAACTCTTACTCTGGGGTAAGCGAGATCTCAGTATTTTTAATTGTTTGATAATATGCGAAATACGCCATTCCAACACTGGTATAAAGAATTAGACGTTTTCAAGAGATGATAAGATAGAAAATATATTTAAAGGAGTATTACAAAAGGGAACAAGGTCAACGCTACAATTAAAATTGGGTTTTCCAATAAAACTATCGCCAAATCTGCAAAAACTATAGCAGATAGTAGTGCGTTTGTGCCCACCTTGATGTATGTAAGATAAGTTTGGACTTTAAAATGAACCCTTAAGGTGCAGGCATCAACAATCAGGTAGATTTTGTCTGTGTGTAAAGGAAATGACATTTCGAATTTTATGGTAACCTATACTTACTCGACCATTTTTGTCAAACAAGTGGTATCATTCTATTGGAATAATTTCATTATTTGCTGGTGATAAATAATTACGTTGTTATGCTTTTTGACAGAGGGTAGTTTCAGTGTCTCCTGGTCATGATCGAAGAAAGTGCATTGAAATTTTCCGGAAGTTGTGGCAGGAGACCCTCTGATATTCCTCTAATATGATATTCGTTCTTCAAGTTGGTGATATTCGTTCTTCAAGTTGGTTTGAAGAACAGAGAGTGGTTCCTTGTAAGGCTATATTTATCGGGCTTTTAGTATCGCTGAACAGTTAATACTACCTTCAAGCACATTTAGTAGGAATATCGCAATAGATTATTCCCTTATTTCAAGACTTTTATAATTATACATCAAGAAAAGTTGGACATGGTACACATATTTTAGAAAATCATCCTTTATTATGTACTATATTTCTTTAATATGGTTCTTAAATATACCAATGCATAACAAAAGTAATTTAAAATACAAGATCACTAAATTCAACTTGAAAAAACTAAAATAGAATCTCAACACAGTAGTATCGTCAATACAACATTCCGTGCCTGTTCTAATGGATCTAAACTCAAACGCTCAATTAATTATATCCGCATATCTAATTCGGATATATTGAGGGAACCAAAACACTCAGTCATGAGCAACACGATTAAGAAAACCAATTTTATCAACGAGAAAAAAAAACACAAATAGGTAACGTTTCCGTTCAGAAAATTCCAACTAACTACTATCTGGAAACAAGTATTTTATTTTCATTCAAGTAAAAGTGGATACAGTGTTTCGATACACGTAATATTTTTTTTTGCTGCTGTCTGAACTACTAAACTTAATCCAATCTCTCATTACCTAATCCCATTCGATAGTAGGAAAGTGGCGCAGTAGGAAAATGGTTCGCGAAATTTCTGAGAAGGTCTCACTTTCCATGACTTCTCCGTGTGCTGAGAAGGAAAGTCAAAAGAAACCGTGCACCAGTGGGTCGAACGATGATTAAGAGAGAGCAAATGGAACTGAAATATTTCTTGGATTTGGTTGAGAACGGGTTTTGTAGGAATAGTCTTCTTAATTTTTATTCTATTCGGACGACATTCGTAGCCTTCTTGGTAAGACGCTTAACTGTAAGAAGTATAAGAGAAACAAGAGCATAAATGACGATATTTTATTTTTCTTTTGCACGGCACCTTTTGATTTTATTTATTTAATATTTGATACAGGTTTGACTCAATTATATTGGCACCGATGGGCGTTGGATTGAAGTTTGACTGGTGGTATATAAGGGCTCTAGATATAAATCAATCCAACAATGTATCGCTTTGAAACTATGGTTTAATATATTAATTAAGAATGAACAAGATGAAAGTGTATTCCATGTGCCGTTTGCGGACGGGCTACTGCGTGGTGGTGACTAACCATCTACGGTCTGGATCATGAAACTATAGACTAAGTATTTTTCGGTTGTCCTTTGCGAGGCAGATTTGATTTACAAAGCCACATCTTTACGTTGTGTTTCTTCTTTCTTCATGGATCTTTTCCACTTATAAATCAATTGTTACAATTTTGAAGCTGAATCAGTTGAAACTTTAAATTGTCTAAGATTGCAATTTTTTAAGTGCTATTATATTTACTATATATTTGCATAATGGCTTGAATTTGGTGAAACAAATCGTCCTAGTTTGGGGGATTGCATATTAAAAAAATGCAATTATAATACATCCAACATCACAAAAAAAAACGATACATAATGAATGGGACACTATAACGTATATACTCAAACCGGACAGAATTAAAATCTGATAGCTATGATGTCTTGAGGTGAAACGTGGACATAAAAAACTACTGAAAGAAGCCAAATAAATGCTGTAGAAATGCGTTAACTAAAAATAATACGGGGTAATAATGTATAACAATTACACGCCACAGGACCAGCAGTAGCAAAAACACTGTCATATTACCCCGCCCTATTGGATCGAATAATAACAATCAATTTATTCGATGAAGATGAAACTGATCTCAAAATTCTACGCTTTACTAAGGTCCACCTATGGTTTTTATATCACCTGACTATCTAGTATGTATGTTATATTATTGGACCGATTTTGACACCCTTTTGATATCGCACCTTGGGTCAGTGTTCACTTGCCCCTCTCTTGTCCCGGTTCTGCGTCACAATATCCGTAAATCTTATTCAATAAATATTTTTTTCTTGAAAATTCAACTCATTTATAGTATTGATAATCTTGTAATAAATCCGATCATAAATCAACAAACCACAAACCAAAATTCTTTCTTTTCTGTGAATCCATTTTTTGTTGCGGAATTCTAACCTAGCCTCTAATTATCAAATCCGCTCTGGCAAAGTAGCGCAATGGGAAAGTGGTGTGAGAAATTTCCTGGAAGCCCCTCTGACTGGAGAAGGCGAGAGTGGTGAGTGAAGTTTGGAGAGTTGAGAAGGAAAGTGGAAGAAGACGGACGAGGTGATCAGTCAGTGACCTGGTGAGTAAGAGTCCGACATTCCTTCTTGCATCCTCTCATTTATCTCACTATTTTAAGTCATTGGGAACAGGATCGAATTTCAATATAATTTATAATATAAAAATAACTAATTAGTAATATTTTAGTTGTATAAGGTCTTTCAAAGTGTTGTACTATTTGGGTTAGCTTATGATGCCGACGTTTCGAAAACGTTGCAGTTTTTATATTCAGGGCTTGTTTATAATAGACTTCGCCATAAACCTTCGCCTTCACTTAAAGCGAAGTTAAAAAAGAATGATATATTTACTAAAAATATTATGTATACAGCACTGTCCTTTACAAACCATATCAACATTTACGCAACAAAAGATAAAATATTAAGGACTTAAAAAGTAACACAATTCAGAACATTTACGGTGCATAAAATCACCAATGTATAGTATCGTCCTGTCGTGTAGCTCATGAGCACCGTGACTCCCATGATAGCCTCTGACGACTCCTCTCCATTCATTCCTGCACTCCGCGGCTCGAAGGGCAGTTGTTACGGGTAGTCCAGTTGCAACCCTTACTTGGTCAGTTCAACGTGTTGGGATTACTTGTATGCACAAGAAGAAGAATGCATGGCATAACAACACTAAAAGAAAAGAAAGTTTAAATACAACCAACGAAAATTCAAATTCAATTCAATTACAAAATTTAAAAAAACAACGAAATAAGAACAACCAATCTGATAGTCAACGTCTCAATTTGAGGAAATTCTGAACTCAATAACAACGCTATTAAAAATATGCTGAATGTTTTCGAGAAATTGTGTTGATGCTAAATGCTTCACAACACATTAACTGTAAGACGCACCAATGTGTTCATCCTCCGCATCTAAATGTCAAAGAAAGACTGTTGGAATGTGCTGGAAGAGAATGCTGTCATACTTTGGATTTATTGCTAAAATAAATAAAAACAGTTAGGAGAAGCTGGTAGTAACTACAACTGTTGAAGGGTGGATAGCAAGAAGACGGTCTCCAACAGGGTAGATAAACTAAATCAAACATATGCCACAAGGGTTTTAATCTTGACTTACGTACTCGTATGCCAATTTTGTGTTGCAGTTGAAACATGAACACTTACTCAGGCCAGCGCATAGAAACAACATTTTCAGTTGTGGTGTTATCGAAGAATGCTAAGAGTCTCATGCGTTAACAAAGTCCGTCCATCTTGATACGGAATGAATAAAGAGACATTTTAGAGAAGTTGTATCCTCCACTAAAAGGAGAAAGTAAAAATACTTAGAACATATAATGCGAGAAAAAGAATCCTTCAAATTATATTGAGGGGATAATTTAATGCGGAATAAGTTATGGCAAAATATGTATGTTATTTCTTGGTTGAATAAGTTACGGGAGTGGTACCATTGGCGGTATCATATCTTTATTCAAAGATTAAGATAGCCGTGATGATCGCCAACTTCCGAAGAGGTAAGGAACTTTAAAGAAGAAAAAAAGATAAATATATGGTATATTTCCTAAATGCCAGTAATATGTAATTTGGAAAAAGTATCGATGACGGGAAAACACGGGACTAGGACTTAACGCAAACTTAATTTTTCACGTTAAACACGGGATCGAGATACCAAGTGTTAATAAAAATATTTGCGTGTTGCGAATCCGGCCCCATCACTTGAGATCTCGAATGTTTGCTAATTTAATGTAATGATACGCCCGGCCGTTGTGGTCAACTGCTGTGTATTTTGGGGATTTCGCAATACTCGCTGCACGTTGTGTAATACACTTAAACGTTTATATTTATTTTTTATCAATAATATTAAATTATTTACCCCTTGCAGGCAATGCCTAACATAATTTTCTTCTGCATAGGTTGATGACCATCATGTTTACCTTAGAGACCAGCTCTAAATTTTTGTCAGGCAGAATAACTTGATTTATTTATTGAAGACGTCATTATAAAAATAATCTAGCGGGCTTATTGCCAGGCGGCAATCGCTTCCAACCAATTAGACAAAAGTAAATAAAGGGAGTTGTATGGTCGCAAAAAATATTCTAATGATTATCCATATTTATGAAATGTATGAACATACACATAATAAAAGTCAAAATGAGATATCAACAATCAAAGGAAAAGGAAGGGATGGGGATGAGGAAAGAAAAATCAGGAAGGAAACACGTTATATTACTGACTAGAATTCGAGTTTTCGAAAGAGATTTTTTTTCAATCATTTCTTAAAGCATACCAAGGACGGAGGGAATCTGACAGTGGTTTGTAAGTGGTTCCAGAGTCTCGTTACATGGACAGTAAACGACACTTTAGTACATGTATACATACCATCCCGCCGTTTTCTTGTTGTAATATAGAGAGAGGAGAGAGCGCCAGACTTTCATATCGCGACACAGATTTTTCGCCTCTTCTACATCCATATACCTTCTCATAAGATCTCTCTAACTTTTTACATTTCCTGCTTTCAAAATATAATTTGCTTGATCCAAGTACACTTTTTACAGTCTTCTTCAGCCATGCCTTCCACTCACATTTGTAATAAACATTTGTTTGGTTAGTCTTTGCTCATTTATTGGTTCTACACGCCTAAACCATCTTGGAGAGCTCGAGAGCCTTATTTTCACATTCATGCTCGATTGACACAGGCATTTTTTACGCCTAGTGTATCGGACGTATGCGTCACCATAAAATATGATTGATATGTGGTATTTTTTTATGTATAAATTCTTGGTTATATTTTGATGTTTTGTATGTATAATTTTATGTTTGTTGAGGACCGTGCAGCGTCACGACAGTTACTGAAATATTCCTAATGCGCGGCCATCGCGCGAGACAGTATCAAAAGTTGGCCGGCCCATGCACGCGAAAACTTGCGAGAAATGTGATATCTCGCAAGTCATGACGGCATGCACGGGCGAAAACAGACGCTTGCGATGAGCGCTACTTTTCACCGGAAAGCATCAAGTGAACCGAAATCTCCGAGCATTGAGCAGCAGCCATCCACCTACTTCTACAGTCCTTTGTACCGGTGCCGTACACCTAGTATTCGGGGGTATAAGGATATCTATAACTTTGATCGTATATACTCTTTCAAAAAGAGAAAAAAAAACGCGACGATAGGCTCCGATCGTTTTACTTCGGTGTGCAATCAGATCCAGTCCATTAGTCTCCAACGACTCACTCACTTAAAAAATAAACTCCACGGCGAAGAGATCCTCGACTACGAGACCCAGTAATGACGAAAGCATTCATTCTTGATCATTTCGTTTCATTTTCTATCATACGTTATCACATCATATATTTTTCTCACTACACGTATTTCTACAGTATTTCTTTTTTAATCCCCACGTTTCCCTTACATACATTACTAAAGTTAACATTGATTAATTGATTTAATACTTCATTGTGCAGTGTGACATGTGGTGGTTTTATTGACAATCTGTTTTAATCAACAATACAATTGTTTTACGTTTTAAGTTAAATGTGGAAGTTTTTCATTTTGATTTAGAGAAAAACAGCCATGTGATGACCTTCATAACCAAGAGTCCAGAATCTTTGTCTTCCATTGTTATTTTCGTTTCAGTTCCAAATGGTGGCCAAGAAAATGTTACTCAGTCTGTTCAAAATGTGGAAAAAAATGACAAAGGTATATGTCCACCAGTTTGTGCTGTATATAAAACAATCAAAGTGTTATAAAATACGGTTCAGAATCACATTCTGAAATGGAAGCACTTTGTACTTCTTTAAACAAAAAAAGTTCAACTGTTTTAATTCGGCCAAATGACGAAGCGATACGTACGAGTACAGTGCTGAGAGTCCCTTCTGGTATGGTCAATGTTCCCTGATCTTATGTATTCCCGTCACACCTCGGCCGGTGATAACTTTCGGCAAGTGTATCGGTGTTATATAACCGTGGAATACCAAGTGGCATGATGACAATGCCGACCGAATGCCAGCACTAGACATTTTACATATTTTAGACATTTTATTTTCACATTTCAGAAGGCTTGTCACTTCTCCTGTATGGAGTGACTTGTTTGTCTATAGCACGTTGGATATCATGATCTCGTTGATATGTTAGTTTCTGGTCTGATGGTTGTTCCGAGCACTACCGCAGGTTCTTACATACATATCAAACCGTATACCTTACGAGGTAGGCAAAGAGAACAGATATCCTTTCTATCCGAACACACAACTTTCACCTTCTCCACATTCATACATCGAGAGTAAGTGTTTATCTGCCAGTAAATTTCTGGGGTTGTGATGAGAGTCTTTAGGGTATTTGACGGTGACGCTGTTATGATGATTCTTTATAATTCACTCTTTCGAAATAGATTAGAGCGCAGCTCAATCATTTGGAACCCGGGAGTAATCTATGATTCCCTCATACTTAAGTGAGTTCAAAAGAGATTTCTGCGAAACGTTTATAGCAGACAGTGTGGATTTTTCTAATGGGTATACTTGAATATTACTCCTTTAGCATCAGAAAAGATCTACGCACATGTTTATATATACAAATTGCCAAAATGAAAAATGGCAAACTCTTTGTTGATTCACAAACTTTTGTCTATGTACCAAACAATTATTTATGCCAGCGTGAATTAAGATTGTTGTCGGTGCCGTATTTATGAACTGAGCTCTTAAGAGCGTCATCACTCGCACACAGAATTACATTGTTGAATGAATTTTCCGATTTCAATATCTTCCACGTATCGGTGGATAAATTGAGGATTTAACTCCTTAATAACCTTTATAGGTATAATTGAGTTACTTTACAAGAAGGTGTAAGTATTATTGTTCCTGTTGTCATTATGCTACATTTCGACTTTATTATTTAATTTTTTCCTAATTATTTGATGTAACTTAAATTTAAACTTAAATTTTAAATGCAAATAATTTAAACCTGTATCAAATGTAATTTAAACCTGTAGCAAATGCAATTTAAACCTGTATCAAATGTAATTTAAACCTGTATCAAATGTTAAATAAAAATATTAGTATTTATTTAGATAAAAATAATAAAGTAACATTGTATTATTCATACTTCACACTTTACCTCTGAGTGTCAAATATATGTGTGGCGTGTGCAGCTTTAGGAAGCATTTTAATACACCTCTTTTTGGAAGATCGTATCAAAGTTTATGATTACATATGAACACTACATACATACACTACACTCCACCTAAAGTTATCGGGTAAATATACAATTTAAGGGTCACAGTCATCATCTTCCTATCCTTACACTAAACCGATTATATTTTTTGTAACATTTTTAACTTCAAATCCAAGTTTTACTTCCATACATCAATGTGGGCAGCAACACATTATTATTCAACTGTCATTTTCACTACTATAGAAACAGTGCTGTGGTTGTGCATTACATTAAGTGCTTCGTTTACCTTGTTTCCTGTCGCTAGCTTTCTTTCAATGCTCCTTTCAACTCGTAATAGAACTATAGTCCCTTGAACCATGATATATGCCTACTTCCAGTATCTTTAAGAGAGTTAGAGCACGGGCGCCTCAGGTTCGATGCCGACTGGTTTTACTCTTAGACCGTTTAACCATTTTTTTCTTCTTTAGTTATATGCTGCAAACTATATATTTTTATATTGTTAAAAAAACAATACAAAAATAGCGCTTTATAAAACTTTGCCCAATAAATCTGCAGTAGAATAAACCTATCGATCCTCTTAAAACATTGATCTCCTTACCACCGAACTTTGGGTTTTATCTATGAAGAGCATATGCTTGCTGAAACGCAACAGCTTGTACATAATAAACCATTACATACTCAGGCGTCTTCCATCTACAAGATGGGTGACAATCATAGTCGATCATTAGAGATAGCCAATTGTATCTTAAATTCCTTAATTTTATTCACTTTACTTTCTTGACCTCGTCTCATTGGTTTTATTTATATTTGCCTGTGTTTGCCATTTGAGGTGCATGGCATTTTGCCATTGGATGGTAATTTCCCTCCAATGGCAAAGGTACTTTTCCGTCTAGTATTCGGGGATATAATAATAACTATGAGTTCGATCATATCTATTCTTTTAAAACAATATTTAAAAAACATGGTGGTGTGCTGCGATTGTCTCACTTCGGTGTGCCATCAAAACCAGTTCAGCGGTGTGTTTGCTGGTGTGCAACGGTTCGCTCACTTAAAGAGGAGAAAGGAAGAAAGAAGCAAAAATTTCCCTGCACTTCTTATCTTATCTTCAGTGAGATACAGGCAAAAGCCTAGTTTACTGGGGACACTACAAATAAAAGACAACAAATCCAGATCCATTAAAATTGTATGTCCAAATTAAATTACCTGTTGTTTTTTCGCAAATTATGTGTAAAATAAAAAAAAAACTGAATTGACGTTGAAATGGTGAAGAGATCCTCGACTACAAGGTCCAGCAATGACGATGATGACTTATTTGTCAACTGTCACAGTGTTTACATCGGCTCGATCTAGGTCTTTGCTGGTACAGGTGGTAAAACTTTCCATGAATCAGGGCCTCCTTAAATCTTCTTTGGGTTGTTCTTAACTACTAGATCCCTCATTTGCTTACAGGTCACATAAGTTTCAACATAAAACACTTTTTTAATTTAGTCCCTTCAACAAGTGACAATGTATGAGACCATCCAGCTCAATCCCGCTGCCACATTTGATGCTGGGCTCACAGGAACTGCCATCCGGTGGTTAGGAGTACTTCTGAGTGGACAGAGGTGGGCACCAGTTATATAAGGCCTTTCGGAGTGTTGTACTACGTAGTTTGGATTATGATGCTGGTGTTTCAAAAACGTTACAGTTTTTATCTATAGAGCTTGATCGCAGTCGATTTCGATTCTATACGACAAATCCCTGAAAATGAAAACTACATTTTTTTCGAAACTTCGGCGTCACAAGCCAAATCATGCGGACAAAGCACAACACTCAAAAGACCTTACAAAACTGATACGGAGATCCACGAAACCCTCAAAACAGAGGTAGTCATTTCTGGCAATCGCCGAAGCGTGCAGGGTATGCTTGGCGGATGCACTCCCGGTCTTAACGGGGCTTCCTCCGTTGGTTCTAAATGTTCACCAGCAAGTGCAATCGCGTTTCTATCGAGGGATGTATCTTCAAGACAAAATACGCCCGTCTTCAGCACATGAAAAAGCATGTTAATTATAGCATGGTAGTCGCGTTAAATGTCATCCACAAAGGGACAACACACAAATTCTTTTCTTACACCAGGGCACGCTTAAACTCCTCTTGAGTTGTTCTCAGGGCCATCCCTAACCAATAGGCGAGTAATGCAAAGTCTCAAGGCGAAACTTCCAAGGGGCGTCAAATTTAAGATAAAAATAAACCAACAATTATATCTGGAATGCTTTTAATTTTATATTAATTATCGAGAACTCCTGACTTTAAAGCAATATGCTATAAGAGATGTACTACTCTTATGTTATATCGATAACTCCTGACTTTAAAGCAATATGTTATAAGATATGTACTACTCTTATGTCATATCGAGAACTCCTGACTTTAAAGCAATATGTTATAACAGATGTACTACTCTTATGTTCTATTGAGAACTCCTGACTTTAAAGCAATATGTTATAAGAGATGTACTACTCTTATGTTCTTGAATTTTAGTGTATATGTTTCTATGTGACATTCCAATTAAAGAATGACTAAGGATTTATGTAATCAGTCAAATTACAAAGAAATTTATTGTTCAAAATGAAAATAATGTTTTGAACTTTTTCTACGCCTCCAAAACATTCAACACATCTCTATATTTTCTCTGCGTTCCCTGTATGTTTCCACTTCATGGTTTAAAACTAATCAGTTGGATTAACTCAAAAATAAAATTACAAAATTATTTATTTCTACAACAAACTAATTTTCTTAATTTTATTTATTAAAGTATTTCAGCCAAAGGAGTAGAAAAAAGCTTATTCCCAGCCGGTTGTGTCGGGACACAGCAAGATGGTAGCAAGTATGTTTTATTAATAACTTTCCCACGCGTCACATATCAAAACTAGTCGGTGAAGTGCGGCAGTGGGCAGCAGGGGAGTCCAAGCTACCGCCGACAACCTACAGGTAATCGCTTAGCAAGTCATATTGATATGGTAGACAATCCTTCGATTTTTGATAGTTTTATCAGAAAATATATCTGGGGGTAATAATTGTTTTTGTGTAAGCTCTTGGACTTCAACAAGCACATAGGAGTCCCTCGTTGTATAGTTGTTAAGAAGTTTGTCTTCATAATTGCACTACGTGGTTCGATTCTTGATAGTATAAAAAATAGAGATTTTCGGTCCGCCAAAATTTTGTCTACAAGGTTGTATTGTACAGTACAACCTGAACGATTTATTGACAGAACCAACCAGAACGGTATTAAACAAGCTTAAAGTGGTAACCAGATTAGAACCCTTTTCGAAGGTTATTGTTACTACGACGTTATTACAACCAGTCACTACGGTGAACTGCACATTAGTACTTCCCCAATGACTCCATATCCGAACGTTAGATCAGCCTCAATGGCCTAGTTGGTAAGACGGCTGTCTTTCATCCCAGGAGTCTTGGGTTAAGATACCAAATAATAAAACATATCCAAAGATATTTTGTAAAATCAAAATTGTATGTCAAAATTCCATCCATTTCGAAATCCATTTAAATATTTAGTGTTTAGATATTATCTGTAGAATAAATTACTCATAATATTACGGGTGTTCCAAAAATATACATACACCATTTTAACTATTATAAATTCAGTATTCTTAAAGTATATCTAATATTAAAACTCTAAATTAAAACCAACGTAGATTTTTTTAGTTATAAACTACTCAAATTAATGGCCGTTCTGGCTCATGCACTATTGATAACATGAAATCGCAAACATCACGAATAATTTGTTTTCGTATTTGAGCGCATTATCTTTTAATATCTGTTCTCAATGCATTAACTGTTGCCGATTTTATGCCATAAACTTATTTTTCATGATTCCTCATAAAAAAGTTTATGAGCGTGAGATCTGTGGAACGCGGGAGGTATTTAATACTAAATCTACGTCTAAACTATCTGTTCGACAAATTATATCAAGAAAAGCCCTTTTGATAATGTCCGATTTGAGTAAACATAGTATGTCCAATGGGAAAGGTGACTGACGGGAAATGAAATATAAGACATTGTCTCTATTTAGTTTACATTACCTTTTATTCAAAATACACTCCTTGGAGTTTATTTTGTATAAAGGTACTATACTGGAAACGGTTGTAAAATTTTCTGAAGCACTCCTGAAACTCACCGTTCGGAATTACCTCCAAAATCACGGTCGAAGCCTTCTGGACCCCACAGATGGCGCAGGTGGTTACGCGAAAATAAAATCTGTCACCTTTTACCATTGGACAGACGGTGTTTATGTTTTAGTGCCGCACAAGCGAACACCTCAAATTCGATTCTCGGTGTTTTTTTTTATCTTTGACCGGTTAATATCTGAATGTATGTTTTTTCTGTAGATTGACTTCATTTCCATATCGCTTAACGAATAAAATATAACCTTTATCTCAGAATTCCTTAAATTGCTCTAATCTTTCTTTACGTCGTCCTTTACTGTCCATGCAGTGAGACTCTGGAATCAGTTACAAACCAATATAAGACTCGCTCCGTCCTTGGCATGCTTTAAAAAGCGACTGAAAAAACTCTTAATTTCTAGTCAGTAAAATAACGTGTTTTATTCCTGATTTTTCTTTTCCTTTCCTCTTCATCATCCTTTCCTTTCCTTTTGATTGATGATATCTCACTTTATATGAAAAATAATGTTCGGGTGATTGTCCGTCTTTGTGGGGTTCGTGGGCATGTTCTCACGTATATGTTTATGGATTTCGTGGGGATGGATAGTCATTTCAATGATTTATGCGACCACGTAACTTGCTTCATTTACTTTTGTCTGGATGGTTGGAAGAGATTGCCGCCTGTCAATAAGCCCGCCAGATTGTATTGCAATAAAAGTGTTAAATAAATAAATAAATAAATCTTTAATTGCTCATTCATAAATTGCATTTATTTTGTCCCTGCAATTATACAAAAATACAATATATAATACTAAATTTCCTTAGCCTTAGATCTTGACTGGCTTTTCAGTTTTATCTTTAGTATTTTTTTGTAATTTGCCCTATAATATCTCCTCAATAGAGATTTCAGTCATAAGTTATAATTTATAAGTCTACTATTGCCGATCGACTTTAATAAATTTTATTGGATATTTTTTTCGTTCTATGTTGTACGAGTATAACGATATGTTTATGCATCTTATTTTGAAAGATATATTTACCCTGAATTGAAAGTTTATGAAAAAACTCTTAATTTCTATTCAGCAATATAACGTCTTTCATTCCTAATTTTTCTTTCCTCTCTCCCATTGCTCCCTTTTCCTTTGATTGATGATATCTCACTTTTAATTTAATATATATATATATATATATATATATATATATATATATATATATATATATATATATATATATATATATATATATATATATATATATATATATATATATATATATATATATATATATATATATATATATATATATATATATATATATATATATATATATATATATATATATATATATATATATATATATGTTCATAAATATGAGTAATCATTTGATAATTTTTTGCGACCGTGTAACTTGTTTTACTAACTTTTGTCTGTTTGATGGGAAGAGATTGCCGCCTGGCAATAATCCCGCAAGAATGTATTTACAATGAAGTGTTAAATAGAAATAAATTATTAGGTGTTCATTAAGCCAATATTTAAATTTAATAAATAATTTAACGGAGTACGAAAAAAAAATTGATAAAAATAATTAGAATATGTATCTGGATATAAAAACCTTCTAATGGTTTTACACGTTGACTTCGATCTCATAACGGCCAAAGAGTAAAATACATTGTTTCAAAAATTCTTTAGAAAATGTTTCCAGCTCTTGCGTTGATAGCACCAGGAAGTATGTAATGTTTATAAAGGCAAGGAGTGCATTGACCGATCAGCTGTTAGTACCACGCAGTGTGCAGCGCGCTGCATAGATGCCACTGCTATCTGGTTCAAGGTGGGTACATATCTATGCCCTTCTCATTACTGCAGCCAGTCCGTCTGTTTTCTAAAGGATCATGACCTTCACAACTGTAACTAGCTGAAGAGTAACTCTGATCTACTCTATCCTCTGACTGTCATAGTTCTGCCGCTGGCTATATCTACATGTTTAGTTCGTGTCAGTACTTTCGTCATCAGTTACTGCAGACAGTCAATCTAATTTCAAACGAATTATGACCTGTACTACAGTAACTCGTTGTCGTTGCTGGGTCTTGTAGTCGAGAATCCCCTTCCAATTTCAACGCCAAAGCTGGAAAGTGATGCTGTGCCGTGGAGTTATACTCTCTTTCTTCATTTTTCTCATATTTAAGTGAATGAACCGTTGCACACCAGCAAACTCATCAGTCACACCGCTGTACTGGATCCGATGTCACACCTGAAGTGTGCCATCGAATCGTGCCAGCACAAGATGTAATTTTTTTTGTTTTTTTTTTAAATAATATTATAGATGTGACGAAAGTCATAGGTATCCTTATGCCCCGAATTCACATACTAGGTGAAAAAAATGCCTGTGTTTTCGAGAAGAGTAGCACAGCGCGGGGTTCGAATCGGTGACCTTCCGTACGGAAGTCCAGTGCGTTACCACGTGGCCATACACAGTAACTACGACATTGCTGATTGTAGAATTAAATCAAGTTAATATCATGGCTTCGTCATTTTGGTCGCACAGTGGAAGAGTATCCGATATATTCATTTTGGACTGTAGGATATCTTTTGGATTTTTTTTAAGACTGTCATGAGCATACAAAAGTGAGAGAGAAACTGTATGAGAGAATAATGAGACTGCAGACAGTCTATCTACTTTCAGAATGATTATAACCTCGTCAACTATAACTCGTCCGATCTTCTCGATTTTCTGACGATCAGGATTGTCACTGGCTATAGATTATTTACCTTTAGTTTAGTTAATGTCATCTTTGTCATTATTGCTGATAGTCAATCTCTTATAAGGATTATGTCCTGCACTATAAGAAAAAGTCAAAAAGGAGCCGAATAAATGCTGTAGATATGCGAAAACTAAGAAGAATACATTGAGTGAAAATGTAAATGGAAATAATGGAAAATTAAATATGAAAAAAAGGGATGTGACCTTAATATTGATGTTTTGAGCATGACGAAAAAGAACAACCTGAGATGATTTGATCACTTCTAACAAATGAGTGAAGAAATACTAACTAAACAAATATACTGAGCAAGTGTGAGTGCATACCAAAGAAAGTATCGTTTGATCAAGTAAACTATATTTTTGGGATGGTCATTTTTCCATAAACTCAGTCTTGCCTTTCAAACCATACCATGCCTCCACTCACATTTGCACTGCATGTTTGTTTTGTTAGTCTTTCTACATTCATTCCACATACCCAAACCATCTCAAAGTGATCTTCTTTATCTTACGCAACACATCAGTTGTTACTTAACATTTTCTATAGTCAATTCATTCCATGTTCTCTAGTCAATTCATTTCGTATGCTCTAGTCAATTCATTCCATACATTATCACCACATGTGTGATTCTAAGTGCACGCATTTCTACATAATTTATTCGGATTTATGATATGTAAAGGACACGTTAGTGTTTTAATTTGTTGATAGATAAATATTATTTACGTTCAGAAAATTTATATAGTCGTTGCAATATTAATAGAATGCTAGTCTTTCAGACGATTCTTATCCAAGTCAATCGATCATTCGCCGCCTCCTTCCAGTCTATTTCCCCTGCCAGTATTTTAAGAATCTACTACATGTTATCTACAAACCACTGTCTCTGTCTGCCAAGTTCTCTTCATCGTGTTGTTGGGCTTGAAAAATGATTTTTTTAACTTGTCAACAGAGATCGCTTACATTGCCTATCCATGCTAACCTTTGCGAACTTATGTCGCTTATATTTAGAGCTTGTCTCGTATATTTACAATTTCTTCATTACATCTCATATACCAACTTCCTGTAGTATGTTTTGGGATCCTTCGTAGTAGTCAGTTTTCGAAGTTCAGTAAGTTGTGTCGATCATGAAGTGTCATGATCCAGGATTTCAAACCTAACATATATGTTACTACAGGTATGTTAAGATTGATAAAAAAAAATGGAGATCTGTTATCTCTGCCTTTCTCGTACAGGGCACGTCATAATGATATGTACGTATGTACACTGTAATACCACCTTCGGATTTCAACAGCACTCGGCGTCCACGTCTCAGATCCATAACATTAAATCTGGTCATATGTTATTAAAGTGTATGTGCTTACTTGTTATATCAATTTGTATAAAAAAGTGTCGCGTTCATGTATTCAAATAAAACAAATAATTATTTTTTACAGGTCATTGCCCGATCAGCTGTTATCTGTCAGTGCAACTGGCGGCCGGTAGATGGCACCGCAGCTCACTCCTGACAGCAGAGCGAGGTCTTTGACACCTGCGAGGAATGCTACAAATGTGAAATAGACTTTTCTGTGGTTTAACTCATTTTTTTAATCGGACGTGTCATCTTATTTCATTATTTTTTTATTTAACTGTGTCATTAATTTAAATGATTTTATGTACGTTTCATTTTTTACGTTTTTAACATCATTGCCTAGTGGTTTACGTGTTGATTAGTCCCTAACATAGGCAGGAGCTCGTTAAAAACACCGAGTTTTCTAAACTAGCCTCATTGGACTTTTCGTCACTATTTAATTTATTTATTAAGACACTATTTCTAGTCAGTAAGATATCGTATTTCATTCCTGATTTTTTTTCCTCTTCACCATCCACTTTCCTTTGATTAATAATGCTTTACTTCTATTTTTACCATGTGTACGAGTATTATTTATGAATTTTGTAAAGGTGACAAATTTTTTAAATGTTTTTTTTTTCGAATCTATAACTTCTTTTATTTTCTTTTGTCTAGTTGGTTGGAAGATATTGTGACCTGGTAATACACCGGCCAGAATATTTTACAAATACGTGTTTAGTAAATAAATTGTTTCAAGTTTGACAAAGATATGGACTAACCGGTCTATACTCTATAACGCTCTAGAAGAACCAAAATCCGATTATTTAAGTCTCTAGCATTCTCATAACACTATATAGAGGGAAAATATGAAAGATGAGAGGACAGAGAAGGAACATGATTGATGCCTTAGAGATGTGTAGTTTGAGGTGGATACTCCGTATTGCATGGACTGCAAAAGGCACCAACGTTTCTATTATCCAAGATAACCCAAAATACTTTTTACAACACGCAGAAAAAGAATCATAACGTAACTTGGACATGTTGCTAGAAAAAAATATGAAAGTCTGGAGAAGCTGGTTATCACGGGGGATTTGAGGGAACGCGAGCAAGAGGGTGTCCTATGAGATGGACGGATCAAATAAATAAATTAACACCATCCTCTTTCAGCGCTGCATTCAACATGACCCAGGACCGGAAGATATAGAGACAGGAGACATTCGAGACATAGCAGAGGACCACGATCAGCTTTGAGCACGCGATGAAGAAGAAGTTTGTTAAGTATCCAAATGGCTAAACTCTAATACTTTGAGCACGCGATCAAGAAGAAGTTTGTTAAGTATCCAAATGGCTAAACTCTAACACATTGAGCACGCGATGAAGAAGAAGTTTGTTAAGTATCCAAATGGCTAAACTCTAATACATTGAGCACGCGATAAAGAAGAAGTTTGTAAAGTATCCAAATGGCTAAACTCTAATACATTGAGCACGCGATGAAGAAGAAGTTTGTTAAGTATCCAAATGGCTAAACTCTAATACATTGAGCACGCGATGAAGAAGAAGTTTGTTAAGTATCCAAATGGCTAAACTCTAATACTAAATAAGAAATGTATGGCTGATGGTCGCCGGTTTGAAACCCGCGTTGTGCTACTCCCTTCCAATGACACAGACATTTTTTCCAACTAGTATTCGGGGGTATAAGGATACTTGTGGCCATTGTTCCCCCTTCCATCGCATGTACTTTTCTTTCCTCACGATGAAAGCATTTCAAAAGTAATTTAAACAAGTAGTATACAATTGATAAATATTTCTCTCCCCACTCTTCTTTTCTATATTCATCAACCCAATAACATAATATCTTCAGTGGTCTTATCATCTGTATGCGGATGACCTGCGGATATATAATATACGAGTATTAATTTTGATTTAAATTGCTTTCACATGGCATTGAACGATCTAAATTTAGACCTTTAATCGGTATCCGAATAAACTAAGGAACTTGGATTACTCATTAAGTCTCAAGCGATCCTCATTGGCAGTCCTCAGCTTCTCCTCAATTCAATTCTTCTTCTCCTCAATTCTTCTCCTCAACTCCTCAATTCAACACTTACTTCCTTTAATATTAAACACTGATTTACTTCCTTCAATATTAATCGATGGCTTTATTAATCCATTGAATAAAACTGTTAAAAACCTAGGAGTGCTAATAGCTAACACTCTCACGCCGAGATTAACACTTGCCTCCCTGTGATGGATAGCGAGTGACCAGGACTTATATTTTATTTGATTATTCGACGTTTTAATACACAATAAAAGGATTTTTATAGCTAATTACAAAAAATAACCTAGAAGATTTTGCATAATTTTAATTTAAAATATATTTTTTTTACTGGACGCTTAGCGTCCAGTACCGTGGTAGGCGGATTTTTTTAGCACAGTAAGGCAAGTGTTAAATAAATGAGGTAAGCCGAAGGATCTTCTTCAGCCTTCATTCCCCTAAAGTGTTGCAAAGATTTCTGCCTACTAAAACCAAAATTTTACTCGTGCAATCTCTGCTCTTTCCGATTTGGGACTACGAAGATGTTTGTTAACATATTTTGATATTACGGAGGGGCAACTAGACAAATAACAGCATCCTCAAAATGTTTGTCTTAGATTTATTTTTAACCCGACAAAGTACGATCATACGAGTATCCTTTCATACCAGAAGGCACTGAACTGATTGAACATGAGAAATAGACGCCAAATTAACATACAGTGTCTATTGTTTAATATACTTAACTGTCCCGTCACCCCGTCTTATCTCGTCGAAAATGTTCAGCGTTTTTTCGATCATAGACTTGAGCTAGGCTCAAACAGAGATTGTTTATTAGCCTTCCCAGTTCACCGCTTTTCTTTTTTTACGCCGTTCTTTACTGTCCATGCAGTGAGATCTGGAACCAGTTACGAACCAATGTTAGACTGGCTCCGTCCTTGGCATGCTTTAAGAAGTGACTGAAAAAACTCTTAATTTCTAGTCAGTAATATAACGTGTTTTATTCCTGATTTTTCTTTCCTTTGCACCACGTCTTCCTTTGCCTTTGATTTTGATAATATCTCACATTTAATTTTATTATGTACAGGTTCATAAATTTTATAAATATGAATTTGATTGTGAAGTATTTTTTTTCAAGTATGATTTGTGAAGTATGAAAATGATGGTGAAGTATTTTTTGCGACCATGTAACTTCCTTTAATTAATTTGTCTGGTTGGTTGGAAGAGATTGCCGCCTAGCAATTAACTAAAATTTTGATACAGGAAAAACTGGAACGCGTTTATAATAGAAGAATATGCATGACAAGGTGTATAGACATGAAGAGAGATATGTACACCACTTTAGAAAGAAGTGAAGATCTGTTATATTTGCCAACCTCTTTAGGACCTCTAAGGTGTTTTTAACGAGCGGTGATGGTGGTGATGATGAAACCGGTAGAACAGTAATAATAAGGCTGACAATCATTCTCGATCATGTCAAATTGCACATTAGATTAAACCAAAAAATATTTTCAAGTTCATATATACGTTTATTTAATCAATACATAGTTCATATCTACATATATTTAATCAATACATAGTTCATATCTACATATAGTTAAACTAAACAAACAAACAATATTTATCTTCATCAGTGGAGCAATATTTCTCTTCATCAGATACAAGAAGCAATAGGGTGTACTTTTGAGGAGGGTCTGCATAAATTGAGAATACACATACTGATGAAGTAAGTTTGTAAGATTGTGGTTTGGTGCACACGTGAAGTTGATTCCCCATTAAGCTCTCACGTAATGGTCAAGACTGTCGGTGACATCATGGAAGAATATCTAATATATTCATTACCCGGAGGACTGGAGGAGATCCATGAAGGTACTCCTGGGGCTTTCTCGTGAATGTGAAACTTGAAAATTTGACAGAGAGAGAAATCATACGAGAGAAGAAGAATTCCCGAGACAAAGGTAAATTAAGCAAGTTACATGGTCGCAAAAATCATTGAAATGACTATCCATCCCCACGAAATCCATGAACATACGTAAGTATATGCCCACAAACCCCACAAACATGTACAATCACCCGAATATTCCTTTTCATATAAAGTGAGATATTATCAATCAAAGGAAAAGGAAGGGATGGTGGAAAGAAAAGGAAAAAAATCAAAAAAGGAAACGCAGTTTATTACCGACTTGAAATTAAGAGTTTTTTTCAGTCGCCTCTTAAACCATGCCGAGGACGGAGCGAGACTAACATTGGTTCGCAACTGGTTCCAGATCTCACTGCATGGACAGTAAAGAACGACGTAAAAAAAGAAGAGTGGTGAACTGGGAAGGCCAATAAACAACCTCTAATAATTTGAATAATTTTTGGAACCATCTAACTTCGTTTATTTACTTTCATTTAGTTAGTTGGAAGAGATTACCACCTGATAATAAACCGTTCATATTGTTTAAGAATATAAACATTCCCTTTACGATTTCTAAACTGTTTTTTAACCATGCACATAACTTTCGCCTCTTCCACACTCATAAATATCGTCATGCACAGTATTCTATTATTAATACTTCTCACTTTACCTTCTTTTAAATCCTGGTCCATTTGATCCAACAACGCCTTCTTCCATGCACGTTTTGCATTTCTGGCTCGAATACTAGCTTAATCGTTATTTCGTTATTCAGTCTCTCCACCGCGTGGCAAAAGGAAACAAAATCAATGGGGTACTAAAACATATGTACTCGAACCAGACAGTGACAAAATCTGCCAAGATGATAGTCCACATCAGTATTTTAGTACCAACTTGGATGAATGGGAGCGCAACGTGAACGTGGAATAAGACTGATGAGAACTGAATGGTGTAGAATTGCGTGCACTTAGACGAATATATGGAGTAACAATGTTTGACAGAATACGGAATAAAATGATAAGGTATGAATATGAACTTAAGACTGGTGTGTTGAGCAAGATGAAAAAGACCACTCTGAGATGGTTTAGGCACGTAAAACGAATGAACGAAAAACGACTAACAACAACAATTATACAGTGCAAATTTGAGTGGAAGGCGTTGTTGATTTAAGAAATTATGGTTGGATCAAGTGTACGATATTTTGAAAGAAAGAAATGTTAAATTTCAAAGGAGTCATATGAGCAGTATGAGACGGTGTATGGATGTGGAAGAGAGCGAAATATGTGACTTGAGATAGAAAAGACTGGTGCTCTTTTCTTTCTGCCTACCTCGATAGAAGGACGGCGTGAAGGTAAATATGTATGTATTTCTCTTGACATGGCCAAACCATTTTAAAGCCCCTTTTCTCATCTTATTTAAAACATTTCTGACGTCACCATTTCGCATTCTTCCATACATTGACACTCCACAAATTGTTCTTACCACAGCATTATTCTTACTGTATCCTTTTTCTACGAAGTCCAAATTTAACTTGTATACACATAATTGTATATTCGTTTAGTCATTCTCTCTGCATGTCCGAACCATCTTAAAGTTCCATTCTTCATCTTACTTAAAACATCCATTTTGTTAAAGCGTTCATTTCTGACTTTTTCGTTATATGTATTGTTAAAGAATTAAGTGTTAAATAAATAAAATAACTTTAACTTGATCCTTTTCTTCTGAAGTGCTGAAAAGCATGTCTGAAAAACTGATATATATCCCCAGAAAAACTGCTTCACTCTGTCCAAGTATGGCCCACCGGTTTGTAGCATTTGTCTAGCATGATTCCACCCGACTTCCTCGGTTTGGTTGGGTCGATGACCGTTTTTGACCCTGTTAGTTCATCTCAGAGACAGATCTACATTACACTAGCATCAGACAACCGGCTATCGACGGTTTTTATTTTATGCACGGCCCTAAGATTGTTTTGGCCTGCATTGCGCTCACTGCAAGATATTTAATACATTCAACTGTTTATCATAAATTATATGGCAGAAGAGTGATATCAGCCGAAGAAACGTATGCAAAAGGAAGAAAAACTACAAATGCACTTTATTAATTTATTTATGGGAAATATTTAGTGTTATTTACACACCATGGCAACATTTTATAAACAAAATATAATATATCCGCTTATGTGAACAGAAGCAACAACATCCTTTGAAATGGACATCACTTGATTCTGGTATATACTCCTTCATGTATAGATACATACCATCTCTTTGTTGAGGTAGACAGAAATGACAGAACTCCAGATTTTCCTATCTCGACACACATCGTTAGCCTCTTCTACATCCATACTTTTCCTTCTTTTATTATACCATTTACTTGATCCAACCAAACTTTGCTCGATCCGCCTCGCACACGCCTGCTACTCACATTTGCGCTTTATATATATTTTTGTTAGTCTTTCTTCATTTATTCGTTCCACATATACGAGTATAGGAGATCACGGTCATTATTCAAGAAGAACGACTTTAAATAAGCAATAGCTTAGACCTCGTGATCGAGTATAATTGTTATCCATCCTGTGGATGGAAGACGGATGTGGTTGATTTATTGTGTGCAAGCTGTTGCACTTCAGTAAATCAATTTTTTTGACAGATTGAACTCTGAGTCCTGGTGGTAAGGATATTTAACTCCTAAGATGATGGACATATTTAATCTATTGTAGCCTTTCATTAGGAAGTTTTTTTTATCGAGTGCTAGTTTTGTCTCGTCTAGTAGTACTTGAAGAATTTATGATGAGCAGCACATAAGCTCTACAAAAAGATAAACTCAAATGTAAAATAGTCTAAGAGTAAAAACTAGTCAGGAATTGAATTCGCCTGGAATCGAATCTTGGCGTACGCCAGCTTACCGTAACTAGAAATAAGCAGCACACTTCCTCTTATCACTCATTTATAGCACAACACTGAAAGAAGAAAATACTATTTCTCATATATAATAAATCAAATGCAATAATAAAAAAGGCAAAATGAAAATGGAATAAACAGCCTCCTAGTTAAGTCCTAAGATTGATTACATGCCGGAAAAGGACCGTCATGTGTTTAACAACATCTAAATTAAAAATATCCGCCAAACTAGACATGGAGCAACCAAAATGTTGCATTCTCTTGATTGGTCAATTACAACATGCAACTGTCGTTAGCAAAATGCTATTCACTCATTTAAATGGCAAAAAGTTCTGTGTATTTCAAACAAGAGTCTAGATACCAATTTAAGCTGATATGTCGGGATTATCAACGATATATTGAATAACCAATTAGATGATGAGGTTAACTTTCCCTTCCTGTGCTAAAAAAATCTGCGCGTTCCGGTGCTGTGCATTCAATACACATGAAAAAATGAACGATTTAAAATCGGAAAAATAAGAATATTCATAGTCAATCGCTTAAATTAATTAAATTTGAAGTCAAAAGTGATAATAATTGAAATGTAATTGCTGAAAACATGAAAAAAACATCGGCCGACGTTCACAAAAGAATGAATATACCTACGTCACACACTGGCACACGTTTGATCGTATTGATGAATTTATTCCCGATTTTCACAAAATATCTCTGATGTGGCCGATAAGTGCTAATTATTATTAATATTATTTTTTCATTCAATGCATAAATGTATTACGGAGGAACACCTAAAATCTGAGCCCAGTATTTATTATATTTAAAGTTTTTAGAAGCAATGTATACTAGTTACACATCACAGGGAAGGAAGGGTTAATAATATATTAAATACAGTTTCTCGGACATTTTAGGCTCTCCGTAGACAAGTGTTTGATAATCATGATGTAACACTAAAAACCAAAACAGCGGTCTATACAAATGTAATCATTCCATCTCTGATGTATTGATGCCAATCATGAGTTCCCTACACATAAAGGCAGTCAGCACAGACACTTCAAGCAAATAATGAAGATTCGACGGTATTATAGAATGTCAAATGATGAAGTTTTGAGAAGAGCAAACTGCTGAAGCATCTAGATTCTGGTGTTGTTTACCCGCGTTGGGCTCGCATGCCTGAGTACAGACTCCCAATAAATGTATCTAGTGAGCTAACAAAAGGCAGAAGTGAGCACGATGGGCAGAACAAGACGTACTGCATACGTTACAGAGATTGAAGGAGTTCTATGAGAAGGTTCATTATGTATATATAATAATTGAAAGATACGAGTATGTCAAGATAGGAAGGTCTGGTGTTCTGTCTCTCTGTCTACCCCAACAGTGAAACGGTGTGATGGTGTATATGAATTTGCAATATTAACTTAAATAACTTGCCCGTTATTAAAATAAGAAAATCTCAAGTCGATGAAAATGTTACATGGATACAGAGTCTTTGAAATAATCATATTCATAAGAGAAAGAGAGGTATTCTATAGTAAGATGCATAGCGGCTGAAAGACCCGTTCTTGCATGTGTGATGAATAAGAGTTCTTGACACGCAGTATAGTTTAATTGTAAGGAACATTCTGACCTCCGAACTTTATGAGTGGTCTTATGTTACTTAGCAGGTGAATACGCTAGTCCTGTCTGAATCAGATCAAGTAAAGCTGGTCAGGTGGATGTAGCCCTGAATGAGATGTCTGATCACGGACTTTAGTATAAATTAGAGTGCACATCTTCGCCGACATGACTCCTGAAATCAAGATACATTAAACTACAGATCCTAAGAACTGAATAGGACTATAATCTAGTTAGTGAGTTTCTAATGAGTCTTACAAGCTTATCAGATAGAAATGTTTTTTTAAATTGTCAACTCGTATTTTCATTGTCCGGAACTAACTCAGCTTATCATGGTACATGTTCTTTGTAGGCCCACCCGGCGAAATACTTTGTTCTATAGTGAAGTGGTTGCTACAAATTATTTGTACAATCCAAGACAAAACAAGACTTATGTCGTAATTCGTTGAAATAAAATATAATATTCCAGTCAAAAAAATACAAATCCTGTCTAATGCGTGTAATTTAGAAGATAATTAATGTACATATAAAAGATAAGAGAGAAATTAAAGCCTTTTTGTTATTTCGTATAGTACCCATCAAAATGCTCGAATTAGTAATTTGGACATACTATATAGAAAAGTTAGACATTAAAGTTATTGAAGAGACAACATTGTTTTCGGCCTTAGTTGTCGAGCCTTGTGGCCTTTTGGTTCCAACTTTTATGTATGGGAGTGAAACGTGAACGTGGAAAAGACTACGAGAAACCTAGTAATTGCTGTAGAGATGCAAGGATTGAGAAAAATACATAAAGTGACCATATATGACAAAATACGGAATGAAGGGATAAAGGATGCATGTGAACTTAAGGCTGATGTGTTAAATAAAATGAATAAGAGTAAGTGGATATGGTTTGGGCATGTAGAACGAATTAATGAAGAAAGACTAACAAAACATATAAACGATGCCGATGTGAGTGGAAGACGTACACGATGGAGACCAAAGAAAGTATTGTAGGTTAAAGTTAATGATATTCTGAAAGAAAAGCCAGAGAAGTCGTAGAGGCTGTATGTGAAGGTGTATGGATGTGGAAGAGGCTAAATATGTGTGTCGAGCTAGAAAAGTATGACAATCTGTATTTTATGCCTACTCCGAAAGGGAAGTGCAGTGATGGTATGGGTGTGTATTATTATTGAAATCCCGATCTCAAAGTGTTTTGTATATTAGAATTGTTAGGTGTAGTCATATGTCAGTCTTCGTTTTTGGGTGCAGCCTTTTGTCTCCCGTTTCTGGTTTAATCGATGGATATTTCAGTTCTAAAGACAAGAACATAGCCCTACGAGTGCGATTGTGGATAATCAATGTACTTATTTATCCAAGATGAGAATGATTACAAAGCTCTCCGCCCATTAAGAGCAATGTACTTTGTATTTTAGATGCATTCGTACACCAGCTCTGAATTTGGGTGCAGCATTTCGTCATACTCTTCTGGTTTTATCTCTGGATAGCTCGTCACTACCTATAGACACCCACATAGTCTTGGCTGAATGCTGGGAACTGTAGGTGGATCTGATGTATTGCAGTATGTTGGAACATGCATGCGTGTTCATTTTATATAATAATTCGTTAGTCATCGTTGTTTTGTATTGTAATATGCTTTCTTTGTGTATAGACGTCCTTCGTAGCCTAGTTGATAAAGTGCTTGACTCGAGAATTTCGGGTTTAATTTCTAATGCACATGTAGAGGCATGATTTAAGAAGCAACTGAAAAAACTCTTAATTTCTAGTCAGTGATATAACGTGTTGCACTCCTGATTTATCTTTCCTCCCCACCATCCATTCATTTTCCTTTGATTAATTATATCTCACTTTATATAAAAAAATATCTTCTGGTGATTGTTCGTCTTTTTTTTTTAACCATGTGAGTTTATTGCCACGTGGCAATCTCTTCCAACCAACTAGAAAGATGTTTTTATAGACCCTAAGTGTTAACCAGACTGGAATCATATTTTAAAAAATCTGGGTTCCAGCGGGGATCGAACCCGCAACCTCCCGATCAGCAGACAAGTGTCTTACCACCAGGCCACGGAGTCTTTGTGTGGTTTATGAGCATATGCTGATGTATATGATATATTTGTGGATTTCGTGGGGATGGGAATTCATTTGATTTTTTTACGACCATGTAACTTGCTTTATTTACTTTTGTCTGGTTGGTTGGAAGAGATCATCACCTGGCAAAAAAACCGCGAAATTGTTTTTGTAAGGAAGTATTAATAAATAAATACATAAAGGTGCATGGCTGCGTGGTATCGCACTGGACTTCCGTGCGAAAGGTCTTCGTTCTGAATCTCGCGCTGAATACTCCCTCGAATGACGCAGGCATTTTTTCCGTCTAGTATTCAGGGGTATAAAAATACCTATGACATCGGTCATATCTATTCTTTAAAAAATATGGAAAAAAAACATGCCGTTATGCTCCGATCGTCTCACTTCACCATCGGACCCAGTATAGCTGTGTGGCCGGTGAGTGTGGTGGTGTACAGCGGCACACTTACTTAAAAAAAGACTACGGCACATCTTCGATTTCCAATTGAATTGACGTTGGAATGGCGAAGGGATTTTTTACTACGAGGCCCAGTAACGATCGAAATGTTGAGTTTTTTTCTTAGAGAAGAAAAGGCATGTAGATGTGAAAGAGGGAATATGGATGTGGAAGAAACTAAAGATGCGTGTTGAGATAGCTAAGTCTAGCGCCTTATCATTACTGCCTTCTCCAACAGTATTGTATGTATTTTATGTGTGATTGAAACGTATGGTTCATGTGAATGACATGTTGAAATAAGCAAATTTAAGAAGTCAGTAAAATGGTAGGAGTTGTTTAAAAAGGTGTATGGATGTGTAGGGAATACCCACGTCCCTAAAATATTGTCAACATGCAGGGTCAACGACCGATGAATCAACCTCTGGATATGTACAAATGTCACATACCAGAACGTCAATACTGTTTACACGCAAATAATATTTACATCGCATTCCACGGTAGAAAGAGAACATATCACGCCGTCTCGCCGTTTCGACAATAAATATCCTACCCACTGTATTATCCGCAACGTCTGCGACCACCTCAGCACGCGCAGGAGTGAGATCGAGATATACCACGTACCGCGGACGCATTCACGCGCCCCGTTCTGAAATTCTATATATACCTACTTATCGATGAATAAAGAGCACTTGTTATTATTCGCTTGACCATTCATTTCTGTTTACTATTTATTATTATTCACTCTCACTTCCCGCATTCCTGAATCGACGTATTTTATTTTAAATACAAAACAAATCATCATCATCACGACGTACGACTAAAGCATACCGCTAAATTGATGACCCCGAACGAAAAGGAACACAGAATTCGACTAAAGCGAATACAGAGATGTCAACATCAACATCATCAGCACGTCCTACTAGGACACACGCTAAAGATGTAAAAAGGGCGAAAAGTGTGTGTCGCGATAGGAGAATTTGGCACTCTTTGCCTACCCAGATGGGAAAATGGCGTGATGGTATGCATAATGAAATTTCTTATGGAAAATAGTCCGAGCATCAAAATGGCGATCAAAAGAGTGTCTTGAGCTATAAAGAAGAATTTAAGAAGGTAGGAAACAATGATGGTGCTGTATACATCATATTTTTTACTTTCAGAAAATTGCTAAATTAGTACAGATGCATCGACGTAGGAGTCGCATATGACCAGCCAAAAAAATATTATTGTAGTTATTATGACTATAGATGCTGGAGCAAGTTTGGATTAATGAGAACATCGTGATAGCGAGACTAGTCTAAGCTATCATTACACCAAGATATTCCTTGGGCATTGTCAGGTGCGTTGGTGTGCCCAGATGGCCAGTATTTAGGGGGTTGGGACCATATAGTTTGTTGGAGTCCATCGTGTTTAACAATACACTGGTAAATAAGTACTTCAGGTTGATGACCGATTGTTTTGTATTGCTTTAGGGTTTTTAGATATGCACCTACTTTGCATAATTCTCTGTTAGGAATTTGAAGACATGTTGCACTGAAATAGTTAAACACTCTAAGTGTCTGATAAAAACAGAGTAAATAAAAAGTCTGAGTAACCTTTAGCAGTCTTTAGCTTATCTTTAGCTGGGCCTATAACACGAAATATACGTCCTTTTGAGTTTTGGGAAACTGAGTGCTGTAGGAAATGTAAGAAGTATGAGAAACAAGGGAGCATGTATGATGAGATATGTGTATGAATAATATGCAGAAGTAGTGTGTATAAATAGAAAAGGGTAGAGATCGATCCTCTCTACCCTCCCCAAAATGGGACATGGTGAGATGGAATATACTCGTATGTATAATAGTTCCATTGAATACAGTACAACTTGGCAGACAATATAACACCAAACAGAAAATTGTAAAAAGGTCGGATGTTAAAAAAAAAACAGATTGGGACTCATTATTTTTAGGTGCCATCAGGAATCGAATCCGAAACCCTCGAGCAAGAAGACGCTTGTTATGGATAAACCATATTGGAACCCATTAGTTTTGGATGTACTCAGGAATCGGAGCCAAAATCTTCGGGCTCGAAGACACCTGTTATGGATGAACTAGATTGGAACTCATTAGTTTTCGTTGCCTTCATAAATCGGATCCAAAACTCTCAGCCTAGTAGACACCTCTTATGGTTAAACCAGATTGCACCCCATTAGTTTTGAGTGCCTTCAGACCCTGGGGCTAGAAGATGCCCGTTATGGATAAATTGAATTGAGACGCATTATATTCGGGTTGCAGCAAGAATCAAAACCCAAACACTTGGTTCGGAAAACAAACGTTCTATTAACTTGCCTACCAAGATCGTTAAAAGGTCCGTTAAGTTAATTATTTTACACTTTCTTTGACGGACGTATGGCCATGTGGCAATCTATTCCGACCAATTATTGTATAAAAATGTTAAAGAGGTCTTAAGAGAAAACAAGATTGGAAAGTTTTATTTAAATGAAATCTGGATCCAAACGGGAATGGAACTCCCAATGACCAGGCTGGAAGACAGGTATTTTACCAACTAGACTACGAAGGTTATTAAAATGATGTGTCTATATTACAGCGTTTTTTAAATCGGGGTTCCGCGAGAAATCGATAGGGATTCAATCCCTAGGGAGTCATTTTTGTGTTTAATTTCATATCCGTCTTTTTACTTTGCACGTACAATATTCTTGAAAAACTATTTGCGTATATAATAAAGTATTCAATGTGTTATATAATTTAAAAGTATTATAACCAAACTTCCGTATGAAGTCACTTGAACAGCAGATTGATATAAGTTTCTTTGTATTGTCAATAAACTTGAGAAAAACGGGTAACTTTTTGTTTAACAGCTATCAGAAAAAATATTTTTTACTTTTCTTTATGAACTTTAAGGTTACAAAAGAGAAAGGAGGATATTTATAATTACATATAATTATTTTTATGTAGGGGTTCCTTGAGACACGATTGTTATTTCAAGGGTTCCGCAAGGATAAAAACGTTGAGAAACGCTAATTTTTTAAATTAAAAGCACATAAAACCAATGAGGGCCAACGTTCCAGAGGTCAATGTCTGTGGTGTTTACATTTCGATGTGGCGGCGGCGTTGTTTCATGCGACACTTGACGACAGATTTATGCAGCAGTGCCTTTCAATCAGCTGGACTGGTGCGATCTCAGGGCGTAGAATCCACCGTAACTAACCTTATTAATAATGGACGTCCCAAGTTCGATTCCTGGTGGATTCACTTTCAGACTAGTTTAACTCTTAGGCTATTTAATTTCCCTGCACTTATATATGTTTAAAATAACATATTTGATAAGAAAGACGAACTATAAAGAAATCCTTGTAGATCTTACAGCATGTGATCGCAATACATTCGGCTTTAGATGTAGTGTAGTTTATGTATGAGCAAATAGAGGATTGAAGGTGGGGGGGTAAATTTATAGGGAGGGGAAGGACATTAAGAAATGAGGCCCTGCTCCTTTATCCGAGCTTGGGACCGGCTCCGTCATTCGAAAAAGGGCATTCATCCAATACGGAGGCGGAGTTCAACGTCGCCAGGTGGCTCAGCAGGGTACATATATCTGTGGCATTTGCGGGAGGGAGTGCGCGTCGAGGATCGAACTGTTCTCTCACAGAAGATCACACGATCGACGTGCGAGAACGGTTCAGGACTGATGTTGGAGTGACGAGGGGATCCTCGACTGCGAGGCCCGGCAATGACTGACTGAGTGTATGTACGAGTATGTTATATTTGTATATAATCATATAATTTAATAAGACCCCTCAAAAACGGTCATCTTGAGCATTTTCTAAAGCTGCACATGCCACCCATTTCTAGAAGCAGACCATTCAATACCACAGGAACAGCAATATTTAAACAGGATTTATAGAAAAAAATTGTTGCATTGTTGGATAAAAATACTTTGTCGGGGATCAACGTCTTCAATTCAGAATCACCTAATCCAACTCTGTATATGCTAACCGAGAAATTTCTGCGTCTTGTTTACATCTAGTGTATGTTGGGCAAATTTCTCCTGCCCAACTTTCTCGATCTACGACCATGCCGATGAACGACACGTCACCAAAGTCACTGCTATCACGTGATAGTCACAAAGTAGCGCGGTTCTTGGAAAGGAGAGCTGTAGAGTGGGCTCAATGTCGGATGTGACCTCCTTCTGGCTCTTCGTTCTGGTGCAATGGCTGGTCATAGTGTGCAATGACGTGGACTTCCTCAATTATTGATATTTATCTTTGCAAAAATACCGCATGGTCATCAAATATGTAACCTCTTTTTTGTTGTCTGGATGTTTAAAGAACATCGACCTACTCGTTAATGTTAATACACTTAAAAACCATAACGCCATTTCCCTGTCGAAGTAGGAAGAAAGGACGAAGCAACACACTTTCTTATCTCGACACACATCCTTCGCCTCTTTTATACCCTTCTTCATCGTGGCAGAATTGTTGAACTTCACTAAATGACATCTCAATGTTTGGCGAAGTTATCAAATATGTAATCTTTTTTTGTCGTCAGGATGTTTAAAGAGCATCGACCTTAATTTTAATCACGCCATTTCCCTGTCAGTGTAGGAAGAAAGGACGGAGCGTCACACCTTTTTATCTTAACACACATCATTCGCCTCTTTCACATCCTTCTTCACTGTAACAGAATTCTTAAATTTCAGTAAAGGACTTTTCCCCAATGCTCGGAGAAGGCAAAACTGCTATCGCTCGCCCGTAGGATGTTGTCGAACCCACATTTAATTGGGCAGCCACCTCACGTGAGGAGGTGGTCGATATTTTGCAGCTCACCACAGGTGATTTTACATTCTTATACAACTTCTACGATTTCTCTGACTTTCTACGTTTTCTTCTTTCAAAATACTATTCACTTCATCCACTATAATTACCTTGGTAATAATAATCTTCTTCAGACCAAATACACGTATTTACATTATTTATTTGTTTTGTTAGTCTTTCTTCATTGATTCGTTCTACATGCCCATACCATCTAAGAGGGCTCTTCTTTTTATTTATTTGATACTTCAGCCTTTATTTCACATTCGTCCCTTATAGCTTCATTTCGTATTTGTCATACATTGACACCCATTTTATATATCTCAGTGCACGCATTTCTACGGCATATATAAGGTTCCTTTTATTATTTTTTCCAAGTCAGTTTCACACCTAAATTTTAATAATTCTTTTTCTTTCTAACTTATCGAATGTACAGTTGTTGGTGGTTAAAAGTTCATGCTAAGTAAGTGGATGCCCTAGGTACCACACTTCTTAAATGGTTTGACTCACATAATTTTACATACGATTTTATATTTTTCTGTCGCTTATATGTTGCTTAAAATAAATTACTATCAGCGCCCGTGTTCTAACGGTAAGCATTCGGTTCGATTCCTGGCAGATTCATTTCTGGACTGAAGTAACTCAAAAATAAAGCTATATAAAAATCTGCCTAATGAAACAGTGCGTCAAGTGAACCCTATCGATCGTCTTGGACCTTCATCTCATTGCCATTGGAACGAAGGGTGTGTCAAGGCGAAGTGCTTGCTGAAGTGTCAAAGCGAAGTGCTTGCTAAATTTATCAAGGAGAATTGGTTGCTGAATGCAACAGCTTACACACAGTAAAACAATACACGCACAAGTAATCACGAGGGATTACCTATATATCGTAAATTATCGCAGCGCCCTTAAACTACTTCATTTAATGAATGGTTTCAGCAGATTTAACCTGCATATCGTCTTACATTAATTCAGACAATCATTCCATCTCCCAGTCAGGGTAGGCAGAGCCGACAGAGTGCCAAACTTTTCAATCTTGGCACACATCTTTCACCTCCTGTTCTAAATACCAATCCATCTCAAAATGTTCTTCTTCAACTTACACAACACATCAGCCTTAAGTTCGTATTCATCCCTGATCCCGTAATGTTATAAGTGCTGATGCTTTACATAAAAGGAAAAAGACCGTCAGAAATTAAACGATCTTTAGAAGTTGTCCACAGTGATTCTTTTTCGATTCGAAGATGAACCGATGTAAGGCTAATATAAGTTTCCTTGGGAAATTAATGACTCGATTATCATCGCAGTAGCACAGAGTTTGAACTGCGAATTGATCCAGATCGTTAAAATTATAACAGGGTAAAGGGGCAGTACTGAAACTAAAGAGTTTGTCATTAAAGCTTCCACGGTCTGAGACAAATTGGGTAGTCTAATAGTTTAGATGCACCTACAGAGAACAATAGTGAAATATTGGGCGAATATAACGAAAGGAGGAATATGACGGAGAATATTCTCCATGAACAGCAACTAAACGTCGTTTAATATCTGCTGGGATGTTCCCTTCTTAAAGAAACTTGATAACCGTGCAATATTCAATGTTTAACATTTCAGAGTATTGCGAAACAGCACGTCTTCTATCGGCTCTAGTTGACATACTAGTGAGGATCGAGATATCAAAACTTATTCAAGCGGAAAACTTTTGTACCACAGTGATATGTGGACTGATGTTTAACTAGCTTAATATTATATTAAACCACAATCACTGAATGTTAAGAAAATGTATTATTATTTTTAGAATACATCATAATGCAATATGTGATCTTACAGTTTCTATTTAACTTCCAAGAAAAGCTTGTTTTTGTGTTTACGTCGTGTAAAATGGGGGCAATTTCAACATAATCCAATGTTACTACCAGTAGTCGACGCACTGAATCATGACACGTTGATGTCTTCGTAATTTATGTCATATTTTGTATTGCTATTTGTGCAATAATCTGGAGTGTTATACTGATGTAAAAAATGCAACTAAAATTGAAAGAAAAGAAATTAAACTACTGACACAGATCTGCGAGAAATAGAATGGAATGTCGAGATTGTGTGGAAGTTTTTGTCTTGAAGTAAATAGACAACGACTGAAAGTGATGATAAATATAATAAGTAAATAAAAAAAATGTTAAGTACCAATTCAGCTCTGGCGGTATTAGAAATGTTCTAGAGTCGCCAGAACGTTCCTTTCTCTCATAAAGAACGTATATACACAATTAACGATTCATACGTATTATATTATATTAAGAACTAAAGCTTTCATATTTGCGGTTCTTGAACTTAGATTTCTACACGTTCGCAGGGTCAGCTCAAGGAGAAATGTATTGGATCGTCCGGAAAGTAATTTTGTGTTTTAAGAACATTTCTCATATGTTCCGTAACGCCAAAATCTGTTTCATACATCTTCCCATACTTTCATTTAAGTTATTTTCCTCACTTATTCTATCACAAGTTTACCTGCCACATTTAATAAAGTGATGGCTCTGTTGTTAATGCATTCCGTTCTACAGCCATTTCCCTAATACAAAGGGACAACGGTTGCCTTTCTCCAGTCATACGGAGTGTATCCAGAGTTGCAACATTTATTAAAAAACACATATATTGATTCAATCAATCCATCCCCTCTATATGCAATATACTCGGCAGCTATGTTACCATACACTGCAGCCTTCCCCTATTTTATATTATTTACATATATGTTACTTTGACATCTTCTATAGTAATTTCACACACATCGTCCATCTCAACAGTTCCACTCGCATATCTTGGATAATTATTATCGCTCGTTGTACTTTCAAACACTTCCTCAAAGTATCCTTCCATTTTGTCTTCTATATCTGTTATTGTCGCTCATTTTTGTCTTTCCCTCCACTTATTTCTGCAGCTTTCTTTATTTTCTTCCAAAAGATTTTTATAT
Organism: Odontocerum albicorne; assembly: GCA_949825065.1. Classification (NCBI taxonomy): domain Eukaryota; kingdom Metazoa; phylum Arthropoda; class Insecta; order Trichoptera; family Odontoceridae; genus Odontocerum; species Odontocerum albicorne. The sequence goes on from OX463859.1 coordinate 11,889,495, forward strand.
TCGGTTTTAGGTTCGCACTAAGCTTTCTTCCATCGTCTTTCATTATTTCACAATTTGGTTTGGTTATCATCAGAGGTAATTCGCCTTCTAAAACGGACACCATCTTCGAGTGTCACCTCACGAATGCGGTTTTTTTTCGAAAGCACACAAAACATCTTATCGTGTTGATAAGATGCCGTGTGTGGTTCTAAAAAGTCACTACAGATTTTTTGAACCACACACGATCGCTTAAGTGGGTTTTCTACTCTAGAGGCGTGAATTTCGGGCGTTTTTTTCAGACTAAATAAAAAAAAAACAAAAAATATTCCTAGTGTACAGTTTTTATAGTTTGTTTATTGATGATTTGAGAATGTACAAAAAAAGTTTTGAAAGAAAAACTTTTAAAATTCAACATGTTATGTTATATCTTGTCGTAAAAAAATAGAGTGAGCTGGTCGACATGATTGGAACCCTTTAGTAAATCTGAAACAAAAATCATATACAGTTTCTTAATAAAAAATAATGTCGTTATAATTGGTACCAAAGAGACAAAAACACGTAAAATGGCGATTGGCTGAAAAAAAAATCAATTTTTTTACCCTTTTTTTTTTATTTTAAAAAAACAGTTAAAAAATAGTTTTGAATTTTCCAATGTAACGATATAAAAACATTTATCAAAGATTCATACCAAATTTGAAGGCAATCGGTTGGATAGAACTTGAGATTTTATGTCGACCAGGTCGAAAAAAGTAGTTTCGAGAAAAACAAGTTTAAAGTTTTGAGATTATTATCTGAGTCATACCGGTGTGGCGTAATTGCTGCCTCATTTATAACTATAACTTCGTAAATATTGAGAAGTTTAAAATTTCCTTTTGAGAACATATTCTTAAACGTCTAACTTGAAGATATGCAAAAAACAAAAAAAAATTTTTTTCAAATTTCTAGAGAAGAACACCCCCTTAACTCATTGTCGTCATACATTGTAGTTTTTTTTTTAAATAATAGATATGACCGAAGTCATAGATATCCTTGTGTCCTCGAACACTAGGCAGAAAAAGTGCTTGTGTCGTTCGAGGAGAGTAGAACAGTACGGGGTCGAACCGACGATCTTCCGCACGGAAGTCCAATGCGTTACTGCGCGGTCATGCACCTTTGATGTCCTATTTTTCTTTTACAGTTGTAAAAAAGCATCCAATGAAAAAAAAACAACTCATTTTATTCCATCTTCATGATGACGTAAAAAAACGCTCGAGTTATTTTGACAAACAATAGCCGAAATATGCACTAGACTATAATAGTATAAATAGGCCAAAACCCGTACGGCTGTCGAATACTTGGATTCTCTCCGAAAGTAATTCGAAATTTGAATCTCGGTGGGGATACTGAACGAATTTTAAATACCTAGCTAACAATTTTTGAACCGGTGTAAAAGGGGACGATGTACGAGTATAAATGATATATATATACAAATGTTATATTTATGAATATATATTTTCATAAATGTAGAATTTGTTTTACTTCCGTGAAAATTTCACGGGTTGCAACTAGTTTCCATTAATTATAATACACATTCATGACGTTTGAAATGAAGTTAGCGACGAAAAATTGTCCTGCCGACATCTATACCAGAAATACGAAACTTCCTCCCGGAAAACATGTTCCATTCATAGTAAACATGTTATTGTTGCACTTTTTATATCAACGTAACACTGTCCATATTATTGCACAATAACAATAAAAAATATATCATAATAAACGAAGACAACCACGCGTCATGATTCTGTGTGCCGACAACTATGTTAGTAACATTGGATTATGTTGAAATTGCCCCCATTTTACACGACGCAAACAAAAACAAGCTTTTCTTGGAAGTGAAATAGAAACTGTAAGATCACATATTGCATTATGATGTATTCAAAAAGCAATAATACATTTTCTTTGCAGTCAGTGACAGTGGTCTAATATAATATTTAGCTGGTTAGTTAAACAACAGTCCACATATCACTGTGGCACAAAAGTTTTCCGAATGAATAAGTTTGATACGAGTACGTCTACACTCGGTAGTATGTCAACTATACCCGATAGAAGACGTGTTGTTTCATTATATTCTGATATGTTCAAAATTAAATATCGCGTTGTTATCAAGTTTCTTTCAGATAGAAAAAGTCCGGCAGAAGTTAAACAACGTTTAGATGCTGTTTATGGATAATTTTCTCCGTCATATTCCCTCTTTCGTCATATTCACTTAATCTTTCACTGTGGAAAATTATGGCTCCTCGAGGGTGTACCCAAACTATGGGAGATTTAATGGCAAACTCTTTACCTTCGATCTTATCCCTTTGTCCTGTGATTTTTGTGACATCTGGACCAATCTGAAGATATGTGGTACTGCAATGATAATCGTGTCAATAATTACCAAATAAAAATGCTCTTCGAATTACACCGGTTCATTTTCAGACCAATTGGCAATTGGCTACTTAGATCTATTGGCGTTAAATGATAGTTTTGTTGCATTTTAAATTTTCTGTGAAAGTACTGGCAACTTGCTAGGTTCTTTAAACTCCAGGGTCTTAGGCCGTTTCATAACTATATTTACTACGCTGCGAGTTATATTCCGTACCCCATGATGTCGGACCTTATGTTTATAGTCACTTGTATTCTTTTCACACTCAAGTGTGTCGCCACCGGAGAAGGAGTGTCTTTGGGTGGTTTCTTCTTTGCCACTAGGTGATGTCGATTTCATAAAAAAATAAAGATGATTTCAATCTTCTAATGTAGATAGCTCTGGATGTGGTATCATTTTGTCCCCCATAATAGCGTGGAAGATGGTTGAATATACCGAAAAAGTTTCTCTGTAGACAACATCTTAACGTCTTTTAATTTCTGTCGGGATTTTCCCTTCTTTTGAAAGTCACTTTGATAACAGCTCAATTATTTTTTTAAACATTTTAGAATATAACGAAACAACACGTCTTATATAGACTCTAGTTGACATACAACTGAGGGAAGAGGTTTCAAATTTCTACTGTTGCCTGACCATGCCGTTTGGCCAGTGTGGTATCTGTCCATAAACGTTTTAACTTGTTCAGGTCGTAAACCTTCGAAACTTAGTGACAGTTGATCGAAACCTCAAGAGATTTCTGCGAAACCTTTATCCTGTGAATATAGATGATTTTACCCATGGTTCTATCTCATAACCTTTTTAATGGGTATGCTTGGCTTCAACTCCTTAAATGTTAAAAGAAATCTACGCTCCAGTTTTCATATACAAATTACTAACAGGAAAAATAGTGAACTTGTTGATTGACTGAACTTTGTTTAATGTACCTGGCAATTATTTACGCTATCATGAATTAAGATTGTTTTTACTGCCGTATTTAGGAACTATTAAGAGCGTCTTCGCTTTAAAGAGCTCGGTTCGTGAATACGGCACCGAAACGCCGTTTTTGAACGATTTTTCCGATATTGATGTATTTCGTATCTCAGTGGATAAATTGAGAATTTAATTCGTTAAAAAAAACTTTGCGCATAGCGGATCTATTTCACAAGGAAGCTTGGGTAATTATTATTACTATGTTTATTATTTTTAGACATTAATTTTCTTTTTTTCTTATTTTATGCGTTTTGCTTGGTGTAACTCACAAAACCCAGGGCAATCTTAATAATTGGACTCGTAGGGCTATAACCCCAGGGCTCTATACACCGAAGGGCGCTGGCCGCTGCTACCTCACAGGGGTATTTTATTTATTTTCTTTTTACCCATAAAACTATATTTTACTCTTTTATAATATTGTAAATGAAAGTTTTTTTTAAATTTTATGGTATGTAAATGCATGTTAACTTTATAGTCATGTTTTGACGTTTTAACGTGTAAATTTAATAAACAAAGTAAATCAAATATATCAAACACATTACGTGTAATACAGCCAAACACATTACGTATAATACAGCCAAACAAATTACGTGTAATACAGCCAAACACATTACGTGTAATACAGCCAAACACATTACGTGTAATACAGTCAAACACATTACGTGTAATACAGCCAAACACATTACGTGTAATACAGCCAAACACATTACGTGTAATACAGTTAAACACATTACGTGTAATACAGCCAAACACATTACGTGTAATACAGCCAAACACATTACGTGTAATACAGGCAAACACATTACGTGTAATACAGCCAAAATCCAGCTCGTTCTCTAAAAATATTTTAATGCAAAATTCTCAAAATATAACACTTTAGTATAGAAAGTTTAAATATTACATTACTGAGTAAAATAAAATAAAAAGCAAACTGTATAAAACAGTCAATATAAATTATTATGTTGACTGTATTACAAGTAAAAATAAAAAAGAGGTTGATTTTTATTTTGAAAAAAGGGCGCTTTATATTCTTAGCCCTCGTACAGATGTATCAGGACGACCGTAATTAAAGCTGTATCAAATATAAAATGGAATAAAATCAAGAGTTTCAACTCTTTTAAGGTTTAAAGAGTAAAGGTAACTTAAAGGCTAATGCCAAGCGTTGTATTGTATTGCATTTTCGTTATATACAGTACAACCTGGCGGGTTTATCCCCATGTGGCAATATTTTGCAAACAATCAGAACGGTGTTAAATAGGCTTTATGTGAAACTCCGATTGGATTACTTTTTCAAAAAAAGGATTGGGAGACAAGCGTCTTACCAACTAGCCCATGGAGGTCGTCAAATATATGAATGTAAACATATCCATGAAATAAAATCACATAATCTGTCCAAAGAATCTTTGATATTCGTGTGTGCATCTCAAAAGCATTGATCCTTCGTAATGCATCTATGTTCCATCTGCATGATTCTATTCCATAGATAATCGTTAAAAAGATATAGCAGCAGATTATTCTGCTATAACTCTGGCACATCTTAGTACCTATTATAGTTCGGAAATTCTAGGATGAGTCCTGTGACAGCTCACAAATTTGCCCCAATACAACCTTGTAACGATGTTCAGTAATTTTAATTAATTTATCAACTTTAATATAAGTCACAATTCTAATAAATAGCAAGTTATTTAGGTAAATACATTACATAAGGTTGTATTGGGGCAAATTTGTGAGCTGTCACAGGACTCATCCTAGAATTTCCAAACTATAGTGTATTACATATAAATTTCCACATACTCACCTTTTTAGAAATTTTAAAAAGAAAACAACATCTCTTTTCTAACGGTTTGTGGGAACCAGTTTCATTAATAAGTTGATTGTCTTTCATAATTGTACTAATGTATAGATAAAACAATAGTCTCGTTATCAAACATTTTTTTTAGTAAAATAATTTGGTTATCTGTTCCTCTTTTTCGATTCCACTGAAGCCATATTGTAACATATATAATATGCCATGCTAAACATTCTACGCTGTCGTCTTAATAACTATCGCCCATCTCTTAGCTTTAAAAATTCGCACTACTTATTATTGATCTAATACATGTTTATTATTTGGAAATATCATCAATTTAATTATGTTACCTCAAACCAGAAGAACCTTCTGCTCCAGGAATCGACTAAGTTCCATCAAAGGAAAAAGTTAGTTGCAACTACTGAAGACGAAGTACGCATTATCGGGTTCAGTTGATATTCGTCGGACCAAATATATATCAAGGAAATCAAATACCAAAAACCGCAAACCATCCATACATTATACTTCTATCATTAATTGAGGCGAAAGTTGTACTAAAACCTCCTCAGGGGAAACGGAGTGCAAAGAATAACACACTGGATCGAAAACATCTCTCACACGGACAAAAAAAATGTAACTATTTTATAATCCTGAATGTTATTGTTTAATGAGATTACATTTATCTAAGAATTATATTATTTTCAAGTAATTACTAAGTTTTACTTTACTTTAAATTACTAAGAAAATTTTCAGCGTCTTTCCAATCATGGATTAGCGCTACGCTCAAACAGAGATTGTTTATTGGCCTTTCCAGTTCACCGCTCTTCTTTTTTCACGTCGTCCTTTACTGTCCATGCAGTGAGACTCTGGAATCAGTTACAAACCAATATAAGACTCGCTCCGTCCTTGGCATGCTTTAAGAAGCGACTGAAAAAACTCTTAATTTCTAGTCAGTAAAATAACGTGTTTCATTCCTGATTTTTCTTTTCCTTTCCTCTCCACCATCCTTTCCTTTCCTTTTGATTGATGATATCTCACTTTATATGAAAAATAGTGTTCGGGTGATTGTCCGTCTTTGTGGGGTTTGTGGGCATGTTCTCACGTATATGTTTATGGATTTCGTGGGGATGGATAGTCATTTGAATGATTTATGCGACCACGTAACTTGCTTCATTTACTTTTGTCTGGTTGGTTGGAAGAGATTGCCGCCTGGCAATAAGCCCGCCAGATTGTATTGCAATAAAAGTGTTAAATAAATAAATAAATAAAATAAGTTTTAAGTGAATTTCTAAAAAAAAATAACAAAAAATTGAAAGGTTTTAGATATTTGAAAAATATGTATAATTTTTATATCAACATCAACATATTTTAGATTTCTATGTTGAAGCAAACTTTATTCTCTAAATGGCGCTAGAGAAGTCATATTATTATTATTTATAAGGTTTACGCTGGATATTTCTTATGTATAGAAATAATGCAAAACAGCTTCGGTGTTCACTATAGCCTTTCCTACTCTTTATTGAATACGAAAATAACTTTTAAATTTTCGATTATCAACTTAAGTCGTTAGATAAGACATTAGTTGTTGAATCTTTGAATGAATGACTTAGTAAACCTACAATGTAAACGTGAGTCGAATTTTAACAATGATACTCGATCACAAGGGATTGCTATCGTATTGTTGGCAACACGTGCTATAAAGAACCGCGAGTTCCGTACCTCCTCTAATAATTCTTAGCCCAATGCCTCGTTTACTGGCTCCGAAGACAATATTTTCTTCCGGCCATGCTCTTCAATTCGTATATCTTGAGGGGCAATTAAAAATTCGGATATGTTGATGGGTACCATGGGAAAGAATAATATATAATTGGAATTACGACTACGTCAAACTTGTTTTCGAACCAATGTGCGCCACTGCATCTTGCAACGGCTCGGGTGCATTCGCAGAAGCAGGAAGTTAGCTTTCATTTCCGCGGAAGGCGCCTTTCTAAACCTCTCACCCTGCCCCTCCGGTCGCGTGTCGCGCGCACTGTGCCGCCAATGTTAATTAAACGGTCATCCGATGTCGACAACTCTTCTTGCACACGATCTCAAGTTCTTGTATTCTTGAATTCTCATTTGTAAAACTCCAGCATACCACCACTACACAGATTGGGCAATCAGTGTGAGCATTGTACTGACTTTGTTAATTAAACAGGTCAAATCTTCTTGCAAACAGTCTCAAGTTCTTGTATTCTTGAATTTTCATTTTTTAAAACTCCTACATAACAACACTACACCGATTGGGCAATCAATGTGGGCATTGTATGGACTTTGTAGTCTATAACACTCCCGTTGTATATAGTTTACCTAGAGGGTTTATTGCAACGTAGCAATCCTTTCCAACCAACCAGAAATTTGTTGAAAAGGCCTTAAGTGAAATTCAGATGTAACCATTTTAAAAAAACTGGGCTCTAACGGGAATCAAACCCGCAACCCCCATATCGGAAGATAGTCATCTTACTAACTAAGCCAAGGAGGTCGTCTAAGGTCGACTTTCACATAACTTTGACTACGTGTGACTACGCCTAGTAATACGTTTGTTTCGCTTTCAGAGGTTCCGGCTTCAATTATCGATATGTACCAAGAAAATAAAATGTAAAAGAGTTTGATTTAAAAGCTCATCTGGTAACAAAACTACTCTACTTGAGGTAGTATTATTAAGACATGCGATGGACAACTACGAGTTATCTGCCTATTCCAGTGACTCTAAACCAGAATACGCGATTGATAAGGCTAAAGACAATATTGTCTTCCGGCCACACTTCTCAACATGTCCGCATACCTTCCTCAGCTTATCAGGCTACATGTATAATATAGTATAGGCCCGCCCAGCTAAATATTTTCTTTCACAATAATGAAGTTACAAGAAATGATTTGTACAACTGCTTCATAATAAGACTGGAAGAAGGTTTTCAGTATGAATGTTACTTCATAAACATCTTTCTGGTTGATTGAAAGGAGTTGCCGCATGGCAATAATCCCACAGGGTTATGTTGTGTACAAAGAAAGTGTTATATATGAGTATATATGATTCGCTCGGGCGCTGCTATAAATGGCAGACGTGATTTGTTTAGTATAAGTGTGTTCGAATCCCGAGTTAGAACGTTCTTGAGGAAAGTTTGCTATAAAAAATATCCTTTGGATTAGACTGGATTCTTTCGGCCACGTTCTTCAATGTGTCCGAAACACTAATATGTATTTATTTATTTATTTAACACTTTTATTGCAAATACAATCTGGCGGGCTTATTGCCCAGACAAAAGTAAATGAAGCAAGTTACGCGGTCGCATAAATCATTCAAATGACTATCTATAAATCCATAAACATATACGTGAGCACATGCCCACGAACCCCACAAAGACGGACAATCACCCGAACATTATTTTTCATGTAAAGTGAAATATCATCAATCAAAAGGAAAGGAAGGGATGGTGGAGAGGAAAGGAAAAGAAAAATCAAGAATGAAACACGTTATTTTATTGATTAGAAATTAAGAAATTTTTCAGTCGCTTCTTAAAGCATGCCAAGGACGGAGCGAGTCTTATATTGGTTTGTAACTGATTCCAGAGTCTTACTGCATGGACAGTAAAGGACGACGTAAATAAAGAGGAGCGGTGAAGAGGAGCGGTGTATAACATACATTGAACGGCACAAAAAAAATTAATATATTGAACAAACTGAACATTTTTTATGTAGTCTTTGATTTTAATTTAATCCAAACACATCTAAATGAAATATTTTATTATGGTTATTATTAAAAGAGGCTTAACTACATACCCTCCTCCCCTATTTGGTAAATAATTGCACAAAAAACTCTTCTTACAATAACTACATTATAGTGACGTAACTAGGAACTGCGTTATGGATGCTGAGTCTCAAGGAACAACAATCGAGACATGTGATCAGATACCAAGGTCCTGTCACCAGGAATTGCTGCAATGAATGACCTTGGGGTGTCTTGGTGTTTCGAGACCAAACAACGTGAATCAGCTTAGTTTGTTCACAAAACAAAATACTTGTTGTAGAATTACAAGATATAACGATTTATCCTAATTCAAACTCTAATATTTCCTTTGTACTTGTATGTCGCTGAAATATGGACAAAAAAGTTCAAGAACCTGCAAGAATTGATTCCTTTGAGATGTGGTATATGCCGTATGCTGAGAATCTTTCTTTGTCTTACCATTTATGAAAGCCACGCTCCCCATATAGCAAAATTCTTCAACTAGTTCTAATCTTTCATTGTTTATCCATAAATTGCAATTTCTCATAAAATCACGAACCAGCAATATCGAGATCGAAATCCAGGAATAGTTTTATAAAGCGAGCGCGAGCACTGACGATTTCTCCGGGAAAAGCGTGTTTTCTGAAATGGAAAAAAAACTTGACTAGATGAAGCTTTCGGGAAAGATAGCACCTTGAGACAAACTGTCATAGCCTACATGAAGATCATATACATGGAGGGGTGACTGGATGTAAGGTGAATAAGAAAAGATGCGTTTTTTTAAACAAAAGTAGCATTAAATGTGATTATGGGGATGTATAGAACTCACAGTAATTGTTAATTACTCCGAACATCGGGACTACAGGCTTTGGGCAAGGCCTGATTGTTGCAAATATTAGGGTGACCTCTGTTGCTGAAAACACGTGGCATAATTGATGGGCAGGACACGGAAATTAATCAAAATACATAACTAGTTGGTTTTAAAATAAGGATAACTAGAGAATTTAACAGTACCGATATTTTGCGAAACATATACATCTTATTAAAAAGAACGAAATTATAATATTTAACAACAGTTTAGGCTCCTCATCAACGCAAATATAAGAATACTATTGAATAAAATCCTGAGATATCTATCATACAGAGCAAAGGGTAATTAGCTAGAATATGCGCACCATGTTAAACATGTTACGGTGTGCAATTATAGAAGCCTCAAAACAGAAGGTAAAAAAAATGTCATCGCGATATTCCTTATATTTGAAAGTGACATTTAACCTAATATACAAATCAAACTAATTTGTAATAAAGCGAACAAGATGCTTGAGTTTATGCTCCGTATTACCAAATTGTTTACAGACACCTACATACTCGTATGTCCTCCAAATATTGTATAATTATTTTGTCAGGAGTAATTTATACTATTCTTCAATAATATGGGCACCAGCGGGGGGTTGTTCCGTGTTCTCTTATTTTAGAGACAGTTCAGAAAAGATTTATACGCTGTCTCTTCATGAGATAGTATGGATATTATCCCTGGCTCTACCCTAATTTATTTTTACTGGGAATGCTATCTTATAGAACACTAGAGAGTGGAAAATCCATGGGTTTGTTTGAGTGTTTCCTTTTTTTGTCTACATAGGAGTTATCTGATAAACTCTGCCATCCTGGATAGTCTTTATTTATATGTTCAGGATGAGACAACGCACTCACAGATTGTTAATCAACATCTATGCAGAACCAACCTACTTTTGGAAATGCCCTTAGGTAGAGCAGAGCAATCACGCTTTTCAACCACGTGTCCCCTCAGATTTACGTTTTTCATGCGTCGGTTAACACCTTCAAGGAAAAATTGTTAGTCTTACTGTAAACTTTTCGATACTATTGTTTTTAATTTTTAAGGTATATGTATACGAGTATATTTTTTTCGTGTTTTGTTTTACACTGTGTCTCATATCTTAACATTTGTAAAAAAAAATTATAATTATATTTAAAAAAACATTTTCAAACTTGTAAAAAATCGAAAACACGCACAAAAGTAGATGTACTCAGTACAGCGTAACTTTTACAAATGTCAAGCTATGACGCTGAAATTTGGAGGGAAGTGTCAATGATATATGTGGTAACCTATCAAAAAAAAGAATTCCAATCGGAAGACTGACAGCGCCACACGGTGGCTGGTCCTAAAACTTTTTGATCGAGGTAGTATTCTCGGTACCACCTATATGCAACATGAAAAGATCCTAGCTGATATTCTTCCTTACGAATAAGCTAACTAGCACCAGCCTTCTTTGTAGAAGAGAATATATCTGTACAAAGTGGTTAATGAATACAAACATTTATAAATCATTTTCGATTTCAGTCGAATATGATTATCAGTATTAATGATGAAGAAGAAGCAATAAAATCAAAATTTATTTCCACAGCTTAGTGATAAAAGCCACTTAAAGGGTGATGTAGTTACACTGCAGCATAGCTTTCATGTCTAAGCTAGTGGCTACCAAGCTAGGGTTGCGCATCCCCGTGGATCCACGAACTCTTTCAGAAATCACTACTTAGATGATCTACAAGCTTTGAAATCGTCATTTCGTAGATATTTAACACTTGCAGATGAAAATATAAATTATACGAGTATCAATGACCCATTTACTCTAGATGTCAGTAAGATCACTGACTCAATACTAGCACGGGAAAAATAATAGTTGGAGATTTCTTTTAATTCATCTAATAACGAGCTTCAATGTTAGTACTTTGTTCGACTTTTATAAATGAGAGAATATCCAGATATATAAAAGCAGACGCAACTTTAAAAGTTTTGATGCCTTTTTCGACCACTTCTTTATGTGAAACACGATTTTCATTTAGGGAACGAACTCGAAAACTTCAGGTTAAATACAAGGGTCTTACCAACTACGTTTAACATTAAAGCACGCGAAAAAACAAGGAGATCTCAACAAAAATTATAATGGTATATAAACATTAAACACACACTACACCCAAAGCCGAATGTGATGCTTTCACATATAGAAAAAAACTACAAAAGTTTCTTTGTTGTTCGTCTTCCTTCGGTAAATTTTCAGAGGTTTTCTTTCTTCTTCTTGTCGTGCCTTATCAGGTCCCCCCGACGTTGGCAATCACTCTGACAAAGGCTTCTCTATCTTGCGCAACCCGGAACAGGTCCTCCATACGCCCCATCCCCATCCAGTCTCTTATATTGCGCAGCCAAGATGTTTGCCTTCTACCAGGACCACGCTGCCCCTCGATCTTTCCCATCAGAATCAATTGGAGGATTTCATACTCCATTCCACGTAAAATGTGACCCAGATAGGATATCTTGCGGACTTTAATATCTTATCTCAACATATATAAATATATATTTATTTAGTAATATTTTTTATCTATTAATACGAGTAATAGTGGGTTCGCGTCCCGAGTTTGAGCGTCCTTGGGAAGAGTTTGCTTTCTACACGGCGCTCTATAAATTATACTTAATTATTATTATTACTAACCCGAATCTCCCAGGTTGAAGTCAAGCGTCTTACCAACTAGGCCACGGATGTCACGAGTTTACTGAACTCTGTACAAAGTGAAAAATACATAAACAACAATTGTCGTTCGTTCAGAGTATTTTTAAAGGAACCAAATATAACATGATATTTATAATTTGTAAAATCAATTTTATGCTTTGAATGACACCATTTTTAGAAGTAGTCTAGATTATTTTCTAGTATAATAACGATGCTTAAAAGACCTTTTTTGAGGGCATAAAAACAGAATAACCCAGATACTATATCTCTCAATTCTGAAATAGTATCAAGACATTTCTAAGACATTTGTTTATTTTCGCAATAGAAAAAAGGAATTTAAAAGCTGTGATAGAACGTGATGAAAAGTAATCAGGAAATGTAGAAATCATACGATATAGAAATTCCCGGATATTGGTTTTACTGTCTAAAAGAAATTTGCGGAAAAGAGACTCGGTATCACGGTAAATTCTTCACTTTTCCCTTATTTTAGACGATTTTTTTAATAACAGTTCTCGCGATACTCGCAAAATGAATGGTTTGACAAATACTGATCTAGCTAATGGAAAAATATAAATCACTGAGTTGTCCGTAAAGTGATTTCGTATTTTTGGATCAAATTCTAAAGAAAAATGCTACCAAACGATCGTGAACTGTGGTTTTTAACATATTTAGTATCTTAGTGTGTCATAGAAGCTAGTTATTGTCGATCAAAGTCTTGATTTGGTTGTCATCAGTGGTAATCGGTCTTCCAGAGCGTACTCTATCTGTGAGTTTTGTGTCATCATTATGGAATGTTTTAAAGCATATTTAACAAACACGATCATTTTTTTGCATCGTTACCATACACTGTAGATATATTTTTGGAGTTGTGTTGCATTTTTTATACTTTTAATTTTTACTGTCTACAAAATAACGCCAAAAAACGTTCTAACAATTTGACTTAACTATAGCTGAAAAAATGCGCTTAACTACTATCTTCCATGCATCCAGAACGTTTGTAATTTTACAGTTTATTGTTTATTTTATAACGCTTAAATATAGGCGTTAAATCCAACTACACGCAAAGCTTCAAGTGCAATTATCTATTATAATATACGTGTATATATGCAATTATCTATTATACGCAATTATCTATTATAATATATGTGTATACTTTTCCTAATGCCGTAAAGCCGAAAACGAAACCAAATATACTGTGACAGTGAAGTCGAAATGTAACACAACATATATGTTATATGTTACTCAATTGTAATGTCTCGTTACTCAAGTGTAATGTTAGGTATGTGTGGATTGCCCATTAAAAAAACTTTATACAACTTTATGAAGAGTTCAAAGACGAGCTGATATAAAAATTAAAATTGATCTTGGGACCAATCAAGGAAAATTACTGGAATGATCCAATTCTATTGTCACCAAAAAATTTCATACTCAAAAATATGCTATTTTAAATATTTTTATTCCAAGATTGTTACCATTTAACAAGTAACTGTTTTCACACGTCCTTAAACGGGTTTTTAAGTATGAAATAAAAATTAATAAACAAGAAATATTTGTTAAACCAAAACAACTTGCTCCCATTACTGAGAAAGCTCAAAATGCTTTCTTCAAAAACATTTTCTGAAATATTAAATATGTCTATTTAAAAGGGGCACAGTCCGTGAAACAAAACAAAACTCGTTGCAAGTTAGTTGTACTTATTGCCAGTTTAAAAACATCAAGATTTCTGTGCCTCAAATAGTTGTCAAGAACATAAAACCATATATTCTCCAACATAGTTAGATAGTAAAGTCATATGAGTTAGATAGTAAAGTCACATGAAAGTCCCTACAATGCTCATATTGATTGCCTAATGTGTCTAGTTTTATTATTTATGAATTGGAAGAGATACTATAAGGAATAAATGTGAACTTAAGACTGATGTGTAATTAAGATAAACGTCTTCCCAGTTCACCGCTCTTCTTTTTTTTACGTCTTCCTTTATTGTCCATGAAATAAGACTCTGGAACCAGTTACAAACTAAAGTTAGACTCATTCCGTCGTTTGCATGCTTTAAGAAGCGACTGAAAAAAGTCAATTTCTAGTCTTTGATATAGAGTGTTTCATACCTGTTTTTTATCCACCATCACTCCCTTTTCCTTTCATTGATGATACTCGTATTTAACTTTTATTTTTAATATGTTACGTTCATAAATTTTTAATATTTTACGTTCATAAATTTCACAAAGATGAATAATCATTTGAACATTTTTTTGCGAGCATGTAACTTGCTTTATTTACATAAAAGGAAAAAATAAGTAAAATAAAAAACTTATTTTATATTTTTGTGTTCACCACAGGTTTAATTAAGGTTCACAACTAGTTTCGAAGACCGCCGTCTCTTCGTCAGGTGAATATAAACTATTCTTTATATTCTAATGGAGTTTGTATTTACCTGACGAAGAAGACGGTGGTCTTAAAAACTAGTTGTGAACCTAAATTACACCTGTGGTGAACACAAAAATATAAAATAAGTTTTTTCCTTTTATGAAAAAATGGCACCACAAAGTGAAACTATAGTAGGATGGTTTGAAGATATTGCCACCTGGTAATAAACCTAACAGATTGTTTTTTTTTTAATTGAAGTGTTAATAAATAATCAAAGATAGTAGCACTCTGTCCTCTCTACCTACCCAAGCAGGGACACAGTGTGAAAATATGTATTTACCACAATCTGTACAGCTTTGTTTTGCAAGAGATGTATAAATAAGTTTTGCAACCATTTAACTATGGAAATAAACATTTTGCCGAATGGGCCTACAAGGAACGTCTAACATAACAAGTTGAGTTAGTTCCGGGCTATAGAAATATGAGCTGATAATTTAAAATATTGTTATAAGGTCAAACATTTTTCTTCTATCTGACAAAATTATATGACTCGTCACTTCAAATAACATACCACAGTCTAATTCAGTCCGGAGTTGAAGAATAATGGTGCTGATGAAGAACATTGTTACAGAATATAAACGAATGTGGAGTTCAAACCGCGAAAACAGAAGTCCTATAGTGTGAAGTGGTTACCGGTTACATAATGGTGGCGTGAACAATCGCTGGGGTATGCTAGAGCGGAGGTCTCGGCAGCACGAGACTCAGGTATTTAGGGCGCTTGGGTAAATTGCCGTCTTTCCGATTTTCTTCCTGGAATCAATTCATTTCCGCGAATGCCCATCAAACTGGTTTTGCCCTCAACAGTCCTTCGAGAGCCTAATAAGTGTTCGGTATATCGAAAGATTTTTTAAAATTTATCTTGGAAATATGTACATAAATTATATGTATATATTTCAAAGGTATATTTGTGTCAAAATAGACTGAAGATTTATGTTATGTACTAAAAAAGACTGAAAATATATGTATCAAAATTGACTTAAGATATATGTATCAAAATAGACTGAAGATATATGTATTAAAATAGACTGAAGATATATGCATCAAAATAAACTGAAGATATATGTATCAAATTGACTGAAGATATATGTATCAACATAGACTGAAGATATATGTACCAAAATAGAATGAAGATATATGCATCAAAATAGACTGAAGATATATGTATCAAAATAGACTGAAGATATATGTATCAAAATAGACTGAAGATATATGTAACAAAATAGACTGAAGAAACTTGTTCTAGTGATTCCGGGTTCCTACTGCAAGATCAAACCTTTCCACTCTACCACCATGTTTTTCTCCTAATAACCCCAGTCAAACATCCCACGTCCATTTCATAAGTCCGATGAAGGAGTAAAGTGTTCCTAAGTCTGATGAAGGAGTAAAATCTGGGTTCCAGCGGGGATCGAGCCCGCAACCTCCGGATCGGCAGACAAGTGTCTTACCACCAGGCTTGATAGGGATCTCATTTTTCATTTATTATATACAAACCTATACAAAGTACCGTTATGTTTCATCAAATATGTCAAACCAGGTAAAACATTGGTCCCATGATTTTACAAATCGACGTCCATTTTAAGACCTGGTACTTTTTTCAATCAACCGACTTTTTCACTAATTTTAAAACTTCCATTTACAATGTACAATTTCGTGACTTTATTACCAAAAAGAAAAGTGAAAATCGTAGATGTATGATAAAATGTATGACTGTACAAGAGACGAAACTGTGTGTAGCGATAGGAAACTCTGAAGTTCTATCCTCTGACTTTCGTAACGGGAAAACAACGTGAGGGTATGTATGTATGTAATTTAGGCAAAAAAATACAAAATGACTTTCCGGGTAATAATTAAATCAATAAATAAAATACTCATGGATATTTTCTCATTGTTAGTATAATATTTTCCTCATAAAGCGTTGCTGCATACCAGCAATTACCATACAACATAGTAGTTCGGGTTCTCTTCAAATGTATTCCGCTCACAGCTCAACGTACAGGCGTAGGTAGATATCGATGAAGCCAAGATACTAGTAATAGTTGCACTTGATGTACTTGCCACTGGGCTATTGAAGCAGGGTCATGGAATTAGTTAGACGCTATCAATACGTTTCAAAGGTGTTGAATTCTTCTTTTGGGTCGAGTCTTTAACCTTTCCTTCCCTGTGTTGGGTATCTTCTACACGTTGGTTCTAATAACCATCAATATCTCTATAAATATAATAAATATAAGGTTAAGATTTTAGGTATTCCTCCATAATATATTTACGCATTGATTTAAAAAATAATATTTATAATAATCAGAATTTATCGACTACTATAGGTGTTTTTTAAAGATCGAAAACAAATTCGCATTTAAACGCTGCGAGTGCCTCGTCTTGACGATAGGTGAAGAGTATGCGGGAAGCGCGACACTATATTCGCATCTCACTCTTGCATACTCCACTGAATTGCGAGGAGCTCAATTGTCTCAATCGTCGCAAGCGTAAGCCACGCCGGGGTACCGCTCCGCGCCGCAGTATCTTCTGGACTTGCAAATAGATTAGACGTACGCCCGTTCCGTGAGCGTTGCCAGATGGTTTTTTAATGTTTTCAGCAAATAAATCTCAATTATTATAATTTTTAACTTCAATTATAATTAATTAAGGGGATTATCTATGAATGTTCTTATTTTTCCGATTTAAAATCGCTAATTTTTGATCGCGTACTCACTACCCAACACCGGAGCACGCGTTTCAATTTTAACACCGTAAGGGAAGGTTTAACATTGAAAATAGTGACCACCATTAATATTGGTTAATTTGGCATTCCATCCTGTAAAGAGGATGATTTGTGCCATTAACAAGTTGATGGAAAGGATACAGTGTGAGGATATGTAAGAAACAATATTTCAGCAATTTTAGACAATAAATTCAAATATGTGACTATAAATCAATGGAGAATTGGGTGCGAGTAGGTGGGA
This sequence comes from Odontocerum albicorne, assembly GCA_949825065.1. Classification (NCBI taxonomy): domain Eukaryota; kingdom Metazoa; phylum Arthropoda; class Insecta; order Trichoptera; family Odontoceridae; genus Odontocerum; species Odontocerum albicorne. The sequence goes on from OX463859.1 coordinate 11,907,307, forward strand.
CATGTTGAACGGGCGGGGGACATTTACAATTGAATAAAGATTGTATGTAGCGCGCAGAGGTAACTCAAAGAAAACATGGTCGAGGGTCTCCTCATCCTTTCCACAGGTGCATGTAGGACTTTCTTTAATGTGGATTTTGTAATGGTGTCTTCCTATCAGACAGCGGCATATTCTTATCCTACATGTGACACACACAATCCATTTCGTTAGGTTACTTTTGTGGAACCAAGGTTTAGTGGGTATTTTATCCTGAATATTCATGTAGGCAGTACTCTTATTGTTACTAGACAGCTCCCAAGCCTTTGATAACTGGCGAGTAAACGGTTTTAAGCCTGCAATATGATGTTCTGCTCCTCCAGAATTCTCGTCTAATCTGAGCGTTTTCCTGCTTTATTCTGTATTCAGTGTTTACTTTGATGTATGGTATGTTTGAATGTTCATGCCGAGATCCATGAACGTGGAGGAGACTAAGGCGTGTGCTTGGATAGAAATGTTTGTAGGTTTTTCTTAAGTATTTTTCATAGATTTAATATGTATCTATTATAACTCAGACAACTTGCACCTAATCCATTAATCTCAGCATACATACTCTCCTATAAACGTTTGGATGTTAACATAAGTTGTGCCCGTTTTTTTTTTCAAATGAAGAGAAGAAGAGGACACAACAAAAAAAAATTACAACAAATTAGTCAATAATGTATTCTCCTTCATTATTTTACAACAAAATTAGTCAATAATGTATTCTCCTTCATTATTTACAACTTCTTGCCAACGTTCTACAAATTTTTCATTGCCTGTGCGATAAACACCATCCGGTCTTGATTCCAGGAATTCGTCCAACCATGTCCGCAATTCGACGTCATTATTGAAGGAAACGCAGCGCAAATTGTTCGAAAGCGACGGGAAAAGGTGGAAAAGCGACGGCGCGAGGTCTGGAGAATATGAAGAGTGCAGCAAGACTTCCCAACCAAGCGTTTGAATGGACACTTTCGTAATGTTGGCGATATGAGGGCGGGCGTTATCGTGTTGCAGAATAACGCCATATTGCCAATCCAGCCTTTTTTGTTGAATTGCAGTGTTGAGCCGCTGCATTTGCAGAATGTATAGCTACGCGTTGACTGTCTGATTGCGTTCAAGTATCTCGTAGTGGATGACACCTTGCGAATCCCACCAGATACAAATCATCGTCTTGCGCGGATGCAAACCTTGTTTCGCTCTGGGCGTTGCTTGTTGACCATAGCTCACCCATTCTTTCCGTTTCTTCATATTCACATAAAGGCACCATTTTTCATCACCAGTAATGATGCGGTAAAGGAACCTTTGCTTGTGGCCATGCGTTGCTCGATGACGCGCGAGCAAACCAGCAGAAATTGTCGAACGTTGATTTTTGTTGTTTTCACTCGAAACATGTGGAACTCAAGCGCCGAACTTCTGGACTTTTCCCATTGATTTAAGATGGTGGTATACAGTCATGTGACTACAATTCATCTGCTCAGCTCATTCTACGATAGTTTGAAGGAGATCTTCATGAATAATATGGTTTAAGCGGTCCTCATCGAAGTCCACTGGTCATCCGGAACGCTCCATGTCTTTCAGGTCGAAATTACCGTCTTTGAAACGCAAAAACCACCGACGAGCTGTCCTTTCATTCATAGCATCCGCACCGTACACTTCGCAAATATTGCGAGCAGCTTTTGCAGCTTTATTCCCTCGATTGAACGCGAACGCGGAGGTGTCGAAAATGTTCACTTTCGTCTACTTGACATTCCATTTTGAAGGCTTGTAAACAAATAAAATAATATATGTAACGTAAAAGCAAACACAATATCTTGTAGAGCAGAAAACTTTCTTTCGAATGACGTATAACCTTTACCATTTTGTTTTATTTTTGGTGCTCATTTTTTAATTTGGAAAAAAATGGACACAACTTATGTAAACACCTAATACAAGTAACGCATTCTTTATTTTGAATAATGAAAAAGTAATAATAAATATTTCAGAGATTTCCTTTCGTGGTAATATAAACCCGATTACACAACATAACATACATACCATTTTGCAATTTTGCTGATGGAGGGGCAGAGAGAACAGATCGATTGACTTTCCGTCTTGACACACATCGTTAGACACTTCTACATCCATATACTTTCTCATACAACTCCTACAATTTCTGTAACTTCATCTTAGCAGATCTTGATACTGTCCGGTTTAAGTATATACTCGTATTTTAATTGCCCCTTTGACTTTATTCCCCATTACTGTGCGCAATCCGAAATTTTTTTCTTGCCCCTTTGACTTTCTTCCCCATTACTGTGCGCAATCCGACATATTTTTATTGCCCCTTTGACTTTATTCTCCATTACTGGGCGCAATCCGACATATTTTTATTGCCCCTTTGACTTTATTCCCCATTACTGTGCGCAATTCGACATATTTTTACTACCCCTTTGACTTTATTATCTGACATATTTTCAAGAAGTGTATATTATTAGGAACATCTTTCAAAATTTATAACTTCAGCGGATTCTCGAAGTTCTCCAAACATCACCCTTTCTACACTGCAGAGAAAGTAGGTGGAAGTGAAACATAAACATGAAAAAATACTGAAATCACCAAATAAATGCTGTGGAAATACGGAAACTGAAAATAATACATGGGGTGACAATGTATGACATAATACTGTGATTAGTGATAAGGGATGTGATTAGGGATGAATGTAAACTTAAGGCTGATTTATTAAGTAAGACGGAAAAGAGCACCATCAGATAGTTTGGTCATGTAGAGCAAATTAATGGAAAAAGCCTAACAATACAAATATGAGGGAATTGTGTGGCAGAGAAAAACCTAGGAAAGAATGGTTGGATCAAGTGAATTATATTTCGAAAGAAGAAAATATTAATAGTCGTAAGAGAAAAGGAAATCTTAGGAGACGCTAGTCTTCCACCAATGGGTTTGGATTCGATTGCCGACAATATCTAAAAAAAATAGTCCCATTCTGGTGAAACAGTTCGCTTGGTAATAATTATAGCACGCACTAGACGTGTGCGAGTTTTTTTGCCTCTACATATGCTGCAGTATTGCCAACATGCACGACGACAACTAGTGAGTAGATGCCTACTCCAGTGGTTCAGAAAAACTTAAAGATTTTTATTAATGGGTCGGAATAAATTTATGTCTCCCAGCCACGCTCTTCAGCATGTGCACATTACATATGAGGATATGTTGAAAAGTACCATACATATGAACGTATGAGGAGCTTCTTATTTTGTTAATCAAATTAAAATAATATCTGAAAGTATGTGTAAAACCAGGATAACAGTATTGAATACCAAAACACACATACATACATATCACGTTGCTCCCAGTCAAGATAGGCAAACAAGACAGGGTGCCAGACTTTCCTATCTCAACACAAATCTTTCATCTCTTCCACGTCCATTCACCGTCTCATATCGATTAACTCCTACGATTTCTCTGACCTTCTATATTTCCTTCATTCGAAATATAATTCACTTAATCCAACCATACTTTCAGATAATTGACTACTTAATCTACCTAATATTTAACATGTAACAAAAACTTATTTCGCATTCCACAAAGTATACTATATCACCGCGATACGTGTTTCCACTTCCTATTCCAAAGTTCTCTTCAGGCAAAAATACTTCGATTTGTTAAATGGGTAATGTTAAGGTCTGAATATTGACTCTGGCCACACTCTTCAAAATGATAATATTACCGATTCGGATATATTGAGGGATACCATGTAAATGTGATAAAATAAATAATTAAATTTTGCATAAACAAAAAAATCACAAATTAATGCAATATTTTCAGGTCAAATATTGTCTATGGGCGCAGAGTCCCTAGCATAGATCTATAGATGCAGGAAATGCGCTCGCTTTCCTCGGGCAAGCATCACGCATTCAAACTACGTTCACATTCCCAACGCACACTCTTTTATGCTTCCCTTGAACTTGCCCACTCAGTGCGGGTCATTCGTTCACTAGAGTGTGAGGCGAGCGCCAGCCGCTGTGAAGGACATTCTATGGGATCCTTTCATTTTCGAAATTCGATTTCAACGCCATAGACAACATGGAAAATAAACAAAAACAAAAGAAAAAAATGTATATTTTTTTCAAGAAGGTTTATGTGTATTTCAGAAGTTCTTAAACACTATTTTAATTTTGTAATTTGTTTTATCAAACAATGTTTATTCCACTTTTTGTAAAGGTACCGTACCCTACCGGTTTCAAGGTTTTCACATCAACATCAGGGGAGCGCTAACAAGCAAAACAAACAAGTCTTGTTAGCGCTCCCCTGATGATGCGGTGAAAGGCTTGAACCCAATAGAGTTATACCGATACAAAATGTGGAATAAACAGTGTTTGATAAAACAAATTACAATGCCTTTAAACCTCCACATTGTTAATGCCTTAGCTATAAACAATATATTATTTAAACTATTTATTTTGTTTATTTATTTCGGTTAAAAATAATTCTTAACAAATTTTAACCTTCTTCATTCCAGTGTAATGTCAGGTCCTCCCAACGTTGAATATCACTTGAGAGTAGACATCTTTGACCCCGGTGCGGCAGCCCGAAAAAGATCTCCAACGCCCCTTATGCCAGTCCAATCACGTATATTGCGGAGCCAGGAGATATGCCTACTTCCAACACCTTTTCGGCCTTCGATTTTGCCTTGGATGATCAGATGCAGTAATTTGTACTTTGCTCTTCTAAGTACATGACCCAAGTAGGACACCTTTCGGATTTTAATATTAGTCAGCAACTCTCTATCAGCTTTGGCTCTTTGAAGAATCCTTGTGTTGCTGACCATATCCGTTCAGGGTATCCGTAGCATTCTCCGGTGCATCCACATTTCGAATGCTTCCAGTCGGTTCATACTACTAACTTTGAGGGTCTATGATTCCACTCCATGCAATAACACTGACCAAACGTAGCATTTGACTAACCGTTGTCGAAGTTTCAAGTTTAGATTATCATCGCAGAATAGAATATTTTAACCTAATTCACTTATATGTATCATTGTATATTCGAGAACTTACATATTCATTTGCATTTTTAACAAAATGAAAGAAGTCTTAGAAATACTGATGAAACAATCAATTTAGAAGGAACAGATTTGAAAGCGGAATGAAACTCTACGAAAAACAAAAGGAAACAGAGATCATTGCGGAAAGAGAAATTCACTAAAATATTAGAAGAACTAAACGAAGTAAACAAATTGAAGTTCATGAAAGAAATAAAAGCATTGCGTAGAATGTTATGACAGAATAAGAATTGATGACATTAGGCATGAATGCGGATTGAAAGAAGATGCGGTGCATAAAATGTATAAAGGAACATTGAGATTGTTTGGTCATATAGAGAGAATGAATAATTAAAAGTTTTTATAAAAGCATTTTTTACAAATAGTATAGAAGATTCAAGAAATTTGGAAAGACCTAGAAAAAAATTTAGAGGGAAAAGTGAAGAACATTTTTCATGGGAGAGTATAGATAATGGAGTGCATGGGCGTGGCAGAAGCGAAAATTTTAAATTAGATTAGAATGAAATGGAGATCTGTCTCGCCTCCTACCTCTACGAGTATAAGGATATAACGTCATGTTGATAATGATCATAAAATATTCCACAATATCCATTTCCTAAGATAAATGTCAAGACAGGATTATATATGTTATATCATATACGAGTATATATTTCAGTTGTAAGGCTTTCGAAGGACAATGGAGAGCAAAACCAAACGGATGAACTTTCGCGGAAATTAATCGGTAAGAGAAAGAAAATTGGAAAAAAAAAACGAATTATCCAAGTGACTTAAATACTGAGTATCTTCCTGCTCATAATCTATTCCTCCTGCCTATCCTAGCAGAAACTTCTAGTAGGACTAATGATGATGATGATTTATTATCAAATTAAATAAAAATATGTGAAAACGAGCACATGTTAGAGATAGTTAAAGAAATAAACGGTATCCTTATGCAATCATTATATTAAATGCGAGTATAACATGTACACGTATACACACATTAGACTTCAAAATTGTGAGTCTAGTTCATTCATCCATCATGACTTCGAGTCACAAGACACGTGACCATCACAGAACTTGTAAATTTCGCCTGTAAATCATGCTAAATATTTCACGACCTGGCTGGCATGTCTCGATTGTGGAATTTATTTTTTCAACGGCTGAGTAAAATACATTTTAAAATGTTTGTACATATATAGTATGTATCAATTTGACAAATTGAGACACGTGTGTTATTAACCCTTTCCATCTTTAAATCCTTTTATCTTGTATATATCTGTCAGGGCTTATCTTATCTGTAACGATGTTAAATAATAATAATAATAATACTAAAAGAGTCATTTATTTAGAGGGCAAACTCTTTTCAATTCCGCTCTTGCTCGGAACTCCAATGCACATTAAAAATATTACAAAATAAAAAAATCGTATATATGGTACACGTAAGTTGAATGCATAATAAGAAGGTGTTAGCTGCGGCCATTAGATATTTCTGAGTTTTTCTAACCACATATGTTTATAAAATATATGTGGCTAGAAAACTTAACAAGGTAAAACTTAAAACTATTGGGCAGTTTGTTTCTAAATACCACAACTTGGTTAGCAAAGTTATGTTTCCTCGAATTATTGTGGAATTTAGTTTTGAGAAGTTTAACTGATATCCTCTCAAATGTGTGTTGTGATTGAAAGGAAATTGTTGGCAGAGCTTTGAAGAATCGTAATGACTGCTCAAGATCTTGTAACTCTCAAATCCACGACTTCGTCTTTGTCGCAGAGTAGACTACTTTAATAAAAAAAATATATCTGTTAACTCGTCTTTGGACCCTTTCATAAAGTTTAGCACGCTTTATTTTTTAATTTTTAATGGCTACATCCCACATCCAAAAACGATATTCAATAAAAATCACTAAAAATTAAAAGAAACATAATTTAAATAAATAGCAATCAAAAAACTTTTAAACATATTAAATAACAAAAATTAAAATTAAAAAAATCGAGAAACATCAAAACATAATCAAATTGAAAAAATATTGATATACACAACAGAATAAATATTTATTTGTTATACAATGCTTACATATAAAGGTAAACCCCAATTATATTCAAAGCACAAATAAAATTATATTCAGTAACAAGGAATTAAAATTCATATATAATATGTTAAATATTTATTAAGCCGAAACAACTAGCTGAAAAGGAATGAGAATTTTTCATTATTCAGAAGGCTCTAAATACTTTCTTTGATTTTTTTTTAAATGAAGATGTAATATCCGAGGCCGTATTCAAAAGGGGCATCCTATGAAACAAAGATCACTTGGCAGGTTAGTTTTACTATACTTATCGCCAGTCTAAATATGTCAATTTTTCTATACCTCGAAATACTATAGTTGTCAGAAACATAAAATCATATAATTTTCAACACAGTTGGATTAAATTATTCCCTTCAGCAACTTAAATATATAAGAAGAGATCCTCACGCCCCTCCTCTTGATTAAATTAATTAATTAATATAGGATTAATAAGTACGTAATATATATAAATTAATTAATATAGCTTTATGGATACGAACATGGTTTACACACATACACATATGTTATATCCTAAAATTACACGAAGGAGTTTATTACAAGATAAAGGTCGCGCGGTAACGCATTGGACTACCGTGCGGGAATGTCATCAGTTCGAACCACGCGCTATGATACTCCCCTCGAACGACGCAGGCATTTTTTCCGCCTAGTATTCGGGGGTATAAGGATTCGTATGACTTCGGTCGTATATATTCTTTAAAAAAAGGGGGAAAATACCGGTATGCTCCGATCGTTTCCTTCGGTTTGCCATCGGATCCAGTACAGCCGTGTGCCCAGTTTGCTAGTGTGCAACGGCCTACTCACTTAAAAAAACTTTACGGCACATATTTACTTTCCAATTGAATTAACATCGGAATGGCGAGGGGTCCACGACTACGAGGCCCAGTAACGAACGAGCGAATAATATAATGGAAAATAAAATACATTAAAGAAAGAAGCTGTCAATGATCTGGGCTCATTTCATAACATCCCGTCAGTAAAAATACATCCCCACCAATAGAAGGCGAACCAAGCAGCGAGGACGTAAAATGTTTTTCAGCCTTTACCCTTGTGCATGTAAATTAAAATCCAAAACAAAACCGAAAACCTAAAAGCAGTCAATACAATTAATACAGTTAATACCTATGCCATAATAGGTTCACCAATAAAAAAACAGTGTAGCACAAGGAAAAAATGAAAATAACAATTGCGTCTAATAAAATAAGTATATTATTCCGTACTTGATAACCAAATTCTAATGTGCATAGAAGTTGTGTCGGACGTATGCGTCACCTAAAATATATATATATTTTATTTGTAATTGCCGTGTAAATATTGTATTGAAAAATTTGTAATCATTGTATCCATTGTAATGAACGGTTCCTTATGCGTGGCATTCGCAACAGTCACTATAAATAATCGAACAGCCCATGAATGCCGAAAGCGCGCGGTATACAAGGTATCTAGCAAGTATCTATAAGAGTAAGCCGCGACGGCATGCACGGGTGAACAAAGGGGCTTACGATGAGCGATGGGCTGCACATAAGGAACGAAATATGAGCAAAATACATTCTTAGTTTCTGGAAAGTCTACTGTGTTTTATTTACGACCAACTTCTACCTGCTAAAGAGGAATCTCTTCGCCCTGCTACTTTTCACCGGAAAAACAAAAAGTAAACCGGAATCTCCGAGTATTGAGCGGCAACCATCCACCTATTTTAGTCTTTGTACCGGTGCTGTACATAAGTTATATAGTAACAAAAAACATGTTTCGAGTAATGTGTATGTAAATATATATTTCAAATACCCGCTAAAACACAAAGTGTAATTTTTTCAACTATAATACTCGTATGTGTGATTGCTGACCCGTGAAGTTACAAAAAATAACTCGTTTTATTTTCAATCCAAACAAACCCAAATATTTCCTTTTTAAGTGTCAGCGTTTTTTGAGGAATTTAATGATCACTTTTAAACACCAACAGACGACAAGTGTGTCAGCACAGGCATTTTCTTTCTTTATCATAAACGAGGCTAAACCAGTATTTTGGAGAGTGAAGCGCGACCAGGAAAGAGAACTCTAAGCGGGTCAAGATGGAATTAGCATTGACATTTGCATATGAACTGGTCGTTTTGAATTGTCTGCGTTTTCTTAGTTTGCTAAAAAAAATTGAAAAGGTATTCTTCAATATTTGTCTATATTTTACAAGAGTTTGGAGTTATCGTTAAAAGCAATAATGATAATATTTATTCATTATTTTTACATGGTATCAAATTGGCGGATTAGGATATAACTAGTAAAAATAAGGGATTCATTTCTAGTCAGTAATATAAAGTGTTTCAATACAGATTTTTTCTTTCCTCTCCACCATCTCTCCCTTTTCCTTTGATTGATGATATCTAACTTTATATGAAAGGGAATGTTCGGGTGATTGTCCGTCTTTGTGGGGTTATGGTCGTATGCTTACGTATATGTTCATGGATTTCGTGGGGATGGAGTAATTTGATTGTTTTTTGCGACCATGTAACTTTCTTCATTTATTTTTGTCTGGTTGGTAATAAGGGATCTATAATAGATATAAATCAATCCAGCAATATATCCCTTTGGAACCGTAATTTACTTCAGTGAGAATGAACAGGATAGTAATGTCAGTCACGTGTCTTGCTTGCAGACTAACCGCTGAGTGGTGGCTAATTACCTTTACGGAATAAGTATTGTGGAGGATATGGGCAGCAAGTGTAGTCTGGATGATGAGACCTCTTATTCCTGGCACTGTCCCAACTCATTGCCTAGGTAGGCTGTTGGGGTCGGCTCTTCTCGTTCTCAGGCTGTATTCTTCGGTTCTGGGTGTCGCTTTCGTCTCGGCCGTTTCTCTACAAGATTTTGGAGCATTGAGTCATCCAGGAGTTCTTCGGTCTTCCTCTGGATGGCTGTCGAGGAAGATCCACAGACATTGCCTGATTTACAGTATGATCTGGTGGTCTCCGTCTTATGTGCCCGTATCATCTCAGCTGTCGCTCTTCCCGCTTACTTTATATGTCAGTGACTCCCAGGCTACCACGAATGCGTGAGCTTTTAATTTTATCTTTCAGTGATACTCCTGCCAACCACCTAAGCATTCGTATTTCTGCTGTTTCAAGTTGCCTAGAGTAGGAGCCGTACATAGTCTAGCATTCTGAGCCATACATAATTGCGGGTCTAACGATAGTCTGGTATCCTTTCCTTTTAGTTTTATAGGCATTTTTGGGTCACACAAGACTCATGTTACCGGTCTGAATTTCATCCATCCCACACTTATTCAACATCCGCGGCGCACCCTCCGTCTTTGTGAATGAGTGAGCCCAGATACTTAAATGAGTCACAGCCGGCTAATATTTCCCCATCCAGTTGCATTGAAGGAGTTGTGGTATTTGGGTCTTCAAATGGCAGGTATAGAAATTCTGTCTTTTTCCTACTAATTTTTAAGCCGTTTTTTTTTCAGGATCTTTCTCCATCTCTCCAAGCTGCTCTGCACGTCACAATGGTTATCTGATATCAGTGCTACATCATCTGCAAGAAGCATAGTCTTAAGGATACCGTTCAATTCATGATTTGTTAAATAATTCATGACAATTATAAACAGCAGTGGACTGAGGACAGATCCTTGGAGCACCCCCACTTTAATTGGAATTTTACGTGATGTTCCCGACGTACATCTTACTTGTGTTTTTCCATTGGTATACATATCTTGTATGGTAAGCACATATCCTTCCGGTACGTCATGAGATCTTAATGCTGCCCAAATCAGGCTTCAGCCAGTCGTTCAAGGTTTGAAAAGATAGGATGATGAGACTATATATCATATGTTATTTGGTTGACCTTTAAATGATAGGTTTGATTTATTATAAGCCCTGATTAGCCACGATCTATTAAATGCCCTGATTAGCCACGATCTATTAAAAGCCCTGATTAGCCACGATCTATTTAATGCCCATATAGTCAACCCATGTATTCTACTAAGTGCTCGCATTTCTACAGAATTTATTTTGCTCTTTTTAGTATTGTTCCATGTTCACGTTTCAGTCCCATACATCAAAGTTGATACAAAAAAAATGTTGTGGACTATCAAATTTGACGAATTGGGATTAAACTAGTGTAAATAAGGGCTATAGATATAAATCGATTCATTTTATCCCTTTGAAACTGTGATTTAACATAATGAGAATGAACAAGATAAAAGTGTGATTCTTGCAGATTAACCACTGCGTGGTGGCTAGTCTTTACAAAATGAGTATTGTGGAGAATACCGACTGCTATAGTTCGGAAATTCTAGGATGAGTCCTGTGACAGCTCACAAATTTGCCCCAATACAACCTTGTAACGATGTTCAGTAATTTTAATTATTTTATCAACTTTAATATAAGCCTCGATTCTAGTAAATAGCAAGTTATTTAGATAAATACATTTCATAAGGTTGTATTGGGGCAAATTTGTGAGTTGTCACAGGACTCATCCTAGAATTTCCGAACTATAGTGTATTTTGGATAATGAGACCATATATCATGTGTTTTTTGTTACCCTTTGAGTTGTAGATTTGATTTACTAAATGCCCTGTTTTGGCCGCGTTCCCTGAATGTTGTGTTTCTTGTTTTTTCGATAAACTTTTCTTAATAAATGTTATTTTTTTTAAATTTAATTAGTTGAATCATTTAATTATCTAAAATTATTACTTTTTCAAAAGTTATTTGCTTTACTTACTTTTTTAATAGCATTTTTTGGCTTTGATGTGATGGCATAAATCATCCTAGTGTGGGTGGATTGCTCATTCAAAAATGAGACACTTTGTCATATGCCTTGCCTAGTGAAGCTGTACTCTACATCTGCAAAATGGGGAGCTTTAGCAATTTATGTACTTGCACTCTAGTTTCGCGTTTCCTTTAAAACGAAAATATATCCGTTTTGAATTATGTATTGTAGATAATAAAAATGAAAAAATAAAATTATATCATTGTAAATGCAAAAAAATGTGTTTGATTATTATCGTTATTGTTCGGTTCGGTTCAGCTCCTGATTGGTCAGCTCTTCACCAATGTTAATGTCATACTCAAATAAGTGTCAACTTTTGACCCAAATAAAGGCTAAATACGTGTCTCACATACGTATTGTATGTGCTGAACATTTGTATGGGCGTGACATTGGGCCGGAGCAAGGGCTGGCATTACTGCAACATCCAATTATTTTATGGAAAGACATATCGCATCAAGATGCACTTGCCAAACGATGTGTATCGTTTTCTTGGTTGACTATTTTCAATCTGATATACATTATCATAACGTTAGTTATACCATATGTAGTAAGTTGGTCGTCATATGTGTTTTACTTCTCCCACGTAAAGGTTGAAGGGCATGTCCTTTATTTATCCCTTCCTACATCGAATAACGGAGTATCCAATAGCGCGATGTATCCACAATGAACCTAACTTTTTTTTTCATTGTTTGTATAATTTGAGATACATATATAACCCAAAAACGCATTTTTTTCTTTATTTGAATTATTACAAAACAATATAAATCAATCATATATGTCTTCTTCCCCCTGGCTCCATCCCAACTCATTGTCTGCGAAGAATGTTGGGGTCAGCTCTCCTCGTCCTTAGGTTGTATGCTCTTCTGTCTCGGACTACGTCCCCCAGGCCGTGCCTCTGCATCAGGTTATCTTTTTGCACCACCCATGAATTATTTGGTCTTCCTCTGGTTGTTATACGAGGAAGATCCATGGAGATTGCCTGGTTCACAATGTGATCGGGTGCTCTGCGTCCAACGTGCCCATACCGTCTCAATCGCCTCTCCTCCATCTTGCTGTTGATGTCTGTAACACCTAGGCTTCCACGAATGCGTGAGCTTTCTATTTTGTCTCTCAGAGACACACCAGCTGACCATCTTAGCATGCGTATTTCAGCAGTTTTTAGTTGCCTCGAGTAAGAGTTATACATCGTCCAGCATTCGGAGCCATAGAGGAGTGCGGGTCTGACAATCGTTTGGTATACTTTTCCTTTTAACTTTACTAGCATTTTCGGATCACATAGAACTCCCGTCTATTCAAATCAATCATATATGTATTTGCAAAAATATCAAGTTGTATATATGTATGAGTATATGATTGTTAAATTCCAATTAAAAATACGAGCGAAAGACATGGTAGAGGAGGATCTAGGAAGGTATTGTTGGATCAAGTGAATTATATTTTGAAAGAAGGCAATGTAAAAAAACAAAGAAATCTATGACTTTTATGATAAGGTGTATGGATGGGGAAGAGGTGAAATATGTGCGTAGAGATAGAAAAATCTGGCACTCTGTCCTGTTGCCAACCCTAACAAGGAAATGGCGTGATAGTATACTTGTATGTGAATTTAAATTCCGTTTTTAGAAAAACAGCGTATACGAGCCCGTAGAAAGTAAATGGATATTTCCTAAATTATCTCAGAATAAGTAAAATGTATGTTGGGTCGTTTTTGAATAATAACGTTCAATTGCTTTTTAGCCTAGAAAATACTTAGGCTCTGGTCCACATACATCACGATCTCTTCAAAGATCATACGAGGCGCACCTGGCGTGTAGGGGGATCCTAACGGTCAGTTTGTTTGGTCCCACGTGTTTGTCGGCCATTTTGTTCATTCCATCACGATCACGATCACCTAGAAAATACTTAGTCTCCATACATCACGATCCCTTCAAAGATCATACATCACGATCACCTAGAAAATATTTAGTCCCCATACATCACGATCACCTAGAAAATACTTAGGCTCTGGTCCCCATATATCACGATCTCTTCACTTTTGGCTCCAAGTAGCTGCCAGTGCACGTAAAACAGTCACATTAAACTCGGTGTAGGGGCACAGAGGCTGGTTACTTATGTTTCTGTGTTTTCTATATTCTCTCTCATAACGTTCCAACTACTATTTACATCACTTCATCCCAAAACATTTCTACTATACTCCTGTTCTTATTTAACATCCACAAGCGCACACTTCTTCTAACACCTAGTACTACACTTCTAAGAACTGTTTGTTGGCAACTGGGCTCGTGATACACACAACATATACAACTATTGCGGTACGGAAGGCAATGGCAATCCACTGTACTATTTTTCCCAAGAAAACCGCATGATGGGGCTCAACAATTAGTGGGTCATGTTCTTCAGGATTGAGGTAACCACGAAGAGGAGAAGAGAAATGAAGTTAATCTGTTTAGAAGAATCAGAAAAATAGGAGGACCATCGGTCTTTCTAACGGCTTCAGGAAAGGTTGAGGAATTTCCTCTGCCAACTTATACGATGTCTTACATGCAGGCATTACAATCACGTCTTTATATAAAAAGTCTTAGATCCTTTTACGTGAAAGATTCAGAAGATATTAGGGCATAGGGAAGGAAGAGAAAGTAATATTACCTTTGTTAGTTTGTGTCAAATACCGACTTAAAAATGAATGCATCGTATTTCTCCATAACTCCTACTTTCTTGTCCTTAACCATTTTTTCTCAATATGTGGCGACATTTGAAAATATTTTTTTCCCATTCGTTCTTTTTTTCTTTTTCAAAATAACGTTGACACCTTTCACCCAGCAATTGACACTAAGCTACGTAAATCTCATCGCATTGTTTGGAAAATATTGCTGTTTAGCGATAAACTCGCTAATTGTATTTTACTATACAATATGTCATAAATATACAAGTAACGATAGATCACATAGTTCCTGCCCCCATAGAATATCTTTGCCAAGAAGACTATTTTGTTCAATGACAAAAGGGTGAAATTCAATACTGAGTGTACATCATTCTATGTTCATCGTGTGTGCCTTTGGAAATAACCAGACATTTGATATATCTCCTGCTGTCATGTCTGGAATTTACCAGTCGGGAAGTGGCGACCATTCGAGAGTTTCCAATATATTGTAAGCACAGAAGACTCTTGAAAGCTTTCAAGATATTCCCTCTGTGACCTAGTTGATAAGACACATGTTTTTCAACCCGAAGTTACGGGTTCTATTCCCATTAGAAGCCAAAAGCTTTTATAAAGGGTTCATGTCTGATTTTCACTTAAGACTACTTAAAAAAGATTTCCATATGGCCATAAAACATAAAGTGTTATTTAATATAATACAATATAACACCCTTGTGTTCCACCTTTTGGATAATAAGTTAAAGTGGTATCAAGCATGGATCAAAACCAACCATATAGATATGAACTCATATAGACGACACAACACGGGTAGAAGAATTTAAACTAATATGAAAGCTATGGGTGAAGTTGAACAGTGTTCAAATTGAATAAAGAAAATAGACATACTTCATTCATAAGTAGAGATATGAACTCATAAAGACGACCCAGCACGGGTAGAAGAATTTAAACTTATATGAAAGCTATGGGTGAAGTTGAACAGTGTTCAAATTGAATAAAGAAGATAGACATACTTCATAACATACATAAGTAGAGATATGAACTCATATAGACGACCCAACACGGGTAGAAGAATTTAAACTAATATGAAAGCTATGGGTGAAGTTGAACAGTGTTCAAATTGAATAAAGAAAATAAACAAAATTCATACATTAGTAGAGATATGAACTCATATAGACGACCCAACACGGGTAGAAGAATATAAACTTATATGAAAGCTATGGGTGAAGTTGAATAGTGTTCAAATTGAATAAAGAAGATAGACATACTTCATACATAAGTAGAGATATGAACTCATATAGACGACCCAACACGGGTAGAAGAATTTAAACTTATATGAAAGCTATGGGTGAAGTTGAATAGTGTTCAAATTGAATAAAGAAGATAGACATACTTCATACATAAGTAGAGATATGAACTCATATAGACGACCCAACACGGGTAGAAGAATTTAAACTTATATGAAAGCTATGGGTGAAGTTGAATAGTGTTCAAATTGAATAAAGAAGATAGACATACTTCATACATAAGTAGAGATATGAACTCATATAGACGACCCAACACGGGTAGAAGAATTTAAACTAATATGAAAGCTATGGGTGAAGTTGAACAGTGTTCAAATTGAAAAAAGAAGATAGACATACTTCATACATAAGTAGAGATTATGAAATATCCCAACAGTAATTATTTTGTTATTCATCAAACCATACAACGTTTTTTTTAAAGAGTGTTCATTAAGATTCTTCTGTAGGGGCATATTTAGGAAATTAATCACCAGCTTCTATTAGATTGTTAATCTATCTCGAATTTTGACATAAAAGTGTAAAAAAGATTGAAAGGAGCCGAATAATTTGCTGTAAATGCGTACATTGTGAAGAATATATATATGGGGTGACAATGGAAGACAGAATAGACAGACAGAATAGATTGACGAAACAAAATTAATGTGAATGATATTTTTAAAGAAGTAAATATAGAAAGTCAGAGAAATCGTTCTAATTGTATGAGAAGGTGTATAGATGTGTGTCAAGAAAGGAGTGCCAGGTGATCTGCCCTTTCTGTCTACCTTGACAGGGAAATGATATGATGGCATGTATACCAGGGTTACGTTCAGTCATAACAAATAAGATTACTAATGTCGTTGGTAAAATTTTTAATTCTTTCAAACATTTCGTTTGCCTATCGGCTCTAGGGTTAGGCATTGAATTTCCATTGGTACCCAATATTATTGAAAATGGTTCCAATCTGGTTTACACATAAGGTATATTTAACATATCATATATCCGTTTGGTCGCAAAAAATAGAGTATGGCAATAAACTGGTCATGTTGATATAATATATGTAAAACAAATGTTTATAAAAAAATAAGTATGATTGTATCAAATGAATGATATTTAGAAATAATAACATATAAAAGTTAAGAGAGATGTCGATCGGCGTGTAGGGATAGAAAACAAAGTCAATGAGGTATTAAAACATATACGCGTATACTCGAACTGTCCAGCAGTATCAAAATCTGCGAATATCATAGTCCACAACAGTATTTTAGTACAATCTAAGATGCATGGGAGTGAGACGTGAACGTAGAGAATGGCTGAAAGAAACGGAATAAATACGATAAACAGCGTACACTGAGAAGAATACATGGAGGTGACAATGTATGAAAACATGGAAAGTGATTAGAAATGAATTTGAACTAAATGCTGTTTTGTTGAAAAAGATGAAGGTGAGCACGCTAAGATTATTTGGTCATATGGAAAAAATAAACGAAGAAAGACTAACAAATCAAATACTCGTATATTTATATAGTGCAAATATAAGTGGAAGGTATGGCACGGAAAAAGTAAACGTAGAAAGTCATAGAAATCATAGAAGTTGTATGAGAGGATGTATGGATGAAGAAGAGGCGAATGATGTGAGTAAAGATAGGGAGCTCTAGCGATTTGTTATTTCAGTCTACCCCGACAGGAAAGTGATGTGATTGTAAATATGTATAAAATATTGTATGAAAGTCAGAGAAATCGTAGGAACTCCGTGAAGTTGTGTGGATATTGAGGAAGCGAAAGACTTGACTGTCGCCTTAGAAAAGTCTTGTAATATGTTCTCTCTGTCTACTTCGAGAATGAAACTGAGCGATTGTATTGAAGTACACTTTCGTTATATACAGTACAATATGGTGGGCGTATTCCAACCAACCAGAAAGATGTTCAAGTTTCCTTGCTTAAGTGTAAACCAGATATGGAATCATTTTTAAAAATCTGGATTCCAATGAGACTCGAACCCGCAACCCCCGGCTTGGAAGTCAGGTTATACTTACCAACTAGGCCATGGATGATACGCACCTTACATATATGTAAATATTGTTTTAACTGCTAACCCTGCATATTGGCATTCGCAAAGTAACAATGTTATCCTCGGCATTGTCAAGTCACGTCATGTAGTCCATCGCGACTGTGAAATGGAGAATGTAGAATGGAGAATGAGGAAAGAGGAATGGAACGGGTCCTACTCTTGGGTCTCGGTGTCTTCGGAGTGGCTCACTGAACCGCTGTGTCGATTGCTTATTTAAACATATCATGTGGTCTATTTTCTCTGTAATGACGTTATTGTCTTCGTCAGGAGACATGCAATCACACTCCATTTCCTGTTCGCTTCATAACAGCCATTTCTTCTTGCATTATGTCATGTGACAGTTTTGCTGACGAGCTGTTTGAATATGTTTGAGTTTCAACTCACAATTGGACAAATCCACTTTTTAGTAAAAATTACGTTATAATTCCGTTTGTTTATTTATTCTCCTTAAAAAAAGATTAACAACTAATATTTAAATTATTTTTTTAAATTCATTCATTTGTGTAAAAGGATGTAGTGCAGGGATAGATGGAGAGGAGTCTTATATGAGGATATCATGGTAGTCACGATGCTCAGTCAGTAGTTACACGACAGGATGGATTTGAGAACACAGTTATTCGTAGTACATTTTTTATTAATAATAAAAGGCTAATGGATTATATGTAGAAGCATTTAGAGAACCAACTAACTAAGGATTTGAACCCATTATTATAGACAGATTAAAAATATTACAAAACAATTACTTTAACCTAAGGATAGGAAGGTGGTGGTTGCAGCCATTAGATTAGGAACTTCCCTGCATCATGTTTAGAAAAAAATATTTGATAAGAAAACCGCAGAAAACTTACGAAGGGAAGATGAAATACAAATAAATCATTGTAAATCTCCCGATATGTGATAGTTACTCATGCGGGCTTAGGTGTAGTGTTCATATTCAACCATAAATTTTGATAAAACTTCCCAAAAAGGGTTGTCTTCAAGAGATTTCTAAAGTTGCACACACCAACAATGTTTTAAATACATATAAATTGTACCAGCACCAACACTCAATTTATGTTCCATTTACTGTACCGTTTGCTGCGTATTTTTTTTCTAATAAAGCTTTCAATTCATTATTTTCAACAGTAGCAGGACGTCCACAATCCTCTTCACCTTTAAGACTTAACGTCTCCGTTCTTAAAATGTTCAAACTAACACCGCACTGTTCGTTCAAATGTAGTTCCTCCTCGCCATGTTTGGTAAACATTGCGTATTCTTTGAGATGCATAATGCCCCACAAACTTACAAATAAGTATTCTTTGAGATGCATAATGCCCCACAAACTTACAAATAAGTATTCTTTGAGATGCATAATGCCCCACAAACTTACAAATAAGTATTCTTTGAGATGCATAATGCCCCACAAACTTACAAATAAGTATTCTTTGAGATGCACAATGCCCCAAAAACTTACAAATAATTACATGTTATTCTTCTTTTTCAATTCCATCCCAATTGGAAGGATGAAAGTTATGCTAATTATATAAATATATAAAGCAGATAGTACTAGTTGTCAAACAAAAACAAATATTTCCTAGCAAAGAACGTTCGAAACGACGTTATATTATTGTAAAATCAGTCATAATTGTCCGAGAAACCTTTTTTTTGCTGGTTAAGTCTTATCATTTAGCCTATGATTATTTATTTTATTTAATTGTAATATGTTGATATTTTTAATAATACATTGAAAAGGCATAAACGTTGTGAGACGATAAGCATTTTTTTTCATGAGACCTTTAAAGCGGAATTTTTAAATCTTGACTTTGCTACTCGTATACGAGTATAGTCGATTATTTTCACCAACGCACCATTAGTATACAATACAGGGAGTAGCATTAAACGGAGTTTCTGAATTGAAAGATTTGGGCGTAACCTTTGATGTCGGACTCGCATTCGTTAACTTGCGTTTAATATCGCACTGTAATAAACTACTCTGTTTCATAATGAGAACATCACGAGAATTTAACAGTAACGATATCCTTTGTGACTTATACGAGTATAACTACTATATTTAATAAGAAATAAAAATACAATATGCATCGGCATTTTGGGCTCCCCATCAGTTCAAATATGTATTTTATAAGAATAATATAGAACAAATACAAAAAAAATGCTCAGATATTTATAGCACAGAACAAAGGGCGATTAACCAAAGTATGCGCACAATGTATATAGAAACCTCGAAACAACAAGACAAGAATCCATTGCGATATTCCTACTAAAGGTTTTTCAATGTTGCTTTAACTGTTCCGCGATTCTAGAAGCATTAAGTTCCCGATAAATATAGCCCTGCAAGGAATCACCCTCCGTTCTACATACTAACTTATAGAACGAATATCATGGCTAAAAACACTCAGTCACGCGTGGTATAGAGATATTGAACCAACTGAATGACACTGTGAATATATTCGGATATATGATATTCTCGGTATCGCCTAGCAGAATAAGATGAATCCTGGCTGATATTCTTCCTTACAAATAAGCTAACTATAATCAGACCCTCTTTGCGTAACAGGAGAAATCCGTGCAAAGTGGATTAAAAATTATCATCGCGGTGTGCGAGGTGTTGTTCTTGATATCATTGAGGAATTCTTAATTTTCTTTTATTTGCGATGGATTTGGCCTGCTTTAATTTGTCCCGACTTATTTGTATTGTTTAATAATATATCATATTTACTCCTTTTATGGTGTATCATTGTTGATTGATTGGTAAATAAAAGGTATAGCATCCAGAAATTGTAATAATCTACAGTTAGCTACGTTTGCTGAACGTCAAGTGCACTTTTCTTGGCATATTGTCAGTTGGTTCAACAATAATGGTTTATATAATTCACCGACCAGTCTAAGATCCGTATCAATAAGGTAATATTTTATTTATATAGTACAATTTACGGTATTTTATTTATTTAGTACAATTTACGGTATTTTATTTATTTAGTACAATTCACGGTATTTTATTGAACATTAAAATTAGTTAAAATAATAAAATTCAAAGAAAAATTTTAATAGCTTTTGTCAATTACTACGATTATGCGAGATTCTAGAGAGGTAGCACCACAATATGAAACGGAATGCGCATATTGTCGCTATTGTACAATATCCTTAACTGTCCCACCGCCTCCTTTATTTTGCCGAGTGTATCGGACGTATGCGTCATCATAAAACATAATATATTTGTTTTCTTAATGTTTGATATTTAGTTATATTTTGATATTTGTTTGGTATTTTTATGTAATAATTTTATGTTTGTTGGGGTCCGTGCGGCGTCGC
The DNA here is from genome assembly GCA_949825065.1 of Odontocerum albicorne. Classification (NCBI taxonomy): domain Eukaryota; kingdom Metazoa; phylum Arthropoda; class Insecta; order Trichoptera; family Odontoceridae; genus Odontocerum; species Odontocerum albicorne. Next base: position 11,928,518 of record OX463859.1, read on the forward strand.
GACCGCAACGGAAATGTACCTTGTGCGCGGTCATCGCGAGACTATATCGCAAGTCGGCCGGCCTCTGCATGCGCAAAATTTACGAAAATTGTGACATTTCACGAGTTGTGACGGCATGCAGAGGCAAAAACAGGCGCTTGCGATGAGCAATTGAGCAAAAGAAGCGAAAAATCCAAATAAAATCATTCTCAGTTCACTCTGTCTACTGTGTTTTACTTGCGACCATTTACTACCTGCCTAAGAGGTATCTTCACCTTGCTACCTTTCACCGATCTACGACTTTGAACGTGAGCTGAATTCTCCGAGCATTGCACAGCAGCCATCCACCTATTGTTTCAGTTATTTGTACCAGTTGCGTACACCGAGAATATTCAGCGTATGTCCGATCATGGACTTACACTATTCTCAAGCAGACATTGTTTATTGACTTTCCCAGATTTACCGCTTTCCTTATTTTACGTCATCCTTTACTCTCCATGCAGTGATGCTCTGGAACTAACATAGTTACCAACAGTTGAAAACACTCTTAATTTCAAGTCAGTAACGTAACATGTTTCATTCTCGGCTTTCCTATCCTTTTTAGCATTCCTTACTTTTCCCTTAGATTGATGATATATTTTTGTATTGTTCATGAACTTTAAATAATAAGAATTTTAATATTTTTGTAGGCATGTAATGTTGCTTGCAAGAGATAATTTCGCCTGTTTTGTATACAATGAAGTTTTAAATAACTATGCTAAAGAGTCCTTAAATGAGAACCATACTAAACAAAGTTATCTGGGATCCAACGGGAATCCCACCTACAACCCTCGGATTAGTAGACAATCGTCTTAACAACTAGCTCACGGAGTAGCCATTTAGGAAACATTGAAGATAATTAAATGTCCTCACTTTACTTAACCGTGTAACTTCCTTTATTAACTTATACTTGGTTGGTTGAAGGAGATTGTCACATGGCAATAAACCTTCCAGATTATTTTATAATAAAGCATTAAACAAATTAATAAGCAGCACAAAGACAAGTACGGCATTATATTGGAAAAATAATTTCTTCCGTCATTAAAATATTTTGATGCCAACTTTGATGTATAGGAGTGAAACGTGAACGTGGAAAAAGACTGAGAGAAGGCGAATAAATGCTATAGAAACGCGTGCTTGAGAAAAATACATGGAGTGACAATGTATGACAGAATTCGGGACGAAGTGATAAACTATTAATGTTAACTTAAAGCTCATGTGTTAAGTAAGATGCAGAAGAGCACGCTGAGATAGTTTGGGCACGTGGAACGGATAAATGAAGAAAGACTAATAAAACATACATATAGTGCAAATGTTAGTGGAAGGCCGGTGAATGGAAGACCAAGGAAAGTATGGTTGAATCAAGTTAATGATATTCTGAAAGTAGTAAACGTAGAAAATCTAAAAAATCGTAGAAGTGGTATGGATGTAGAAGAGTCTAAGGTTGTGTGTCGAGATAGGAAAGTCTGACGCTCTGTTCTCTCTGCCTACCCCGACAGGGAAATGACATGATGGTATGTACCATATATATATGTATTATTGACGAGTTACTACTAGGTTTTTTTTTTTAGTAATAAACAATCCACCCACATTAAGATGATTTGTTATATTAATTTTAAGTGAATTAAAATTGTTGCGCAATACTGTCAGTTAATAATCATCTTTCTTTTCTCAGTAACACATTATGTAGTTTTGTATGATTAAGTGTTCCGCGCATGTAACCAAAACGTCATGTCATTGAATGTAAATTGCGATGTGAGAGAAGTGGTCTGGTGGAATACGCAAAGGATGGAGAATACAAAAGAGAAGAAGGCGGTGGGGAGAGAGGGCATGCAAAAGATGACTTATGAGAGTCACGCCGAGCGGTTAACGGTCGACCTACTTGCAGATGACTCCAAACCTGCGGAGAGAGACCATAAAGGCGAAATTAAATTGGGCATGATAAAACATGACCATCAAACATATCGAGGAATATTATACGAGTATCTATCTGGCTGTTAATAATATTTGAAGAATACTTGATACAGGTTTTTTTATACATTTATCATTATACATTTTCTTAAATACTATACAGTCTACTCAATTTAAGATTGAAAGGTTATCCAACCAAGTATGGTTTGCTCTGCGCATAGATACCATCTTCATTCTTTCCCGAGACTGGTAATACTTTTTTTGCACCCATTCCCTTAGTTCTATTATTTATCTTTATTCGTATGGTACACTTCAGGATTTTGTATGGTACACTTCAGCATTTTTTATGGTACACTTCAGCATTTTGTATGGTACACTTCAGCATTTTGTAGAACGTGGCTGAAAAACAATACTATCTTCAGCCCCAGAAATCGAGCATTTGAATTAAGAACCATTTGAGTAGGTACGAAATTTATGCTTCGTCATTGATGACCTCCTTGGCCTATTTGATAAGAAGCCTGACTTCCAGCCCAGGAGTTGCGGAATCAATTTCCGTTGGACCCCAGACTTTATTAAAAGGGGTTATATGATATTCTAGATTTCACTTCAGGCATATTTAACATCTTTCTGGTTGGGTAGAAGAGATTGCCACATGTCAATAATCCCGCCAGATTGTAGTGTATGAGTGTCCACAACTCGTGACGAGTATAATAGAAGGCACGATACAAAATGGGTGATCAGGGTACCTGAGATGTTGGTACCACTGGAGATAACAATGTAAGCTAATTTGTGAAAGGCATGCCCTGTTGTATGAAAGGCATACTCTGTTGTATGAAAGGCATACCCTGTTGTATGAAAGGCATACCCTATTTTGTGAAAGGCATACCCTGTTGTATGCAAGGCATACCCTGTTAAATTAAAGGTATACCCTGTTGTATGAAAGGTATACCCTGTTGTATGTAAGGCATACCCTGTTGTATGCAAGGCATACCCTGTTGTATGAAAGGCATACCCTTTTGTATGAAAGGCATACCCTGTTGTATGAAAGGCATACCCTATTGTATGAAATGCATACCCTGTTTTGTGAAAGGCATACCCTGTTGTAAGCAAGGCATACCCTGTTGTATGAAAGGTATACCCTGTTGTATGAAAAGCATACCCTGTTTTGTGAAAGGCATACCCTGTTGTATGAAAGGCATACCCTGTTGTATGAAAGGCATACCCTGTTTTGTGAAAGGCATACCCTGTTGTATGAAAGCATATCCTGTTGCAGCTTGTCTGCTTTCTCTATTGGGTCCGTGATAACTAGCAACAGTTCAACGCCATTTGGCTCTATCTGCTGCTGTTTGTTCCCAGTTATGCTGAGCATTAATGTTTTTAAGCATTTCATGCAGTACGTTCTTATATACATATCTTGCACTGATCACCGTGCTTTCTTCTGCCCTTCGTTAGCTCGCCAAAGAGGACATTTTTTGGACATCTGTATTCCAAGTCATTTCATTGTTTATATGTTCTAAATACAACGAAAGTGTAATACAATACAATACACGTGTTGGTAATCTTACCGTTCGTGAAGAGGCAACACCACTCGCACATTACTCGGCGCGTGCGGGATTCCCATGTGGTTTTCACTTAAGGTCTCTTTTACATCTTTCTGATTAGTAGAAAGAAATAGCCATATGGTAAAAGCCAGCCAGGTTGTGCTGTTGATAACAAAAGTGTAAAACAATACAATAATACAAGAGACAATAACACTCGCATACATACTCTGTGCATGGGAATATTGTAATCCGACCAATGTATTTGACCAGAATGGGGCCCGTTTTTTATTTGTTTGTGTTTTTATTTGTTTGTGTCAAGCGTCGAACCAACCAAAGCATGACGATCGACTTGGTATAATTGGAGCAAAAAAAATAACTCAACATATTTGGTCTGATTAATTGTTAACGTAATTCCCAACCAGCTGGGATGGGCTGACCAAGTTATTAATGCTGAAGGAAGAACAAAACATTTATTACGATCAAATAATGATGGAATACAAGCCCAATATGAATTGAAAATCCCGAAGTGCGTTTCAAGAGTTAGACGCGAAATTAATAATTAATTAAGAATGAGTTGGCTTGTCTGGAAAGTAATATATTTTAAGGTTAAATTAACTAGTCGTAAAATTCTTCACATCTACCCAGGAGTTTCGACTTCGACTCCCGATGGTATCCAAAAAATCCAGTCTGGTAAATTACTTCGTTTGGCAACAATATTCAATACGCATGTCTGCCGATCCGGAGGTTACGGGTTCAATCCCCGTTGGAACCCAGATTTTTTAAAAATGGGTTTCCAGTCTTGTTTTCCCTTAGGGTCCATTAAAACATATTTCTGATTGGTTGGAAAAGATTTCCACATGGCAATCAAGTCGCCTAGTTGAAAAAAATTAAAAACTCGCTCTAACAGAGCGGTAATGTTGCAAAAATGTGCAATAACGAACCGCGAGTTACATGCATCGTTCAGAGGTTCTCAATTCAAAGGCTCGATAACCGGGGTCGAAGATAATATTGTCTTCCAGTCACAGTGTTCTACATGTCCGAAACACGAATTCTGATATATTGAAAATAAAAAAAAAAATAAAAAAACAATTAAACTTAAACGCAAAATGCTCATGAACGGGTTTTTTTTTATATTTTCAGTATCTCAGCAATATGTCGTGTGGTAGAACGTTGGTTATTCTTGATTAAATCCCTGATTTAGTCGTCATCAGTATTAAATGGTCTTTCAGACCTAACACCATTCTCGAGTGGTCGAGTATCAAGCTGTACATACTCGTATATATTTTTACTTATTCCCCATTTGTCCTTTGCTGTAATAAAATAATATCAAGCAAAAAAAAACAACTTATATTGTTCCATCTTCAAAATAACACCAAAACACCGCTGAAACAATATAGGTAAACTATATCCGAAAAAAAACTGTATTTTAACAATAATGTACATTCAGCACGTTCGAACTGAAGGTAGCAACGTGAATTTGCCCTAACGACATCCATCCGTGAAATTCAAAACTACTTTCTGGACAACATAATACATTCCGTTTTGTGAACACCAAGTTAAAGCAGTGGATGATAAACCAAAAGTCATTTAATTTAACAAATAAGACAATTAACAATTGGCATCTCTAAGCGCTGTAGTCATCTGACTCGGTCAGATGGAGGCCTCCAATCTGTGGGTGTTTCTAATAGATGGGATAAAAAAATGTGCTAGATTTTCCCCTTCTTTTATTCTTCTATACGAGAAGTATTTTGATTGCGAGTGCTATTTCGTAACATTATATCACATTAAGTGTTGTTAAAATTTGAATTATCACTACATAAATTGATGACCTCTATAGCCTAATTGGTAAAGCTCTTAAGTGTCATCTGAAGGTGTCGGGTTTGATTGTAAATAGGTCTTATAATGGTAATTAATAAAAAGATGACCATTAATATAGTTCCGTTTAGAGAGATGACTGTCCTCAAAAGATCGGGATTCGAACCCGCTGTTATTGATATATTAAAAATATTACAAAATAAATATGTATAAATTGAGTGTAAGGATAGGAAGTTGGTGGCTACGGCAATTAGACACGGTTCTTTTCCGCATCTGCGTATGTTTAAAAAAACATATTTGGTAAGAAAACCACAGAAAAATTACCAAGGGAAGACGAACTTCAAAGAAACATTAGTAGATCTTTTGATATGGATATTTACACATTCGGGAGTAGTATAGTGTATATTCTCGGTTATGTAGTGGTCATACATATACTCGTACATTTTTATATTATAAGATCTCTAAAAATAGCTGTCTTGAAGTGCTATCTAAAGCTACGCACGCCACTCATATATCTAGCATTTAGACACAGATCAATCTATACCACAAGGCCAGCAACGGCAAAATTCAAAATAAAAAAAAAAATCATTTTAAACTACCCTATTGAATCAATTCGGAACAATTTGTTCGATAAAGACAAATAGATTTAAATTTGTATATGTACACCTCTCCGAAGTAAAATCTTAATTGAAACCATTTTCTTAAATGAAGCGATGATTAAGACAATCAAGGCAAAAATGAGAGAAAAGTGGATGTATTCTAGACGCGATGCTGGAGACGCATGCTGAATATATCTTGAACATCGCGGCACACCAACATATCCATCATACAATAACTTGAAATTCAAGATAGACTGGCTATGATTTTTCCGCAATGAGTACTACATGTCTTTGATCATAAAGAATGCATAGAAGAGAATTTGATAATACTAGTACTAAGGAGTAGTGTGGAGGGACAACGATGCAGAGGTAGACTATCAATTCGACTTCCTCACCAAGTCAGGAACGCAACATAGTCCTCTGTGACAACAGCAGTCATAGAGGTCCAAAGTAGCGAGAGGTGGAAAATCGTCGTAGGCCTAGTTAGGCAGATGGACCGAAAGATCACGACGCTCAATATAAGGGATTATCCAAGAACAAGTCTAGTAAAATGGGTTCGTTTGATAACGATACTCAACGCGCTTGATATACCATATGTAATTGTTGTTGCAGCAAAAAAAATAATGCAATTGAAAGTGAATACTCGCGAATTATATGATTCTGGGTATATTGCCTTTCATTTGTCGTGATACCAGAAAACTAGACTTTTGCCTGTATGTCATTGGGGGCATATTAACATAATGAACATAGGTGGGTATATCAATGAATTTTTTTCTTTTAACAAACAAGAATCATGAACAAGATTCGTGTTAATTGTACATATACATATACACATATGCCGCCTGCGAGTGGGTGGCTTTACAGAATGGGGATTGTAAAGGATCCCGTCTGCGAGTGTGATCTGGATGATTATATTGTAGATAATGAGTTTTTCGGTCGTCCTTTACGTGACAGAGTTAGTTTATTCAAATTAGTGTTGCGTTTCTTCTTTCTTCAAAGTATTTTTCAGCTTATTGATCGATTGTGACATTTTTAAAGTTAAATAAGAATTAAATTAAATTAAACACTTTAAATCTTCTATATATGAAAACAAAACTCATCTACAAAAGAGTTGCACTTCATATAATGCAGATTATGTAGCGCGTTACCTACACGAAATGACGCATAGCAAATGACGTCCACTTTTCACATATGATGGTATGTCGGTATGATGGTGTGATTAATTGAGAACGAAGTGGGTCTTGTGGGTCGCAGATTGGACCGGTGCTGGAAGAGAGTGGCACAAAGATTACCAGGTTACTAACTGTACTTTTTAACGAGATGACCCGATGGTTACCAACTTATATACTGGAATCAAATGCCAAAACCTTGTTCAGTCTCGCATATGGGGGGTCCAGAGCCGAAATGGTACTAGTCAACCAAATTTAGAAATAAATATACGAGTATATTTATACATATTTTTTTCTAAATTTGGTATAACTATTATGTATTGTCATTGTTTTTACTGTGATATTGCGCGATTTTTGTACATAACATTAAGTGCTCCGTTAACCGTGTTCCGTGTCGTTATATTTCTTTCAATGTCCCTTTTAACTCGCCCATCACACGTAAACATACTTCCCAGATAACAGAACTCATCAACCAACTCCAGTTTTTTTCTGAGTTCACCCATGCATCGCACACACTTTTTACTACACTTCTTTCTATAACCATGTCGTTTGATTTCGCTTAATTCTTTTTCACACCTTTTATTTATTTATTTATTTAACACTTTTATTGCAAATACAATCTGGCGGGCTTATTGCCCGGCGGCAATCTCTTACAACCAACCGGACAAAAGTAAATGAAGCAAGCTACGTGGTCGCATAAATCATTCAAATGACCATCCATCCCCACGAAATCCATAAACATATACGTGAGCACATGCCCACGAACCCCACAAAGACGGGCAATCACCCGAACATTATTTTTCATATAAAGTGAGATATCATCAATCAAAAGGAGAGAAAGAGGTGGTGGAGAGGAAAGGAAAAGAAAAATCAGGAATGAAACACGTTATTTTACTGACTGGAAATTAAAAGTTTTTTCAGTCGCTTCTTAAAGCATGCCAAGGACGGAGCGAGTCTTATATTGGTTTGTAACTGATTCCAGTCTCACTGCATGGACAGTAAAGAACGATGTTAAGAAAGAAGAGCGGTGAACTGGAAAGGCCAATAAACAATCTCTGTTTGAGCGTAGCGCTAATTCATGATTGGAAAGACGCTGAAAATTTTCGGCGAGATAAGAGGGATAGAGAGATATACAATAGAGACAGTATGTGAATTTGGCATCTATTTCTAACATTCAACCAGTTCAATGCTTTCTGGTATGAAGTTATATAATCGTACTTACGTAGGTTGAAAATGAATCTTAGACACACATTTTGAAGGCGCTGTAATATTTGTCCTGCTGTTCCTCTGTAACATCCAAGTAACATACGTCCGCATAGTCCAGAATCGGAAAGAGCAAAGATTGTACGAGTAAAATTTTGGTTTTAGTTGGTAGGAATCTTTGCAACACTTTAGGGGAATGAAGGCTGAAGAAGATCCTTTGGATTACCTCATTTATTTGATCTCGCCATGAGAGAGTGTTATCTATTAGCACTCCTAGGTTTTTAAGAGTTTTATGTTATGGTATGATAGACCCATCGAGTAATTTTGGAGGAAGTAAGTCAGTGTTGAATTTACCGAGAAGCTGAGGGCTGCCAATGAGGATCGCTTGAGACTTCATAGGATTTATAAGTAAACCATGCTCCCCAGTTCACTCCGAGATCGATTGAAGGTCCGCATTTAAATTGTTCAAAGCCGCGTGAAAGAAATTTGGATCAAAATGAATATATATCTGCAGGTCATCCGCATACAGATGATAAGAACATTTAAGAGACGATGTTATTGGGTTAATGAATATAGAAAAAAAGAGTGGAGAGAGAATTCCACCTTGGGGAACGCCTGCAGAGAGATCAGTCCATTCAGATATATGCTCTTGGTATTTACAGGATTGTTGTCTTCACTTTAAATAGCTCGAAAACCAGACAATGACCGATTCAGAGAATCGTAATGAACGCATTCGAGCCATAAGCAGATCAAAGTCTACAGTATTGAATGCATTGCTTAAATCCAATAGACATAACAATGTCAGCTGCTTAAAGCTCATTCCACGTATCACACCTTTTACTAGACATCTCTCATATAGCTTACTTATCATATTCTTTAAGTCGCCTTCATTTTCAGCATAGATGGAATAAAAGAGATTGATATTATTATTAATACTTTGTATCCCGATTCCGTGTTTTAACATGATTAACTAGATTTACGTTGTGTCCTGGTCCCGTGTTTTTACATGATTGTTACGTATAGCAAAACAAATGTAAACAAGTCAACCTTTAAACGAAAGTCTCCCGATTTTTAACATGGTCAATACCCCAAATAAAGACGATATGAATGCATTAATTTATTTATGATAGAGTTTCTGACGTCGTATCATCAATGTGCAATAAAGTAACAGACCTTGAAGATTTCAACGTATGAATCTGGGACAATCTACAGTCTCCGAGTCTAAATAGAAGAAATTTTCAGGATCTTCCAAACAGGTTGTCAAAAAACATGTCTAAACGTATGTTGATCTGCATTCCATCAACTGACGTAAAAGAAAAACCCCTACAGAACTTACAAGATATGTGCTAAGCATAAGAGAGAAGTGAGACCCGGTACATGTGTAAGAAGTTTGATGTACCTCTTTAAAAAAGAGAATATAGGTAGAAGTTTGATGTACCTCTCTAAAAAGGAGAATATAGGTAGAAGTTTGATGTACCTCTCTAAAAAGGAGAATATAGGCAGAATTATCATACTTGACTAAATTATTAAAGTACTTTAAACAAATACAGAAAATCTCCTTAAAATGTTCCTAATATTTGCTCATATATAGCAATGTTAGTGAACCCTTAAAAATCTGAATTTATAAAAAAACATGTCGGGCACTGAAATAGGTTGTCTTGATTTCGATCACATCTTAAAATGTATACAACGTGAATACATACCTCATTGTAAAAGAGAGAAGCAGGAAAATTGATTGCGGGAATCAATTATTAACGAGGACTTGGCATGGATTTTTAGGGCAAACAAATCTTATATAGTATTAATATTCTTCAATTTTATTTTGATATAGTAATGTCAGTAAATCCTTCACAAAAATCAAAATTCCTCAAAAAAAAACAATCTGGGTTCTGGGACAGATTGTCTAGATTTTGATGGGATCTTAAAGTGTTAAACATACCGAATTTTTTTAAAATGTATCTTCCGTTTTAATTAAATTCAAACATACCTACCTAAAGCATGGGAAAGGTAATCAATACAACCTTAACAAAAAAAAAACTCCATTAAAATGAACATAACTAACTGTACCCATCAAGTTCCCAAGCTCTTATACGCGGCTTAACCGTCATGTCAAATTCTTATTTTGGACTGGGATCACTCTTACTTAGCAACAAGAAATGGTGTCAAATTTGCGAGCTATTCTGGTACGTAGCGTATAGCGTGCTACACCCGTAGCCACAAGGCTATTGCATAGGCCATATAACTTAACGAACAACGAATTGTAACGGGGTACCGTTATCCACAGCGCATGGGAGGCAGACCTATTGGCAGAACGCGCGTGTGTGTGTATGTGAGTGTGCTGAGGTATTCAGGCAGATATCGTCATAAAACCCTAAGAAGCCTTTGCCGTTATCTTGGACCGTTGACCTAGTGACTTCGATTGTTGTGACCATGGTTTAAGAATTGCATATCTAAATTTCAATTTTTTTTCCGAATTTTTTTCTTATAAATATGTGTAGTTCAACTGTATAAGAAAATAGTAAAAATACATTTATTAACACTTGCCTTACTGTGCTAAACAATTCCGCCAGCCACTGTGCTTGACGCTCAGTATCCAGTGAAAAATGTATGTTTTAAATTAAAATTATGCAAAATCTGCTAGGCTATTTTTTATAATTAGCTATAAAATTATTTTATTATGTAAGTCCTGGTCACTCACTATCCATCATATAGGGTGGCAAGTGTTAACAAGATAACAATTAATTGTAAAATTTTCCATAGTTTAGTTGGTAAGAGCTAGTCATTCAGCTTGTAGGTCACGATTTCGATTCCCGTTAGCGCCCAATTTTTCAAAAAAAAGTTGTAACTTGGTCTTCACCTAAGGCCATCATAACATCTTCCTAATTGTTTATAAGAGATAGTCATCTTGCAATTTATACAGCGAAAGTGTAATAATACAATAAAGAAATTGAAGGACCCAAGAAAAATCGTCTACAAAACCATTTTATATGAATTCAAGAGAGTTTAAATGGGGTTACCATGCGTCCTTAGAAATTCTCCATCCTATGTAGCCCAATGACTGAAAAAATTGTAGAAATAGTTGATGACAATAGAACAACGCTAATTTAATATTGACGCTTTTGTAAAAGTTGAAAATTTTCTCTATTAAGTGTGATTTATTTTGTACAAAAAATTTATGCATTTTTACTTTTTTTTAACCCCTAATTTTTTTTTTGATAGAATATTTATAGGTAACATAATTAAACAATGAATACACAAGAAGAAAGATTGTTTTTAAACAATACCAACGATTCAAATCTCATACAGTTTTATAGCATTTTAACAGATCAGTGAAAATGCTGTAATTACACATATGGTGGGGAGAAAAAGAACAATTCTCCCAAACTCCGACAACGTTAAACCAAATATGCCCTCATTCGAGTTAGCTGCCGTATTTTACTCCCGATATATTTTCACTTCTGTTTTAAGAAAGCATGTATTTTTCTTTAATGTAGCTACGCTGAATAAAGTACGTTGTCTTTATGCTTATGTAATTGATCTAGAACAGACATGTACCCAAATACTGTGATGTACACACCAAGAAGAAAATTCCTGTTTTTATGTTTTCGAATGGTGCCCTTCAACAATCTGAATTGCGGATTCAAGAACGTTGATGAGCGGGGGTGGGAGACAATGATTTCATTGGCCCCAGTAAAAGAGCCTTCAGTCTTAGAATTGGTAATTTTAAAGTTGAGACTTGAATCGGGAATGGACACTTTATATGGATTTCTTGTACATGTTTTCAACTCTCCTCTATGGAATGAAGGCGTGGATACGGGAACCAGGAAACCTTTCGTTGGATCGAAACTTTTGAGATATTGATCTACCAAAGCATCCTCAAGATTCACTGGATGGACCGTGTTACAAATATGGAAGTAATTATGAGTATGAATAAAAACCGAGAAAAACTACTTAAAACTGTGAAGGTTTACAAATTTTCATATAATGGGAAGTACTTACCAGTTACATTAAAACTTAATTGATCAACCAGGAAAAAAATATTGAAAAACGATATAGAGGAAGAAGCTGCATCCCTTAGCATGAGAATTTGAAGGAATCGTTAGAGTAGTAGGTTATTTGGGTACTGTTCTGTTCTACTGGGTTATTCGGGCACAATAAACAAAAAGAAGATTGCCATGGTGATTATTATTCTCTGGTGTAGCCCCCTCGAAAAGAAAGAGTTTTCTTCAACTATTTTCTTCTTTCTACGGTACCCTTCTTCCTAGTTCTCCATTCATTTCAGACACATAAATTAAGTCAGTGTTATTCTGAGAAAAAACTTATAAAAGTTTTGCTCTGAAAAAACTCATATTTTTAAGAGAATTTTGTGAAGACAACAAGGAAATAAGAAAACTATGGTCACCTGAGCAAACGCAGCCTGTCAAAAGTTATATGTAATACAAATAGCGTTATTTACATGATGTACCACATGGAGGTTTTTCTAATTATGAGTGTGATGACCACTTTTTCTATATTCTTATACGGAACTACACTATAGTGAAAAAATATGTGAGAAATCTAGGCTAAGGAGTAAAACATAATTTTTTTATACGTTAATTTCACCAATGTAATACAATAAGAAACATATTATAACGATGAATCCTAAAGAAACATACTTCAAGAGAACTTTTCTAGATTCTTACTGGAAATCCGAATGGAAAATCCTTTCGGTTTAGTGTTGTCTAATAAGTGAATATAAAAAAAATAGGATGGTATATGCGAATATCGTGTCAGATTCCAATGATTAAAAAGATAGCGAAGAAATATCCACGTTCTGTCAACACTTTTTAAAGTGTTGAGCAATCCTAAATACTCTCAATATCTGTGAGACAAATTCAATTTTCTTTCAGAATATGAAAATAACTTTGGATTTGACAATATTAATTCTCAGATACAGGCAAGTGTTACTGTTGATATAAATATGAAACTTTTAAACGAGTCCAGTAATGTAAATATCTGCGAGAAAAATTCAATTTTCTTTCAAAGCTTGGAAATAACTTTGGATTTGACAATATTTATTCTCAGATACAGGCAAGTGTTCCTATTTATATAAATAATGAAACTTTTAAACGAGTTCAGTTATATAAATATCTTAAAGTTCTCAATATCTGCGTGAAAATTTCAATTTTCTTTCAGAGCATGGAAATAACTTTTTATTTGACAATATTTATTCTCAGATACAGGCAAGTCTTCCTATTGATATAAATATGAAACTTTTAAACGAGTTCAGTAATGTAAATATCTGAAAGTTCTTAATATCTGCGAGAAAAATTCAATTTTCTTTCAGTCCATGTAAATAACTTTGGATTTGACAATATTTATTCTCAGATACAGGCAAGTGTTACTGTTGATATAAATATGAAACTTTTAAACGAGTTCAGTAATGTAAATATCTAAAAGTTCTAAATATCTGCGAGAAAAATTGAATTCTCTTTCAGAGCATGGAAATAACTTTTTATTTGACAATATTTATTCTCAGATACAGGCAAGTGTTCCTGTTGATATAAATATGAAACTTTTAAACGAGTTCAGTAATGTAAATATCTAAAAGTTCTAAATATCTGCGCGAAAAATTGAATTTTCTTTCAGAGCATGGAAATAACTTTGGATTTGACAATTTTTATTCTCAGATACAGGCAAGTGTTCCTATTGATATAAATAATGAAACTTTTAAACGAGTTCAGTAATGTAAATATCTGCGAGAAAATTTCAATTTTCTTTCAGAGCATAGAAATAACTTTGGATTTGACAATATTTAATCTCAGATACAGTCAAGTGTTCCTGTTGATATAAATATGAAACTTTTAAACGAGTTCAGTAATGTAAATATCTAAAAGTTCTAAATATCTACGAGAAAAATTGAATTCTTTTTCAGAGCATGGAAATAACTTTGGATTTGACAATACTTATTATCAGATACAGGCAAGTGTTCCTGTTGATATAAATATGAAACTTTTAAACGAGTTCAGTAATGTAAATATCTAAAAGTTCTAAATATCTGCGAGAAAAATTGAATTTTCTTTCAGAGCATGGAAATAACTTTGGATTTGACAATTTTTATTCTCAGATACAGGCAAGTGTTCCTATTGATAGAAATAATGAAACTTTTAAACGAGTTCAGTTATATAAATATCTGAAAGTTCATATCCTACTCTGTATAAAATAAATATCCTACTCTGGTAACAAACACCGAGTACTTGTGCGAGTGATGTTACCTTTTCGCGTAGTGTTGCCAATACGTGAGAAGATGAATAGCGAGATCCTCCCTTCATCCAGTGGTTCGAAACTTTAATGCTCGATTACTGGGGCTAAAGACAATACTGTCTCCCAGCCATACTTTTCACGATGTCCGAATCACTAATTCAGATATGTTCGGGGATATCGTACGAAATAAGACGCATTTTAATATTCCTTAGTGATCTGGCACAGATAGTTTTTACGCCAGCGACATTAGAAGACACTAAGCGACCTGTGTCTAGAAGGTTAATAACCCATTTTGGGAGCGGATGTGACCCGCATGAAACGCCCGCATTTGCTGAGACTATCCAACAAGTGTCACTTAGACTTAAGTAAGATGAATGCGATATACTATTAAAGAATATTTCCATTTCTTCAAATTGATAGATCAGCATAATAAGCAGTGCCATCGTTGTAAGTTATTAAACTTATATTTATTTTCTGGCTCCATTAAGTGACCAAATTCATTCCAAGTCCGAATACGTTATCAAATATCTTTGAAAATATGGTAACTTTAGCAAACTCTTAAATATATTACAAATCGTTGTATAAAGTGTACAAACTGACAACAATCTCTTCTAACCAATTATAAAGGAGTTGAACAAGCATGAAGTGAAAACCAGACTAGAAAACTTATTTCAAATCAAGCCCGCTATTCCTGAATTAGAATACAAGAGTTTAATCACTTGGCCATAGAGGTCGACCAATGAATATGAATGCTTCTAGCATTATGCATTAATCTCACTTTCAGACTTGTTTCAACCTTAATATTTTAGGTATAATTCTATAGTCTAGTTGGTAGAGTGCATGTCTTCAATCCAAGAGTAAGGGGTTGATTGTTGATGGCACCCAGAAAAATGGGTTTTACATAAAACTTTCTGATTGGTTGAAAAAAATTGCCAACATGGCAATATCTTACCACGATGTACTGCTTGCAATGGAAGTGTAACACTTTGTTATTTGTTTTATCAAGTGTAACACGTTGTTTACGAAGTGTAACACAATACAAGTTGCCTTTTATATAATGAAAAACTAAATTGTTTTTTATTATGAAACAAGGCTTTACAGGTCATCATTTTACTACACCCTTCGGTTTTTCATTCCTTCATTATCGTTCAATTGCAGAACACATGAATCCTTTTATTATTTTGAAGTCAAAAAGTCTCTTAAAACCCTATAAACTGGACCTTTTATTTTACTGCAAAGAGCCGTATACTTCAAAAAACTATTTTAATACTCCCAAAACATATAAAAATTTCCCTAGAAATTGCATTATGCTACTAAAAATTGTATTTGTACCCCAAACAGATTTTCATACACCTAAAGTTGTTTTTATAACAAGAGTCTCGTGTGCCTAAAAATGTTCATATTCCCCTTAAAAACTATTTTCAATTCCTGCAAAATCCCTTATACTTCTAAAAACTATTTTAATACTTAAAAAAAATATTATAATTACCATTATGCTACTAAAAATGTATTTGTACCCCAAACAGATGTTCATACACCTAAAGCTGTTTTTATAACAAGAGTCTCGTGTGCCTAAAAATGTTCATATTCCCCTTAAAAACTATTTTCAATTCTTGCAAAATCCCTTATACTTCTAAAAACTATTTTAATACTTAAAAAAAATATTATAATTACCATTATGCTACTAAAAATGTATTTGTACCCCAAACAGATGTTCATACACCTAAAGCTGTTTTTATAACAAGAGTCTCGTGTGCCTAAAAATGTTCATATTCCCCTTAAAAACTATTTTCAATTCCTGCAAAATCCCTTATACTTCTAAAAACTATTTTAATACTTAAAAAAAAATATTATAATTACCATTATGCTACTAAAAATGTATTTGTACCCCAAACAGATGTTCATACACCTAAAGCTGTTTTTATAACAAGAGTCTCGTGTGCCTAAAAATGTTCATATTCCCCTTAAAAACTATTTTCAATTCCTGCAAAATCCCTTATACTTCTAAAAACTATTTTAATACTTAAAAAAAAATATTATAATTACCATTATGCTACTAAAAATGTATTTGTACCCCAAACAGATGTTCATACACCTAAAGCTGTTTTTATAACAAGAGTCTCGTGTGCCTAAAAATGTTCATATTCCCCTTAAAAACTATTTTCAATTCCTGCAAAATCCCTTATACTTCTAAAAACTATTTTAATACTTAAAAAAAAAATTATAATTACCATTATGCTACTAAAAATGTATTTGTATCCCAAACAGATGTTCATACACCTAAAGCTGTTTTTATAACAAGAGTCTCGTGTGCCTAAAAATGTTCATATTCCCCTTAAAAACTATTTTCAATTCCTGCAAAATCCCTTTTACTTCTAAAAACTATTTTAATACTTTAAAAAAATATAATAATTACCATAGAAAGTGCATTATGCTACTAAAAATTGTATTTGTACCCCAAACAGATTTTCATACACCTAAAGCTGTTTTTATATCAAAGGTCTCATATGCCTAAAAATGTTTATATTCCCCTAAAAACTACTCGTATTTTCAATTCCTGCAAAATCCCTTGGACTTCTAAAAAATTCTACCTTTAAAAATGACCTTACACAAATAAAAGTGTTCTTACATCCTTTCAATCTATCATTTTACATCTACAAATGGCCTTATACCTTCTAAATATAATACTTATTAAAAAAACCGTGGTATCAGAAAGGAAAGCAACAAGTGTTTTGAATTAGAAAATATATGTTGTGAATTAGAGATATCTTACACCAGAGATGAATCACCAAAAAAAAATAAGAAATATTTTTTTCTTCTTACAAATAAACTAATTTTGGTGCCAGCGACACAAAGAAAAAATTATAGTTCTTAGAATAGACATTTTGAGGTCAGGAACTTTAGACTTGTTTGTATACTTAGTCACTGGAAAGAATATTCAAAGAGCGTACAAGCAATTTGCAACAATACAAGCAAAAAAACAAAAAGACCTAAACGAACCGAAAAAACGATATAATAATGAACATACCGTTGAGTGACACCATTTCTCCTCCGGACAAAGAAAGAGAAAGACAAACATGGCCGAAATATCATACATTCCTTTCAGCAAAGCCACAAATTGGTATTAGAATAAAACTAAAGAAAATTCCATTAAAAAAATATACCTTTGCTTGGTGTTTACCCGCACTTAAGACTCCTCTTCAATATTTTTATTGATCAACTGGACTGTTTAATGACTCGTAATTATTTCGCATGATACCCTTCCGAATAATAATAATAATAACATAAGAACAATTTATATAGCACCGGATTCGAACCCACTATTATTGACAAATTAAAAATATTACTAAATAAACACGTGAGTGTAAGAAAAGGAAGGTAGTGGCTGTGGCCATTATGTTAGATACTTCCCCGCATCTGCACATGTTCAGAAAAACGTATTTGGTAAGAAATATGCTTTTAGATTTATCGGAAGATCTACAAAAGTTTCTTTGTAGATCGGATTTTTTGGTAAATTTTCTGGGGTTTTCTTAGTCGGTAAAATGAGATTTTGACATGTTCTTGTCTTAAGTTCACGATTGTAACTTAAGGAGTAAAAAGTAGGATTTAAGTAAGAAAACCCCACTTTTTAAGAATAATGATAATAACAATAGAATAACTATTTATATAGCACCTTTGAGAGAAGACCAAAATCTCCTCAAGTGCGTTCTAATTCTGGATTCGAACTCAA
This sequence comes from Odontocerum albicorne, assembly GCA_949825065.1. Lineage (NCBI taxonomy): Eukaryota > Metazoa > Arthropoda > Insecta > Trichoptera > Odontoceridae > Odontocerum > Odontocerum albicorne. Next base: position 11,946,747 of record OX463859.1, read on the forward strand.
CTATTATTGACAGATTAAAAATATTACAAAATAATTATATATAATGAGAGTGCAAGGAGAGGCTGCAACGATTAAGTTTGATACTTTCCCGCATCTATATATGTTCAAAATAACATTGTATTTAGTAAGAAAACCACAGAAAACTTCCATCAAAGTAAGATGAACTAAAAAAATACCTTCGAATATCTTTCAATACGTGATAGTAACACATTCGGCGTAGCGTAGTGTATGTGTGTAGTATTCATATAACATCATAAATTTCAATATGTAATAGTAACACATTTGGCGTAGCGTAGTGAATATATGTAGTATTCATATAACATCATAAATTTCAATATGTGATAGTAACACATTCGGCGTAGCGTAGTGAATATGTGTAGTATTCATATAACATCATAAATTTCAATATGTAATAGTAACACATTTGGCGTAGCGTAGTGAATATATGTAGTATTCATATAACATCATAAATTTCAATATGTGATAGTAACACATTCGGCGTAGCGTAGTGAATATGAGTAGTATTCATATATAATCATAAGTAACACACTCGGCGTAGCGTAGTGTATGTGTGTAGTATTCATATAACATCATAAATTTCAATATGTGATAGTAACACATTCGGCGTAGCGTAGTGAATATGTGTAGTATTCATATAACATCATAAATTTCAATATGTAATAGTAACACATTTGGCGTAGCGTAGTGAATATATGTAGTATTCATATAACATCATAAATTTCAATATGTGATAGTAACACATTCGGCGTAGCGTAGTGAATATGTGTAGTATTCATATAACATCATAAATTTCAATATGTAATAGTAACACATTTGGCGTAGCGTAGTGAATATATGTAGTATTCATATAAAATCATAAATTTCAATATGTGATAGTAACACATTCGGCGTAGCGTAGTGAATATGAGTAGTATTCATATAAAATCATAAGTAACACACTCGGCGTAGCGTAGTGTATGTGTGTAGTATTCATATAACATGATAAATTTTAATATGTGATAGTAACACATTCGGCGTAGCGTAGTGAATATGTGTAGTATTCATATAACATCATAAATTTCAATATGTAATAGTAACACATTCGGCGTAGCTTAGTGTATGTGTATAGTATTCATATAACATCATAAATTTGGACAAGACCTCCCAAAAAGGGTTTTGTTCAAATGCCTTGTAAAAATGTACACACCACCCATATCTACATGTTTAACCCTAAAATACAGACAATTCCACCCCACAGGACTAGCAACAACAAAACATTTATCAGAATACCCCGCCCTGTTGGATCAATTTGACACCAAAAAACGCATTTTTCAGGTTTATTGAAATGATCTGAATAACATAACTCAATCTTACAATACATATATGTGTTTGTGCGAAAATATCAAGGCATTATTTTTTTCAAAGTATTTCACAGTTGAATTCCGTCTAAAAACATAAATTTGTCTAAAGAGATATCATGTTTCCTTGAATATCTCAAAAAGGGTATAAATGTGGATTGGATCCTGTAGACCTATACCTACTTCAAGCTGGTTACTATACGAATCAATTTAATGATGTGGTAATAATATTTTGTATCCCGTGTTTTCACATGATCGAAACCTCTTCCAAAAAATTATATATAACTGGCATTTAGAAAATGTTTTTTTATACAATTCAACTCTAAACGATAGTATCCTATAATTTATAACGTGGACATTTCCCTAGAAAATTAAAATTTGAATGAATTGATTTATGGTGTAGATATTGATGTTGATGTCATCGGTGTGCAGTGAAATGTTAGATTCTTGAAGATTTTGACAAATAAATCCGGAGATCAACTACTATTTCCGGGTTTTAATGGAATAAGAAATTAGCAAAATTCTCCAAATGGGCTGTCAAAGAACAAGTCTAAACATGTACTGAAATATATTCCATCAACTGACAAAAAAGACAAACTCAGTGATAAGCATACTATATACCTTACATCAGAACGTGTAAGGTTCAGGAGAGAAGTGCAAAGCTCCAGGAGAGAAGTAAAACACGGTGTATGTTATGTGTAAGGAGTGTGATGTAACTCTCTACAAATAATAGTATTGGCAAAATTAACATACTTAACTAAATTATTAAAGTAATTTGAACAAATATAGGAAGTTTCAATACGAGTACAATATTCGTAATATTTTCTAAGACATAGCAATCATGGTATAAATAGGCCAAAGCCCATAGTATAAATAGGCCAAACCCATGGCTGTCGCCAAAGAAAGAATACGAGAATTGAATTTTGAATACAAGAGAGCGAGAGAGGAATACTTGGATTCTCTCCGAAAGTAATTCGGAATTTGAATCTCGGTGGGTCCGTGATAAATGAAAAGATGGAAACTATACTGAACGAATTTTAAATACCTAGCTAACATTTTTTGAACCAGTATAAAAGGGAACGATGTATAAATGATATATATAAACAAATTCTACATTTATGAATATATATTTTCATAAATGTAGAATTTGTTTTACTTCCGTGAATATTTCACAGGCTGCAACTAGTTTTAGTAAACCCTTAAAAAATCGGAATTCCTCAAAAACAAGTCGGGCACTGGAAAAAGTTATCTTGATTTCGACCAAATCTTAAAGTATTAAAATGTATATCACGTTAATGCATACCTCCTCGTAAAATGTATACCACGTTAATATATACCTCCTCGTAAAAGAGTGAAACAGGAAAATTGATAGCGAGAATTAGATATTAACGAGGACTTGGCACGGAGGCTTTTTGGGGCAAACGGTCAAAATGATTAAATGCAAGAGATGAAGGATGCGAGAGTCTTGGATGGTGGAGGCTGCAGGCGTAGGAGAGGAGAAGGAGGAGAAAACGAGAGGCGTGTTGGAACCTGCTTCTCCTCTTCAGACCTGCAGCTGACTTGGAACCATGTCCATTGTTGGTCGAAGGATGATAATGACTTTGCAAGACACAGATTTTTGCAGGCCTCGAACGGTGACCATCGTTTAAATGGACATAAATTTTATTTTGATATTATGAGTATCATCATCATTTCCCCATGAAAAACCTCCATTCATGTCGGTCTACATACAGCCCGGCACACTTTTTTACGCTAAGCCGAGGTTTAAAATCTCCAAATCGTAGCTTTAAGTATTCTTAGTTTAGAAAGCATATACTCAATTCTAATGTATTAACATTCTCGTACATACCCTCACGCCGTTTCCCTGCTTGAGTAGGTCGAGAGGACAATGCTAGACTTTACTATATTGACACATATATCTCGCCTCTTCCACTTCCATATATCTTCGCATATAGCTTCTACAATGTATCTTCCTTCTCACTTAATCTAACTATAATTTCCTGTCTTCTTCTACCACGTCATCCACTTACATTTGCACTAATAATTGATTTGTTGGTCTTTCTTCATTAATTTGTTTTACTCAACCAAACTTAAGTGCTCTTCTTAATCTGACTCAACATGTCTGCCTTAAATTCATATGTATCCATAATCACTTCATTGCATTATGTCACATATTGTCACCCTTCTTCTTCTCAGGTCACGTATTTTTTCAGCAATTATTGGACTTCTTTCAGTTTATTTTCACGTCCACGATTCACTCCCATAAATCAAAATGGGTATCAAAATACTGCTATAGGCTATATCATGACAAATTTTGATACTTTTCAATTCAAACATTTATGTACTCGTATGTTTAAGTGCCAGACTGACTTTGTCTCTTATCGCTACACACTTCGATATTGCTCTTTACTCTTCCATCATCTGAGAAAATACTATCCAAATTGCAGATTCCTCAATTTGATTCAATCTTTGAGTGTTCACCTTTACTTTTTCTTTTGGACATTTAAACACCATGCCTTTGGATTTACTTTTTCATTTGTACTTTTTAATCAACGTGCCCTTTGGATTTACTTTTTCTTTTGGACTTTTTTAATCACCATGCCTTTGGATTTACTTCCAAAGACACGGAGCTCATATGCACTTTATAAACAACTTTGTGGTGTCTTTCTGTTCCCAATGATAATTTGTAGGTTGAAATCGACCATCATTTTCGAATAACCTAATACTTATGAAACGCTGTAATATGTTACATCTTCATTCTCCGCAAGCACTACCATATCATCAACAATCCTGGAAATATTTAAAAAACATACAGGACATGACGAAGCTCAACGTCCCGCAGATCAGTCAAGAAGGATGGTGCCAGCAGGTCCGGCCGGGTCGAGGCACCGCGCGAGGGGCTACCGGCCAAGCAGGTTTGCGATGATAAATGCGAGCCATTAGGGTGACCTACTGAACGCTTCCGCATGCCCACACCAGCTCCTCAGGGTTTCCAATACTGTGCGAATTCTTTAGCAAAATAAATTTTATAGTTCTTTATCGTTGGTTTTGATTTTTATTATAGTATCTCGACTTCTTACTTAGTTTATTGTATTGTATTAGACAATAATTAAATAATAGAGCTTTGAGGTCGATTTTTTCTTCATATTACAAATTGATCTTTTTAAATACCATATATATCTATGATAATAAGGTGGGGTTTTATGATAGAGCTTTTGTCATTGCTGGTCTGCACATCAGTGTTATAACTCAGGTGGCCTTTCCAGCTTTAGGAATCACTTAATGTCAACCTTTTTTTGTAGGCCTTATCAACATTTACGATATGAACACTTCACACATACATGCACTGTAACCTAACCTAAAGCTGAATGTGTTACTATCATATATTGAAAGTTCTACAACGGTTTCTTTGTAGTCTGTCTTAGTTTGCTACTGTTTTCTTACCAAATGTGTTTTTCTAAACCTATTAAAGAGCCAATCTAAGAGCCACAGTCACTACATTCCTATCTTCAAAAACAAAGATCTCAGAATTAATGTTGTCAAATCAAAAGTAAGAGATATATGGATGAAGAATGAAAGATTGGAGCAAGTTCAGGAATTCTGCTATTGGGGTAGTATTATATTTTCTCATGGGATGCGAAACAAGAGATGTGGAACGGTGTGTAGCGAAAGAAAATAAAGACAATAGAGCCTTTAAACATATATACTCGAACCGGGCAGTATCAAATTTGCTAATATGATAGTTCGCAACAGTATTTGAGTACCAATTTTGATATATGGGAGTGAAACGTGGACGTGGAAAAGACTGAAAAAAGCTGAATAAATGAGTGCACTGAGAATAATTGACTATGTATTTTCTTGTATTTATTTAACATATCATTGTAAAACAATCTGGTGGGGTTATTGCTAGATGGTAATGTCTTCCAGCGAACCAGATAAACGTAAATAAAGGAAATTATATATTGTCAAAACAATATTTAAATAATTATTTACGTTTATGAAATTTATGAATAATATGCATATCAAAAATAAAAGTGAGATGTCATCGATCAAAGGACCAAATACGGAATACGACAGAATACGGAATGAAGTGATAAGGGCTGAACATGAACTTCAGGTTATAAGAATGTGTTGAGAAGTCTGAGATGGTTTGAACACGAGAAACGAATGAATGAAGACCAATAAAATGAATATATAGCGCAAATATAAATCGAAGACAAAACAGATGAAGGCCAAAAAAAGTATAGTAGGATCAAGTGAATAATATTTTGGAGAAGGATACGTAAAAAGTAAGATAAATCGTAGAAGTTGTATGAAAAGATGTATGGGTGTAGAACAAGTAAAGGATGTGTGTCAAGATAAGAAAGTCTTGCTCTCTATCCTTTCTGTCTACCCCGGCAGAAAAACGTCGTGATGGTATGTATGTATAAAAGTTAAAAAACATACATGCTTATTAAATTAGTTAATTCAATTTGCAAGACCCTGAAACTTATATCTCAGTGTACAATTACCGAAATTTATATCTCAGTGAAAAGGCTGGGATTTTTATGCAAAGTGAGATAAGAACCACTCCTGAGACCTCATTTTGGTCACCCCAGCGGCCGCGCTTCGTATGCGGTCTTATCCTTGTACCACCTACATCAATCGCGAGGGTGACCATTTATTATTGATAAAGATAATAATAATATAAAACCAACCATTAAAAAATAGTGTTGAAAACAGGATTGTCACTAGGTCAAGTGATATAGTATAGTTTTGGAAAACCACATACTATCCTACTTTCTGATACCTTATGCACAAACACCATATATGTAGTGCTAACGAGATGTTCTTGAATGTAGAATATAATTATATATTCTTTAATATTTTTATGGGTGGCTGGAAATTGTTTTAACATGACAAACACTTTTTTTAAGTTTTTCATCCCCTTTGCACGGATTTCTCCTGTTATGTTAAGATGGTCTGCTTCTAAAGTTAGCTTATTCATTAAGGAAGAATATCAGCCAGGATTCTTCTCATACTGCTAGGCAGTGCCGAGAATACACCCACAGTGTCATGTCAAGTGGTGAATAACTTATTCGGAGTCTCGGTCCAATGGTAGAACGCCATACTCCTTCATCGGATAATTTTTTGACTGTTATGTTATTTAGGTTGAGATTTGGTTCTTTTGTGGAAACGGGAAAGGATAGGTTTTTTTTTAAATCTTTTTTGATGAATGATTATGAGAAATAATAACAAACGTTAAATACTTATATAAACTTGATGATATATAAATAATATTACATACAAATATACATAGATTTGTGGATTTGCGTTGTCACACACGGTAATATATATTAAATGGGTATGAGTGAAAAATAATGAAGGCAAGATGATGGTGAATAAAATATGAAATGTTGTATATATAGGTATGTGGGGAGACGTGTGTGACTTTTTGTAAAAATATTAATACATATATATGTTAGTTATGGGAAATACGCGGGTGTCTATGGAGGAAGACTGTCTGCCAGTGGAGGTGTCGGTGTCGGGGTGGAGTACGGGGGAGTGTTCAGAGTGACGATCGGAGGGTCGTTTAAGGGGACGATTACGGTGAAAGAGGGGTTCGGAGGGACGTTTTTCAAAATTGATTTCGGACGTGGGTGCCTATATTTGGTGTTCGCGTTGTAGTTTCCTAGGGCTTTTATGACGGGGTTGGGATGTCTGGATAGAAAACTGTAAACCTTTCGGTCAGAGCGTACATGTGTTCGGGGATAGTTTGGAGTTCGGTATCTGCGTGAAGTCTGGAATTACGAACTATGTAGGGTGCGTTCTGATGATATGTTCTACAACGCGAAGAAGCTGATGGTTGGTCGAGTGCATCGGCATAAATCTGTGTTGCGATTCTGGAATGACGTTGCGCGAGTATGTTTCTGTCGAGAGACGGTCGAGGACTAATCTTTCAAGCACTTTACCTAGGGCTGAGAGAAGGCTGATTGGTCTGTGATTTTCGGGGATAGCGTGACCTTTACCCAGTTTGGTGAACATAATGACGTCGGCGTTTTTGAATGGGGTTGGGAAGAATTTGTGTCGAAAGCAGGCATTGAAGATGGCGGTAAGGGTGTATATGGCTTTTTTAGGGAGTTTTTTTAAGGTAAGGTTATTGATTTTATCGGGGCCGGGGGCTTTTTTGTTGATGAGATTTTTTTATGATAGATTGAATTTCTCGTGGTGAGAAGAAGTCTGTGGTGGGAGGGGTTTGCTCGTTGAGTATGTTGGCAACTGCATTATCGACCATCGTTGTATGAGAGGGGTCTGAGAAGTCTGTATTTGGTGAGATGATATTCGCTAGAGAGTCGGCGAAGGTCTCTGCGCGGTCGCGAGCAGAGAAGACGGTGCCGTTTGACCCTTGAAGAGAGTTGGGTTGGGGGGGGGGGGCGTGTTTCTGAAGCAACGTGTCAGTTTCCATTTGAGTCCTTCGTTGTATTCGAGGGACTCGACGAAGTCTGGCCATTTATCGTTTCGGAGCTGCTGTAGGTGGTATTTGATTTTCTTGACTAATCTGTTGTAATATGTTTTATAAGAGGGGACAGCTGTGCGTTGCCACAGCTTTCGGATTTTATTTTTACCCACAATCAACATTTTGATATGTGGAGGAAGCGGAAGTTCGGGTTTGTCAGCGGGTTTCACTTTTGAAGCGAATGTGAGAGCGGATTTTATGGTGGTTGTGTAATCGTTTATAGCAGCATCTATAGAGTTCGTGTCGGGGAAAGTTGTTGGAATTTTGATGCAGTTGTCAACGTGGATAGCGAAGTCACTCCACGAGGTGGTGTGACGTGGAGGAGGTGAGGGTGAAAAGGGTGGAAAGTCATTCGTCAATTGAAGTAATACCGGGTAGTGATCGAATTGAAGCTGGTGAACAGCCGTGAGATCTGCTTGATAGGGGATATCATTATGGACGATGATATCGATGACGTCAGGGCGATGATTGTGATTTGATGGATAGAGGGTGGGTGACGTAGGTCCTTCAACGAAGTATCTTTTCCGAGAGGAGATTTCGTCTAGCGTTCTGCTACGTGTGTTGGGAGTATGACTGTGCCAGAAGGGATGTTTTGCATTGAGGTCTCCCGCTATGATTGTGGGGATATTATCGGCGCGGAATGAGTCCAATTCGGACTCGACAAGTGGGGAAGACGGTGAGAGATAAGTGGCGCAAAGTTTGAGAAGGCCGTGGTTGATGGTATTTATTACGACACATGTGGCTTCTATGTTATCGGTGATAGGGGAGAGGATGTGGCAGTGGTCTATGGTGCTTTTGATGAGAATTGCGGTACCGCCTTTTCTGCCGGTGAGGCGGTCGTCTCTGTAGCAGTAGTAATTTCTGATGCTGTAACGGTAGCTCGGTTGGGGTGTGACTCCGTTATCAGCAACACGTCCAGGTTGTGCTCAAGGAGGAAATCCTCGATCTCATTTTTATGCGTTCTGAGGGAACCGTTTGCATTCCAGAACGCGGCGGATATATGCGAAGGTTTATAGGAGCGAGCCATTTTCCTGGATGTAGTTGAGTAGTTTCATGACTTCTGTGATAGCTGACTTCAGGTTGTTTAGTACGAAGTCGCAATTTAAGGGGGGGAGGGTGATATGTTATTTTGGGGTGTAGATGAAGATAACAGGGGGCGTGGGGTTGCGATATTCGCATATGACATGTTGGAGGTGACTGGTTTCAATGCACTCTGGGGGGCGAAAAATCGATGGGTGGTATTGTTTACCGCGGGGGCGGTGGGGGGAGTGGTTTGAGGGGGGCTGCTTTTTGGAAAGCGTGGACAGCCTCTGTAATTGGCCGTCTGTGGGCCTCCACAGTTACAGCAGGTGGCAGGAGTATCTATGGGCTTCCTGCAATCTGAAATGTGATGTGCTCTGGCGCATTTCACACATGTGGGTGGAGCATGGCAGTTGCCGACGGAATGGGCGAATTGTTGGCAACGGTGACATTGCCCAATTCCCTTTCATTTATGGAGTTCTTCCACTGTAACTCTGATATCGAGGACACCGCGGAGTTCCGTGAAGATCCTTTTGCCGGATGAGTCCCTTGATAGTTTGGCAATGACCATGGGGAGCTCTACTCTATTCCTGTTCTTCATGCGGCATACGTTCAGAACCGGATGGTCTAATGATTTTAATTCTTCCGTGATGTCCTCGACACTAATAGAGGTCGGTAAGCCGCGAATGACGGCTAACAGGGGCTTTTCATTCTCCAGATGGAACGAATGATACGGAATGGCGAGAGGATCTGTAATATAAACGAGGGCGAGGTAAGCCTCAAGGGAGAAAATCGGAGAAAACCGATAATTTTACCGTTTTGCATTTAATTTAACTTTTTGAATGATTTTTTCGAATATTTTTCTAGCCTGCGTATAATTTTCAATGTTGTTTTTCGTGTTTTATATTCGACATATTTTTATTTGTAATATATCGATGATAGTTTTTATCTCTTTGAAAAAGTATAGTTTATTGCATTGACCCATTATGCGTACTGGTACTGCATTCTAATAACAGTTGGTCTACTTGGCAAGATGCGTTTCTTTCAACTCTGGGTTCCGGATTCGACTCCCACTAGTCCCCATTATATATTTTTTTAAATGTACCATACTATTCTTCACTTAAGGCCCAGTTGAGTAATTTTGGTTGATTGAAATATATTGCCATATGGCAATAAACTCACCGGATTGTATTGTATATAACGAAAGTTTAATACTACCCTAGAATGACACAAACACATTTTTGTCTAGTATTCGGGGGTATAAGGATCATATGGCTTGTCATATATATTCTTACAAAAAAAAAACCAATAACTCCAATAACCCGGTTGTCTCACTTTGGTGTGCTATCAGATCCAGTATACCGGTATGGTCGGTGATTTAGCTGGTGTGTAACGGTTCACTCATTTAAAACAAACTAGTCAGTCGAAAATTTCTTCTTACGTTCAAGCAGTTATACCCAAGCATGTCCAGCAGAAACTAGGTAAGATAAAAACATAGGGAGACAGCAAACTCAGTCATATATCGTAGATACGAGTAGGTCTGTAACAATCTAACAAGAAGTCGCGATAGCTCTCGGCTTCCGAAAACCAGTGACAAAATGTCAAAATAAATTATACATGTATAACCAAGGGGTCAAAATTATTATCAAAATGTCAAAAAGCATTAAAAAACCCGAGACTATCCGAGCTATTCCAAGTTTTTAAATAAAAACATGTAAATGTATGTTAAGTTCTCAGATGTAAAATGATAGATTACATCTGAGAACTTAACATATTAGTTAGTTTGTAAATTATTTAAAAAAAAAGGCAAATAAGGTGTGCAGAAAGTGAAGTGATTTGCTAGTGATATTATTTAAAATAGAATGCTTGTAAATAAACCAATTAATAAAACAAACAAAAATCCTTATATTTGAATACCATCAATAAATCAATCAAACATCCTTTTCGCGTCTTCAGAAATAAAGGAATGCCAGTAAATGTCTCTATCTAGTCTCCATAGCGCGGCATTTCAAGTGGTTGACAATTTAAGGCTTAGCCAATCTGAGTGAAGCATAACCTCGTAGACTGCACGTCGCTTTTATATATTATAAGTATCATCCTACAGAATGCAAACGATATCATCTCAGTTTTGAGCGAAAATGAGTTAGTAATAATGATCATTATAAAATGACAACTTTAATAGCGTTGTTTAGAAAGTAGGCTGTACCTCGGAACTCGAATCCACTATTATCGATAGATTAAAAATATAACCAAAAAATATGTTGTGTATAATGAGAGGAAGATGATGGCTGTGGCCATTACATTGGGTACATCCCCGTCTACATATGTTATGGGATAAACATTAGATATACATTATTATAAGAAAACCGCAGAAAATTTACCAAGGGAAGACGAACTACAATGAAACATTTGTTAATCTTATGATATATGATAGTGGCATATTCAGCTTTAGGCGAAGTTTAGTGTTCATATACAATTATAAATATTGATAAGACCTCCCAAAAAAGGATGTCTTCAAATGTTTTCTAAAGCTGCACACGTCACCGATATGTCTAACATTAGATACAGACTATTACACGCTACAGGACTAGTAACGACAAAAGCCCCGCCACAATATTCCACCATATTGGTTCCATTTAGAATAATCAATTGAATACATGAAGATGGGGCTAGTAACGACAAAAGCCTTGCCATAATATTCTACTTATTGACTCTATTTGGAAAAATCAATTTAATACTTGAAGATGGGGCTAGTAACGACAAAAGCCTTGCCATAATATTCTACTATATTGGTTTCATTTGAAACATTCAATTTATTACATGAAGATGGTTGCTGGTAACAACAAAATCCCTGCCATAATATTTCGCCCTATCGGTTCCATTTGGAACAATCAATTTAATAAATGAAGATGGGACTAGTAACGGCAAAAGCCCTGCCATAATATTCCACCCTATTGGTTCCATTTGCAAAAATCAATTTAATACATGAAGATGGGGCTAGTAACGACAAAAGCCCTGCCATAATATTCCACCCTATTGGTTCCATTTGGAACAATCAATTTAATACATGAATATGAAATTGACCTCAAAATTCTACTCAAAGCAACATCTTCAACACAGTTTAAAAAGGTGGCGATGTGAACACCTCTTTCATGCTTTCTATATTAAGTAATGTTTTTTGACATTGCCCTAGGGATGAAGGGGGCAACGCCTTCGAAACCTCGGTCATAAAAGGAGCCAACTGAACACGACAACAACTGCTACCTCGATTAATCCACAACCCGGTTAATGCGACTCCGGATAATCGAGAATCTACTGTCTTTTATCTTGATAATCGAGAATCTACTGTCCATACGGATTTTGGACATGCGTTTAAATTTGGTTTATTTCTTTATAAGTATTTTAATTTTAGTATAAAAATTGTTATATTTTATTTTAAGTAGAAAGAGGCATTGTAAAAAACTGTTCGACAAATTATTCATTCTCAAACCTGTATTATACTAATAATAAGCAATTTAAAAAATAGTTTGAGTTTTCCACGACGATATGCAGAGTGACTCATGCATGTCTATTATTTTCATAATGAAAGCATTATTATTCAAATTATAGTTGTCCAATAACAATTTCAGTTTTACAGTAAAATAAATACATCAATTTAGATAACAATTTCCTTGACGCACAGTTAGGCTGTGACCCAAAAACTCAGATACCGTGAGCGTTTGGATCGTAACAGTACCGCATATTATATCCCTAAATTATGGTGACCCCAGAGCAAATATTAAATGTACAATTCGCCAATGTTAAGGAATTGGGTCGACCGTTACTCCCATGTTCCGGGAACGACTTGGCCCCTTCATCCTGCCTTACCAATTACCACCTCTTTCTCTTCTCCTTTCTCCTACGCTATCTCCCAAGGCAATCCGAAACTGCAGCATTCTCGTGAGGTCGATTTATCTTAGATATCAAAAAGCAGTATATTAAATGAGTAACAGTTTGCATATTAAGTAAAGTCGGCGGCCGTGGTCCAGCGGCCAGCATTCACGCTAAGCATGCGGGCGCTTCAGGTTCGAATCCTGGTGATTCACTTAAGTAGTGATTCAAAGGATTGGTTTTAATCTTAGACCAAATCGCACCTTGATATATATATTTTCCGAAGTGCTATTAAGCAAGCGACTGAAAAAACTCTAAATTTCTAGTCAGAAAAATAACGTGTTTCATTCCTGATTTTTCTTTTCCTTTCCTCTCCACCATCGCCTCCTTTCCTTTTAATTGATGATATCCCACTTTATATGAAAAATAATGTTCGGGTGATTGTCCGTCTTTGTGGGGTTCGTGGGCATATGCTCATGTATGTGTTTATGGATTTCGTGAGGATGAGTAGTATTGTGAATGATTTATGCGACCACGTAACTGGCTTCATTTACGTTTGTCTGGTTGGTTGGAAGAGATTGCCGCCTGGCAATAAGCCCACCAGATTGTATTTGCAATAAAAGTGTTAAATAAATAAGCAACACTAAAACAATACAATATACCACACCTATTTATATATAGCCATTGAAGTTTGTTTTCCTTGCGATCCTTACTTTGGGGTGTCGGCGGTCGTGGTCTAAGTGTAGACACTCGCGTTAAACAAGCGGGCACCTTAGTTCAGAATCGGTCTAAGTGTAGACACTCACGTTAAGCAAGCGGGCACCTTAGTTCAGAATCGGTCTAAGTGTAGACACTCGCGTTAAGCAAGCGGGCACCTTAGTTCAGAATCGGTCTAAGTGTAGACACTCGCGTTAAGCAAGCGGGCACCTTAGTTCAGAATCGGTCTAAGTGTAGACACTCGCGTTAAGCAAGCGGGCACCTTAGTTCAGAATCGGTCTAAGTGTAGACACTCGCGTTAAGCAAGCGGGCACCTTAGTTCAGAATCGGTCTAAACGTAGACACTCACGTTAAGCAAGCGGGCACCTTAGTTCAGAATCGGTGTAAGTGTAGACACTCACGTTAAGTAAGCACCTTAGTTCACCAAATTAGTTCAGAATCGACTTCGCCAGGAATCAATACAAGCGGGTTGATTCATGGCGAAGTCGATTCTGAACTTATTTGACTCTTAGACATATTCCATGTAAATTTATAGTTTTTTGTCAGTTTATGTACTGCGTATCATGAATGCTAATATCGCTATTCAAAACATCATAAAAGAAGGCTGTATTAAACTATTCCCAATAAAAGACTGCAGCAGATTAAACTAGGGCTGTATTAAACTATTCCCAATGAAAGATTGCAGCAGATTAAACTAAGGCTGTATCAAACTATTCCCAATGAAAGACTGCAGCAGATTAAACTAAGGCTGTATCAAACTATTCCCAATGAAAGACTGCAGCAGATTAAACTAAGGCTGTATTAAACTATTTCCAATGAAATACTGCAGCAGATTAAACTTGTCGATCGTCATAAAAATTTACACACTTTGTATCGGAAATTTAGGTTTAATATGTCAAGACTATGTACTTGCTGAAGTGCAACAGCTTGCAAACAATGCACAGACATATTCCACCCACAAGATCGTTGACAATTAAACTCGATCATTAGGGACACCTTATCATCATATCATCAACTTTGAGTTTGATAACTCTTTAAAAAAAAATTTTCAAAGTTATTCTTGTCTGGTTTACTATAAAGGCTTCTTTAAAATCCTTCTGTTAAGTTGAAATAGTGGTAATAAACCCCCAGGTAGCAGTAGGTACAACAACAGTGTAATACAATCCAATCAAAAATAAGTTAAACATCGATTAATCACATCAGAAATGTTGCCTCGGGTATATATTCAGATATGAGTAGATATCCAGAATATCGTGATTTAATTATGACATAGGATTTAAAACCCCCATAAGGATGCTTAAGAAAGATCTCGTGACAATTTGTAAGATCTCAGCTTTTGGTTCAAAATATATAATTTTAGATATAAAAAAACAGTGAAACAGTGATTCGGTAACACGCTGGATTTTCGTGCGGAAGGTCGCCGATTCGAACTCCACACTTAACTCCTTCCCTCAAATAACGCAAGCATTTTTACGCCTAGTATTCGAGAGCACAAGGATACCTTTGACTTCGGTCAAATCTATTCTTTCAAAAAAAGGGGGGAAACATGCTCCGATCGACTCACTTCAGGTGTGCCATCGGACCCAGTTCGGTGGTGTGAGTTTACTAGTGTGCAAAGACTTACCTTAAGAGGAGAAAAAGGAAAAATGAGTTGAAAACTCCACGACAGAATTTCGTTTTCCAACTGAATTGACGTTAGAATGACAAGTGGGGCCTCGATTACGAGGCCCAGCAACGACGACGATATTCTCAGATGATGAAAGAGATATCGAATAACGTGTTTTTTTTTTCCGGGTTACAATCCTAGGATTAGTCTGCACCAAGCACTCGATCCCTCCCCTCATCTCTGTCATCCGCCAGTCTCTTCATCTCCTGGTAGCTGCCACAGCGCACATCCCTGATCACCCGGTCCATGTATGATAGCTATATCTAGGGCGGCCTCTATGGTTATTGCCCTCAATCATTCCCTCGACGATGGTAAGGAGCAGGCCTGGGTGCCTGATGTTATGACCTATCCAACTGGATCGTTGTTGAGCAACTCTATTTAGGAGTTACCTTGTTTCTCCAACCCCGCTCAATACCTCGTCGTTTCGGATGTGATCTGACCAATGGACCTTGGCCATGCGCCTGTAGCACCACATCTGAAAGGCAGCCAGATGCCAGGACTCGCTCTGGCTGATGGTCCACGTTTCGCAGCCATACAATAACGTGTAGCGGAAAAAATACTAAGACAAATGGAGCTCTCAAAATATATATACTCGAACCGGACAGTATCAACATTTATAGCAGTAATAATATTACTCAACTGTATAATAAGGAGTATATATGTGGAAGAGGTGATATACATATTGTATATATCGCTATAGGAAATTCGTGCACTCTGTCCTCTCTGCCTACACCAGTAGGGAATGGCGTGATGGTATTATATGTATGTGTATACATTTTGTCTTTGATTATTATTTATTTTAAATCTAACAGTAAACCTCAAACTTTTTCTTGTTGGAAACCTGCTCGAGTTGACAAGATACAAGTATGTACAAGTATTAACAAGCAGGCGTACAAGTTTGTTGCGTAAATCTCCGCAAAGGGCCGACGCCGAATACTTGCAGGTGCTTGCAAGCACTAGCAGGTACTCGCGATGTACTCTTAGTCTGACCCTATAGGATTCACATAGAGTGTCGCTTCCACAACGGTACTTTTCAATCGAACCGTATTGCTATTACCAGAGACGAATTGGAAAAAATAAGAATGACAAAATAAAGATTTTAAAGAAAGTAACGAATATTCAGTATAATGCTAAATCACAACACGATATATCCCTAAGATCTAAAAAAAACCGACGTGAATAAGTTAGATCATGTATGCGCATATAACATACCAAGTCTTTTACATGGTCAAGCCATATCACGAGTTCAGTTAAAATTTGTTACCTCTACCAACAGTAATATGCCAACTTTTGTAAAACCTTTCGTGAAAGAAGACGTGTTGTTTCGTTATATGCGGAAATACATAAATTTTAATATCATGCTGTTATCAAGTTTCTTTTAAAAAGATTAAAATATTCTTCTTCTTCCTCTTGGTTTAGGTCGTATAACCTGTTTCTGACGGTGGGCTGTCCTGGGATGACGACGTCCAGCTGTCCTTCCATTAAAATATTGAGAAGATAAAAATATTGTTTTTCTTTTACATTTAATTTCGTTTTACTGAGGCTCTCATCAGATATTATACTGTTTTAATAGTTTAGTATTTTTATCCTTTCATAAAAGAATAATCTATGAATTTAAAAAAACAATCACAGATGGATGTTAAAAGAAATGTTTTCTATAAAATTGTTTATTGTAGCTTTTATTTAAATTTTCTTATGCAGATTTTTCAAAATTGGTACAGTATTAAAATTTTATTATTTTCAATGCCCTTAGTTTTTAGATCACCAAAAAAAACGAATGTAAATAAAATTGAAAAAAAACTTCATTTTTATGTTTAGTTATAAAAGTTATATTTAATTTTAATAGTTCATATTATGACTTTTTTAAGAGGGAGGTAGGAGTCAGAAAGGGAAACATGTAAAGAAAAAAAAGTTATTTTAAACCACTTTTTTCTATTAATCAAACAGAATTACAAAAAAAATCTCACCGTCCGTCCATCTTAAGTTTGTTGAATTTATTATGTCAAATATATTACGTTTATCATAGAATAATGTAATAAAATTATAATTTTTAAACTTTTTCAATTTATCTTTAAATCAAACAGAATGAAATTTCTTTTTTTTAGATATCAAAAACAACCCTAAACCTTCTCTTTTGAAGAGTGTTGAAAACAACACGTCTTCTATCGGATCTAATTGACATACTAGTGAGGGAAAAGGGTTCAGTTTTTAACTGAAACATGGCATGATTATATGTGATGTACGCGACTGCCGTATTATTTGTCTATACACGCACTAAATTATTTAGGCTGGAAACTTTTGGTATTTTTCTTGGTTCCTGATTGATTCCTGATTCTCTTGGTTCCTGGTTTGATCACAAACACCTTTATTTCAATATCAAAAAGTTTATTTTGTGATCCCTACAGTCGATCACCAATGCATCATCATTGGAAAACGTTCTAATCGGATCGTTATAAAATTTTCTAACTGGATCTTCAAAAATATACAATATACAGAATAATTGAATTTTTTAACATTCCAATAGAGAAAGAGGTAGATTTCCATTATGTTCTCCAAGAGCTTGAAATTGTATTTTATTAGTTAGAAATGTGTAAAGATTTTATATATTTGTAGGGCGAAGTCTAGTACTAAGCAAGCTGGCTCAACAACCAAGCTTGCTCAACAACGATCGAATCTCAGCGGATTAAATTCCAGACTGTTTTTTTTAATCTGGATTTACTATTGTATGTAGTTAAGCTTAGTAACTGCACAAATTTTTCGAGAGCTTTTGCAGTACAGGTGTTGCGAAAAAGCTACAGGCAACGACTTATAGTTACATATGTTACATAATATCATGTCATGTCCCAGAGTACACAGAAAAGACAGATCTTCAGACTTTTCTATCTCGACACACATCCTTCATCTGTTCCATATCCGTACACCTTCTCATTTTCTTACGATTTTTCTAACTTTCTTCGTTTTCTTCCTTCGGAATGTCGTTCATTTGATACAATCATAGTTTCCTTGGTATTTCTATACTACGCCTTCCACTCACATTTACACTATACATTTATTTTGTTAGTCTTTCTTCATTAATTCGTTCTACATGTCCAAACTGTCACATAGTGGTCATCTCCATCTTATTAAACATATTAGTCTTAAGTTCGTATTCATCCCTAATCACTTAATTCCGTATTCTGTTATACATTGCCACCCCATGTAATCTTCTGAGTGCACACAAAAAATCTTTCTCATACTTCTTAACTTTTGTTAGTTGAAATTTCTCCAACAATCTCATTCCATTATATCCTCGATTTACTAATTTTTCGATATGAGATTTGGTACTCTTTCTTCTCTGTCTATCCTGACATCAGAATATTATATTGGTATGTATAAATGTGGGCGAGGGTTGTTTGCGTTAATAGAAATTCGTGGCATCTTTTTTCTCTGGCTGCCTCACACGGCATATACGAGTGTGTATAAAGTACAACGTATCACAAGGACGTTAATTAAGGATATTAAACGATATATGTTATTGTCAACATTACAAGTTAAATATCATAGATAAGGATA
This sequence comes from Odontocerum albicorne, assembly GCA_949825065.1. NCBI lineage: Eukaryota > Metazoa > Arthropoda > Insecta > Trichoptera > Odontoceridae > Odontocerum > Odontocerum albicorne. The sequence goes on from OX463859.1 coordinate 11,965,426, forward strand.
TTATAACAAGAGTTGGAATGTTTGCAAAAAAGATACAAACTAAAAAAATACTTTTTTTTTGTTTTTTAACAACGACTTCCATGACCTAGTTGATAAGAAGCTGGCGATCTCCTCGGAGGTTGCGGAAATATACAACATATGTCCTGTACGAGTACATTGTGTTTACGTCAAAGACACTTGAGGATTAAATTATGAAAGCAGCAATAAGATGTGGGCACCCGTGGAATGCCGGGCTTGGGACCGGCCAAAATGGAGGCGTTTTCATTATATTTTATATCAACGGTCAAATGACCTTTTTGGTACAAAAGACTAAAAAGCAACAACAAATAAAATATAACATTGACATCTAAGCATTGTTATACAACAGAAAAAAAAAACTGGTATAAAACGAACAACACAATAAAACAAACTAAATAATTCAGTATACCAACTTCTTCACTTTACTTGTCAGTAGTCAAATTCATATAATGTCCATATTGATTGTCCAAACTGTGCAGTCCTATAATGGAAGAGTTACATAAATAATTAATTGCAACCATTTCAAAAGCGTTCCTATGTTCCTATGTTTTAAAGCATTCTTATATTCCTGATGGAAAATAATGAGGACGATTTCTTTTTTTACTTTAAATGACAGAAATAAATCCAATTTTATTTTCAAATAAAATTTAGTCGGTCTTTGTATATTTCATTTTATGAAAGTACTTTTTTTACTTTAAAGATTGCCGACACGTAATTAAGAAAGCAGGGATTAAACATTTGAAAGCCTCATTTTTTATCACATAACCTTTCACTCATCTAAACACGGGAACATTATTTATCTCATAACCTTTCACTCATCTAAACACGGGAACATTATTTATCTCATAACCTTTCACTCATCTAAACACGGGAACATTATTTATCTCATAACCTTTCACTCATCTAAACACGGGAACAAGAACCTTAAATTTTCAAAATAGTTTCACCATTGAAATGTGAAAGGGGTTGGTTTTGAAATGATAGTAAAAAATGTTCCTTTCCGGGAAAACACAGAATAGAGACTTGACATTCATGATGTCTATAATGAGGATAGAGACTTGACATTCATGATGTCTATAATGAGGATAACTTAAGGGTCAAGAGGAAGAGTTAAGCCTTTAAGATAACTTTAGGATTAAGGGAAAGTCTTTAAGATTTTTTTCTTGTTTGTTGAAAATTGTGCAGTTGTTTACTATGAACCAAGTATTACCAACCTGCAGTCCGTAGCTGCATGTGGCCCACCAATGTGTTAGGTGTCGTCCGCAAGCTGATTTTTTTTATAAACCATAAAAAAACAATAAAACAACCTTGTTTAAAACCAATTTAATAAGAACATATTATTTTCATTATGATTTTCATCTTAGCCATATAGGAAGTTTATTCCGTGTTGTTACTTAATTTATTAAGCCAGCCAGACATTAACAGTGTCATGAGAAATAATTAATGAGAAATTGTGTCAAGTTTTACATTAATTTTTATTATTATAATTATCGTAAATATTACAAGAATTGTTGTTCATATTTAAATCGATCAATGAAATTTATTTGGAATGTATTTCCATTATAAATAATATACATTAAATACAGAAATTATTATTATTTATTGCAATATAAAGGTTGTGAAGCACTGGACTTTGGAGTCCCATTAGGAGTTTTGCTACCTGGTTTCTGGGATACTTCTTAATTTTTAAAATAAATTACAAGTGCGGCTCGCAAGCCATAATCCAACGCAGTTTTTGGCCCGCTACTTAAAAAAGTTGGCCTCCCCTGCTATATACCAATAAAAGAAAATAAAAACATTTTAGATATTCTTTATTTTAGGTAATGATATTTTGAAAGGTGAATTGAAAGAAAATCTCCAAAAATACCATAACGGGATATTTTTTTGAAAATTAAAAATCAAATTTTGTGTTACGATAAATTAATTTACAGTAAAATTCAAAAACTGACGAAGTCGAGACTCTTGTTTGTTGATGTTTATTAAGTTTGTTTAGTTATTGAACAAAAAAACGCTGTTGAGTGAATTATAATATAAATAGGCCAAAGCCCGTACGACGGCTGTCGCCAAAGAAAGAATACGAGAATTGAATTTTGAATACAAGAGAGGAATACTTGGATTCTCTCCGAAAGTAATTCGTAATTTGAATCTCGGTGGGGCCGTGATACTGAACGAATTTTAAATATCTAGCTAACAATTTTTGAACCGGTGTATAAGGAGACGATGTATAAATGATATACGAGTATACTCGCATAAACAAATTTTACATTTATGAATATATATTTTCATAAATGTAGAATTTTTTTTACTTCCGTGAATATTTCACGGGTTGCAACTAATAAACGTTATTTGAAGAGCGTTCTTGGAGTGTTATACACTCGTATAAGTAGCGGATTCAGTTACAATATTATATTTGATTGGAGGAGATATTTTATTTAATTACGGACTGATTTAATATTTCTTTTCAGTAAAATTATGGCTTATGTGGTATTGTATACTTTTACACACTGATCGGAATAAACTTTGAATTATTACAATATATTTTAAAGCATATTGTATTGTATTAACGACGAATTATGTGCCTACTTCAGTGTTTCTGAATAACAATACTTGATTTATGGGAACCATGACAATTTTCTAGCCCAGCCACGTTTTTGATCGTCCAATATATAAAACACATATGAAAAAAACTCTGAATATAAAAAAATAGACTGATATATTCTGAGGTATAAGAAAGTGCGACTGGCCCAGCCACGTTTTTGTTCGTCCAATAAATAAAACATATATGAAAATACTCTGAACATGAAAAAAAAGACTGATATATTTTAAGGTATAAGAAAGTGCGATATATGTTATGTTACATAAACAATACAAATTATTGACTTTTTTTATGTTTTAAAATTCTTTTTTTTTTTTCATTTCTAAGTGCAGCCCTGCATTTTAGCCGAAAATCTGAATATTTTTTCACGCGTAATACAACCAGTTAGCAGTATGTGGGCTGGACGGGCGCAGGGCTATATTGAGGTCACGCGCATGCATTGAATCTTCAAGCTACTGCCTGGAGTGCCAAAATTACTGAGTTCCTTGTATCCATTGCTCATTTTATAGTCGTCGCGAGTAAAGATTGTTTAGAGTAGCGGTTGGTAACTAGCGAACCGAGATCAAAGAAACTAGAATCGAAACAATAAAAAAAAACATTTTTTACAAAGAACGAAATATAATAAAAGGAATCGAATTCATTTGAAGAGGAGTTATTGGACATAATTTAAATTTAATTATTAGATTATGGCGCAGTTACAATTTAGTATGTGATACTTTTGGCTTTTGCTGTTGTAAGTCCTGATACATGGAATGGTCTGCCTCTAAGTGGTAGAGATATATGTGGCATGTGCAGCTTTAGGAAGCACTTGAAGAGAACCCTTTTTGGAAAGTTTCATCAAAATTTATGAATATGTTTGTACTATACTGTTCTTTTCACATTGATGTCAAATTTGTGTGGTGAGGTGAGGGCAGCTGACTCGAGACGAACCTGTATCGTATTATCAGCTAGATATATTGTTATTTTTTATATTTTTTGGCTTGTGTAATCGCTGACTTATGTATTACTTTTTATTGTGTTGATGTGTATTTTTATTAGGGTTTGTTGAATTGTTACAAATTTATTTTATAAATGTTGTATATTAAACATTTATTACGTTCTGTTTAAAACCTTAAGTCAAACATATTACTGTCATACGAGGGTCATCCAGAAAGTAAGGTTACAAGGGCTCCTGAGGCTGGGGGAAATTTTTTGTTTCGAAGTTGGTGCACCTGGTGTGTAGGGGGGATCCTAATGGTCAGTTTGTTTGGTCCCGCGTGATGTCGGTAATTTTGTTCAGTCACAGTAAATTCTTCCGATGGAGAGGTCATCGCGCGCTCCCGCCACAAAACGTCCGTGCGAGATCCGCACGGTCATCCGTTTTTTGACTTTGCAGATTAATAACGCCGCGAATATCCATCGGAAGCTCGTGGAAGTTTATGGTAATGATATGACGAGTTGACAATATGTCACGAAGTGGGTTAGGTTGTTCAGAGAAGGCCGTACTGATACTCACGACGAGACAAGGAGTGGGAGACCATCAGTGATTTCTGACGAACTTGTGCAAAAAATTGAAGAACAAGTGCGAAATGACCGCCGTGTAACGCTTGACGACCTTCACGAAGAATTTCTTGAAATTTCTCGAAGTCTCCTTAGTGATATTGTGTCGGAAAAACTAGGTTACAGAAGTTGTGTGCGAGATGGGTGCCCAGAATGCTCACACCGGAGCACCGTCAATATCGCGTGACCGCCGCGCGAGAATTTTTGGATCGTTTTGCACAGGAGGGAGAAGCTTTTCTGGACTCTATCGTGACGGGGAATGAGACGTGGGAGTGTCACTACACCCCAGAATCCAAAGTATAATCGGTGGGTTTTATGCCTAAAGGAACTACCATTAATGCAAAGGCTTACTGCAATACCCTAAAAAAACTCAGAAGAGCCATTCAGAACCGCAGAAGGGGAAAACCATTAGCTATAATGAGTATGAAGTTTGAAGAGGAGGTGAATGAGGTATATTGTGATACGTCAAAAAGGAAAAGGCTTGATGGTATGGACGTAAAAAATTATCATCATAAAGTCATTATCAATCGAACATTATAAAATCGGTTGTACTTAAGACGGTTGTACGCCCGTATGTAAGAACAGGTATTGTCATAGTTATGATGTAACATTTATTAATGTCATAGTTACTGTCTGATTTGTCAAGACAGTGTTTTGCTGAAGTGCAACAACCTACACATACCAATGTCTTCCATCCACTAATGATTGACAATAATACTCCATCACAAGGGATAATCTATCGCTCTCTACCAATTAACAACAATTGGCTAAATTTCAAGACTTCAGAAAATACCTTCTAAAAAATTTAACACTGAAGTCTACTTACTTAACCTATCGTATCATACAAAACCAATATATGAAATCATCCATGAACACCTAAAAATGGTCAACGATGGGAAGTAGACTATGACTATTGTCTCAAGTAGCCAAATGTAGGTCCGACGGTCAGTGATCTGATCACAGCTTCTCATACTGGACCTGTTATCAATAGCACTTCATCTTTTGAGAAGATAATGAAATGTTATTGACACCAACTCCAGTAGGAACACTCTCTCAGGTAGCGAAATGTAGGTCCAACGGTCAGTGATCTGATCACAGCTTCTCATACTGGATCTGATGTCAAAAGCACTTCATCTTTAGAAAAGTTGATAAAGTGTTATTTACACCCAACTCCAGTAGGAACACTCTCTCAAGTAGCCAAATATAGGTCCAACGGTCAGTGATCTGATCACAGCTTCTCATACTGGAACTGATGTCAAAAGCACTTCATCTTTAGAAAAGTTGATAAAGTGCTATTACACCCAACTCCAGTAGGAACACTCTCTCAGGTATCCAAATGTAGGTCCAACGGTCAGTGATCTGATCACAGCTTGTCATACTGGAACTGATGTCAAAAACACTTCATCTTTAGAAAAGTTGATGAAGTGCTATTTACACCAAACTCCAGTAGGAACACTCACTCAGGTAACCAAATATAGGTCCAACGGTCAGTGATCTGATCACAGCTTTTCGTACTAGACCTGATGTCAATAGCACTTCATCTTTTGAGAAGATAATTAAGTGTTATTGACTCCCATGTGCAGTGGGAAATCTTTTTCCAGAAGCTTAATATAGATCCGATAGTTAGCAATCTAATCACAGGTTCTCATATTAGATTTTGGTTAAATATGTCAAAAAAAAGTAATTGTAGATTACCGAAATGCTGGGTGAATGCTATAAACAAAGAGTTAGAAAACATAAGGTATTGAATTCCAGAACAAACTATGGTGGAGTGACATGGTAAGGGCTTCTAGAGACTATTTGCAAACATCAATCATTGACCTCTGCCGTAAATTTAGGAACAGTTTTTTTGTCAAACCAATGGATATCAACGCTCGGACGCCACTGTAGCTGAGAGACGTAACTTTTTGTTCTCGATTTGAAAAAGTAAATTGATATTTTTAAATTTTTGGCTTTTTATATATTCATAAAGTTGTGCACTATATTCCATTGCATTTATAGTCTATTTCTTGCTGATTTACACTTCATTGGGAAGGGAAAACTACAAACGTTTTACACTTTTTAGAAAATCTTATGATAATATGTGAACACTACACTCCACCTAAAGCCGAAAATGTAACTGTCACACGTCGGAAGATTTACAAAGGTTTATTTGTAGGTGGTCTTCCCTCAGGAAGTTTTCTTAATAAATGTGTTTTTCTAAATAATAATAAAAATGCCTACGTTGACGTATTAATAATATTACAAAATAAAAAACAAATTGAGCATAAAGATAGGAAGATGGTGGCTGCGGCCATTAAATTGTGTATATCTCCGCATCTACAAATCTTCAGAAAAATATATTTGGTAAGAAAAGTACAGAAAACTTTTCAAGATAAGATGAGATACAAAGAAAGCTTTGTAGATCTTCTAATATGTGCTAGTAACACATTCGGCTTAAGGTGTAGTGTAGTATATGTATGTAGTGTTTTATACAATCATAAATTTTAATAGGACCTCTAAAAAAGAAGTGTCTTTGAGTGTTTCATAAAGCTGAACACTTATCCTTATCTCTAATAAGAAACAGACCATTCCATGCCACAGGTCCAGTAACGGCAAAAGTTCTATAACAATACCCCACCCTATTGGATTTATTTGGAACAATCAATTTATTAGATTATGGCGAGGTTCCAGTCCTCTCCAGTGAAACATCTCTAAGATACAGATTCGAAAGATGCATTGGAGACGTCCCATTAACACTTGCCTTACTGTGCTAAACAATTCCGCCAGCCACTGTGCTGGACGCTCGGCATCCAGTGAAAAATGTATGTTTTAAATTAGAATATGCTACGTTATTTTTTTGTAATTAGCTATAAAATTATTTTATTATGTATTAAAGCGTCGAATAACCAAATAAAATATAAGTCCTGGTCCCTCACTATCCATCATAGGGTGGCAAGTGTTAAGGAACCTGAATACATAGAGACAAAATTTAAAATCAATCCGTTCACGATACTTGATCCAATGTAGATATTTTAAAGGTGGACTAATTTTACAAAATATATCCCTACGACATATTAATCTAGTCTCTGTGTTAAAAACTAACAGGAAACTAGAAATTTGCGAATCAGGCAGACCAGAATAAATAGAATTACAATATAATAATCCCGACGTGATACAAAAAACCGTTTTACTTGTTTTTATTTAGTTTTAATTTATTTCTAGACATCCAATTTAAGACTTTGAGAATGCAATTAGAAATATCCTGTTAAGAATATTTTAACATAGTTACTTAAATAGTTATATTTTTTTTCTTTCAGTGCCATGCTCTTCGGATATATTTAATTTGTTAAAGAGTGCCCAGAAAAACTGTTTCATTTTGGATTCAAGTTTCTACTTAAAGCTAAATTTCTCAACAGGCATATTTTATGACTCCAACTTGAAAAATTTACTTCGACTGATCATTTAAAATATTTGGTAGTTTTAAAAATGATGAAAAACACGTTTATTATATACAATATCAATATTAATTTTTAATAACACACTGTGATTATTTTTGGTTTTGGTTGGCAATAATCATGGAAGACGTTTAGGGAACAATTATTAATTTGAATTGTCAAGTGAACAAGGTATATGTTTCCTTAACAGGACCTAATCAAGAAGTGGCGTTGCCCACTGTCTATACACGACACGCATCTCAGGAGTACCATCCATATAATCCACATACACACAAGACGATCATATCAACACACTACATATCACATACATTTGGATATTATTATCTATGGTATAAAGGCCTAAACTTGTGCCTCCATTCTCAAAAAAATGGAGTCGCCGATAGATTCCCGACAATATGCCTTCGACTAGTCGTATAATTTTTTGGACCCATTGCTCAAAGCCAAGGAGATAATTTGGAAAGTCATGTTGTCACTGGAAGCGTGGAAGGATGTCACACAAGAGGAAGAACTCCAATTCGTCGGTCTGACTAAGTGAAAGACGGAACGAGGCCATCTTTAACAACTGTTCTTCGAATTACAGAGATGTGAAAGTGTAGGGGTAACCAGTGGAGTACGGGGGTGGATAGGAAGGAATCGTTAAGGGTTATCATGTGAATAACGATGCTCATTCATGAGCTACACGATGAGATGCTGATGATAATGTAGTAAGGATCTGATCGACATTTTACATATTCTAATATAATTGAGGTTAACATTCAGTGACTTTGTAAGGATTTATATGGATAAAATAAAGGTGAAATTTATACAGTGTAATATGGCAATAAACCCAATAGGGCAGTGGTCCCCAACCTTTTTGTCGCCGCGGACCGGTCAACGTTTCATAATTTTACAGCGGCCCACTGGGGGAGGGGGGTAGGGGGGACACATTGAATGTAGTTTTTTTTTTAATTTAATAACAATATATTTGTACAATATATAATAATAAAATTTACAACTGTGGTACATAAGTGATAGTGACAATAGTAGAGAAAACACAAGGTTTGTGGGAAAAATGAAGAAAAAATATATAATAACAATGAAGGATTATTAAGTTTCAGATAATTTTTTAATTTTCTTTTGGATTCATGGGTATTTTCAATATTTTTAAGGTTCAACGGAAGGTTGAAAGTATTTTTTTCCAAGATAGAGAAAAGAATTTTGAGAATGCTTAGGGTTTAATATCGGGATTTTAATGTTACGAGTATTCTGATATCTTGCAGATATATTCACTTGAAAGTTATTTATCTATTTTCTTTAAAAGTTTTGATGTTGAAGTTTTATGTGTTTTGATTTAATATTTTTAATTGAATCGTGTTTAAACATGCCTTCAAAATAAAATACAGTTACCCCTTAAAAATTAATAAAAACAGATTTAATATTTTAAGTTAATGCTAAATCAATGAGAACCCTGAGCTTGCTTCATTGAAACGAGATGGTTCCATCTGGGGGTAATACGAGTAGGAGATTGTGACACCCGAAGTGTCTTGCTTATGTCCAGTTTATTTCTTCGTTTTGTTTTGGTTGCTGTCACTGCAGAAAACCCAGCTTCACATAGATAGGATGTCGGAAATGGCAATAGGGATTTAGTGCTGTGGTGGCAATCTCAGTGTATTCCGCCATGACTCTAATCCAGAACACCGGCAGAGTTGTTGTCTCGAACATAGTTTTAAGGCTGCCTTATAATTAAGTTTTATTGGGTATGTTCGATTTTTCAAAAGTAATTTTGATTTTTAAGCAGGCCCTTGCGCGGCCCAGTACCATTTGGTCCACGGCCCGGTACCGGGCCGCGGCCCGGGGGTTGGGGACCACTGCAATAGGGTACTGTACAAGTTATGTAATGAAAGTATAGTACAATACTACTGGACCTAGATTCTACAACTAAGTCACAATATTGTCCTTAATCAGTTGAATCTCCTCAAAGTCTCTCCGGAACGAAACTTCCAGGTAGGTCCACTGGTAGAGGTTCCTAATTATTTTTCTTCATTTCTCCACTCGATCATTCATTCAATGGGTTTATGTGTTTGTCTAAAAGTAAAATGCTAATCAATTTTACCATCGATAAAATAATATCAAAATTTGAGAACAATTGTATTGTGAAATTTCTCTTTGAGATGAGTCATAGCGAGGTCAGGCGTGGTGTTGCCAATTATAAAAAAAACTTTTCTCTCTCCTCGTTTGTGTGGTGATAAAAAAAATTGCTTTTCTTTGGCGAAATTGCTTCGTGAGAGAATGGCAACTCTACGGATTGCAGTGCCAATGACCAGGGCTCTAGTGCGAATGACTTCTAATAGAGATGTTTCTCCTTTTTTATTCAATATTAGCCTGCCGAGTTCTGATCCAAGACTTCTTGACTAGTTATTTTTAGTAAATTTTAATCTGCTAAGTTCCAACTAAAAACTTCTTGACTAGTTATTTCTATTTACTAAATTCCACTTAACACTTCTAGACTAGTTATTTTAATTTAGTATTAGTCTGCTGAGTATTCCCAACCAAAAATTACTTGATTTCCAACTAAACATTTAATTTTTTTACACATATAAGTCTGCTAAGTTTCAACTAAAAAAAAATATTTATTTATTTTATCAATATTAGTTTGCTGACTTCCAACAAAACTTTTCTTGATTTTTTTTTAATATTAGTCTGCTGAGTTGCAACTAAACATTTCTTGATTAATTATTTTTTTTAATATTAGTTGGCTGAGTTCCAACTAAACATTTTTTGATTAATTTTTGTTTTAATATTAGTCTGCTGAGTTCCAACTAAACATTTCTTGATTAATTATTTTGTTTTAATATTAGTTGGCTGAGTTCCAACTAAACATTTCTTGATTAATTATTTTGTTTTAATATTAGTTGGCTGAGTTCCAACTAAACATTTCTTGATTAATTATTTTGTTTTAATATTAGTCTGCTGAGTTCCAACTAAACATTTCTTGATTAATTATTTTGTTTTAATATTAGTCTGCTGAGTTCCAACTAAACATTTCTTGATTAATTCTTTTGTTTTAATATTAGTTGGCTGAGTTCCAACTAAACATTTCTTGTTTAATTCTTTTGTTTTAATATTAGTTGGCTGAGTTCCAACTAAACATTTCTTGATTAATTATTTTGTTTTAATATTAGTTGGCTGAGTTCCAACTTAACATTTCTTGATTAATTATTGTTTTTAATATTAGTCTGCTGAGTTCCAACAAAATATTTTTGGATTAATTCATATTTTTTCAATATTAGTCTGCTGAGTCTCAACTAAACATGTTTTGATTAATTGTTTTTTTTTCAATATTAGTCTGCTAAGTTCCGAATAAACATTTATTGATAAATTATTGTTTAAAATATTAGTCTGCTGAGTTATAATTTAACATTTCTTGGTTAATTATGGTTTTTAATATTAGTCTGATGAGTAACAATTAATAATTTCTCGATTAATATTTTTTTTCAATTTTAGTCGGCTGACTTTAAACTAATAATTAAAATATAAGGGCAATGTACACAGCACTATTTAGATCGCAGATGACGCTATATAACCACTCATTAAGCATTTGCGTGAAACATTCTCAATTATAATATAATCATTTGTTGCAAGGGATTCGAGGTGGAATTGATGACTGCAAAGTGCATTTGAAAGTTTATAGCCTAATCTGCCACCCAGTTTTACAATTTATGACCTGAAAGTGCGTTTGAAAGTTTATAACCTGATCTGCCACCCAGTGTTACAATTTGCGTTTGGAAGTTTATAACCTGATCTGCCACCCAGTATTACAATTTATAACCTGAAAGTTTATAGCCTGATCTGCCTCCCAGTGTTACAATTTACCTTTGAAAGTTACAAAGTGCGTTTGAAAGTTTATACTCGTAACATGATCTGCCACCCAGTTTTACAATTTATGACCTGAAAGTGCGTTTGAAAGTTTATAACCTGATCTACCACCCAGTGTTACAATTTGCGTTTGGAAGTTTATAACCTGATCTGCCACCCAGTATGACAGTTTATAACCTGATCTGCCTCCCAGTGTTACAATTTCACTTACATACGTAAGGTTGCTCTTTTTTTTTGCTTTTTTTTTATTTTACTTTCAATGTAATATCTCAAAACATTTTTCGAAAAAGACAAAGAAAGGATTTTATAATTATGGAGTAATATGGAAAAAGGCAGTGATAAAGAATCAGAAAGTAAGTACGAGGAAAACCATATCAGCACGAATAGGGCAGATAGGGAAAAGGAACTTTCATTCGCTTCAATTGTATTGATTCTTAAATTTGGTATTCCAACCTTTTGTTTCTTGTTTTAGTAAGTCGATTATTTTATATTATACTCTTACCATGGTTATTATTATAAATATAATTGTATATGTGTTATAATTTTTATTATATGTATTATCTATTATAAATATTATAATTGTATAGAAATACTGTTTTCGTTATGGTTTTGTGATGTATTTAATTTTTTTTAAAAGCTACTGATGTAACGCCATTTTAATTGTTCTCAATCTGTAACTAAAGGGTGTATTGAATAATTACTGAAACAAAACAAGACTGAAAATAACCGAGAAAATACATGTATTTAGAAATTATATGTGTTGACAATATATAACAGAATACGGGATGAAATTGTCAGTACGCGCTACTGTCTTTATATTAATGGGTTATACAGATAATTTACATTGTCACTTCAAATATTGAAAGGGTTCTTTCTATATTTTATTAAACCAGCCTTCCTTAGAAAGCCTTCACAAAGAAATCGGTAGCTGACTGCAATTTTTTTTAGTATTTCATTTATTTTTGTGTCTTATACTTCATCGTGTGGTACATGCTGAGCATCGCGGTCCTCTGCATTGTCTTGAATTTGGTGCAACATCTGTTTCCATCCCTCCCAGTCCTGGGTCATATGCAATGCAGCGCTTAAAGAAGATCCTGTTAAATCTTTCATTTGGTCCTGCCATCTCATACGACACTTACCTCTCACCTTCTCTCAACTATTTCCTTGGACACCAGCTTCACCATCTCTTTTTATGTATACAGATGCTTTAAATAAACCACTTGGATAACGTCTGTGAGCAAGTTAGTTAGCAGTTGTCTTCCAATATAAGTGTTGCGAGTTCAATTCTAGCTGGTACTCCTTTATTTTAAATGAATTTATTCTAGTTCACACTTAACACATCTTTGAAATCTTTCTTCCAACCAATATTTTAATATATGTTGATTGGCAGAGATTGTCACATGGTGATTCACCCGCCAGTTTGTCCTATGCCCATTGAAAGGGCTATACAATATTTACTATTATTAATTATTTTATAACATGTAATGCAAAACTAACTATTATCTTATTTATATAAAATTGATATGTATAGATAAGATAAAAATACGTATTGTATGTACATAAATATATCTTATTATGTACCATTATCTTATGTTTCTAAAAATACAGTACATACTATTATCTTATCTATATTTATATAAAGTGTAATATAGGTACAGTACTTACTGTTATCTTATTTATATTTATATAAAGTGTAATAGAATAATAAATATTACATTATTTATATTTATAAAAAGTGTACTATAACACTTACCTACTGTTATCTTATTGAAATTTATGGTTGAATATTAACAATATACGTATACACTAAAGTCGATTGTGTTGCTATATCATATCGGAAGATCTATAAAGGTTTCTTAGTAGTTCGTCTTCTCTCGGTACGTTTTCTTTGGTTTTCTTACTAAATATATATTTTTCTAAACATATGCAGGTATGGGGAAATACTTAATTTAACGGCCGTAGTCACCACCTCCCCATCCTTAAGCTAAAATTTTTTTTGTAAGTTTTTTAATCTGTCAATAATAGAGTGCCCTGAATGAGAGTCTGCTCTCTAAACTGCACTGTATAAATTGCCCTTTTATTATTATTATTATTATTACTGGTAAAGAATTGTTAGAAGATACGTTTTTACCGTTTATGGTATAAATATATAAAATTTCCAGGACTGTTTTAAACGGGAGGAATATAACTCTTTGCGCTTCAGATTCCCAATAGAGTTGGCAAACCAAATACGAGTATTTCGATATAACAGAATATTTCAGGTAGTAGAATCTCTGTTGTGGAACAGACATCCGTCCTCCCTGAGGCAAACCTCCAAATAGGCGAAGTTTTGGATGTATTTGAAAGTCATCTGTACTTCTCGAGCAATGACCACAGCACGCAGGATAGTTCACTAAGTGATAATATAAAGAAAATTATCGAAACGAATGGCTAACGCTGCAATTCAACATATCCCGATGATATCAATCAGTATTAGGGATATCTTCGATATGAAGTTTTACATGGTTTCCCCATATGTTAGGATCTCGACGGTGTTGTTAATGCGATTACCCAAGAGATAAAAAGTCGGTCATGTAACGCATCCAGGCATAAGTAATAATATTGCTTAGCTCGTTAGTTCATAATAAAACAGTTTTTTAATGTACAATTCAGATCGATCCCACCACCACCCATGCTGTTTTGGAGAGAAAAATAAGTCCCCATCCAGCACGATCTACACTTGAAAATCGAAATTTTCTTTATGAGCGCGATGTCACGTAGAGACGAAGAAGGAACTGCCCAAAGGAACTCCTCCTCCGGTGGCCACATTCCTGAGTGTGAAAAGAATAGTTGTAACCAAGGATTTAAGATCCGATATTGCGGGAAAAGAAAAATGACTCCCAGCGCAGTAAATATTCTTATGGCTTAAGGTCTGAAATTCAAACAGCCCAACAAGTTGCCAATATATTTCAGAGAAAATTTCGAATTAAGTAAAACTATTTATAAACGCCACAAGATTGGAGTAGCCAATTGGTCTAAAGATGAACCAATAAGAAGCTGATTGAAGGTCTCATCAGAAATTATTGACTCGATTATCATCGCAGTTTGTGATGTGGGGACTGATCCAGATGGACACAAAAAATACAATCAGGTGAAGGGACAAGCTTGAAGCTTGATAGTTTGCCATTGAAACCTCCGTAACCAGAGAGAATTTGGGTAGTCCAATAGTTTGAGTACACCCACGGGGAGCTGATACGCGTTATCGTGCAAACAAAAAAAAATATCTGTATTCCCACGGAAGAGGACGGACAATAATCTGGCCAAGTTGACAACTAAGACCCATAGACAGGATTTAATAATCTTTAATGAGGGGACATCCCTAGCGAGGAGTTAAGGTCCACGTCATCGTCAATATATCAGCATCCTTTTGGCGACTGAGAGCCAGATTCGGGTTGAACATTACTGAGAAGGATAATCGCGGTGTGACACTGGACCTCCAGACTCAACTGAGCGAGCTCCGTTAAGACCAATAGTGTTTCCACCGAGCATGTTCCATAATCCATAGCGATATACATCCATAGTAAGCTACTTTTAATAAATATAGTAAGTTAATTTTTTTAGAAAGTTAATAGTTTCAGTTTTTTTCAGTAAGAGCGTCTTTAAAAAGAGTGTGCTCTCTAAACGGCGCTATACAAATAGTAATTTTATAGTTATTTTAATTATTAAGCTAGGAAGCGCACTTTAGATGATTTTAATAGTTTGGAAACAGTGGTATACCAAAATTTTCTAAGAAAAAAAGAAAATCGGGATTTCATGATCATTGAACCCAGCACAAGTCCAATATAAAGCAGTTATCAATTATGTTGGGCTACCCCGTGTATCTTATGGTCCATGACCACACTCATTCCTCGCTTTGCAGACCCTTTTTAAGTAAAATTTCGCTAAAGGAATTAAAAAACAAATTCCATTTATGGAAAAAAAATCGATATACGTAATATTTTCGTATGTGTTTTCAAAGAATTGATAAATTTAAATTACCCGTAATTTGGAAGTTCAATGCATAGGGGGAGATGACCAAGGTTATATTTAATGATTGATCAAAAATTTTGTACGAACGAAATGGAACAAATAGTTTATAAAAGCTCTAATACGAAAGTGGGAATAACGATGAGTCGGACTCAGATGTTGGAAGAGTTTCGAAGAATATCGAATGGAATGTAGCGATAGAAAACAAAGTAAAAAATTAACAACAAATTTGACGTTTGGGAGTGGAACGAACACTTCAAATATACTAAAAGTATCTGAATAAATGTTTTAGAAATGCATGGGGTGACAATGTATTACAGAATACCGAATGAAGTAATTAGGAATAAATGTAAATTTGGAGCTGATGTGTTGAGTAAGACGATGGAGAGCACTCTGAGGTGGTTTGGACACGTGGAACGAACGAATAAAGAAAGACTAACAAAACAAATATACAATGCAAATATGAGTAGTGTAGAAAGACTAAGGAAATTATGCGTCGATCAAAAAAATTATATTATGAAAGAACGAAATGTATAAAATCACAGACATCGTAAGAACTATATTAGAAGGTGAATGGATGTGGAAGAAGTGAAATGTATGTGTCGAACTAGTGATCTGTCTTCTCTACCTACCTCAGCAGGGAAACGCCGTGATGAATGTATGTATAATATGTAAATACATAAATTATGATAAAACTTTGGATGGGTGTTTTCACCGAGTCTGTTTCCCAATCGATAATTTCTGTAATGGAATCTTCTAATTCTTCATTATGAATTATATAATTCTTTATATACTCGTATGTGTATTACATATCTACATATATGTTTTCTCTATTGTTTATGTTACACTAGAATTTTTCTTAAATATTTCATGCACATTTCATCTTCTTCTTCCTAGTGTCATGTCAGATCTCCCCAACGTTGACTATCATATTACCCCGTCCCATAGGATCTTTGTCCCCGGCAGCCCGAAGAAGATCCCCAACGCTCCTTATACCAGTTCAATCACGTATATTGCGGAGCCAGGAGATTTGCCTCCTGCCAACACCTCTTCGGCCCTCTATTTTACCTTGGATGATCAGGTGCAATAATTTGTATTTTTTTCCTCTAAGTACAAGACCCAAATAGGACACCTTTCGGATTTTAATATTAGTCAGCAACTCTCTATCAACTTTGACTCTTTAAAGAACCCATGTGTTGCTGACCATATCCGTCCAGGGTGTCCGTAGCATTCTCTGGTGTATCCACATTTTGAATGCTTCCAGTCGGTTCATACTACCAACTTTGAGGGTCCATGATTCCACTCCATATAATAATAGCACATTTCATACGAAAAATAATTCGATATACAAAATTTCAATTTACGGACTTTTCAAGAACTTATCTCTTCCGCAAAGCGAAGGTATAGTGTTGATTGCTACATTGTCTTAAGCTATGTGATTCTTTTCACGTATCGAGATCACTTCAGAACGCTTCTCTAACGGCTACCACTAAGATTTGAGTGGGTTGAAAAGCAGCTAGAATTATTTCATATCATGTAACGTTTGTGATAAGAATGCTTTATGTCTCCATATTTATTCTATATTATAAAAGATTCACGTCTTAAGCGAGAAAAGGTGAAACGTTACATCTGGTTAAATCGGAATAGTAAAGTGGTGGCTGCGGCCATTAAATTAGGCACTTCCCCGCATCTGCATATGTTTAGAAAACCGTCTTCCGGAATAGTAAAGTGAAACCGTCTTCCGGAATAGTAAAGTGAAACTGTCTTCCGGAATAGTAATCGGAATAGTAAAGAAAACCGTCTTCCGGAATAGTAATCGGAATAGTAAAGTGGTGGCTGCGGCCATTAAATTAGGTACTTCCCCGCATCTGCATATGTTGAGAAAACCGTCTTCCCCGCATCTGCATAAACTTACCAAGGAATAATAACACTAGAAATATTTATACAGCCGCATTTAGAGAGCAAACTTTAAAGGGCGCTCTACCTCGGGATACGAACAAACTATTACTGAAAGATTAAACATATTACAAAATAAATGTATATAATTTAACTGCAACGATAGAAAGGTAGTAGCTGCGGCTATTAGATTTTGTACTTTCCTACATCTGTACTCGTATATGTTGAAAAAAATATATTTGGTAAGAAAACTGCAGAAAACTAACCAAGAGAAGTTGAACTACGAAAAAAACCTTAGTAGATCTACCGATTTTTAATAAAAAAAGCTTTAGATGTTGTGCAGTGTATATGTGTAGTATTCATATATCGTCAAAAAATTTAATAAGACCTTCAAAAATAATTGTCTTCAACTGTTTCCTAAAGCTGCACACGCCATCCAAATATCTAATATTAAGAGGTAGACCATTCCATGCCACAAGGTGAGCAACGGAAAAAACTCTTTAATAATATTCCACCCTAATGGATCGATTTTGAATAACCAATTTGTTAAATGAATAAGAAATTGACCATAAAGGTATACTTCTCTTCGAATGGGCATCGCTCAGACACAATGGAGAGATCCCATTAAATGAACATCGCTCAGACACAATGGAGACATCCCATTAAATGGACATCGCTCAGACACAATGGAGACATCCCATTAAAATACTAGTTTGAAATCAAAGAGACAAAGTTTGAAATCAATCCACTTGCAACGCTTACGCCAGTGAAAATATTTAAGACAATCGTACATCGACCTAGCAGCTGCATTGAAAATAGATTGTAGTCTAGATAGGAACTACAAAGAAACATTTGTAGATATTCCGACATGTGATATTAACACATTCAACTTTAGGTGTAGTACAGTGTACGTGTGTAGTGTTCATATATTATGATATTTTTTTATAAAACCTCTCCTAAATGGGGTATATTCAAGTGATTCCTAAAACTCCACAATTAGAGGCTGATGATTTCAAGCTAAAGGACCAGTAACGTCATAAGCTCTCTAATATTACCCCATCCTATTGGATCGATTTGGAACAATCAATTTGTTCTATGAAGAGGCAACAATTTATTTGCCGAAAAGCTACTACCTTCGTATCCTTGCCCTTAACTTGTATATTATATTTACTTTCTAATTCTAATATTCATAATCTGTCAATAATAGTGTGTTTCAGTAGCGAGTTGGAGCCTCCTTGAGGAGAGTTTGCTCTCTAAATGGCGCTATACAAATTGTCATTGTATTACTATTAGAGACAGACTATTCCATGTCACACGACCAGCAACGGCAAAATCTCTGTCCTAATACCCCGCCCTATTGAGTCGATTCGGAACAATCAACTTATTCGAAGATTTTTTTCAATCTTGTTAGAGCGTTTATTTTCATCAAAACACGTATAATTTGGAAACATAATAATATAGTATATATACAATACTTCTTACGTATTGAGTTGTAAACCACAAGAAAAAAATTAACTGTGAAAGAAAACTTTCAAAAATCTTGCTGTATCACATAATTAACCTATGCTCTCACATTTTTTAATCATTATACATTTTTTAAATCATAATGTATATCAAGATATAATTATGACTAGATAGTTATATTACTTGTCTCGATACATACATGGAAAACTTTCTAATGTTAATTTTGCAGCGATGAAAGTCTAATTTAAAAATATATGTAATTTTCTATATTTGAGTTATGATAACTTTTTTTTAGTTATTATAGTCAAATATAGAAAATTACATATTAGTAATTAATGGAAGATTAGAGCAGGTCGAGGAATTCTGATATTCGGGTGGTATTTTCTGATAAGCAAATTATATGTGAAATGCAAAGCGGAAAGTCTGAGAATGAATGAATGCGATCTCCAAAGTCATGGCGATAGAAAAGTGTCAAAGGAAAATATGTATGGGTGAGTCATGAAAGATTAGAGCAATTTGAAGAATTCTGATATTTGGGTAGTAGTTTCTCAGATGATATAAGAGTTAGGAGGGATATCGAATGGCGTCTAGCGTTAGGAAAAAAACTCTATGGGACACTAAAGCATATATACTCAAACCGGGCAGTATCAAAATAGTCCACAATATTATTTTTGTTCCATCTTTGATATATGGGAGTGAAACGTTGATTTGGAAAAAAACTAATAAGATTCGAATAAATACTGAAGAAATACGTTCATTAAAAATAATAGAGCAATGGTGTGTGAGAGAATACGGAATGAAATGATTAAATAAATAAATATAGGTTGTTATAATTTGTTTTATCAAACACTATTTATTCCACTTTTTGTAACGGTATAACCCTACCGGTTTCAAGGCTTTCACCCCATCATCATGGGAGCACAAACAAGACTGAATTCTGTTCGAACTGGTACCAAACACGCTTCTAAAGGTAAATATAGAAATTTCTAAGTCAGTGCATCGGGGTGAATATCTGACAAACACATATACTCCAAGAATCTTGCCGCTGCTCGCTGAGGTTGCCCCCTCCCTCCCTTTGCCCACAGTCCCCAATCCGAATATCAACCGTTAGAAGCGTATATGTCGGTACCAGTACGAAATTAATTCAGTCTTGTTTGTGCTCCCCTGATAATGAAGTGAAAGCCTTGAAACCGGTAGGGTTATACCGTTACAAAAAGTGGAATAAACAGTGTTGGATAAAGCAAATTACAATGTCTTTAAACCTCCACAGTGTTAATGCCTTAACTATAAACAATATATAAATATGGGTTAATTGCGAGCTACATAGTATGTATATATTATATATCCTGAACTAACATATATTCGTATTTTTAAGGATAATGTCAGAGAAAATACTTTTAAGAGAGAAGCTATCAAAATTTCTGGGCTCATCTCATAAAATCATCCCCCAGGCGAGTCCGATGATAAGAGATGAATGTGAACGTGAATCTGACCTGTCGAATAAGATGAAGAAAAGCACGCGGAGATTGTTTGGGCATGTGGAACGAATGAATGAAGAAATACTAACAAAACAAATATATGATGTAAATGTGAGTGGAAGGCGTAAACAAGAGACCAAGGAGATTATGGTTAGACCAAGCAAATTATATTTTGAAAAAAAAAAGGAAACTTAGAAATTCGAAGAAATCGTATAAGTAGTATGAGAAAGTGTGTGGATTTGTACGAGACGGTGTGTCGAGATAGGAAAAACTGGCGCTATGTCCTCTTTGTCTTCACCAACAGGGAAATGGCGTGATGGGATGTGTGTATGGTATGTATGTTTTGTCACTATTTTTAGCAGAAAATTTAATCTAGCAGAAAATCTTAAGGAGCAAAATTGTGACTAACCGACCAAATAAATTTTTCCAAGTTGTGGGATTCTTTTCTAGTTTCCTTTTCTTGAATAGATTGTGTAATTTAATCCAGATCCAGAGTAAAGTCAGACTGCACGTAAAATAAGTGATTTCATATCAGACTCCGAAATGTATCTATCAAGAAATCTCTCATCGTGATTTTATACATTAGTAAGGGTGCATAGTCGTGCGGTAACGCACTGGACATCCGTGCGGGAAGTTCGTCGGTTCGAACCCCGCGCTTGCTGTTTCTCCTCTCGAATGACACAGGATTTTTTTTCGCTTAATATTGAAGGGTATAAGGATACCTTTGAAATCGATTATATTTATTATTCTAAAAAAATATGCGGTTGTGCTCAGGTCGTCTCCCTTCAAGTGAACTTAAGACTGATGTATTGAGCAAGATGAACAGGAGCACTTTGAAATGGTTTCGGCATATGGAACAAATGGATAAAAAAGGACTAAAAAACAGAAAGTAATGATTATACGAGTATTAGTGGATTTTAATACGGTTCGATTCGAAGTATTTATGTTTTAACGCCCCGTTGAATTTGTTACCTTTCGCTACATACCGTTCAATATTCCTCGTTACTCTTCCGTCATCTAAAAAAATACTACAAAAGATATGTCAAAACCGATATTATGAACTCTATAACGGAGTTTTTAATGACATTTTTACAACATTATTCTGACTATAGAATTATTTTAAATATTGTAAATTCGTAACTTTCTCAATATTTGCATACAAAATATGGCATTTCTTACGTATCTACATCCGCTTTAATTCGTCTCCTTTCTAATTTACTGTCTTTTAATTTGCATTTATTAAAACTGTTTAACCTCTTTGACCTAATGAAAATGTTCTACATCAAAATAAAACCACAACTTAGGTTCCATTTCTGATAAAATAAAATCATGTTAATCCAAAAATGTTTTTTTTTCTTTGAAAGGTTAATTCAGATTCATACTGACTTAATAGTTTTATCAGTACCAGAGATCAAGAGGTCAATGTAGGATTCCAGCTTCCTGCATTCCGTCTCTTTATTTATTCTTTATGTACATGGTTTTTCATGACACGTTTCGCTGATAATTTATTTCAACCAATCAATTTTAGTTTTGGTTTTTTTCCCATTTTAAATTCCTGATTTTTTTTATATCGATTATAGAACTTACTCGTACATACAAACATACTATAACGCCATTTTCCTGTTGGGGTAGACATAGAGAACAGGCAGTTTTCTTATCTCAACACACCTGATATATCCAAACATCTTCTCTTACATGTCCAACCATTTCTTACATTGCCTTCCAAAATAGTCCACAATATTATTTTTGTACCATCTTTGATATATGGGAGTGAAACGCTGACTTGGAAAAAAACTAATAGAATTCGAATAAATGCTGTAGAAATACGTTCATTAAAAAGAATAGAGTAATGGTGTGTGAGAGAATACGGAATGAAATGATTAAATAAATAAATATAGGTTGTTATAATTTGTTTTATCAAACACTGTTTATTCCACTTTTTGTAACGGTATAACCCTACCAGTTTCAAGGCTTTCCCCCCCCCGCCCCCCCCCCGTCATCATGGAGCACAAACAAGATTGAATTATGTTCGAACCGGTACCAACATACACGCTCAACACACCTGATATATCCAAACATCTTCTCTTACATCTCCAACGATTTCTTACATTGCCTTCCTTCCAAATATTTATTTGATCTAACCATGCTTTCTTTAGCTCTCCCTCTATCATACCTTGCACAGTATATTTGTATTGTTAATCTTTCTTTATTCATTCGTTCCACCTTCCCAAATCATCTCAGTTTACTCTATACATCAGCTTTACATTCACATTCATCCCTAAGGACTTCATTCTGTGTTTTTTCGTACAGTGTCACCACGTGTATTCTCAGTTTACGCATTTGTACAGCATTTACTCGGCCCTTTTCAGTCATTTTACACCTCTACGTTTCACTTTCTTGTGGGACTCCGTTTGAGCTAAAGAAAATGTCAAATCTTAAAAAGTGAATCTAAAAAAAAAACACGCTTTTGCCTGTTGGAGTAGGTAGGGTTCCCTGTAGTGGTATCTGTTATATTTATCTACCGTAATAGGCACATGGCGTGATGGTGATAATGAAATCATCGTTACTAGGCGTCGCAGTCGAGCATCCCTTTGCCACTCCAGCGTCAAAGCTCCTCTACGTCGATCATGTGATCTGTGAGGAAACAGATCGGTCCAAGATGCGCAGATGTCATAGACATGTAGATCCTGCAGACCCGCCTGATAATGCTGACGCATGGTCGTAGCACGCTGACTGTTTCTTCAATATAAATCCGTTGATACGATCAACTTGAGAACAGATCACTCTCCACTTTCTGCAATCCTGAGCTCCCTGCTCCAATTCAGTCAGCGACTCTCGCAGACTGTCCTTATAGCGCTTTGTCTGCCCGACAACCCTTTGCTTGCTCATTACTTCCCCGTGGTAAGTAACCGGTTCCTCGCTATGCTATTCCCATCGAATGACACAAGCATTTTTTTCGCCTAGTATTCGGAGATATAAAGAACCTATCTTTATTACCTATTGGTTCGATCATATCTGTTCTTTAAAACAAAGTAAAAAAACACGCCAGTGTGATCCTATCGTCTCACTTTAAGTGTGCCATCGGATCACGTACATTGGTGTGGCCGGTGAGTTCGCTGGTATGCAACCACTCACTCACTTAAAATAGGAGATAAAAACAGAAGATAGAAACGAAACTCCACGACGCAGCTTTGCTTTCCAATTGAATTGAAATTGGAATGACGAGGGGATTCTCGACTACGAGGCCGAGAAACGACGGCGACTTCCCTGTATAAGACGCGATTGGGAGATAGAATCTTGTTGATATTTTTTAATTTAGACTTCTCTCTCAACCTGGCTTTCTAATCAATCACCTTGCTCTAAGGAAATACGAGTTGAAAACATTTTTATTTTTTCCTAAAAAAACAAACGATGGCTGTCTTTAAATGTTTCTCTGCAGCTGAAGCCATATTTCAAAAGATTTGGATTTATTGTCTCTTGGCTTCCATTTTCAGTACGTGCTACTGTATTTATGCAAATGGGCTATAAAGATAACGCACAATATTTCACCAAATATTGTAAAGGGTTTGATATTTTATTGCAGCTAGTTTCCTTAGAAAGCCAGCACAAAGAAATCGGTAGCTGATGACAGTGCCATCCCTAGGTTATATCCACCTAGAACAGCCGCCTAGGGGCAACATGTGCCATTAACTGCTATTTCAATATTGTATTAGAAAGAATACGGAAAGAAGGGATTTAGGATAAATGTGAACTTAAAGCTGATGTATTGAATAAGATGAAGAAGAGCACTTGGAACGTAGAACGAATGAATGACGAAAGACTAACAAAACAAATATACAGTGCAAATGTGAGTGGAAGTCATGGTAGAGGAAGACCAAAGAAAGTATGGTAAAAATTCACTCCACGTCCATTTCATGAGCTTATATTTATAAATTTAGAAACAAAAAAAGTCTTGAAGTGTTCGCACTATTCGTAAGTCCATCATTTGAAAAAAAAATACTATTTTAAATGTGACATAGGGGTGGCGTTAATACGTCTACTTGGGCATTTTTTTTTCTAAGCACGCTCCTGGTTTAAGGATTATTGTGACATTAAGGAAAGTGGTTGAAGAAGAAAACGACAATATTTCAAATGGTAGACGCCATAAAATTGGGTTGGATGGGAAGGATTGAGAAGAACATCAAATAAACTGTGACTCAGACGAATTATTGTTGAGGCAGTAAATTTTTAAACCAGATGAAAGGAGAAGCTTTTGGTTAGGTAAAAGCGGGAGATAAGTTACTTTGAAGTTATTTATCTTCCGAGATAATCCAAAATGATATTCGTTAACTGGAATATATATTTTAAAAACTTATATACCTACTGTACTGATTGTTTGTCGGTTTAGGCCTAGATGACAGAACATCAAACATTCCTATCTTGACATACACATCCTTCGCCTCTTCTACACCCATACACCTCCAACGATTTGTCTAACTTTCAACATTTCCTTCTTTAAAAACTTATATACCTACTGTACTGATTGTTTGTCGGTTTAGGCCTAGATGACAGAACACCTAACATTCCTATCTCGACATACACATCCTTCGCCTCTTCTACGCCCATACACCTCCTACTGATTGTTTGTCAGTTTAGGTCTAGATGACAGAACACCAAACATTCCTATCTCGACATACACATCCTTCGCCTCTTCTACGCCCATACACCTCCAACGATTTGTCTAACTTTCAACATTTCCTTCTTTCAAAATATCATTTACTGATTCAACCATATTTCCCTTGGTCTTGCTCTACCACGAATTCTACTCAAATTTGCATTATATATTTGTGTTGTTCTTCATTCATTCGTTCTACATACCCAAACCATCTTACTCAACATATCAACCTTTATGCATCAAGTTTCATTATGCATTCTGTTAAATATTGTCACCCCCTGTATTCTTCTGAATATCTACAGCGTTAATTCGGTTCCTTTCAATATGTTTGCACTTCAATATTGTACTGCCATACATCAAAGTTGGTACTAAAATACTGCAGTTGATATGAAATTTAAACCTTCAATAATATGCAATCCTTTACATTATATTTTAAATATAGTGATTCATTGTGATCCCAAGATATGTTAGATAGATAAATAAATATTGGTACTTTCAAGAAATACATCATTTGAAAACCCATTTTAAGAGTTATAATATAACTTACATATTATGTCATATGACATATTATGTCATATTATACCATTCAGGCAATATTAACCAACATCTATATAAAAAAACACGCGGATTTCAACATTTTAGGCGTTTACCAAAAAAAAAATTTAAATTGAAAAATAATTAGACAACTTATTATTATTTATGAACACTACACTGCATACTGCATCTAAAGCCGAATCTGTTACTACCATACATACATATCTGAAGATCTACAAACAATTATTTGTAGTTCGTTTTTCATTAGTTAGTTTTCTGTGGTTTTCTTACGAAGTACGTTTTTTGGTGAACACACTCAAATGCGGCGGAAGTACATAATCTAATGGTTACAGATTTTATTACTTTTCTCAACTTATACTCGTATATATTTATTTTGTAATAATTATAATACGCCAATAATATTGAGTTCGTATCCCAAGTTAGAATTAAATATA
Source organism: Odontocerum albicorne (assembly GCA_949825065.1). Classification (NCBI taxonomy): domain Eukaryota; kingdom Metazoa; phylum Arthropoda; class Insecta; order Trichoptera; family Odontoceridae; genus Odontocerum; species Odontocerum albicorne. The sequence goes on from OX463859.1 coordinate 11,991,357, forward strand.
GTAAATTAACTTTATATTATTATTATTATATTAAACGTTTAGCATTAAATAAACTGGGCCAATTGGTCCATGCCATCTTGGACACCATGACATCAATATTTTCATTCCACTTTGTGGATCCAGTCCAGATTGGTCTAAATTAAAACAATTTTCACGCAATTCAAATTAATAAGAAATAAATTAGGAATTTAAAAAAATTAATTCAAAATTATTGATAGTCATGATAATGAATTAAAATTGACTTAGAATGAATGTGAACTTAAGACTGATGTGTTGAATAAAATTAAGAATATCACTTCAATATGGTTTGTACTTATAGAACGAATAAATAAAAAAATACTAACAAAACAAATACACAGTGCGAATGTGTCAGAAATCTAACATGGAGCGCCCACTAGCTTAGCATCAATGTCAACGGTTCGACTACGGCTGACTTGGAAGGATTTATGGTCTAAAATCTTTTGGAGCAAAAATCCTTCCAAGTCAAATTGAACTTAATGGAGAAGTTAATATTGACATTAATTTTTAAGTTCACTATTTGAGGAATGTTGCATAGTAGTAATGCATAAGCGTTTAAAGTGATTGGGTAGGTAAAGGAACAAATCTCCATTTCAATCTATACAAGCACACATTTTCGCTTTTGCCACGTACCTAACATGCATAATCTCATATTATAGAAACTTTTCACATTTTTAGAATTATTATAGAAACTTTTCACACTTTTAATACATTTGGTCGTTCCACATATTTATAGGTTTTCTCACACTTATCGTAATTCTTTTTTTGCCTAGTACAGATTATTTTTGTTAATCTTTCTTCATTCATTATTTCTACATAGTCGAAATATCTCAATGCTCCACCTTGTGCAATACATCTTCTTTCAATCCGCATTCTTTTCTAATATTAGCTATCATTCCGTATTCTACCATACATTATTTTCCATATATTCTACGCAATGCTCTTATTTCTATTATACCACATTGGTCTATTTCTTATCTCTTTTTTTACCACGCCCAAGTTTCGTGAATACACATATATCCTTATTTTTTATTTTACACATAACAAGAAATATAAATAATTTGCGAAAAAACAACAGGTAATTTAATTTGGACACAATTTTAATGGATCTGGGTGTGTTGTATTTCATTTGTCATGTCCCCAGTAAACTAGGCTTTTGCCTGTATCTCACTGAGGACATATAGCATGAAAAAATAAATCGATACTTCTTTCCAATTTTTCATCATACAAAACCCCGTTACACATTCTCATCGATCTGACAAACAGTGGCACTCAATTAAATATGCATAGATCACGCGAATCAAACCCCTCACACTTCATCACTCCAGACAGACCAAAACGTTCATCCCACAATATACCGCACACAATCATAAAAAAAACACCACACTCAAGAGCTCACACAAACTACCCTCCGATCGACTGCCTAAATTGTTTTCTTCCTTTTGCCTTTATTGATTTCGGCATCCCATTATATGTCATGGGAGCCAAATAGGCATATTGCCTTTGGGCAAAAGATGTTTTAACTCAAGGGACGGTGAACATTTGATCAGTTGCCATGCGTGTCATGCGTCTCTGTTGAATCTGCATCTTCCCCTCTTCTCAATGATAGTGCCAGATAATGAATTTGAAATGAAAATTGGCTATGTTCAGGACCCGATACTCCCTGCAAAGCTCCGCTGTGGGATATCGGGCAGGAAGTCTATTAATTATTTTTATAATCATTTTTTTGGAAACCTGCAGTATGTGTTTTTGTGTTAAAGTGCATCCCCCCCAAACTGATATACCGTAAGAAAGTGCCGATTGACATAAGGCGAAGTATATACTTTTAAGAATATTTTCACTGAGCACATTTCGAATCATACGGAATATGTCAGTACCCTAGTTTTCTGATTTTTGTGCTCAAAGTGTTAATATGAACCTCCCAACGAAGAATGTAATCAATAAAAACTCCAAGATACTTTATACTATCAACCCTTTCCAAAGAAACACAACTACAGTCAGCCAAAGGTGAACAAAGGTTAACAATATATAATATAAGTCAGCTTTATATAATATAACCAATTGCATAACTCACCATTCACTCTACTGCCTTTGATAACTTAAATAAATTTAGATTTAAATCTTTCACGGTCATGCTTCAAAGCTGAAACTAAAATACTGATGTGGATCGACTTAGCAGATTTTAATAACTCTCTGCCTACCCCGACAGGGAAATGTCGCGATAATGTATATATTATGTAAAATCTTTCATGTCAATTGGTAAAAATACGTGATATACGAGTACTATGACAAATATAACAAATTAATCATTTAGTTTATGATGTATGGTATGTAAAGAGCGTACCTATGCATATATTGTTATCCAACTTATGAAATTTAACAGTGGCACTTTCTATTACCATCAATAGCAATAGTCGGAACCCCTCAGGAGTTGTTAAATCATCAAAGGATTACATCTGTCTCCTCAAGGATCCTGGCTTCCTGTTACTTCATTATATTACCCCGTTATTTATTACAGGACCCGTCTTGGTTATTTATGACGTCTTTTTCAGTCACTAAAAACGGCACTTTTAACCGTAGAAGTTGTGGGAAACAACGGGTTCTATTGCAAGTGATTACCTTTCAATGCCTTGTCCCCTGAGAACTCAGGTTTTGAAGAATTGATTTTTTTTAATGTTTAAAACGAACGGGTTATGCCAAAAATACTTATATTCAAAAGAGTAATTGGTAAGTTCTGAAATAGAAGCTTTTAAAGTTTTTTCATTCATACCAATTAATATCATCCCTTTTTATAAGTTAAGGTTCAATTTAACAGTACGAAAAGATTTATAATTTGATTTATAATAATATTTATCAATAAACATGTTTTAATGTAAGTATCCGATTTTTTAAATACGTTTTTGATAAATTTATAGAGGAACATTTAAACTACATTTAACTCCATTTAAACTACATTTATTGATTTATTTTTCAAGTCCTTGGCACATTACAGGTTTCCCTAATTCGTACAAGAATCAAAATAAGAAGTACAAAAAAAAAGCCTTTTGCGTGAGGTGATCGGAAGAAAATTATCAGAATTATGGACAAACATCTCCTGGATTTTGCACCACGATAATGCACCGGCTCACACTTCACTACTAATACGTGAATTTTTGGCCAACAACAATACCATGTATATCACCACCAGATATAGCCCAGCGTCATTTTTTCTTGTTCCCGAAGATACGGCGAGATCAAATACATGAGGTAAGCCGAAGGATCTTCTTCAGCCTTCATTCCCTTAAAGTGTTGCAAAGATTCCTACCTACTAAAACCAAAATTTTACTCGTACAATCTCTGCTCTCCGATTCTGGACTATACGGACGTGTGTTACTTGGATGTTACAGAGGAACAGCTGGACAAATTACAGCGTCTTCAAAATGTGTGTCTAAGATTTATTTTCAACCTACGTAAGTACGATCATATAACTTCATACCAGAAGGCATTGAACTGGTTGAATGTTAGAATAGACACCAAATTCACATACTGTCTCTATTGTATAGTATCCTTAACTATCCCGCCACCTCCTCTTATAACGCCGAAAATTTTCAGTCTTTTCCAATCATGGATTAGCGCTACGCTCAGAGATTGTCTATTGGCCTTTTCAGTTCACCGCTCCTCTTTTATTACGTCTTCCTTTACTGTACATGCAGTGAAACTCTGGAATCAGTTACAAACCAATATAAGACTCGCTCCGTCCTTGGCGTGCTTTAAGAAGCGACTGAAAAAACTCTTAATTTCTAGTCAGTAAAATAACGTGTTTCATTCCTGATTTTTCTTTTCCTTTCCTCTCCACCATCCCTTCCTTTCCTTTTGATTGATGATATCTCACTTTATATGAAAAATAATGTTCGGGTGATTGTCCGTCTTTGTGGGGTTCGTGGGTATATGCTCACGTATGTGTTGATGGATTCCTTGGGGATGGATAGTCATTTGAATGATTTATGCGACCACATAACTTGCTTCTTTTACTTTTGTCTGGTTGGTTGGAAGAGATTGCCGCCTAGCAATAAGCCCGCCAGATTGTATTTGCAATAAAAGTGTTAAATAGTTAAATACGGAGGACATTAAAAGGAAATCGTTTTGCGACAATAGAGACATACAAGCAGTTGAGTTGAAGACTATCCCAAAAAGTGCGTTATACAAATGTTTAGCTGATTGGAAAAAACATTGGCAAAAGTGTATTTCATTCATCCCATTGGGACTTCTTTGAAGGGGTAAATATTAATATTATAATATTAATGATTAAATAAATACGTGTTGATAAAAATGAAAAATGTTATCAAACCTCGTATGTAACATATTATGTAAAAAAAGAATGAATCAAAATAAAAAGACAAACACGTAGTTGTCAACCTTTATTTTGGAAAACATTACTAAGAGAAAGGTAACCAATCCTCCTGGATGCATTTTACAGAAGTATTTCATTAGTATATTACCCTAGTCATAAAAGTTGTCTTAACGTAACCCGTTTTTAGCGTTATCTTTTTTTTTTTAAAGATAATTCTTACTTATGATTACTAACATTTTACTAGGGTTTCTGTATTTTACAGCATTCTGCGGTCCAGTAAAGGGTAATAAAATTTTAGCTTTTAATTTTTAAAATATTTACGGCACATTCTCCCGGGGGAATTTGCCATCTCACCGACAGTGCATATTTTATTGACGGACTTAGTATTTTATGGAATTCTTTGAATTCGGTGACATCTGAAAGGGTTGAAGATTGCTTTAGACGAATCGTTGCAAAATATAATTCGAGTTACTTCAAGTTTTTGTTCACTGAGCAACTGTTTTTACATTATATTTATTATTTACAATGTTTTTTAGTTATAACAGTGGTTCCCAAAGTGTACGCTAGCTAAAAAGAGCGCCGCGGAATCTCCCAATATTTTCACGGAAATGAGACTTACGTGGTTTTCGAATACATATTCTATTTATTTTTTAACCCAACCGTACCAACATAAGTGCAACTGTTAGATATGTTCTGTCTTTGAGCGCAGTGAAAACCCACTGTTACACTAATGGGGCTGAGAACCGAATGAGTTTAGGAACCACTGATTTACAGCGACTCACTACATGATTTATGAAAGGCTTATGTGTTATCCAACTTTTAAACTATCAATCAAGTAGCTTTAAAAATCAAAAGAATTATCATTTCTTCCAAAAAACGAATCAAGTGCATGATCTTATCAATAACTCGTATCTGACAAAACCAATTGCTATGATGCTTGGCTTTCACTTGGAGGTTTCAGATTCGATTCCCGATGGTAACTAGCAACAAATAAAAAAGATACCCTACCTGGCAACAATTCTACCACGTTCTAAACGTGTGCGAGTGTTGCTGCTTCTTCGCGGGGCAGTGTATTGCTTGCATGTGTGATTACGAACAACGAGTTCCATGCCTACTTTCGTGGATCTAAACCTGAAAACTGGATAAATGTAAAGATTCTCGTTTATGTCTTTAATATTTGGGGAGATAACTATGGGATGATTTTGAACTATGTGTTACGGTGTAGATCAGCGGTCGGCAACCCGCGGCCCGCGAGGCGTTTTTGTGCGGCCCGCAAGATTCTCGCCGCAACGCACGTGACGGACGATATCATACAAACTTAATGTCATATGGCTTTTAAGGAAAAACTAGCTTAGTGGATTTCTATAGGAGTTTGCCTTCTGAAAACTACAAGAAGTTAAAACGGTTTGCTCAGCAAATAATTACTATGTTTGGTAGTACATATATTTGTGAGCAAACTTTTTCAATTCTGAATTACCGAAAAAACAAACACTGTTCTCGGTTATCAGATTCACATTTAGACGCAACGCCTTACTACGCGGCTCTACTTCAAAATTGCAAGCTAATATAAAATAACTTACATGTCAAATGCAGCCACAAAAATCTCATTGCTTTTATTCTTCTTCTTTCTCTTGGTTTAGGTCGTATGACCTGTTTGTGACGGTGGGCTGTCCTGGGTTGATGACGTCCAGCTGTCCTTCCACCGTTTCGGCGGCCTTCCTGGTAATTTCCTGCTGTTAGGGTTTTCAGTCTTAGCGATTCTTGCCAGTCTTATATCCTCCATGCGGTCCACATGATCCCTCCAGAAGCGCCTTCTGCTTCTTCACTAAGTTATAGGGGAAATAATCATGGAGAAACCAAAACACATGAAGAAACCTCCAAAACTGATAGAAAAGTTTAATATCGATCTCCAACGAAATGATGAAATATGCAGGTGAGGAGCTAATTATGGAAATTAAAAAAGTATTCAATAAAATATTGGCACATGGTGAGACTCCAGTAGAATTGTGCACTAGGATCAGAGTACCGATATTTAAGAAAGGAAAAAAAAGAATAACCCAGAAAATTACCGTGGCTTTATTAACTACAATAAATGTCGTAAAATGTATATAGTTGGCGTTTTATTTTTAAAACTAAAATATTTGTACACAAATATTGAAGATCTGTAAATATAAAATCGGATATTTTTATAGAAAATACACATCTAACATATTGTATGAAAATGGTAAAAAATATTTTATTCAAAGTATTGCCCATCGCTAGCTACACATTTTTCCCATCACTGGCAATTTGTGGATGACACGCCAAAAAAATTGTTGCTCTTTTGAGGCAAACCAATCATCGAGCCATTTTCGTAAGAAGTGAAGCGCTGCTCAGCAAGTGCGTGTCCCATCGATGCAAATAAGTAGTAATCGGATGGAGCCAAGTCTGGTGAGTAAGCCGCATGCGAAAGTATTTGACAACTTAACGCCTTAATCGTTTCCTTGACCGGTTTTGCTGTGTGCGATGGTGCATTATCATGAAGCAAAATCACTGTGTGTTGCCTCTTTTGATATTCTGGTCATTCATTGTCGGTAGCGTTCAGTTTTAACGGTTTCGCCAAGTTTTAGCAGCTCATAATAGATAACACCCTCTGATCCCACCAAACACAGAGCATTGTCTTCCGTTCCATAGCGATTTGGACTTGGATTCGATGTCGCTGGTTTGCTTGGAGTTACCCATGATCTTTTGCGCTTAGGATTCTCGTAGTATATCCTTATTTCATCGCCAGTCACAATTCGATGGAGAAATAATTTTCTTTTGTACCTGGCGAGCAGCATTTTGCAAGTGGTTTTTCGGTTATCCTTCTGTCTTTCATTCAGTTCATGTGGAACCCATTTTACCACCTTCTGGATCTTTCCCATGGCTTTCAAACGTATGGAGACGGCTTCTCGTGTCACATTTAATTCATCCGCGAGTTGATGCGTTTGAGCGTCATCCTCATTCAACAATGCTTGCAATTCGGCATCTTCAAACTTTCTCGGTGGTCTTCCACGTTCTTCGTTTCTCACGTCAAAATCGCCACTTATGATTTTTTAAACCACTCAAAGCACTATAATTTACCAAGAGCATACTCACCGTAAGCTTCAACAAACATTCGACGCGATTCTGCAGCAGTTTTCTTCAAATGGTAACAGAAAATCAATGCTGTCCGCAAATCGTAGTTTTCAGGCACAAAAACAAACATGTTCAACACTATGAAAACATATGTAGTTGTATTAAACTTGTATCGTTGTGAGTTAAAAGTCTTTGACAAATATAAACACAAGAAAAAAGCGCCAATGACGTGGTTTGACAGTCCCTAAATTGACAACTAGAGCCATCTATGAGCATATTCCGGTTTCATATGTAGAGACCTGATATACTATAATGACGTATGGCCCGCACTAATGCCCACGTAAAATATTTGACCCTCTTACATCAAAAGGTTGCCGACCCATGATGTTGATGATTTCTAACAAAATGGATAAAAACTTATTTGTCGTGTGGCGTCTAAATTATTGTAATTCAATTTATTCTGGTCTGCCTCATACGCAAATTTCTAGATTAAGCTATATTATCAATGCAACTGTTAGGCTGATCAATGGTAGGCAGAAATATTGTCATAATAGTCTGCTTCTAAAATGTCTATATTGGCTCAAGGTTCGCAAACGAATTGATTTCAAGCTTTTTTTATTGATTCTCTTTGTATTCAAGTCCCTTAATGAGATGTCTCCATTGTATCTTTCGAGTTTGCGGTTGAAAAACTTAGCTTAGGACAGGAATAAGCCTTAGAGATCAATTTCGTCTTTATCTAATACATTAATTATTCCAAATCGATTCAATGATGCGCGGCACTATGACAGGGATTTTGCCACTACTAATCCTATGGCGTGGAATGAACTGCCTCCAAGTGTGTAATAAATGGGGTGTGCAGCTTTAGTAAGCATTTAAAGACAACCTTTTTTGAGAGGTCTTTCATGATAATTGATGAATACTACACACATACACTTCACTAAACCGAATGTGTTACTATAACATATCGGAAGATCTACAAAGGTTGTTTGATCGTTTTCTGCGGCTTTCTTACCAAATATGTTTTATACCTACAGATGTGTACCCTATTCAATAGTCGTAGTCACACCCTTCCTATATATTAATATTGAAAGGATAATTTATATAATACCCTTGAGAGAGCAGACTCTCCTCAAGGACGCACCAACGCAAGAATCGAACCCACAATTATTAAAGAAGATTGAATATATTTCAAAAACTACATTAAGTATACAGATAGAAAGTTAGGTGGTGGCTGCAGCTATTATATTGAATACTTTCCTTCTGCATATTCCTACCTTTACACACAACTTATTTTAATATTATTGTGATATTTTTAATCTGTCGATAATATTAGGTTCAAATCCCGAGTTACTGTGCTCTTTGGGAGTGTCTGCTCTCTAAACGGAGCTATATAAATTGTTATTTTATTGCAATACTATAGAAAAGAAGAAATAGCTTTTATATGTACCTAATAAACATAGTCGTGCAAGAAATCATCCTCTGTTCTTCATACCAACTTACATGACGAATATCATGGCTAAACACTCAGTCATGCGTGGTATAGAGATATTGAACCAACTGAATGGCACTGTTGATATATTATATTCTCGGTACCGCCTAGCAGTATGAGAAGAATCCTGTCTGATATTCTTCCTAACGAATAAGCTAACGCTAGAAGCAGACCCTCTTTGTGTAATAGGAGAAATCCGTGCAAAGTGGATAATTTTTTTTTTTTAAACTTATTGGACCGAGTGGATATACTTCATCAACAAGTTTAAATGTCATTGTCGTTACTGGGTCTCGTAGCTATCGAGGATCCCCTCGTTATTCCAACGTCAATTCAGTTCGAAAGTGAAGCTGTGTCGTGGAGTTTTATTTCTATAAATTTTCTTATTTTTCAAGTGACTGAGGCGTTGCACGCCAACAAATTCACTGTCATACCGCTGTACTGGATTCGATGACACACCAAAGTTAGACGATCGGAGCTCACCGGGATATTTATATTTCTCTTTTTGAAAGAATATATATGAGCGAAGTCATAGGTATCATTATACCCCTGAATACTAAAGAGGAAATGAGGAAAAAATGCCTTTGTTATTTGACGGGAGTAGCACAACGCGGAGTTCGAACTGGTGAAGTCCAACGCGTTACTGCGCGGCCATGCATCTCAAGTTCAAATACCTTGTAGTTGAATTTACCAACAATAATAACCTCAGAGTAGAATTGAGTTGAAGGCTGAGGTAGTCAATCTTATGAGACCATCTCTGTAGTATTCAGTGATGAGAAAAGAAGGGGGGAAAGAAAGTACTAAAATACATATTTTCATTACAATCATCAATCTATATGTTTCATCACAACGACCTCCATGACCTATTTGGTACAATACCTATCTTCCATATCAGGGGCAGTGGGTTCGATTCCAGTTGGAACCAAGAAATTTTCAAAATGGATTCAACTTAAGGCGTCTTTAACATATTCCTAATTGGTTGGACAAGTTTGTTGCATGGCAATAAGCCCGCCAATCGTACTGTATACAACGAAGGTATAACAGTAAAAAACGTAGCTTGTTTCTACATAATGTTTGGCAAGCTCTATGGCCTAGTTTACAAGATGCTAGTTTTTTATAACGGGGGCTCCAGGATCGCTTCCCGATGGTTACCAAAAATATAATTAAAATTTTTATCAGTCTGGTTGTACAGTTTGTCTGGTAACTATACTCGCACTCGGTAGATAAGTATCAGTGTTTTTCGTGCCAGCAACCCACGTGCTGGGAGTCACTTTAGTCTTACCGACTAGGTAACGGAGGTCGTCGTATATAATATTTCAAATAATCAAAAATAGTATTGTATTTTGTGGGTTAGCTGTGTTTTTGCATCAATACATCCATTTATTCTTTCATGTATTTCCCTTTTAATGAAATTAAATTATGACTTCCATGATCGACTGAATGTATCGCTTTATTTCCAGCCAAGTGGTTTATGGTTTGGTTCCCGATGAAACTCTAATAAATAAACGACTTTAGTCTTGCTTTTTACGTAAGCGTTTAAGCAATCTCTGGTTGATTGGAAGAAATTTGCATACGGTAATAATTTCACCAAATTATAAAATAAACAACGAAAAGGAAAGGCAATATATTTAAATTAAATGATAAAAAAAACATATTCGAATTTGAAATAAAATTGAAAAAAAGTATTTTGTGGATTGGTTCCTTTTTGCATACATACGTCCGTCCATTTATTCTTTCATGATTTTCCCCATTTATTCAGAGGTCCAACTTTTGTTTTCAGATAAATTCAAAATTCGGAAGTTCTTATAAATATGTAACGTAACTTGACTATCTTTTGTAACTAATCCATTCAAAAGATTAATCAAAGCCACATAAGCATATCGGTAATCCTCTAAGTAAGTCCTTTGTAATGTTGTAGATAGAAATCCTTTCAGTTTCCAGTCTTTAAAAAAAACCTCGCATTAATAATGCAGGTATTCAAAATCCAAAGGTATGGTGTGCAAAAGTGTGAAAGGAAAAGTAATTGCGACACATGGGTAAGTCGTTATCGTCGTCGTTGGTGGGCTTCGTAGTCGTGGATCCCCTCGCCATTGCAACGACAATTCAGTTAGAAAGCGAAGCTGTGCCGTGGAATTTTTTATTAAGTGAGTGAACTGTTGCACATCAGCGAGTTCACCGGTCACACCGGTGTACTAGATCCGATAGCAAATCGAAGTGAGACGATCATATTTTTTTTTGAAGAATAGATATGACCGAAGTCATAGGTATCCTTATACCCTCTAATACTAGACGGAAAAAATGACTGCGTCATTTGAGGGGAGTAGCACAACGCGGGGTTCGAACCTTCCGCATGGATGTCCAGTTTGTTACCGCGCTGTCATGCACCTCCTGAGTAAGTAATGAAAAATCGGAATAAGATGAAGAATTCAGCTAATTAATATAGGTAGTATTACCTAATTAATTTTTATATAACTGCTCATTTATTTTCATTTTTCGTATTGTGGTTTGTATGCATGAACATCTGATATCCTCGCGGCAGTATTGTTGTGTATCTCGAGGGGGGGGGGTGTTATGAGATGAGCCTAGACCTTTTGATAGATTCTCTCTTAAATGTATTTATTTTGAGATATATGTGCGATTTCGGAATGTCTTTATGTACGTACGTACTATGTTGCTATCAATAAACCTAAATTTATTTATTTATTAATTGTTTATTTTATCAGATGATGGAATCGTTACGATGGATATTAAACGGCATATAACGATAGGAAGCAAGGGCAATGGGGCACTAAAACTTATATTCTAGAACCAAGCAGTATCAAAATCGACCAAGATTGTAGTCCACAACAGTATTTTAGTACCAACTTTGATGTATGTGAATGAAACGCGGACGTGGAACAAGACTGAAAAGAGACGGATAAATGCTGTAGAAATGCGTAAACTTAGAAGAATACATGGGATGACTATGTATGACAATACGGAATTAAGTGATTAGGCATGAAGAGTGAGCTCTCTGAGATGGTTGGGGCACGTGGAACGAATGAATGAAAGAGGGCTAACAAAACAAATTTAAAGTGTAAATATGAGTGGAAAGTATGGAAGAAGGATATTAAAGAATGTATGGTTAGATCAAGTGTATGATAGTTTGAGAATATAATTAGTCAGAGGAATCATAGGAATTGTGTAAGAAGGTGTATGGGTGTTGAAGAAGCGAAAGATGTATGTCGCGGTAGGAAAGTCTGGCCGTATGTCATCTCTGCCTACCCCGAGAGGGAGACGGCGATATTGTATGTATGTATAATATATATGTATGACAACAAAAATCTAATAATCATCATTTCGGAATTCCACAAAATAAAACCAGAAATATTGGGAAAAATGCATATCAATATAAAAGAAATTAAATGGCACCTGTTGAGCGCCATTATGAATCGTGCGAGTATTTAATTATCTCACCGACAGGACATCGTTCGCATAACGGTGTGTTTGAATATTGACACACTTTCGTGATGTGTGATTAAGGATAATACGTTGACATATTAACTATAATCATGACCATCACGCCATATCCCTATTGGGATTGGCAGAGAGAACATATATTATCTTGGTTCACATGTTTTTATTGTTTTACTTCATACATCTCGGCATGCATACTCTTCTTTTATAATGACTTATTTTTGACAAATTACCCAGAATATTCTTTCATCCTATTTTTCCTTTCCGTATCCTTAAACAAACTCCCTATCCTTTACTTGTTTAGAGATTTGTAATTTATTTCAATTTAAACTTTAACGAATATTTTTTTTTAAATCTGTCATAGTTAAAACAGTTTAATGTATTCAAGATGAGCTGGTTGGCTGGAAGAATGTGTTGTGTAACAATAAGCTCACGAGTTGCACTATGTGTAACCATGTACACGAAGGAATGATCAATAATCTTAGCTTCGATTCCCGTAAATGAATGAGAACAGATATTTTTTAGAGCCCCTATTTTTAGAGGCTCTCTAAACGGGGATACACAAATTGTTATATTATTATTTTTATGGCTTGATTTGGAAGGAGGGGATTAGAGTAATTGTAATAAGCCAGCGATTCTTAACCGGGGAAGGGGGGGGGGTGGAAAGGCTTTTTGGAGGGCCTCATAGGTTAGTTAATATCTATTTAATGTAAATAAAACTTAATGATTATTACGTAAGTAAAAACTTTATGTTAGGATATTAAGGGGGCCGCGAGTGGTTAAAGGTTATGAACCACTGTAATAAGCAAATGTGATTGCATAAATATATTAATAATCAAATTCTTACATTATTAACATGACGCCATTTTCCTATTGGAATAGGAAGAGAGAACAATTACCCATTATTTTTTCCTGGGACAAATATTTTACTTCTTTCACATCCATTAACCTCGTCGTGCATTATCTCCTATTTAATCTCCATTTCACTCTACCCTTTTTCAAAATAAGGTTAATTTGGTCGAATAATGTATTTCTAGGTCTATCCGAACTTCTCGTAGTTTCTATACTACTTGTAAAGATTATTTTTGTAAATATTTTATCATTCATTCTTTCTTTGTGACCGAACCATTTCAAAACTTCTTTCTTCATCTTAAACACAGCATCTTATTTCAATCCGCTTTATTTCCTTATGTACTCATTTCATATTTTCCATGCATTGTTTTACTACTCATTCTACGATACGCTCTCATTTCTATCGCGTGTTTCTTACTTTCATCACTTTTTATGCTATATTCAAGTTTTATTTGCATGTCCATTTCATTCAAAGATTCCATTATAGGCTGTCAGATTTATTTTCTGGAAATTGTCTATAATAATATGTAAATATAGATAGGTTATTTTATCACATTTTGTTCGCTAACGAGAGGCAACGTCCTTTAATATTGCCTCGAGGTGTTTGTTAATCAAATTGGATTTGTTATAACACATTTTTGTGTTACTCCCGTTCAATTTCCAACCTTAACCCTTTTGTGAAAAAAAAACAAAGAGATCAAAGAGAATCGAACTCACAATCACATGCTTGGAAGACAAACGTTTTACCAACTGGGCCACTGCAGTCGTCATTTTATTGGACAAATTAGTAAACCAATTGAAACTTTTCACAACGATTTGTTGATAATGCATGGTACGTACATGGAAATTTCTCATTTTTATTATTTTGAAGAGGCTTTCATTTGAGGGGGACTATAGCTCATTCATTTAAAGGTGACTATAGCTCATTCAATTGGGAAACTTTAAGCTAAAATGATTTTAAACAAAATATAACTGTTTTAGGGTATTACGGTTTATTTTCTGACGGAGTTTTTCTTGTCATTTTTCCAAAAATGTTAAATAATAAATATAATAAATTGAAAATGAGAATGCTGAAACGTAAATTTACATTTCAATGTTCTCTCTGTTTTTCTTTTTCCCAAATATTTATAAAACATATTTTTTCGAAATGCTAAAGTTTTATAAATATTAGAAAATAAGAACAGAGAGAATTAAAATATTCGTACGTTCAACTGGAATTAAAATTTTGAAAGAATAAAGACTAAAAAGCTTTGGTAATACGAGAGTATGCATGGCAAGGTGTTTATGTGCGGCATAAACAAAAAATGTGTGCCAGTACAAAATTTAATTGAGATTTGTTCTTTCTGCTTGGCCCAATTCGGGACACAGCATGATTGTGATTATGAAAATATCGAGAAAGCATTAATGCCTCTATTGACAAAAATATCAAGTTGGTTAAAAGGGTATTTCGTACTTTAAATATTTGCCTACCCTAATAAGGTGATAATGATGATGACTGGTATTTTATAGTATACCTAACTACTGTCGCCACAAAATCTGAATAAAAAAAAACACCGAATTTAAAAATAAAAGTGACAGACATGTTCCGCTCTTTGTAAGTATTGCCGATTAAACTTATTTTTTTTTAAATTTAAAAGTTATTAAAAAAAGTATGTATGACAAGGTGTTTGAAAATAAGTATGTCAAGATAGAATAAATGCAGATTTATTCTCTCTGCTAATAGTGACGATAGCAAACATATTTTTAAATTACTATTTTTAAATTAACGATCTTAAATCTTTAAACACTAAACAATGTTGCATTTTTATAATATGAAAAAAATTGCATTCAATTTTTTTAAATTTTGATTTAAATTTTTTTTTGTTTTTTTTTTTACATATACACATGTGTTACGATTTTTTATACGATAAATTTAAAGCCTATTCAAAAAAAAAATTGCGCATTTTACTAACAAATGTGATTCGAAGAATGATTTTGAAATACATATTTCAAAGATGACAGCAAATTCAAGCGAAAAACTATTTTAAAAATATTATAAGTCTGGCCGAGAATCAAAACCTGGAATGCAAGAAATTTTAACAAAAATGTTAACCTTTAAACTATAAGTTCCGCAATATATAAAAAAATACATGAAAAAATTTAACTGTTTCATAAGTAATCAAACAAAAAACGTTTGAAAAAATGTATATCAATATGTATGAAAACAAAACAAAACAAAAATATTTATAAAGATTTAATAAAAAAATACAAATATTACTAATTATCCAAAAAATTTAGTGGATTCTTCTTTCATAAAATTTTTACAGTTTTTCAATTAAGCTGTTTAAAATTCTTATTCTGAAAAAAAAATTCAGTTAACTTTTTTTTTTAAATATCGAACACATTCATTTGTCGGAAGCTAAGGGCGCCAAAGTTTTTCGCCTAGCACCGCCGAGAGCATATAAGGCGCTGCATTCGTCGCGGCCAGTCATTCCACCGCGCGGAGCCTTCGCGGATAGATCTGTGTCCGACCGTGTTTCAGTCATTCACATTATAAACTCGATCTCACCGCGACTTCAAACTAGACGCTTCCTTGTTCGTGTTTTAACAAAATACTCGCAAATCAATCGGTGTAATAGCTTGAAATATAGTATAAGTGAACAAAAAAAAATCAATTCGTTTTTATTTTAAAAACAAAATAATTTTGTAATAAAAAGTGTAAATTACAAATTATTGTGATCTCACTATGGATGTCAAGACATTGGACCCCACTGGATTATATTAAAAGTTCAACATCTCTTCTATCTGCCTGAAGCTGAATTAACAAGAAAAATGGATTATTCAAAAGGTTTGGACCCGACTGGACTTTATTGACATATTTATTTGCTGTTCACAAGTGTTTCTATCAAGAATCCAGAATCTTCAACTGTATCTTTGAAAAACTTCACCATGGATATCAAAACTCTCGATCCAACTGGTCTCTACTGAGATATCGTCATTTTCTTCTCATTTGCAAGACTGAAGACTGTTTCGTCATGAATATCAAAACCTTAGACCCTACCGGTCTTTACTGAAGACGGTGAAATATTGTTCAAAATATCAAATAATTGATTTTCAATATGTCTGACATAAGATCTCTTGATCCGACTGGTTTATATTAAAAATTGCAACATTATTAAAGAAATCTGACGCAATTATTGCAATCATGGACATCAAGACTTTAGATCCGACCGATCTATATTGATACGAATTGATCTATATCTAAGTTTGACAAATAACTGCCAAAATGACTGCTGTTAAATCATTAGATCCCACCGGTCTTTATTAGTGGCCGCCAAATAAATTACGTTGCCATTGAAAGTAGTTAAAAACAGACTGCTGAGAATAAAAAGAAACCAAAAAATGGCGCCGCCAGCTTTAGACCCGACAGAAGTCTACTAGAAGGAGTGGACAATATGATTTGTTCTACTTCGAGGATGTAAATAGGAATATTATTAACATGTACTGTGTGATTAGAATTAAATCTTTGACGATGAGGGGAAGCAGCGAAACATCTTCGTGCAGAAAAAGAAGATGGATTTTATAAACAAGAAGCCACTTCTTGTAGGTGTAAAAGAAGAGAAGCTTCGAGACATTAACAAATCGGCTGGTTTTGTGGAACAATAAAAACTACCATAAAGTGTAGATATGTAAAAAAAAACATACAATCAGAAGGAAAACATTCAAACAAGACTCCAACAGGAAGATATATTCAAAATATTAAAAAAGCCATTGCAAAAAATACGAATTGAAATCAAAATTAAATTAAAAACAATTCTGAATTGTGTTACAAGGTGATACGTAATGGTTTTATTTGATTAATTTTAAATCATCGTATCTACAAAATAGAGAAGAAAAAAATTATTGCATTTGAAATGAATAAATTGTATGTATTATATTATATAAGAGAATTACATCATTGAATGTGTCTACAAATTGGGTTAAATCAGCTGATTCAAGCGACCGATGTCATCGGCACTGGATTCCCGGGCAAAAGAAGACGAACGTCGCAACAGCAACGCGGGCAATAACTCCATCTGAGGACAGAGGCCTTCGCAATCAGCTGTTGCTGAGATCAGCTGTAATGCCTCCTCTGCTTTGCTCCCCTCCGATCCAAGGTAGGTCCAGTTTACCAGCCATCGCCGTGCAGCCTCCTAAAGAGATACATCTAACAGCCAGCCAAGACGGAAGATCAAGTCTGCGTTGCTCAGTCACGTGGTGAGGTGAATCTTTTGCACAAGTTGTTGAACCCGTGTTGGTATTTTCGTTGAACTCTCGAATTTTTATTTGTTATATCATACACAGTCTGTTTTTAAAACGTGTTGATTTTGTTGTTCTTACCTCCTGTCATAATATCTTTCCCATTTCTTGTGTTGCATCTATCGTTTTGATTCGGTTCTGTGAATATCGTCGAATGTTGTTGAACTTTGGTGAACTCGAGATATTTTCGATCGTACGTAGCTATACCAGCCGTCCGCCAAAACCTATTTAAATTCTTTCATCGAGTTGTGTACTTATAATGTTTCCATGATCTTTTTTCTATTTGTTTTTTTTTCTCCTAGTGTTGTAAAGTATTTATTCAAAAAAAAAACATAAAGAACTGCTCAAAACCACCTTGATTATTTTTAATTATAAGTTTTTTTTTAAATGCATTTGTCAAGTTCATTTATTAATTTATAAATGACAATTTTTCCTTTGTAAGAAATTATCCTTGTTTATACAGAATATAAAAATCTCCACTTTCGTTATACTGGTAATATTAAAACAATATTATATAAAAAATTAAGACTTTTCTTGGAATTTGAAAAAAATGTCTTTTTTTTCCAATTGCCATAAATATACTCATTATTAATCATTTTGTAGTAGAAATTAAAGAATGTTTGTTTTTTGGTTGCTTTTTTTATATAATTGTTTGTTATACATTTTTTTACCTTCAACAAATGATTTTTTTGAAAGAACTGTCACATCAGTAGTATGTTTGTATCGGACTATTATTTTTATATTAAGTTTTTCAACATGATACTTCTAGTTTACTATAGCTTGTGTTCAATACGATTAAGCGATAAATTTTCAAATGGTTACCAATAAAAAAATACGATTAAATATATATAATATAAATTAAACCCTTGTGTTCATTTTTGTTATTTTTTATTATGTTGTCAAAACATTTTAGTATTTAGGGCCCTTGCAAAAAAAATCGCAAAATGTAAGTAAGCATTTGAATATTTATCGTTAATAAATATGAAAAATTAATCAAATTATTGGTTACCAAAACTAGAAGTGTTACTTAATAGGAAATTTGAATTATTATTTATTTACTCAAAATTATATTAAGTTTTATTATTTTTTAAGATTCTTCGATCTTGTGTAACAAAACTCCTGATACATTTTTTAATCTTTCCTGATATTACGATATTATTTATAAAATATACATTTAAAAAAATACTTGATTGATTTTATTTCCCTCCTTTACTTTCACTGTTACTCTCGTTTCACTGTTATCATCTTTATAGGTAGACAGAATGAATTCTGTTAATGTCTATAGCAAGTTTAAATGTCACATGATCATAAAGAAAATAAAAACTAAATATACATTTCAAAACATACTCGTATAAAAGAAGAGTTTGAGATTTATTCATAATCAAGGAAGTATAAAGTATATAGTCTTGGATAAATTCGGTCGCTCAATCTCTAGGTATGATTTATTTTCTTTAGAATTATTGAACTCTCGATGGCGTAAATGATAAGACGTATGTCTTCAACATATTTGAATTAACTATTTGGACATGTTGAAGAGCATGGCTCAAGAGAAAAAATTGTCTTAGGTTCCATCAATCGTGCCTTCGGGTTAAGAAACTCTGGAGAAAAAGGCACTTGACTTGGAGTGCATCCGATGTGTGGACAGTACTGCTACACGTGAAGTATTATTTTACAGGACGAAATCATAAATCAAACTAGTTTGTACCCTCGTCGTCTAATTGGTATAACAACTGTCTTCCGACCCATGATTGCCGGATTCGATTCCCATTGGTACCCAGATTTTTTTTAATATTCCAGCCTGCTTCTCACTCAAGGCTTGTTAAACCCCTTTTTGGTTGGTTGAAATAGATTAACACATGGCAGTAAGTCCACCAGGTTGTACTGAAAGCAAGTAAAATGTAATACAATAAAATAATTTATAATTAAGGAAGTGTCTTTGGGGTGAACTCGATCACTAAACGATGGATATATATTTTCTTCTATTTTAATGTGATAGTTTCATAGGAAGTATTTAATTTGAGATGATTTCTGGGGCCTAGTTGATAAGTCGTCTGTCTTCCAAACTGGGAGATGCGGGTTCGATTCCCGTTAGTGCCCAGATTTTTTAAAGGTTCTATTGTGGTCATCCTTAGCGTTTGTTCAACATATTTCTGCTTGGCTGGAAGAGATAACCACATAATAATAAGCCTACCCTACCAGGTGGTCTTATAGTCAAAGAAAGTGTAATACGAGTACATTATAAATTTTACAAATAAAATACTAAAGTAATATAAGAGACGGTGCCTTTAATTAATATATGTTCAAATAATTGTAATTGAACTTAAAATTAATCACTTTGACGCAAATTAGTGACTGAAAATATTCCATTAGCGCTTCATAATCATATAATACGAAAGATTTTTAGCTTCTTTCGTATAAGCAAATGATATTCTGAAAGAAAGAAACGTAGAAAGTCAGAGAAACCGTAGAAGTTGTACGGATGTAGAATAGACGAAGGATGTGCGTAAAGATAAGAAAGTCTGGCGATCTGTCCTCTCTGCATAACCCGACAGGGAAATGGCGTGATGATATATTCACATAGCATTATATATTGCTGTCAATTAATCCCTTATTCATTTATTTAATTCCATCACCGATTGCATTCCTCAAATAATAAGACTTTTTCATTACATGTCTGGCACAATGGAAAGTCTGGCACGATGCCCTCTGCCTACCCCGACAGGGAATGATAATATGTATAATATATTTGGGGTGGACAGGAATTTTTCATTTATTGATATGATAGCCCTAAACATACCCGCATTGATGATGATTATATTATATTATATTCGCCCCCATTAATTATTCTTTTGGGATTAAGAACTACTGGAGATAGTCAGTAGCTCACGTTCGCCATCGTACGTGCTGGAAATACTACTTTATGTGGACAGGCAACAATACACGCACACGTCTTATGCAATGAAGGCCTAATACGTGTAGAAATACGTCTAGAAACCAGATTAAAAAATATTTTGTTCTGACGGGAATATAATCCACAATCCTTAGGTTGGAAAGAATTCGTCATATCTACTAGGCCACCGAAGTCATTCTTCCGCACGCTGAAAGGTAATATCATACACGTATATTAATAAACCCACAAGGTTGTACTGTTTACAATGAAAGTAATTATGCACGAGCGAAGCGAAGTCCATCCATATTCCCACCAAAATAACTATTGCCCCAAATTTATGATCACTTGTTCTCTAAAAACGACACAGAAGGAAAAAATATACACATATAAACAACATTGCGTGCAAAATCATATTTTCAAGTGACAAACATACTCACACGTTGCAAACTAGCTTTTAAAACGTACATTTGATTACGAAAAATTTCTATATACTCGTAGGCATGACTAGAAATTTTATGAATACTTAATTTTATAAAAAAAAAAACAAAAAATGTATTATATATAGATCTGGATTTGTTGCCTTTCATTTATCTCCAGTAAACTATGATTTTGCCTGAGGATATATAAGATGGAAAAATAAGTAGATGTTTTTTTTTCGATTGTTGATTATGGTATACAATACCCCGTTGCAAACTCTCCTCAATTTGATAAACAGTGATACTTTGTAACACGTATGCATCACGCGAATTAACCCCCGCATACTTCATCACTTCAGATAGATCAAAAAGTCCATCACGCAATGTACCGCACACAATTACTAAAGTTACACAGTTCAAGCAATGAAACGGGTCATTAAAATAATCTTAAAATTTTCAATGAAAATGTCAAACGATGCACAAAACCAGAAATAAGTAAACGATTTGTTAAAGATTTAAATAATTAAATAAACATGATCCAGCATATTACTTTTTTTGTGTTGTACGTAAAATATTCTTAAAAACTTTTCTTTATTAAAATTACAAATATTAAAAAAAAATTAAATGTGTATTATAATAATGCACACCGCAAGGTAACCGCATGTCCTCTTCTATCCCTTGCCGTCCTTGACGCTGTTATTTTACTGTGCCAGTGACCTCCATGATAAGGTCACTCCACCTCATGGGTGAGTGGTTACTTCTCTCCTCCCGGACACACTTTCAAGAATGATCAATATTCTTTCTTTCAAAATCTCTTCGTTCAGTATTACTAAAAAGTGTAGGATAAATGTTAAAAAGATAATTCTTATTTATTATCTATTCACGGATATGGGACATATTGTGTTGAGTGTATTTCAATGCTATAGCACAAATGTAAGCATGTGGCAGAAACACAGATAATAATAATAAAAGGTCGTTTTATATAACTGACTCACCTCAAGGGCGCTTTTACTCGTGATTCAAACTCACTATTATTGAAAGATTTAAAACATAGCAAAATAAATACATACAACTTGAGTATAAATATGAGAAAGTAGTGGCCGCAGCCATTAGATTAGGTAATCACCGTATCTATCAAACATATATTTAGAAAACATATTTGTTATTGTATTATACTTTCGTTGTATACAGTACAACCTGGAGGGGTTATTGCCATGTGGCAATATCTTCCAGCCAACTAGAAATATCGATCGTCCAGTTCATTACTCAGACAACTCCAAATAACCTGTTTTGAGATAATGATAAAAGCAATATTATAATCGTCACCATAAATCAAATACTATTCATTTTTGCCCGAGTTTTATATATTTTATCAATAGATGTTGATAAAATCTATTGATAAAATATATAAAACTCGGGCAAAAGTTAATAGTATTTGATTTATGGTGACGATTATAATATCGTTTTTCTCATTATTTCAAAACAGGTTATTTGGAGTTGTCTGAGTAATGAACTGGACGATCGATATATTAAAGAGGTATTAAGCGAAAACCAGACTGGAATCCTTTTTTTTTTATCTGGGTTCAAACGGGTATCGAACCCGTAACCTCCGGATTGAGAGACAAGTGTCTTACCAACTAGGCCAAGGAGGGCGTCGTAAGTCGTAGTCGTAGAAACCCAGGAAAGACAAAACTAACATTGACAGCCTTTTTAAAATATTTTTGAGGATTACACCTTCATTCATTCGTTCGTATAGTAACTTTCAACATGTTCCAATTGATGTAGATGTAGACATGTCGAAAAACATGACCATGTAACAATATTGTCTTCAAACCCAAAAGTCGAACTTTCAGGTTAAGAAACAGTGGAATAAGCAGTAACCCACGGTTCGTCATGAATATATTGGAAATAGTACTGCATGTAAAGAAGCAACAACACTTATTACCAGATTATTTATTTAACTAGACTGGTATCCAGTTTATTTGTATACCTTCGGGCATTGAAACTATGGGTGATCAACTTTACCACGACAGATGAGGTAAAGCAGTGCATTCAGGACATATTTTTTATATATTTACATATTATTACACACGACGCCGGTTTATATCAGCTATTTCACTAGGCTCTTTGCACGTTCTGAGACAGTTGACTTACACCCGTGGAAATATATACATAAACAATCTCATACGATGTATAAAAATACCAAGTTGCCGCCGCCTGTAAAATTTGACAACTCTCAGTAAATGACGTTTAGAGTTGAGGAGGACTCTTATTTTCAGCAAGATGATGTACCTTCCCACTACCATCATGATGTGAGAGCCTATCTTGATTAAAATTTGGTAAACAGATGGATTGGGTGTAGAGATAACATTGAATATCCACCACGCTCCCCAAACCTGAATCCAATAAACTTTTTTTAATGAAAACTCATCAAGAATAAAGGAAATGGCACAAAACCTACAACAGTTAAATTAATTGAGAGCAACCATTGAAAGAGAATGCAGCCAAATAACCAAAAGAATGTTTCGTGAAGTTTGTGATGCAACGCTATCAGCAGTGCTTTCAGAAAAACCACAATTAAAGAATTTCCGACAAATGAAAAAATAAATACGTTTATCTTCTTTAATTTGAAGTTTCAATACTAGATATAGCTTAATAAATACTGAATTTTCAATCATTGAAATGTGTTGATATTTTTTTGATACACCTTGTATTATATTAGGTGTTAACATAAGTTGTGACGGTCTTTGAAACGCAAAAACTATCGTCGAACAGTCCTTTAATTCATAGCATATTCACCGTACACTTCGCAAATATCGCGAGCAGCTTTATTCCCTCGATTGAACACGAACAGAAGGTGTCGAAAATGCTCATTTTCGTCTACTTGACATTCCATTTTGAAGGCTTGTAATCAAATCAAATAATATATGTAACGTAAAAGCAAACACAATATCTTGTAGAGCAGAAAATTTTCTTTCGAATGACGTATAACCTTTACCATTTTGTTTTACTTTTGGTGCTCATTTTTAAATTGAAATAAAACAGACACAACCTATGTTAGCGCCCAATATAAATTTTAAGATAAATTCACAAAAAATGTAATAACTAAAAACCTTAAAAATATAATCTTTCTCAAGGGAATATTATTAGACAAAAAATATACTTAAGTTAAAAACAATCAAAAGGTCCCCCAGTCAAGACCTTAGGTCAAAGAAATACTAGAGAAGAACCTTCTTGAACGCAATAACATCTACATTGAAAATATTCACCAAATCAGACACGGTGTTGCCCAATTATTTTATTCTCACGTTTTAAGAATTACAAGTGCAGCACTTATCAAATTGACATTGGCACATTTGATTTGAAAAAGGTTCCGTGTCGTTCTAGGAGGAGTGTGAAAACTAAATAGTGTGTAGTATATAGACAATATTTGGTCTTAAAACTGTATTGTAAACTTTAAATCAAAACTGTATTGTAACGCATTACACTTTCGTTCTATGTAATACAACCTAGCGGGTTGATTGCAGTGTGGCAATCTCTTACCAACTTAGCAGAAGTAAATTAAACAGGCCTTGAATGAATAAAAGAGTAAAAACCTTTTTTTTTTTAAATATGGTTATTAATGAAAATCGAAGCCGCAACCCTCGGGCTGGAAGGCATGGTTCTTACCAACTAGGAAATGAAGGTCGTCTCTGCTTGTCAATCGTAATTTAACTCTGACGGAAACATGTACGGGTTACTTTTGAATCGGGCAGTTAAATAATGTAACTTGTTATTATTACTTTCAAATTAAGATCTTATATATAAGGTATTGAATCTACCATGAGATGTCAATCAAATCAGCAGCCGTATGACCTCAAAGAGTCTCGGAATGTGAGGAAAAGTGAACGAAAAATAGGAAATTCACCGGACCTGGGTTTTTATAACTACTAAAATCTAGGATATAACTACTAAAATCTAGGATATAACTTGTAATAAATAGGATATAACTTCTTTAAAGTAGTATATAACTACTAAAATCATTGTATTATTGCATTTATAGTCGTCGTTGCAGGACCTCGTTGTCGAGGACCCCCTCGCCATTTCAACGTCAATTCAGTGGAAGGTGAAGCTGTGACGTGAAGTTATGTTTCTTTCTTTTATTTCTTATCTTTAAGTGAGTTAGCCGTTGCGCACCAACAAACTCACCGGCCACACCGCTGTTCTGGATCCGATCGCATACCGAAATGAGACGATTGAAGCACGCAATTATGTATTTTTATAAGAATAAATACGACCAAAGTCATAGGTATTCTTATGCCCTCGAATACTAGGTGGAAAAACTATATGTGTCATTTGAAGGGCACAGCGCGGTGTTTGAACCGGTAACCCTCGCACGGAAGTCCACTGCGTTAACGCGCGGCCATGCACACCGGCCATATATTGTATTATATCACACTTAAGTTGTATACAGTACAACCTAGTGGGCTTATGACCATGTGACAATCTCTCCCAATCAAATAGAAAGGCGTAAACAAACCTTGAGTAAAAATCTTACTAGAATCGGTATAACCTAGCAGGTTCATTACTATTTGGCAATTTCTTCCTACCAATCGGAATCGAGCCCGCAACCCTAGAATTGGAAAACTGGCGTCTTACCAACTAGGTCATGGATATTGTTACTGTATATTCAAGGAAAAATTAAAACTGTTCTACATACCAACTTACAGAACGAATATCATAGCTTAACTCAAGGAGCATGGAGAGATGCATATTGGATGTACTAAAAGACACCGTAAACGAAACACCTGGATTCGCAACATAACAAAGGTAAAAGACGTAATAAAGGTGTGCCAGAAAGAAGTGGTAATGGGCAGAACACGTACCCAGAATCTCAGACTCCCGATGGATGTTCGAAATAATCTAATGGTACCCAAGAGGCATTAAGAGGCCCAGAAGAAGACCGAAGGTACGCTAGATATATGAAATCGGGAAGAATGGCAGCATCACATGGCGTTAACGAGCAAAAAACTCAACTATTTGCAGTCAACTTCGGGAGACCTTCATCCAGCAGTGGATCGACTCTGGTTGGCAATGATGATGATGATATCACTTACAATACATTATTATTTCCTTACGCATTTAATAACAATAACATATGATTTGTTGTTGCGTAAATTGATATTGTTAATAAATCATTTATGTTTTATTGCATTGTATTGCACATTACCCAATTTTAATAAAATTTTATAATCCTATTCCATTCGCTTATTTAGTTGTGGTGCAAAAAATCAAGTTTATTCTAGATAAGGCGTACTAGCTTAGCCACTGAGAAAAACTGGTATGTTTACAGAGGCGACTTTGGGGTGAGTTAATTTTCAGACAAGTTAATTAATTAATCAAATCATACATTTAATTTTAATTACCTTATTTACGATCTATTCGATTTTTTTTTCTAGTAAACCTGCCGATTGTCTTGGAATATTGATATCCTTGCAATCGAAACTTTGGGTATATCTGTCAAGAGTGTGTGTGTGTGTGTGCTTGCTGAAGTGCAACAGCGTACACACAGACGTATGCCATCCACACGATGACTGACAATCACATTCGATCACGAAGTATCGTATCGTATTGAATTACTTATCACGCGATCTTGCTGTTTTCCGAATCTTATAAAAATGTGTTTTGACATTTTTACTTGTTAATATTAAAAATTACTGACACTTGATTGGATCAAACCTTAACTACTAAGTCAACCAAATATTTTATCAGTCTACCTCCAAGATTAACTACAAAAGTGGTATCATCAGAAACTAACTTCAGTCATCAGTATACAAGTTCCACCAAACAACTAAAAAGTATACTTGAATGAATGCCAAATATCCGTGACGATTATTATTAAAGGCATACAAAGTGTGGAGTCAGGATGTTTAATGTTGGTGCCACCGGAGATGACTTTATAAGTCAATTTGTAATAAGCATATTCTGTATAGGCCAAAGAGCTTCAGTACTTGTAGTCTGTTGGAATCTAATTTTTCCATTTTTCAGGACTCCTGTACAGTATAACCTGGCAGTTGTATTACCAAATCGTTATCACAAAAGTTTGCTCTCTAAATGGCGCTATATAAAACTGTGTTTTGTTAAAACCACACTAAAAAAGATTTCTTACCAATCAGTCATATTTTGTACAAATGTGGCTGAAAAAGTTTGCAGCCGCCTCTGCCGAGAGGCGTAATAAATTAAATAGGAACATAAATAACTAGGCAATAAACGTCAGATTGGTTGAACTTTTCTAGCCGCGGGCTAGGCAAGGGACCCTCTGTACACATTTTAGTCAAATACCGGCCGTGTCCTGAGGTCCATCACTCAAAACCAGGCAATGCTGTGCCCATAGCTCATCTTCTGGCGCTGTGCTTCTCAAAGTTGGTGCTGCAGCAAACACGAGAAGTTGAAAAGAAGTGCTTCTTATATATTATTGTACTCGTAGCATCTTAATCATACGTAATGGTGATAGAAAAGCGTGAAAGGAAAAGTAAATGCGATGTATGGGTGAATAATGAAATATTGGAGCTAGTTGAGGAAAGTTAACAGGAACATCGAACAGTGTGTAACGATATGAAATAAAGTCAATGAGGGGAAATAAAGTACACATAGTCGAACCGAATAGTATCAAAATCTGCTTAGTGCACAAAACTATTACGATACCAACTTTGATCTATGGCAAGTGAAATAAGGACACAATAAATGCGTTCATTAAGAAAAACACGTGGAGTGATAATATATGACAGAATACGGAATGAAAATATAAGCAATGATTGTGAACTTAAGGCTGATGTTTTATGGAGAGCACGTTGAGAGGGTGTGAACATGTTGAATGAATGAATGGAGAAAGACTAACAAAACAAATATATAAAGTATCAATGTGAGTAAAAGAAGGTGTGTGAAAGGAAAACCAAAGTATGTATGGTTGGATTAATTGAGTGATATTCTTAAAGAAGGAAACATAGCAAGTCAGATGAATCGTAGAAGTTGTATGAATGTAGAAGTACGAGTAGTTAAGGATATGTGTCGATATAGGTATGGCTGATGCTCTGTATTCTCTGCCTACCCCGATAGGAAAACTGCGTAATGGTGTATGCATGTGTTCTATTTTAATGGTGAATCCGAGAAATCTGCTCGCTATATTACAATTTACAACGTATCACCAATTAAAATATATATTTATTTCCGTTGACGTTATAATATTGCATTATATTCTAATACTCGTTCGTTGTATATATCACAACCTTGTGGGTTTATTGCCATGGGGCAATCTCTTCTAACCGGTTAGAAAATTGTTAATGAGGTTTTAACGGAAATAAAACCCATAAGCCTCATGTTGAAAGATTGACGTCTACCATGGTTTTATTTATCTTCTTTATTTTATGCCATCATATAAAGAGGGTGATTTGAGCCAGTACTAAAGTTTCCGGTCTGACAAAGTATGGTAAGAGCATGCATGGACCGGTAACAAGCTCACAAGGGTAGGTGATATTATGCCATCATATAAAGAGGGTGATTTGAGCCAGTACTAATGTTTCCGGTCTGACCAAGTATGGTAAGAGCATGTAAGGACCGATAACAAGCTCACAAGGGTAGGTGATATTATGCCATCATATAAAGAGGGTAATTTGAGCCAGTACTAAAGTTTCCGGTCTGGCCAAGTATGGTAAGAGCATGTATGGACCGATAACAAGCTCACAAGGGTAGGTGATGTTATGCCATCATATAAAGAGAGTGATTTGAGCCAATACTAAAGTTTCCGGTCTGACCAAGTATGGTAAGAGCATGTATGGACCGATAACAAGCTCACAAGGGTAGGTGATATTACAATTAAAATTCGATACCTCTACCCTCAGTAATACATCAATTAGTCGATAGAAGACGTGTTGTTTGGTTATATTCTAAAATGTTAAAAATTAAACAACACGTGGTTATTAAGTTACTTAAATAGAAACGGAAAGCCTGAAAGAAATTAAATGACGTTTAGATCCTGTATATTGATAATCTTTCCAATATATTCCACAATTAAAGATTAGGCTTAACAGTTTTACGTTGGTAGATAATCGTTTGAAGATGACCCTTGTCGAGGCAGACCAGCAGAAGTACTCATTGCATTAGTGCAAGAACAAGTGTTACCAGATTAAAAACTAAAATCAAAATAAATAACAGTAAGGTGTCGCATTTCCAAAACCATAGCACATCGTATTTTGCTCGATCACAAAGTTGAATAATTTTAACTGTCATACTTTAATTTTATTTAGAATGTATTATATAACAAGAATTATAATTATTATTATCATTATAGACAGGTCTCATATATTCTTTTAATATCTTTATCAAATTAAACTATCAAATATTCACGAAAAAAATTACTTCTGGGTTTGAGTGTAGGAATTTGTTCAGACGATTTTTAAACTGGTTTAATTTCATAGCACTATACCATGGTGCTGTTTTATCCTACGATTGGGTATGGTTGAAACAAGCAAATTAAATTATGAAAGAAGCAAAGGTAAGGAATATAAGAACTAGAATAAACTGTATGCCGTGATTGGAAAGATTGGCATCATGTATGTCTTCTTTCTTATCGTCTTAAAAGCACTAAATGACATAAGCTTATAATTCTACCTCCTGGATGGCACTGGGCATTTCACCAATCTTATCATATTCGATGTAAAACACTGGACACCTCGGGCACTGCAGTAAACTCCATATTATATTAAATAAACTAAATTTATTAAATTATTTTTCAGGTCCTTTGCACATTATGTTACAGGTTTCGCTAATTCGTACAAGGACCAAACATAAAAAGTACAAAAAAAAACATTTATTAAGTAATTCAAAATTTTAAACAATAGTAATATTTAAGACAAAATTTGAGAACAATAGTGAAAATGTGTATGTTACACTAAAACATTGTGGAAAACGTAGCATGTTAAATAGTATAAAAAATGAAATTATTTCAAATATTACATTAAATTTAAGAGATTTATCCTAAAGGAGCTGAGCGACATGTGAAACACGAAAGTATTGCATGGACGTGTATGTATACTAGACTAAATAAAGTGAAGAAAACAATGTATTCATTGAGAAAATAAACGACATTTATATGTCCTGTACATATTAAAATATGTAAAGGACGCATAAATGGTTAGGTTGATTAGAGGAGATTGCCGCCTGGCAATAAGCCCGCCGGATTGTATTTGCAATAAAAGTGTTAAATAAAATAAAATAACAATATAAAAACATTATAACGTATTCATTCATTCATTTAACACAGGAATGGTCAACCCGTGGCCTTCGACCCGCATGCAGTCCTCGGGCTGTTTTTTTTATAATTCATGAAGAAAATAACAATAAAATATTGTAGTTTAATAAAAGCTGTTCAAATTTTTTTAAATCTTATTTAAATATGACCCAAAATGATAGCAATATAATATAGACAGACACTGATATTAAAGAAAATACAGTATACTCACAAACTCGTATTTATCTTTAGGTGTAATAAGTATCCAAATTTATATTTCTTTATTTATTTATTCAGGAATTTATGCAATATGACATTCATATAATTTATGTAATATGACATTCATATAATTTATGTAATATGACATTCATATAATTTATGTAATATGACATTCATATAATTTAAATTGTACTTATATTCAACAAAAAAAGTAAGAATTTGTCTACCCTCTTGGTTCAATGGTTTAGTTGTTTGGATTACGAACCAAGGATCCCGGTTTCAATTTTCGATGATGTCACTTATTTCCATTGTGATTCCGGGCTGGTAAGATCGAGTATACCTAAAATATTATTTGGTGGTATTATGTAACAACCTATAAACAAGCCAAGTCATGGGTATACTTCACTTAGGATAATGGTGATAAGGTTACGAAAAAAATACAAAACAGTGTTATATAAATCAGGGTAAATTGGAAAACATAACCATGTTTTCAGGCATTAATTTTTTTATATGCCTGTTAATAAAAAAATATACACGTGCGGCCCGCAAGCCTTCATCCAATACAGGTTTTGGCACACTTCCCAAAAAGTTTGGCCACCCCTGATTTAACACTTCATCGTATAATAATCTTGCGGGCTTATCACCAGCCGGTAATCACTTCCAACCTACCAGACAAAAGTAAATAAAAGAAGTTACATGGTCTCAAAATCCACGAACAATATACTCGTATATAAAAAAATAATGGTAGATCATCAATCCAGGAAAATCGGGAATGAAACACATTACATAACTGAATTAAGAAATTTTTCAGTCACTTTTTAAAACATGCCAGTGACGGAGCGAGTCTAACATTAGTTGGAAACTGGTTTTAGAGATTCACTGCATGGACAGTAAATAACGACCTAAAAAGACGATCAACTTACATTTCAGAATATATAGTCGTTTATATTTTAAAATATTGTATAGTATGATGCATGAAAATACCAATTTTACAATTCAACACAAATATATCTTTAAAAATATGATGCATGAAAATACCAATTTTAGAATTCAGAACACATATACTCGTATCTTTAAAAATATAATGCATGAAAATACCAATGTCTAGTACTCGTACAACATAAAGTTATAAAATACTCGTATAATCAATCAAATATAAAGATTTATTAGTTTCAACTTTAAAATAAAATATCTGTATTATACGCAAAAAAACGCTTTTTAAGTATACATCAACAAGATTTATTGAGGTATTGCTATATTGTATTACACTTTCGTTGTGTACAGTATAACCTGGCGCGCTTATTGTCATGTGGCATTTTCCTTCAACCAACCAGAAATATGTAAAAGAGGTCCTATTTAAGAGGGACTATTTTTTTTAAATGTTAATTATACGCATGCATGAAATCAGCAATGTGTATTATAAAATCACAAAAAAAAGAAAAATACTCAAATACGAAATGTATTCAATTACAAAAAAATAAATAAACAGTGTCCTAGTTAAGACCTAAAAGTGAGGAAATGCGGAAGAAGGTCCTTCCTGAATTCAATAACATCCACATTAAAATTAACTACAAAACCTGACATGGTGTTAACTAACCATTGTAATCTCACGTATGATAAATTTAAATGTACAACTAGTGGCACATTGTTATTAACACATTTGAATTATAAAAGATGCCATGAGTTTTTAATAATAAATAAATAAAATAAAAAACACACGCTCTGGCGCTACTGTAGCTGCTAGACGTGGTTTCTTATTCTCTATTAGACTTTAAATAAAACAAGCTGATTTCTTATATTTTTTAATATTATAATAAAATAAATAAATAAAAATTGTATTCAGCACTGTTTTTTTCAGTTCACTACCGATTTCAGTTCGAGTATTCCTAAAACTGTAAACAATATTCGAATATACGAGTACGAGGTCATCCAGAAAGTAAGGTTACAACATTTATGTATGATCGAAAAATGCTTGTATTTAATTGAAATTCACAGGACACTTTACAAATATATTAAACTATTTTTCAACGTAATCGCCGTCGAGATCGAGACATTTCTGTAGTCGGGACACTAGCTTTTGTATGCCAGTGTCATAGACCTCCGCCGCCAGCTCTTTCAGCCACTTTTTCACAGCTTCCTCGACCTCCTGATCGTTGGAAAAACGTTTCCCACCCAAAAACTCCTTTAGTTTAGTGAAAAGGTGATAGTCCGAAGACGCCAAGTCGGGTGAATAGGGGGGGTGGGTGACAATATCCAATCCAAACGATGTCAGCAGCTCCTGTGAAACTCACGCGGTGTGGGACCTGGCGTTGTCATGCAGGAGGCTGACTGCCCGGGTCAGAATTCCCCTTCTGCGGTTCTGAATGGCTCTTCTGAGTTTTTTTAGGGTATTGCAGTAAGCAAACGGTACTTTTTCTTCAATTTTTTGCACAAGTTCGTCAGAAATCACTGCATTGCCTTGTCGTGAGTATCAGTACGGTCTTCTCTGAACAACCTAACCCACTTCGTGACATGTTGTCGACTCATTACATCACTACCATAAACTTCCACGAGCTTTCGATGAATATTCGCGGTGGTATTGTTCTGCAAAGTAAAAAAACGGATGACCGTACGGATCTCGCACGGACGTTTTGTGGCGGGAGCGCGCGAGGACCTCTCGATCGGAAGAATTTACTGTGACTGAACAAAATGGCCAACAAACACGCGGGACCAAACAAACTGACCGTTAGGATGCCGCCTACACGCCAGGTGCGCCAACTTCGAAACAAAAAATTTCCCCCGGTCTCAGGAGCCCTTGTAACCTTACTTTCTGGATGACCCTCGTATTTAGTAATTTATTCATTGGTTCTAATCGACTATAATGCATTTTTCATCACTTTAATGTGTTTATTTTAATATTCCTACGATTATATTATTGTTAAGTAATATTTAATAAATCGATAACCTTTATTTTTATAAAATGTTTATTTTTTATTAATATTTTTAATTAAATCGATTTTTTATTGTTATAAATTGTCATATAGAACCTAAAGCAGATGGTTTGACTAATTATTGATTAATAAACCTAAAATTAATTATGGAACTTCAGTTAAAACTTCGTATGCCACAAAGTGTTAGAGAGATGAGTGACGTGCGCAGCTTTAGGAAGCACTCAAGGATGACCGTTTTAGGGAAGTCTTCTCAAAATTAATGGATGGATATGAGCACTACATTCCGCCCTTAACTAAATGTGTTACTATCACATAATATAAGATCTACAAAGGTTTATTTGTAGATTATCTACCCTTATGATTTTATGAACATGCGGATACAGATACGGAAAAGTTCTTAATCTAATGGCCTCCATCTTCCTATCCTTACACTCAACTTGTTTTACTTTTTTATAGTATTTTGATTGTGTCAATTTGATTTGATGATTACCAAAGAAGGCAGGTACGACAAAATGTGAGCAACACAGAACTCTTAGCCTAATATCCCATGCTTCAAAAATACTGACTAATATCATTCTAAAGAGAATTGAACCAAAAGTAGAGAACATCCTTTCCAGAGACCAGTATGGCTTCAGAAGAGGTGTGGGAACCAGAGAAGCAGTACTGTCTCTACGAATACTACTAGAAAATAGAATAAGAAGAAACCAAAACACATACATCGCATTCATAGACCTGGAGAAAGCTTTTGACAAAGTAGAATGGAAAAGACTCTTCGAGATTTTGAAGAGAATTGATATCAAATACAGAGATAGACGTATAATCCAGGCGCTATACAAGAATGAGGCCGCTATAATCAGATGTGACGAAGACACAAAGGAAGCCAATATAAGACAAGGGGTAAGGCAGGGATGCTCTCTGTCACCTGTTCTTTTTAACGCCTATATACAGAGCGCGATTGACGACTTGAGAGAGAGAATGAGTCACAGAGAAGGTGTAAAGATACACGGGCAAAAGGTGGACATGATAAGGTTCGCTGACGATATTGCTATGGTTGCTGAAAGTGAAGAGGAACTACAAGAGGCCTTAACAACTATGGAAAGCATTCTTCAAAATAACTACAGTATGAAGATAAATAAAGACAAAACAAAGCTGCTGACTGTAGGCCGAGCGCAACACCAGATGAGAATAGTGATGTCGGGTAAACCACTAAAGAACACCAAGGAGTTTGTCTACCTCGGGAGCAAAATAACATGGGACGGTCGGTCCAAGAGCGAGGTCGACAGCCGTATACATCAGGCTAGACTTTCATTTAATAAAAGGTCGAAAATAATAGAATCAAATAATATAGACCTAAAACTGAGAATACTCCTCATCAAGACCTATGTATGGAGTATCTTGATGTACGGCTGCGAGACATGGTGCCTATCTGAAAGAGATAGACGAAGACTAGAGGCTTTTGAGATGTGGTCCTATAGAAGACTATTAGGAATTTCCTGGAGAGACCGCATCACAAATGAAGAGGTTCTCCAACGAATCGAAGGAGGAAGGCACCTGCTCAGGATCCTGTCCGAAAGGCGTGCAAGATGGATCGGTCATATAATACGACAAGAGGGCCTCTTGCATGCCATAATGGAGGGTATGACCGAGGGGACAAACTCTAGAGGACGCCCACGCCGAGAGTACCTAGAGGACCTGTTGGTGGACGTGCGCTGCTCAACATATACAGACTTAAAAAGAGCCGCACAGGACAGGGGGGAATGGAGGAGAAGAGTTCAAATTGCTGCAAACCAGTCTTAGGACTGCAACCACGGAAGGAAGGATTGTGTCAATCAAAGTGGGTTCGATCAAATCTCGAGGAGAGTCTGCTCTAAAATTGTCCTTATATTATTGTTATTAAGTAACTTTTAGTATATATAAAGACGGAGCTCAAATAAATATACAAAATAAAATTGAAGGTTCCATGAAACAAAACGTTTGAGAACTACTGTTTTTAAAACAGGAGTGAATACACGTAGAAGCACTAATTCATAATAGTAATTGCGAAATAGCATTCCGTAGTTCTTCTTTATATCGCTCATTTTACATCCCCGGCGTTCTAATAATTAGCATCATCATCATCTCTGTCGCTCTTCAATTCTGAGCGTCCATAATCTATGGGATATCGGTGGTACAACTTGTGTATTCATCCTCCATGGGAAGACACGTGTACTTATATAAGTGTTGTCAATTTTTTTAACTGTGTATATAAGTTGTTATTCGGTTATACACATAATGTTTTAAAATATAGTTTTTTATATTATTTTTGTTACGTTTATCTTTCGTAATAAATAAAGCACTGACTATTCAAATTATTTTTAAATATTATTATAAAATGTACCATTAATAAAAAACCCTAATTTGATCATTTTATATTGACACTTAAAAGACCGTATTACATTAATATATAGATTCTCCTCTATCACGCCTTCCACTAACATTTACAATACATATTTGTTTTGTTAGTTTTTCCTAATTCATTCCTTAAACATGCCTAAACCATTGAAACATAATATTTGTTTTAGTTTAATTCGATATTACATGATAATGGATATCAAATCAACAAAACGGTTACTGGTTATGTGGTAGAAATTAGTACAGAGTTAATTTATAATTTACTCAGTTAAATCACATTCGCGTAACAGTTGAATCACATTCAAGAAGAGCTGTTAACGGCGCCGCATTGTCTGGAGGAATTGAGTGACCACTAAAAGGAAAACATGACCAGTGCTTGTAAAAGATTACTGTGTCATCTCTGCTACCTCAACGGTAAAATTAAATTTTATCCAATTTATAATTTGTAATATAAAGTTAACGTGTAATGGGCGAGTTGAAAGGGAGTTTGAAAGAAGGGTAAAGACACGAAACAAGGCAAACGAAGCACTCAATAAAAGTAGTAAAAATGGTAATACATAATAGTGTGTTATTAATATAAAATGGAAATACATAAAATGAATGACAAAATAATAACTAAGGTAGTATACATGTGCAAAGGTGTGCGTAGTAGACTGAGGAATTCATGGCTTGATCAAATGGGCTAGATTTCAAAAGAAGTTTAAGTGAGAAGTATTAATAATAGAAAATTATGTATGACGAGATGTATGAAAAGTTGTGTGCGTAAATAGAAACTTTGGAGATCTGTTCTATCTGCGTATCCCACAAGGAATACGACGTAATTCTATGAATATGTAATACGTAATGCTTCAATAACCATTAAAAAATCAGAAAAAAATTGATACAAATATTTTTAAATACACTACTTTCATCGAATTAACCGATTGCAAAATTTGGGCAACTCCATCTTTGCATTGATGGATGTTTTTAACATAGTTATCAGTGAGTTCTTCGGCATTTCCTCAATATCCTGACTGGGAGACAAGTTGAAAGAAACTTGATAACCGCGCGATATTCAATTTTTAACATTTCAGAGTATAACGAAACAAAACGCCTTCCATCGGTTCTAGTCGACATACTACTGCGGAAGAGTTATCAAATTTTAACTGTATTATCGCCTGACCAGCGTAGTTTATGTCCATACATACTCGTATACACTCTTACTTGTTCAGACCTGAAACTTGTGGGCCTTAGTGACAACTTATTATTTTACAGAAATTACATTTTTCTTTATTTTACACTCTTTGTTCTGTATTTTATTTTACATTTTTTATTCTGTCTTTTATTTTACATTCTTTGTTTTAATAAATCTAGAAAAAAAGAGACAGTAAATATACAGAACATTGGCCTCAAAATCTAAGAAAATCTACTCTAGGATCCTTCGAAACATACTACACGGACACCCCATAGGCGACAGTCTTCCTGGAAGGTCACCAAAGCGGTGGAAGGATATTTGATCAACGTCCCAAGAGAGGATTGACCTGTTAATAAACTGACCTCAGATTTTATCTAAAGAAAACCGAAATATCTTGATTAATTACAAAATATTAGATGGTTCTAAAAAATTATTCAAACCACAATAAATCAAATCTATATTTTATGACAAATTTATTGGAGCGACCATAAAATCATTTTGTATGGGATAGATTAAATGGATTTTTTTTACCTGAATTTAACCATGAAATAAACACATGTACTGTATTACGTACAATATAGTATATGGTAGTATTCACTTTACTATATTACAAAGAGATTACCATATGCCAATAAACCAACCAGGTTATAATCTAGTTGGTTTATTGGCATATGGTAATCTCTTTAAAACATCCAGAAAGATGTTTCGGGTAGTTAAAACCAAAGGTTGCGGTTTCGATCCCCGCTGGAACCCAGATTTTTTAAAATAGGATTCCAGTCTAGTTTTCACGTAAGGCCTATAAAAACATCTTTCTGGTTGGTTGGAAGAGATTGCCACATGGCAATAAACTCGCCAGGTTAAAAAAAGAAAAGAAGATACTTTAAGTGGAAACCTAGGTGGAACGCTTTAAAAAGATGGATATTAGCGGGAACTGGACTCGCAACCACCGGTTTGGAATACAATCGTCCTACTAACTAGCATACATTGTACTTGCTTGATATTTTGATAAATACAAGATGAGTTAAGCTAATTCGACATTTTAATTCAATAAAAAAAGAACCAATGCAACATTGATAACTTATTTATTTATTTTAAAAATTCATTGTATAACATAATGACGGGGGGTATTGCCAGGTGGTAATCATTTCCAACCAATCAGACAAAAATTAATAAAATAAGTTACATACATGGTCGCCAAAATTAATCAAATCGTTATTTATTTGTACAATACTAATGAACAATAAAAATAATTAACAAAATGTATCTACTATCTATCTAAGGAAGGGATTGTGGAGTGGACAGGAAAATCGAGAATGAAACACTTGAATTTACGAGATTTTCAGTCGCTTTTTAAAACATGCCAATGACGAAGTGAGACTAACATTACTTAGTAACTGGTTTCAGAATCTCACTGTATGGATAATAAAAGGCAACGTAAAAAGTGAAGAATAGTGAACTGGGATAGCCAATACACATTTTCTATTTGAGCGTAGTGCAAATCCATGAGCGGAAAGACGCTGAACATTTTAGGTGAAACATGGCTGATGTATTGAGTAAGATCTGGAAGAGCACTTACACTAGAATATCAACATCTTCTTTTTTTATGAGCGCGACTTACGTAGTGACCAAGAAGGAACAATCTAAAGGGACTACTCTTCCAGTAGCGATACACCTAGTGTGTGAAGTCGCACAGTAAATATACGTTTAAAGAGGCTAAAAGCCAAGAGTTCAAATAGCCAAGTAAGTTACCAATACTTCCACACAAAGCTTCTAATGCGTCAAAACTATCTTTTGACTACTAGATCAGAGTAGCCAATCGCTCCGATGATCAACCCATGTAAGGCTAAGTACTCGATTATCATCTCAACACAAATGTGATCTGCGGAATGATCCAGATAGCCGCAAAATTAGCGGAAATTGACCAACGAACTACTTACGAAAATAAGACAACCATCAACGCCCCGTCCCATCCCACAATAGACCAATCGCAAATAAATGGCGGTTCTGTTGGACGAAATGTCATATAAAAAACAGGCATCTTATATTATGATAGATACCTGTTTTGTTATTGTCTTGAAAGAAGTGCTGCACTCGAAATAAGATCAGGTTCAGAGTGAACTTGTAAAATGTGTCAAAGGTTGAAATCGACAATAAATAAATTTAAAAAATATGTATGGATAGCCCATAAAACGAGTATACCGAAGCGGCAACGCAATCGATCCGAGACTTACGAACGTCTCTGGCGGCTAGGTCGGGCGCACAGCGGGTCATCAACCTACAATGGCAGTCAGCGATGGTGGGTACAGGCAGTCCGCATCGTCGCGGCACGGCACTCCACTTCGGGCCCTCGCCAGACCCGCTCCTCGGGAATCACTCTTGTCTTCCGATCTGCATTGCCGATCGGAAGAGATCACAGATCAGCATATCCATCAAGCTTCCGGAAGATATCTACTACCCGATAAGAATGGTTCTGATGTATTTCATTTTGTTAAGTCCTACCCGTTACGCTCATCTTTATAAATATATTTAATACATAACATCACACTCTCTATTAAGACAGGCAGAGATGAGAGGGTGCCAGATTTTTCTATCAAAGCACTTTCGCATTCTCCATATTCATACACTTTTTCATACAACTTCTAAGATTTCTTTGACTTTTTACATTTCCTTTTTCCAAAGTATCCACTTGATACAACCATAATCTGTTTGATCATCCTTTACCACGCATTTCACTCAAATTTGCACTGTACATTTGTTTTTTTAGCCTTTCTTCCTTAATTGATTCTACATGCCCAAATTATTATATCTCAGAGCGTTTTCCTTGATCTTACTTAATACTAAGTACATGATTTTTAAGTTCACTTTCATTCCTAATCCCTTAATTCCGTATTCTGTCATATATTGTCACCCCGTGTAGTTTTTATAACATTTATTCCGTTCCTATCACTATTATTCCAAGTTCACGCTTCACTTCTACACATCAAAGTTGGTACTAGAATACTGTTATTGACATATTTAAATACGGTCCAGTTCGAGTGTATTTGTTTTATGTACACCATTGACTATATTAATTATTTATTTTAAAATCTCACCAATCACTCTATTATCTGATGTTAGCCTTCTTTTAATATCGCACTTCACATGAAAAAACGAACAGAATATTTAAAATATTACACATCATATAATAAAATAAGAGTGAGAATAGGAAGGCGGTAACAACATCCGACAGATTAGGTACTTCCCCGCAATCGCATGTGTTTAGAAAACCATATTTGGTAAGAAAACTGCAGAAAACTTACCAAGCGAAGATGAACTACAAAGAAACCTTTGTAGATCTTTCGATATGTGATAATAACATATTCATAGTGGAGTGTTGTGTAGTGTTTATATAAAATAAAAAAGTAATAAGACTTCCAAATACTCGTAAAGCTGTCTTCAAGTTATTTCTGAAGAGAAGCAGATTATTCCTCTAAATCCAATTAGAAACGGCAAAAATTCCGTCTTCTAATAAACCAAATAAAAGTTATTAAAGAAAGTTACATGAGACCAAAAAATATTGATTTTTTTTATAAATTTATTCAAATTAACAATAATAAAACTGATATATCATCAATAAAGTAAGAATTGTGGACAGGGAAGGAAAATTGGGAATGAAACACTTAATATTACTAACTACAAATTTAAAAAAATTTCAATAATTGTTTGAAACTTGGCAATGATGGGGAAAGTCTGACATTAGTTGGTCGCTGGTACCAGAATATCACTGCATGAACAATAAAGGACGATGGAATAACAACTGGAAAAGCCAATTAATAATTTCTGCCGGATCAATTTCTTCGATGAAGATAAGATCGATCTGAAAATGATGTTCTTCTCCGAAACTACTTATATACTGTTGTGAATTAACGTAATTAAACGAACATGTTTGTAAAGACGAGTAGATTTTTGGTGTATGTCATCAAAATAGTCTGATGAAAGAACTGTAATACATTAATATATCTCTCTATCTTTATTCATCAACGTTTATCGAAGTTTCGATTTAAATAGAAGGTTGTGGCTAGAGAAAAAGATGCGGGAAAAAATAATTCAGATGTATGGGTTAACTCATGGAAACTGGAACAAGTAGATTAGTTATATTATCTAGGCGGTGTATTTACGTGCGGTGCGAGCTGAAAAGGACATTGAAATAATGGTAGAGACAAGGAATGAGATGAATAAAGCACTTAATATCAAATGGAGCAATAGTCTGTTAGTACCCACATTGACGGGTGGAAGTGAAGCGTAAACTTGGTGGAAAAATGAAAATGTAAAATTGATGATGTGTAGATACATATACTAAGGAATAAATGTGGGATGTCAGCATATGAAAGAAGATGGCATTAAGGCATCAGAAATGAATGCATGGATAAAATAATGTTTAAAGAAAGATGAAGAAGGAAGTGTTAACATATGGTTTGGATACATGGAGATAATAAGGAACGA
This sequence comes from Odontocerum albicorne, assembly GCA_949825065.1. Lineage (NCBI taxonomy): Eukaryota > Metazoa > Arthropoda > Insecta > Trichoptera > Odontoceridae > Odontocerum > Odontocerum albicorne. The sequence continues at coordinate 12,032,640 of OX463859.1, forward strand.
GAGAATCACTATGCAAGTATATAAGTTTGAAGTGTAAGTGGAAGAAGTCAGCCCGTGGTTTTATCAAGTGGACCAGATTTTGAACGAACTTAAATTGAGGAGTTTAAATAATTTCTCAATTTAAATTAGTTCAAAAGTTGAGTATTAGAATAGGAAGATGGAGGATACGGTCATTAAATAAGGGTCTTCCCCGCATCTGCATATGTTTAGAAAAACATATTTGTTAAGAAAACTGCAAAACACTTACCAAGGAAAGACGAACTACAAATAAACGTTTGCAAATTTTCCGATATGTGACAATAACGCATTGGGCTTTAGGTGGAGTGTACTGTATATGTGTAGTGTAAATATATAAAGCATTGATTTTGCTGAGACTTCCTAAAAAAAGGCAGACAAAGATCGAATCAATTGATATATAACTCGAGAAAACGAACGTTGACCAAAAACAAAGAGCACACGTGTACATACATATCATCATGCATCTTGCGGGGTAGGCAGAGAAAGCAGATATCCAAACTTTAATATCCACACTCACAACTTTCACCTCCTCTATATTCATTCATATCATCATACACGATTTTATATTTTCATACTTCTCACTTTACCTTCTTTCCAAATTTGCTCCATTTGATTCAGTCACGTTTTTCTTGGTATATGTTTTTCATGCACACTTTAAACCTTCTAACTTGTATACTCATATAATTTAAATATCATCAATTCATTGTTTATGAATATCTATCCTACAAGTAACACAGCAAGATGATATGTACGAGTATGATACGAATGTAGTTAAGACCCGAATATCATAAACTCATTGTTTATGTATGTGTTTATCTATCCTGTAAGTGAAGTGGCAAGATTATATGTACGAGTATGTATGTAGACCCAAATATCATAAATTCATTGTTTATGTATGTGTATATCTATATGTAAGTGGCATGGTAAGATGATATGTACGAGTATGTATGTAGTTAAGACCTAAATATCATAAATTCATTGTTTATGTACGTGTATCTATCGTGTAAGTGACATGACAAGATTATATGTACGAGCATGTATGTAATTAAGACATAAATATCATAAATTCATTGTTTATGTATGTGTATATCTATCCTGTGAGTGACATGGCAAGATGATATGTACCAGTATGTATGTAGTTAAAACACAAATATCATCAATTCATTGTTTATGTATGTGTATATATATCCTGTAAGTGGCATGGCAAGATATGTACAAGTATGTATGTAGTTAAGACCCAAATATCATAAATTAATTGTTTATGTATGTGTATATCTATCCCGTAAGTGGCATGGCAAGATGATATGTACGAGTATGTATGCAGTTAAGACACAAATATCATCATGATATATGTATGTATAGTAGCTAGTTAAGACCCAAATACACCTTTCTCCTCAAATAAAAGGCCATCAAATATGTTATTAACAAGAACGACAAAAGAAACAGCCGATCGTATGACATTAACCTAATTGCCAAAGCACGATACGAAGTTTTATTATTGTATTTAGGCATGTCCAATATAATTACTTTTAATGTATGATATTTATATTATTATACACTCGCAAACCACTACCACCTACTGACAAAATGAAACTAGGCAAGGCTCATAGATATTTAGGATAACCTAGTTTACATAATAGCAAACAAACGAGCTCGGTATGCTGCACCATTAATGGTATTGATCAAAGATGATGAAAGAAATCAATCTATAATCTCATGCGTCTTTTTAATATCCTTTCCTTCATTTCTTTGAAGCGTTGGGTGGACCACGTAAAATACATATTAAGACTTCAATTAACCAACAGCTACGAAATAATCTAGTGCAATGCTACTTTGTAATACTCGTATGTAATCACCTCAAAGGCGCGATGTTTTTATAATTTATAATATGCAGCGCATAACTTACATAAAAATTTAATGTATTGGAATGAAAAGTGGACAAACATAGTAAAAAAAACTTAATAAATGCTGTAGAAATGCGTGTACTGAGAAGAATATATGAGATGACAATGTATGACAGAATACGGAATGATGTGTTCAGGGAACATGTGAACTTAAGGTTGATTGATGTGTTAAATAAGATGAAAAGACCACTCACATACAGCACTTAAAATGCGTGAACTGAGAAGAATTCACGGGGTAGCAATGTATGGCAGAACGGAACCAAGTGGTTGTGGATGAATCTAAACTTATGACAGATGTTTCGAGTAAGATGAAGAAGAGCAATTTGAAAAGGTTTAGACATGTGGAACGAATGAATGATGAAAGACTACCAATACATGAATGTGAACTTGAGGCTGATGTGTTGTGTAAGATAAAGAAGAGGACTCTGAGATGGTTAGGGCATGGACGACGAAATACTAACAAAATCAATATATCTATAGTAGAGAAAGACCAAGAAAAGTATGGTTGGATCAAGTGAATGATATTTTGAAAGAAGGAAATTTAAAAAGTAAGAGAATTCGTAGATGCTATATTAGAATATGTATGGATGTACAAGAAGCGAAAGACCGGGTACTCTAAGTTTTAATGTTTTTTTACAATTTAAAAAATATCTTTATTTTATATTATTTTTTAAAAAGCTTTTAATATTTTTTTTCTTTGTACGAATTAGAGAAGCCATCAATGGCTTTATAAATAATTGTTTAAATAAATTAAATTGAGTGGAATAGTACAACACAATTTAGGGAAACACATTCGATTATTGCGAATAATCTAAAATACGTGTATTGTGAGTTGGATTATTTCTGCAAATAGACATAAAGTAAACATTAACTAAACTACATGACTTAACACTAATAACAATGTCATTAAATCTATCCATTACGCTCTTTGTCATGTTATTCGCAAGGACACGGCTCAATCAGCAGCCGGCAGACAGCGGACACCTCGAGGAATGTGGACCAGTGGACCAGGAATTCTGTTCAACCTACCTCATCTGTTGACTGGCCGTGGTTACACTGGCAGTCTAATTTTTAAGGAATTTGTGCAGACAATTTTTTGTGGTGTTGACAAAAAAAAAGACTAGCGAGTACGAAATATTCAAGAAAAACATTGATTTTTATATCATATAATGAGCAAGCGCCTTGATTGATCGATAAATTGGATTATATAATCAAGAAGGAACCGACCCACAATCAACTTTTTTTTGTTTGTTTAAATGCAACAATTGTGTAACTTCACGTCCGGTTTAGAAAAGCATTGCTTAATTTTATCCTAATGTAATATTCGTAGACACAGGGCCGATATAACACATTTAAGTATCCTAGACTTACAATATCAGTCCTCGTTTTTACAAAATTAAAAAAAATTACTTCAATATACAGTTATTATAGTTCGGAAATTCTAGGATGAGTCCTGTGACAGGTCAAAAATTTGCCCCAATACAACCTTGTAACGATGTTCAGTAATTTTAATTATTTTATCAACTTTAATATAAGCCTCAATTCTAATAAATAGAAAGTTATTTAGGTAACTACATTACATAAGGTTGTATTGGAGCAAATTTGTGAGCTGTCACAGGACTCATCCTAGAATTTCCGAACTATAGTTAAGAAAATTTATTAAGGATGAAAATTGTATTTATAATACTACTTTTTAATTTTAAACAACATTTATTAGAAAACATATATATACAATAAAGTCGAAGATCCCCTCGCCATTCCAACGTCGATTCAGTTGAAAAGTGAAGCTGTGCCGTGGAGTTGTGTTTTGTTTTCCTCCTTTTTAAGTGAGTGAGTCGTTACACACCAGCAAAGTCACAAACCACATCGCTGTACAAGATACAATGACACGCCGTAGTGAGACGATCGGAGCACAGCGGAAACATTTTTTTCTGTTTTGAAAAAAATATATACGAGTACTATCAAAGTCATAGGCATCTTTATAACTTCAAAAACTAGGCGGAAAAATACCTATATCATTCGAGGGGAGAAGCACAGCGCGGGATTCGAACCGGCGACTTTCCGCACGGAAGTCCAATGCTTTACCACGTGGTCATCATGCACAATAAAATGTTATTGAAAATTAAATAAATGAACTAAGAAAACTTTTACAAACTTTTATTTCTATAAAATCTTAATTATAGCGTTTAGATCAAATTAGTGCAAAAATTTCAGTCATTATTTTGTGCGGAAAAATATATGTGCCATTCGAGGGGAGTAGCACAACGTGGGTTCGAACTTGCGACTTTCCGCACGGATGTCCAGTGCGTTACCGGGTGGTCATACATATTTAACCTGTTGAATCTATAAAGCTACTTTTCGCGATAATCAAAATGAGATTCAAAAATATAAAATGTTGATACATTTATGTTTAAGGAGCCCGTAAGTGATACACAATGTTACCATAGTAATTTATTTATTCAAACACTGTTTATTCCAATTCATATAACGGTATAACCCTACCGGTTTCAAGGTTTTCACCTCATCATCAGAGGAGTACAAACAATACAAGTCTTGTGTATGAAGTGGAATTAAACAATATAGAACAAATACAAAAAAAAATCGTCAGATATCTATGGTACAGAACAAAGGGCGATTGCCCAAAATATGCTCACCATGTCGAACTTCTCACGGTGTGTAACTATAGAAATCTCGAAACAAGAAGGCAAGAATCCATTGCGATATTCCTACTTAAGGTTTTTCAAGGTTGTTTTAACTGTCCCGCGATTCTAGAAGCTCTAAGTTTATATGCACCTAATAAACATAGCCGTGCAAGGAATCCCCCTCTGTTCTACATACCAACTTACAAGAGGTATATCATGGCTTAGCACTCAGTCACGCGTGGTATACTCGTAGAGGTATTGAACCAACTGAATGACACTGTTGATATATTCTCGGCACCGCCTAGCAGTATGAGAAGAATCCTGGCTGATATTCCTAACGAATAAGCTAACGCTAGAAGCAGACCCTCTTTGTGTAACAGGAGAAATCCGTGCAAAGTGGATAAAAAAAACAGTGTTTGACTAAACAAATCACAGTGTATTAAAACTTTCGCAGTATTATTGCCGTTACTATAAATAATGATTATCACTTCTACTGTTTGAGTCAAAAGAGCTATTTTTGCAATGAAGGCATTAAGAACAGAATTTTTCAAATTTTCACACTTTTGGCATTTAGAACTAATAAACATGTATTTTCTCTCAAACGTCGCACATATTCTTCACAGTGCAAGCATTTCCACCGCAATTACTCGGTTCCTTTCATTCACTTTCTATGCCCATCTTTCACTCTGGCAGGTTTTTTCCTCATTTAGACAGCTCTTGAAATAGCTTAGTTTTAGTTTGTCTTTTAGTGACCCATTGACTTTGTCTCCTATTGTACTCGCCATTTAAAATCTCTTGTCACATTTTTGTCGCCTTAGATAAAATTGCTTCGTCGATTACTTGTACGAGTATAGTTATTTTAGTGTTATATTTGTTACAGTGATGCAGTTATTTTGACGTTATATTTGTTACACTTAACATATTATCGTACTATATTATTTAGTGATATAGAAATTGTAGTGTTTCATTTATTACAGTGATAGTTATTTTGACGTTATGTTTGTTAGTGTTGTATTATTACTGATATAGGTATTTCAGCGTTATATTTGTTTTAGCGATACAGTTATTTTGACGTTATATTTGTTACAGTTACATTATGATGCAGTATCAGTTACAGTAATACAGTTATAGTTACATTATCGTGATGTATTATTTAGTCATATAGTAATTTTAGTGTTATGTTTGTTAAAGCGATAGTTATTTTGACGTTATTTATTCAATTTATTTTTTTATTTTTGATGTATTAGGTTTTAACATAAGTTGTGTCCGTTTTTTTCCAATTTAAAAATTAGCACCAAAAGTAAAACCAAATGGTAAAGGCTATACGTCATTCGAAAGAAAATTTTCGAATGTCTTTCAGGTCGAAATTACCGTATTTGAAACGCAAAAACCATCGACGAGCTGTCCTTTCATTCATAGCATCTTCACCGTACACTTCACAAATATCGCGAGCAGCTTTGGCAGCTTTATTCCCTCGATTGAACGCGAACAGAAGGAGGTGTCGAAAATGCTCACTTTCGTCTACTTGACATTCCATTTTGAAGGCTTGTAATCAAATAAAATAATATATGTAACGTAAAAGCAAACACAATATCTTGTAGAGCAGAAAACTTTCTTTCGAATGACGTATAACCTTTACCATTTAGTTTTAGTTTTGGTGCTTTTTTTTAATATGGAAAAAAACGGACACAAGTTATGTAAACACCTAATACAAGTAACACATTCTTTATTTTGAATAATGAAAAAGTAATAATAAATATTTCAGAGATTTCCTTTCGTGGTAATATAAACCCGATTACACAACATAACATACATACCATTTTGCAATTTTGCTGATGGAGGGGCAGAGAGAACAGATCGATTGACTTTCCGTCTTGACACACATCGTTAGACACTTCTACATCCATATACTTTCTCATACAATTAATTTTCTTTCGAATGACGTATAATCTTTACCATTTTGTTTTACTTTTGGTGCTCATTTTTAAATTGAAAAAAAAAAACGGACACAACTAATTTTAACACCCAATACTTATGCCATATTATTTTCTACTTTGTAAATAAATATTTTCCCGTTTTGACTGTGCATTCAAGTTTTGCTGTTTTTCTACTTTGTTGGTTTGTATGTTTCTTTATATTCCAATTTTATTTATTTTTCTTCTGTATCTTAAAAAAAATAATCCAGTGTTTTTTGTAGAGATTGCAGCCGATAAAAATAGTTAATAAATAAATTGTTATATATGACATAATACGGAATGAAGTATTCAGGGATGAATATAAATCTAAGCCGGGTGTTTTATATAAATCAAGAAAGATCTATGAGATGGTTTGGACATATAGAAAATGAATGAAGAAATACTAAGATAATAAATATACAACGCAAATGTGAGATGGACGCGTGGTAGACGAAGACCAAGGAAAATATGATTGGATCAAGCGAATCATATTCTGAAAGAAGGAAACGTAGAAAGTCAGAGAATCAACATCGATATGATCCCCTTATCAACATCGATATGGTCCCCTTCAAAGTACTCCCCATCGACTGCAACGCACTTACGCCGTTTGATCCGACCTCCGAAACGTTTGATTCAACCTTCGAAACACCGCTGGTACTCAATTTTCGGTATGTCCATCAGAGCCGTCTTCGATTTTTTCATGACATTATCTAGAAGTGGTATGAGAAGGTCAACGGATATACAAGAGGCTAAGTATGTGTAGTGAGACAGGAAGATATGGCGGTATGTCCTCTTTGGTTACCCCAATAGGTTTCACATTTCTACTACGTATATATTTTGTTAGTCTTTCTTCATTAATTCGTTCCACATGCCCAAACTATCTCAACATGTTATTTTTAATTTTACTTAAAACATTCACCTTAAGTTCACATTTATCCTTTATCACTTCATTCAGTATTCCTTTCACAGCTCCTTTCAGTATTTTTCCACGTCCACGTTTCACTCCCATTAATTTACACGGTACTGTATGTAGCATTATATTTTTAATGTCATATTTGTTCAAGTGATATAATTATTTTATTTGATCAGTAATATAGTTATTTTCACTTATATAAAAAGCAATACTGACAGACGCCACAAGCATGGCACGTGTAACCTGTTAAATAATGCATTCGCCAAATGATTAATTAAGTAGCTGTCACGCCTTGTGGCGGCTGATCAAATGATTTAGCGGAAATCAAACTTGGTCAAATTTATCGATCGGATTACTAACTAAGAATATCAATGCTTTTTTTAAACCACAGGGCAAACAGAAACCACAGGCCAAACAGAAACCACAGGGGAAACAGAAACGACAGGGCAAACAGAAACCACAGGGTAAACAGAAACCACAGGGCAAACGGAAACCACAGGGCAAACGGAAACCACAGGGCAAACGGAAACCACAGGGCAAACAGAAATCACAGGGCAAACAGAAACCACAGGGCAAACATAAGCTACAGGGCAAACAGAAACACTTTGAAATCGCTTATGTAATAGTCTTCGAGTTAAGATGTGTATACTCGCAAACTTATTGTGTATAAACGCAAACGAAGACTTTGGATTTGTTTCAGGGTCACACACATTAACTCAACCCTCATCACCTGTGATTATCCTCAGCGTGAAAGTTAGGTCGTCTTTGGCCTGTTGACGAAGATCTTGGCAGATGCTGACCCGAAGCTCCTTCTGGTAGACTGTCAGCAACCAGGGAATCTGACCGCAATGCGATGCATGTTCAAATTATCCGTTAAAATTGATTGACATTCCAACCATGTCATAAATTTCTTTGATTGTTAATCGTCGATTTGCACTAATAATTCTCTGAATTTCAGCGACATTTTCTGCAGTTGTGCTGATACAGAGACGTCCCGGCTTCTCGTTATCCTCAACTGATACTTCTAACATTGGGTTCGACTCATGATTTCATCATCTGAGTCTCATAGGTATTTTTTTCTAGTTTGAGACAAAAGTTGATATTCGTATACAGTAAAATTTTCCATTTATCATGACAATCGCACAGGGCTCAAAACACGTATTAACAAAATTGCTTACTACACAGATGTGGATACGCACAGCACAAAGATTTTTTGGCCGACTGATTCATAATAACTAGATGTATTAGTTTATACCCCTACATTTGTCAAGGGCCATAAATTACCTGACGTGGAATTCCATCACCTTGCGTATTGAACTCAACACTTCTGGCATTAAGACAGACAAACTTAGATTGTTTTCTTCCAATAAAAAATTAAACGCCAAACCATAACAATCATATTCTAGGCTAGGTCATCAGGAAGTATATCACTCGGTATACCAAACACCGCTTCCTCGATAAAAACTCAGTGAGTGGACTAAGAATTTATTTATTTCAGTAGCATTTATAGTATATTGCATACATGTTCATGATTAGTTAAAACAGTACAATCAGTACATATAGCACGATCATATCATTTAATACCAGAAGGTGCTGAACTGGTTGAACGTGAGCAATAGACGCAAAATTCACATTCACTCATTCACTCATAAAAATGTTAATCTAGTACATTGATAAAAAAGTTTTAGGACTTTATTCATAAAATCGAAAATACAAGTTTATTTATCAACATCGATATGGTCCCCTTCAAAGTACTCCCCATCGACTGCAACGCACTTACGCCGTTTGATCCAACCTCCGAAACGTTTGATCCAACCTTCGAAACACCGCTGGTACTCAATTTTCGGTATGTCCATCAGAGCCGTCTTCGATTTTTTCATGACATTATCTCGGGTGCTGTAACGCGTTACGCGAAGCGGTTTTTTAAGTCGGTTGAACAGGAAAAAGTCGCAGCCAGATCAGGTGAATTCAAAGGCTGCTGGATAGTAGTCGTGTTGTTTTTGGTCAAAAACTCATGGAAATCATGTCTTTCGCGATTTCAACGCGGTCCTTTTTTTGCAGAAAATTGAGGTCTTTCGGCGCCAGTTTTGCAGTGACACGTCTGAGGCTTAAATCACTAACCAAAATGTCTTAAGAGGAGCCATAAGCGATGTTCGAGTCCTCTACCAGCTCTCTGATGGTCAATTTGCGGTTTTCGGCCAACATTTCTTTGATTTTATCGATGTTTTCATCGGTTTTCGACTACCACTGCATTCGTCATCCTCGACCGACTCACAAACACTTCAGAAGCGTTCGTGCCACCAAAAAACAAATCTCCAACATTTCCAAGGTCTGCGGACCGTCAAATCCGTTTTTCACACAAAATTTAGATGTACTCAGTACAGCGTAACTTTTACAAATGTCAAGCTATGAAGGAAAGTGTCAATGATAGATGTGGTAACCTACCAAAAAAAAAACCAATCGGGTGACTGACAGCGCCACACGATGGCCGGTCCTAAAACTTTTTGATCAAGGTAGTAGTTTCGACGCATTAACCAACGTAATTGGAGTTTGGAGCTTGCGCTTCCGCGAAACTAGTGACATAAAAAAATATATGTGACTACTGTTAGTAGTGTTTGTTTGTGCGATGTTGTTTTGAGGTATTGCGTTCTAGTTGTTATAATGAAAGTACTAGCAACTTGTTGGGCTATTAGAACTCCAGGTCTTAATCCGCAATATTTGGCAACAGTTACTAATACAAAATAAAGAATAAGTTTTCAATCAATATATTAAATATTCTATGAAATGAACCAGTTTGCGCTTTGCAAGAAGATATGACGTAATATCCGTTATTAAATATTATCCTATTTTATTTAATCGAATTATATTCTAAAATTATATTGAATCGTAAACGGGCGCACGCACGTGGTTATACAAATGTCAAAATAACATATGCTAATTTTGTGTCAAATGAGACCTTGGGGTATCCATTTTTAAGCGTAACTGGCGGTACAAATAAAAAAAAAAAAAAAAACTTATAATCTGTTAAGAAAAGCGGTTTTAAGAAAAAAACTAATTAAAATCTTTGCATCAAAATTAATCTTATTATTTGATTAAATATTATTTGTGTAGTTGGTAAATTTATTTATTGAGTTGTGAGTTATTGTGACTTCCGAGAGAAAAAGTTAGATTTAAAGAAGGTTACAGTATACTCGTATATGTTATGTAGTACATTCACGTAGTAAAGGAAATTGTAAAACTTTCAAGAATACCAACTACCACTGCACTACCACACAATCAAGCAATACGAAACGCTATGTTAAACTCTTCAATAATATGTTATATTAAAAATGCGAAAGCAACAGTAAACCTTCATCAAAGAAACGATTAATTCCAAATAAGTAAGGGAGTGCGCTACGGTGATACTATATCGCCAAAATTATTCAACGCTACTTTAAAAGACGTGTTTAACACTTGCCACCCTATGATGGATAGTGAGGGACCAGGACTTATATTTTATTTGGTTATTCGACGTTTTAATACATAATAAAATAATTTTATAGCTAATTACAAAAAATAACCTAGCAAATTTTGCATAATTTTAATTTAAAACATACATTTTTCACTGGATGCTGACCGTCCAGCACAGTGGCTGGCGGAATTGTTTAGCACAGTAAGGCAAGTGTTAATAGGCTCGAATGAATCTGTATTAATCCTCTTCCTCTTATGCGTCGTCGTTCACGCTTTCGGTAGTAACAATCCTCTCCTAACTGTATCCTTGGCCACGAGCAAAGTGCCAAAGATTCGGAGGACTCACTAAAGGGATATTATCAACAATTCGTCAGTTATTCCCAGTTCTTCGAGAATGGATGTATTAGTTCGCCTTGCTATGTATTGAATTCGTAACATCCTTCACCAGCACCACATTTCAAATACATTCTATACCTCTCGCTTGAGTCCAAGTGTCCACGTCTCATGTATAGTAAATATTGCTAAGACGAGATACTTAACATATAGTAAGTAGGCACATTTTCTTCACAATGGTGATGATTCTGTTATTCCATATGTTTCTAACTTTGACATCGCATTTTTCGCCATTTTAGTCCAGAAAAACTATATTCATAAATATAAAAACGAACAAAATATTTTTAGAGAGTTGAAGAAGATGGATGTAATTAAATGGTATACATACCATACATACATATATTGAACTTAAATATACATATAATTATTAAATAATTTTAAAACAATGACTGTAATTTATTATTACTACTGCTTTTTGTATCTTCAAGTTGGTTTAAGATAGAGTTTTGTATTTTTTGTCAATAATTTTAAGTACTTGTATAACCTGTCACATGTTCATTTGTATATAAAGACACTGTTGTGTCGTTAGTTAAATAAAATAAATAAAATATAAAATAAATATAACATCGAAGACAAGCATCTCAGATGGGATGCCGAGATGATAATTATCATAATAACACCGAAGACAAGCATCTTAGATGGGATGCCGAGATGATAATTATCATAATAACAACGAAGACAAGCATCTCAGAAGGGATGCCGAGGTGATAATTATCATAATAACATCGAAGACAAGCATCTCAGATGGGATGCCGAGATGATAATTATCATAATAACATCGAAGACAAGCATCTCAGATGTAAGCTAACACTCTTAGCTGACGATACGGCATGCTACGTGTCCTCCCTCACTCAAGGTAGATCGAGCTGGCCGCCGCTTCGCCACATAACTTGATTAAATAAATAAACAATAATTAAGTAATTTTTTATTTAATATTCTACTATGGAGTTTATTAACTTAAATGTGAAACCTGTGATAAAGCATTACAATTAGTTTTACTTGGAATATATTTAACTTGACATTTTTTTTATCTGCAGTTCCAGCTTTTTCTAATTTTGATTACAAAATCACGTGCTATGTAGTTACGTCCTTCGTCCCCTCTATAAAAATATTTTCTGTCTTTCGTTTCTACTGATAAGCCAACATGGCCGTTAGATTTTTGCGCGCGCTCAGTGGAATAACTTGGTTTTCAGTATCAACATGTCTGGAGAGGCGCCCGTCGTTCACTCTACTAGTGTAGAAAATACTAAAAATAAACTTAATTTCGGTAAAAAAAAACAACAAGCAAGGGCTGCAGAATGGTCAGATAATAAACGGATGAAACTAAGAAACAGCAAACAATGCTATATAAGCAGAAAAGGCAAAGAAGTAACGAGTAAAAGGAGATCATAAGAGGTTAGTGGAATAACTTGGCAACTAACGTACATGATTGATTTTTCATATAAAAGATGTAACAACACAACTTCTTTGTTTTGTATAAGAATTATGGAATAACGTTGTAACTGCATTCGCGGACCACGTTATTCCACATGTTTATAGTGTTTTTCAAGTTTTTTTTTGTATGTTTGAATATAGTTTGGTATTTTTTTATTTTTAAATAAAGTTTGTGTATGAAAATATATATTTTGATTTTTTTTTAAACTATTAAAATATCGACACTTACTAAAAAAAGTGTTTTTCTTGAATACTGCAAAATACAAGTTTTATTAGTTACCGCCTTATTCGCGGCACATATTCAATTACACACTGTCAAAACATAGAACAACAAAGTCAAGTAGCCATCAACAAAGGACATCGATAGTTCAAGAGAACAAAGTTCTCTCAAGAAGTAATGAACTATCATACATAACAATAGAATCGAGTTCACACAGAGTTCACTCATGACGTAGTGTAGTAGCAATAGACAACGTACAAGATATTTAGACGAAGTGAAGAACTATGTTCCGTACTTTTATGTGCATTCGTTCGTGGGATTGTGATTCCTCGCTCAAGCATGAGAAGGCGCTTCCCAAAATGTGGATACTTCCTTCGGCGGTGCTCAATAGCTAGAGGCATGGGAAAATTTTCACCAGTAGCGAAAAGGTGGCCTGATCAAAAAATTAAAGACGATAGTCGGAGAATTTTCAACAAAGGGGTAAATGAAAAATGAAACGAAGATCTCAAACCTTTTTTGCTTGATAAAAAAGGGATACTTACGATGTGATGGTATGTTTATTTATTTTTCATCAACGGTATAATGTGAACATTTTTTTCAAAATATACTAAAATTATAAAAAGAAAATACACTAAAATCATAAAAAGAAAATATACTAAAATTATAAAAAGAAAATATACTAAAATTACAAAAAGAAAAATACAATGTAAAACAATTCAACGAAACCAAATGAAAAGACACAACAAAACAATTAAAATAATACAATCTATAAATAAATAAGTACACATTATTTAAAAAACGTTATTTTTTTACAATACACATAGTTGATCACACGATACGGGCCTATTTCTAGTCAGCTGCCCGCACCTCGCCATATCAATTTGACATTAATGCAAAAAGAATAGTATAATACAAAATCGATACTTGATCAACTCTGCAATCTGCCAATATTTATAGCTCAACAAACTATGGAAGTGTACTCGTTTACATACATTTATATCAGACACTTTCGTGACATATTATACATACCATCACGCTGTTTCACTACTAGAGTAGGCAGAAAGGAGAGAGCGCCAGATTGTTCTATCTCACCACATAAAATCCACATTCATAATTTACCTTCTACAATTTATCTTACTTTTCCTAATTTCAACATATACTGCGCTTAAGGTGAAGAAACTAGCATTGAGTTGGCTCGATCACGTTAATAAAATGAATAATGAAAGATAAGTCTCACACACACAAACCATCACTCCATCTCCCTGATGGGGTAGGCAGAGAGGATATAGCGCTACACTTTCCTATAACGACATTTATATTTTGGCTCTTTCATATCCATACACCTTCTCATATAGATCCTACGATTTATCTGACTTTTTACATTTCAAAATATCATCCACGTGATTCAACCGTGTTTTCCTTGATATTCCTCTCTCGCGCCTTCCACTCACATTTGCACTATATATTTGTTTTCTTAGTTTTTCTGCATCCATTCGTTCCACATGCACAAACCATCTAAGAGTGTTCTTCATCTTGCTCAGCACATCAGCTTTTAGTTTTGGACGTTTATTATTTATTACTTCATTTTACATTCTATCATATATTGTTACCCCCTGTATTCTTCTCAGTGCACACATTTCTATCGTTTTTATTCGACTCCTGTCAGCCTTTCTTGGGTTTAAATTTAAAATGTCGCAAGGGGATATATTGAATTTAAATTTAAATTTAAAATGTCGCAAGGGGATATATATAAACAATTATATTGTATAATATTTTATTTAATGTGGCATATTGAAAGTGAAAAGAGAGTAATCCAATACAGGCAAAATATTTCAGAAGACTATCCCAATTTGTTATTTATTTATTTATATAAATAAATGGTACAATGTAGTTTATAACAAAAATAATAAGATTGACAGAATATTTTTTTAAAATTGCACATTTACAATAAAAACAATCAGGAAAAAACAGGTATCAAATCACAAATATTTCACTTCCTTAGCAACACAATACGGTGGTGTCCACAGGCGCACAGCCCGCACTGCTAAAAAAATGCAAACACAATGGACAAACCATTGGAAAACAAATTAAAAACAATACACAATATTAAAGACGGAATCAGATAGGCTCAGCTTCACAAATCCTCTTTAGCACGGGGAAAAAATCACAAAGATTGATAAAAAAAAAACAAATAATTAATTAAAAAGCATGTGACATTTCGTAATTGAACCCGAAATATCTCGGTTGAAGTCAAACATGCTAACACTAGATTGCTAGTACAGCTCATGGAAATCTCTCGGTTGAAGTCAAACATGCTAACACTAGATTGCTTGTACAGCTCATGGAAATCTCTCGGTTGAAGTCAAACATGCTAACACTAGATTGCTTGTACAGCTCATGGAAATCTCTCGGGTGAAGTCAAACATGCTAACACTAGATTGCTAGTACAGCTCGTGGAAATCTCTCGGGTGAAGTCAAACATGCTAACACTAGATTGCTAGTACAGCTCGTGGAAATCTCTCGGGTGAAGTCAAACATGCTAACACTAGATTGCTAGTACAGCTCGTGGATTAATAACGTCTGTTTTTTTTGTAGGTAATCAACTCAAACTAGGATGATTTGTGCCATCAAATTCAAGTCATAATGCAATTACATATGAATCAATATAAAAAAAACATTTTTTTAAATTATAATTCTAGACCATTTAAAGTTTTAGCTTGGTCTGGTCTATAGTTTTCTCATCCTAACCACATTCGTCTCCATTCAAATTTTTCGTTTTTGGTATCCATTTCAAATTTTTCATATATTTCCCTTCGTACCGAGGATATTATATAATTCTTTGGTCAGAAGTCATTTGGAATATTGCTCTATAATATGGTCAGCAGGGATTACGTATTCACTCTTGCTAGAAAGGGTTCAGAAAAGATTTATCCGTTGTCTCTACATGAGAGAGTATGGATATTATCCAAGTGTCTTCTTACTGGAGATGTTTAGTTACAGATCGTTAGAGAGTGGAAGATACCTTCGATTGGGTGTCCATTATTTTGCTTGCTCTGGGTAATTTAATTAACCCATCTGTCCTGAACAGTCCTGGTTTGTATGTTCCGGATAATTATTTGAGACAACGCTCGCATAGATTGTTCTATCAACCTATAAGTCAAATCATCCTGCCTTTAGAGATGCCGGTAGGTAGAGCAATCACACTGTTTAACCGTGTGTGTCCTCATATAGACATATTTCATCGACCTATAAGTGGAAAAGTTCCACGAAGAAAGAAGAAACGCAACATTCATTGGACACGGCAAAGATACGACCTGAAATCAATCAAATCTGTCTCGCAAAAGACAACCGAAAAATGCATGGTCTATAGTTTTCTCATCCTAACCACATTCGTAGCCAGGATTCTCCACAATATTGTTTATACGAGTCATAAATCATAATTATGGATCAATCAGACGTCCTCGTATATAGAGTAACTGTTATAAAATATGGCACGTGGTAATATCAAAAGTTGGTCAATTTATATTGGGTGTACAAATAAGTCACCGCCGTTTGACAAAAGTTGGCGCCACCAGTAAGTTATGGTTAAAATTGTCAGATGTAAAATGTCATTATCGTAAGGTTGGACATCTGTCAACAACATGCCCTTGAAATATTAGTGAATTTTTATCAGCATAACATATTTTTTTGTGTTCGAAAATGTCAAGTTTTGAGCCGAATAAGCGTCATTTGCGGGAACTTTTGATTTACTTCTTCAATTTGAAGAAATCTGCAGCTGAGGCGCATCGATTGCTTGTAGAAGCATATGGTGAGGCTGCCTTAAGTGAGAGAAGTTGTCGTGAGTGGTTTCAAAAGTTTAAGAACGGTGAATTTGACATCGAAGACAAAGAACGTAGCGGAAGGCCGAAAGTGTACGAAGACGCGGAATTGGAAGTATTATTGGATCAAGATTCGTGCCAAACGCAAGAAGAACTTGCACTTACATTAGGAGTGACTCAACAAGCAATTTCACATGGGTTGAAATCATTGGGAATGATTCAAAAACAAAGAAATTGGGATTCATATGAACTGACACGGAGAAACTTTGAATGCCAATTTTCCACATGTGAAATGCTGCTTGCCAGGCATAAACGAAAGGGTTTTCTGCACCATATAGTCACTGGTGATGAAAAATGCATCCATTATGATAATCCAAAAAGGAAGAAATCATGGGGATCCCCTGGTCATGCTTCAACATCTACGGCTAAGCCAAATATTCATGGAAAAAAACTCTTGTTGTGTATTTGGTGGGATCAGCTTGGTGTCGTGTATTATGAGTTGCTCAAACCGAATGAAACCATTGCTGGGGCTGTCTACCGAACATAATTGATGAGATTGAGTCGAGCACTCGAGGAAAAGCGCGCCCACTACTACGCCAGACACGACAAAATTATTCTCCTGCATGATAATGCTAGTCCACATGTTGCGGCACCGGTCAAAACCTATTTGGAAACACTCAATTGAGAAGTTTTACCCCACCCGCTGTATTCACCAGACATTGCTCCTTCTGATTACCACTTGTTTTGATCGATGACGCATGGCCTGTCTGAGTAGCACTTCACATCATATGAAGATACCAAAAATTGAGTCGATTCGTGGATAGCCTCAAAAGATGATGATGATGACTGACGCGGTATTCGTATGCTGACAGAAAGATGGGGAAAAGTAGTGGCAAGCGATGGGTACTACTTCGAATAAAACATGAGGTTCCGTTCTTTCACAATAAATGCCCATTTTTTTATAAAAAACGGCGGAAACTTATTTGTACACCTTATAATAAAGCGAAGGCGGGGAGAAGTAGTTAATTTCAGTATTAATACTTAAGCAAAAAAACATTGCAATCGAATTAATTAATACAATGTATTAATTTGTGGAAATACTACCATGCACGGAAATAACATTAATTGAGAATGCAGATTACGCTGTACATTTTCGGAAATGACGAATTCTTTTAACCTTTAGCACCTAATTTTTTTAAATAGTAATGAATTTCAGAAACGGAGTACAAAACGACTGACTCATATAAAAGTGAAAAATTATTCGATTTTTAAGATACGATTGTGAAGTCTATCAGAAAGTGCATCTCTAATATTGGTTTTATCTTCCGGAACTAGGTTGGAACGCTTCCTTTCTTAGAACCATCGATAACTAACTCGAAACTTCCGTGTAATACAAATATTTTACAAATAAAACACTGTAGAAGTCAATCACGTCATGTTCCTAATGAGGAAGTATGTATACAAAATAGTTATCGAAGTCATTTTATCTTGTCTCACTATCGTTTTTGTCACCTTGTCCCTACGCATCCTCATGCGTACTCATCATCATCAGCCCATCTCCGTCCAAAGTTGAACATAGGCCTCCCCTCTCCTCCTCCATTCCTCTCTTTCCTGGGCACATCGTTTCCAGTTCCTCCCGGCCACTCTTCTAATGCAGTCTGAGCAACGTGCCTGAGGACGGCCCATATTTCTTCTTCCCTGTCTTGGGCGCCACTCCAGCACTCTCTGAGTCCATCTATCATCTGTGCATCTGGCAATGTGTCCCGCCCAGTTCCCCTTCTGAATGGCGACTCTTTCGGCGACATCAGCTACTTTGGTCTGCTGCCTTATCCATGCGTACTCGCCAATTATAAATTAATTTCTCTGTTACAGAATTTGATAATTTGATCGTGCTACATATTTTCTAGGTCTTCCCAAACTTCTCGTACGTTCTATAGTACTCATCTAGGTTATTGTTGTAAATCTTTCATCATTCATTCTTCTGTACATGTCCAAACCATTTCAATATTTCTTTCGTCATCTACTTTCGTTCAATCGCGGTCTTTCCTAATGCCCTCATTCCTTATTCTGACATACATTTTTACCACATATTATAAACAACGCTATAACTTCTATCGCATCTTATTTTACTTTGACCACTTTTTTGACTTCCTTCAAGACCTGTGGAACTAATTCGAAATTTGATTAACTCGGTCGTGCCACGTTCCTTTTAAGTCTTTCCATGGATCACCAATATCTCTATTGTATTTCCCCGTTTGATAACATGGCCGAAGTATCTGGTATTGTACCTTAAATGATGTTCCGTTTGTAGTTCATTAAGAATCGAGAAATTTGTCCTACAAGTTATCTTCATGGCGTCTATCTTCTTAAGTTCCCTTTCTCTCAATGGCCATGTACGGTTCAACTCGGCACCATACAAAAATATACGGATCATCAATATACGTACGAGTTTTAATTTGGATCTAGTATTGCTTAATCCAGAGTTAAAAATCAGCATTAACAGCTACGTGGGAATTTATGAAAATGCTAAGAGTCTTCCTCGGACATGACCAACAGCCGTTGATGCTGGTGATAATAACCTGTTTTAGTAAGATTGATACACCATCTATTGTCTGCAGCGGTGGGCAGGAGTGGGTGCGAAACTGGGCCATTGGCAAAACGATTGACGTCGTGCCATTTTGTTTCTTTACCGGTTTGTATTGGAGGAGTTGTCTTCAGACCAATTTCTTGAATGGATTTCGTTTTTTTCATTGAATGATGTATGGACTTAAGGATGTTATGTTTTAAATGCTAAACCAATAGGAGTAGGAGGTCGTGACTGTATTTGATAAATTGGAAACATGCCACCTGTTTAAAAACGTGTGTAAAGTAAGATTATTCTTCTGTCGTTTTGTTTCTATGTCAAGTGGGGTTTTTAGGTTTCTCATCCATGATATCATCCTTAATAGTAATTTTTAGGTTTCTCATCCATGATATCATCCTTAATAGTAATTTTTAGGTTTCTCATCCATGATATCATTCTTAATAGTAATTTTTAGGTTTCTCATCCATGATATCATCCTTAATAGTAATTTTTAGGTTTCTCATCCATGATATCATCCTTAATAGTAATTTTTAGGTTTCTCATCCATGATATCATCCTCAACAGTAATCAGATTGATGTCCTCCAGTCTTCCGGGAATTTTAACACATTTGCATAATGTGACCAACAGTCTAGATTCCACATAAGCATAAGAGAAAATCAATGAAACCCCACCTATGCAACACATGTGCACTGCAACCGTTGCCACAACTTGGACACTCTAGTGTACACTATAATCTTCGTGGCAGATCAAATCATTGGAGACATCCGTTATGATTACTCACAAGGTGAAGATTATTCATCTAAGCCAATAATGTAAAAAGGCTCATTTCCAATTTCCCTTTCCATTCCACCATCCTTTCCACCATCCTTTCCTTTTTTATTTGATTGATGATATATTCATTTTTATAACCAGTATATACTGTTCATAAATTTTGTACAAATAAATAATTATTTAAATAATGTCGTCACTATGTAACTTCCTTTATTTACCTTTGCCTGGTTGGTTTGAAGAAACTTCCACCTGGCAATAAGCCTGCCAAATTGTTAAAGAAATAAATTAGATTTCAAGTTGAGGAACGATTCCATTGCTGTCGCCAGTGCAATTACTTTACATTACTTTCAGCCTATCTTTGTCCTTCGATCAAGAAAGGTCGTTGGAATCTAAGACGAGTCGGAGAAGGGGTAGAAACACCAATATGCATTGATTACATATAATTTTAACACCTTCTGGTATTTCCTCATAGGGATTTTTTGCTCATTAGGAGACAGCAGGCTTACAAAAGCCATGCCAAAAGTGTTGATTTCATAGTAAAGGTAAAGGTTAAGGTAGGAAAACCATTTAGACAGTCGATCGGAGCGTGGTTGTTATTGCGACAGGATTTTGAGTACTTGGGCTTTCAGGATGAATGACGAGTGGAAGGGATTTATGTGAGATTTGTGATTGTGTGCGGTATAGTGTGGGATGAATATTTTTGGTCTTTCTGAAGTGATGATGTGTGAGGAGTTGAATTTCGCAAGATGTTTCCAGTTGTAGTTGAGTATCACTGTTTGTCAGGTTGATGAGAGCGTGCAACGGGGTTTTGTTTCTGTGTAATCAAAAATCGGAAAGAAGTATCGATTTATTTTTTTCATGCTAAATATCCTCAGTGAGATACAGACAAAAGCCTAGTTTACTGGGGATACGACAAATGAAAGGTAACAAACCCTGATCCATTAAAATTGTATGTCCAAATCAAATTATCTGTTGTTTTTCTCAAATTGTGTATATTTCTTGTCATGTGTAATAATAAATAAATAAATAAAATAATAGTGGCACTGAGTAGAGGGATATGAAGACATCTATCATCACTATCACCACCCTACACGTTCGGTTAAGTAATATCCCACATCCAGTCACTGTTCTCTCTCTATCTCTAGTCACCAACCTCATAGCTGAGGGTCGGGAGTTTAATGATGAGGCTTGTATAATGCTTTTCCAATTATTCATGTCGTTGGCCATATGTGAAGCCTCACAGTGAGTGAGGTCAGTGGCGTCCTCGATATGGTTGATCCAACGCAAGGAAGTGCGGCATCGTTGTCTCCTACATGAAACATTGCCCAGCATCCGACAGTCTTTTCGAGACTTGTACAATCGTATCTCGACATCTGTCCGAAGAAATGTAATACCCTTTATTAACAGATTGTGGGGGTCTAAATAGATCCCCATTTAATGCGATCAACACTGTAAGATCGAATTGTTCTTTATTTATCATGAACGCGACGTTACGTAGGAGAAAAGAAGGTTTCTCCTCCGGTTGTGACACACTTGAATGTGAAAAAAAAATTCACCAACCAAAAAGATGTTCATGAAAAAAATTCACCAACCAAAAGGGCTTCAAGGAAAACCAGACCAAAAATTTTTATTTTATTTTTTATCTGGTTTCTAGCGGAAATCGAACACACAACGTCTGAAGACAGGTATCTTTCCAACTAGGCCACGGATGTCTTCAAAAGCAGGGCTTGATGGTATATACATATATGTACGTAAATTAAATTTTAGCTCGCTTCTTAATTTGCTAACGAAAACTTGTTATAATTATGACAAGCATGTTTCGATGGGTAATAAAGCAAAAATGGCTTAATAAATTACGACGTCAAACATTATAATTTATAAGAAGGATTTAATAAATCATGTTTTATGGTGTACAACGGTATATATGATAAACTAATTTCATAAATCTAACATGGACCAAAATAAAACAAGGAAGGTTCTAACATGTAATATTTATTCTACATACGAGGGTCATCCAGAAAGTAAGGTTACAACATTTATGTAGGATCGGAAAATGCTTGTATTATATTTAATTGAAATTCACAGGATACTTTAAAAATATATTTAACTATTTTTCAACGTAATTGCCGTCGAGATCGAGATATTTCTGTAGTCGGGGCACCAGCTTTTGTATGCCAGTGTCATAGACCTCAGCCGCCAGCTCTTTCAGCCACTTCTTCACAGCTTCCTCGACCTTCTGATTGTTGGAAAATTGTCGGAGTTTAGTGGCACACAAACGTCTCATCCCCCGTCACGATAGAGTCCAGAAAAGCTTCTCCCTCCTGTGCAAAACGATCCAAAAATTCACGCGCGGCGGTCACGCGATTTTGACGGTGCTCCGGTGTGAGCATTCTGGGCACCCATCTCGCACACAACTTCTTGTAACCAAGTTTTTCCGACACAATATTACCAAGGAGACTTCGAGAAATGTCAGAAAATTCTTCGTGAAGGTCGTCAAGCGTCACCGGCGGTCATTTAGCACTTGTTCTTCAATTTTTTGCACAAATTCGTCAGAAATCACTGCCTTGCCTCGTCTTGAGTATCAGTACGGCCTTCTCTGAACAACCTAACCCATTTCGTGACATGTTGTCGACTTATCACATCACTACCATAAATTTCCACGAGCTTCCGATGCATATTCGCGACGGCATTGTTCTGTAAAGTCAAAAAACTGATGACAGCCCGGGTCTCGCACGGACGAGAGTTGGCGAGAGCGCGCGACGACCTCTCCATACAAACACGCGGGACCAAACAAACTGACCGTTAGAATACCCCCTACACACCAGGTGCACCAACTTTGAATCAAAAAATTTCCCCCGGCCTCAGGACCCCTTGTAACCTTAGTTTCTGGATGACCCTCGTATAAACGTGTGTGATTTTCTTTTATATTTAACGAGTATTTATTTGCATGAAAAGTATACATATCGTGAGCAAAAACAATTTAATTTCAAGTGAATATTCTTAAAATTATAATATACAACCTGGCAATCTCTTCTAACCAACCAGAAATATGTTTAAGAGGCTTTATAGGAAAACCAGACTGGAACCTTTTTAAAAAATCTGAGTTCTAACGGAAATCGAATGCACAATCCCCGGGCTAGAAGACATGCGTCTTACCAACTACACAACAGAGGTAAGGTACTATATCTACCAGTATAAAACACAAAATTCTGTTTGATTTCTCATCAGACTTCCCTATTCTTTGCCTGTATATATCTAAATAAAATTTCGTTTGGTTATTCGTAGTTATACGAGATATAAAATAGTTAAATTTTTACTAAGGTTAACATAAAACGTAGAATAATATTTTGCAATTTATTTGTATGTGCTACAAACACTAAGTAAGTACGTTAATGATTAAGTTACCAATCTCCATTCAAATCTTTCGTTTTTGGTATCCACTTCAAATTTTTCATATATTTCCCTTCGTACCGAGGATATTATATAATTCTTTGGTCAGAAGTAATTTGAAATATTGCTCTATAATATGGGCACCAGCAGGGATTACGTATCCACTCATGCTAGAAAGGGTTCAGAAAAGATTTCTCCGTTGTCTCTACATGAGATAGTATGGATATTATCCAAGTGTCTTCTTACTGGGGATGCTTAGTTACAGATCATTAGATAGTGGAAGATACCTTCGATTGGGTGTCCATTTTTTTATTTGCTCAGGGGTAACTTAATTAACCCATCTGTCCTGAACAGTCCTGGTTTGTATGTTCCGAATAATTATTTGAGACAACGCTCGCATAGATTGTTCTATCAACCTATAAGTCGAACCAACCTGCCTTTGGAGATGCCGGTAGGTAGAGCAATCACACTGTTTAACCGTGTGTGTCCTCATATAGACGTATTTCATATGTCACTCAGCTCCTTCAGGAGAAATCTCTTGTACTCGTATTTAGTGTAGTACTTGAAATAATTAAATCTTTTTATATTATCTTATAGTACATGCTACATTTTGTCATAGTGTTTTAGTGTAACATATACACTTAATTTCTAGTCAGTAAAATAACGTGTTTCATTCCTGATTTTTCTTTTCCTTTCCTCTCCACCATCCCGTCCTTTCCTTTTGATTGATGATATCTCACTTTATATGAAAAATAATGTTCGGGTGGTTGTCCGTCTTTGTGGGGTTCGTGGGCATGTTCTCACGTATATGTTTATGGATTTCGTGGGAATAGATAGTCATTTGAATGATTTATGCGACCACGTAACTTGCTTCATTTACTTTTGTCTGGTTGGTTGGAAGAGATTGCCGCCTGGCAATAAGCCCGCCAGATTGTATTGCAATAAAAGTGTTAAATAAATAAATAAATACATTTTTACAATATTCTTTATTAGTCTTAAAATGTTGAACTGTTTTATACATGTTTTTTTTGTACTTGTTATGTTTGGTCCTTGTACGAATTAGGGAAACCTGTAATGTACAAAGGATCTGAAAAAATAAATCATGTTAAATAAATATTTATGGAGATTCATAAATATTTTACCACCCACAATATAAAATTACAGTTAACATAAATTTATTGGAAAACGAATTGTGGAAGACAAGAAGAAAACAATGCAAAATTCAATTAAATTCAAAGGACAAATTTATATAGCGCCGTTTAGAGAGCAAACTCTTCTCAAGGACCTCTAGCTCCGAACTCAAACCCACTTATCATATATGTATTAAACAAATTTCGTCTGGCAGAAAAGCAGCTCTCAGACGAAAAACGCATAACACTTTCTTTGTGTACAGTACAACCTTATAGAATTATTGCTATGTGACAATCTCTTCTAACCAACCAGAAAGATATTTATGAGGCTTTAAGTGAAATCTGGACTGACTGGACTGGACTTTTTTAACTGGGTTCCAGCGGGACCACCAAAGTCGTCCTTTTATTTTGAAGATACAGAGAAACACTTCACTAGGTAAGGCCTGTGACGATATAATAATATGTATTTAATACGCGTGTGAATCGTTTAGTTATACGATTATAAGTAGATAACCTTGTTTACAACTATTATATAAAAAATATTATATTTCTGCAAATGGGAGTGCATTATTCTGACAATAAAAAGGCTCGTGAGTACGTATCCAACTTGCGAAAATATACTTTTATTTTCATCGTATTTTCTGTACTCAAGTTTGCTCGGTTGTTAAGCGCGTGTCATCACCCTGTAGTGTAGTTCATGACTAGCATCGTGACTCCAATGATAGCCTCTTACGACTCCTCTCCGTCCATCTCTGCACTACGTGGTTCGAAAGACAGTTGTTAAGGGTAGTCCTGTTGCATCCCTAATTTGGTCAGTCAACAAGCACGTGTATTTTTTTTTAATTGAGACATTTGGCTTACGTTTGGCCAATCACTTCACTATTTATCTATTATATTATATTACAGTTCTGATGTATACACAACATGGCGGGGCTTATTGCCATGTGACAATTTCTTATAAATCAACCAGAAATGTGTTAAGGAGGCCTTAAGAGGCGAGCAGGCTGTAACTCTTAAAACACTGGGTTGCGATATAGGCGGTTTAACAACTAGGCCGCCACTTTAATTCCCGTTAGTGTCCAATTTTTTTGAAAAGAGTATTTGGCTAGTGTTTACTTAGGCCTCTTAAACATCTTTCTAGTTGGTTCAAGAAATTGAAATAAAGCCACCAAGTCCTGCTGTATATAGTGAAAGTGTAAAAATGTAATAGCAAAGAAAGATTCACGTTCTCAATGCAATTATATTCCAGCACTTATCTACCTGGTCAAACATAGCACTTTAATAGAAGAGACAAGATGAACGGAACTTTTAGAGGAAGTACCTTAGAGGAACAGTTAGCAAATCATCAACCGTCTGTAATGAAATTAATACATACATACATTCAATCACGTCATTTTCCCTATCGAGGAAGGCAAAGAGAACATAGCGCCAGATTTTCCTATGTAAACACATAAACTTTATCTCTTCTTCATAAATACAGCTTTTCATATAGCTCTTATGATTTCTCTGACTTTTTAAGCTTTCTTCTTTCAAAATATTTTCCACTTGATCCAAACATAGTTTCCTTGGTCATTCTCTACCAAGCCATAATTGCACAATATATTTGCTATGTTAGTATTTCTTTATGTATTCGTTCTACATGCTCAAACCATCTAAGAGTGCTCTTTTTCATCTTATTCTACACATCAGCCTTAAGTTCGCATTCATCCCTAATTACTTAATTCTGTGTTCTGGCATGTTTCGAAATTGTAATGTGAGGTAATGAAACCACGTTACTTCCTTTTTTAAGGAAGCTACTACAAATTTATCATTCCATTTTCTTTTCCACATTGTATATGTTAGTATACGCATTTCTACAACATTTATTCGACTCTTTTTAGTTTTTTTCAAAGGCCAGATACGAACAATAGTACTAAAATACTGTTGTGGACTATCATCTAAGCAGATTATAATACTGTCCAGTTCGACTATAAATGTTTTAGCACCCCATTGGCATTGTTTCCTATCAATACACGTCGTTCAATATCTCGATATGATGTTCCTTATTTTGACATAAGCCAGTCTCTTAGAAAAGACACAAGATAGTAAAAAAATATTATATAACAAAAGTGTAAGAAAGTCTAGCGAATTCCCACGAAGCGTAAAATAGTTATTTCAGACCGGTTTGTCACAAAATTAGCACAGGTATGATCGTATCAGCTTCAGCAAAGGCTGTGATACCACGATGGGGAGGACACAATCGATTACTTTAATAATAATAATAGTAATAATAATAAAAAGACGACTTAACATTTTGTATCCTATGTTTTGATGTGATAAACTAAATTTGGGTTGACTCCATGTCCCATATTTTCAGTTATTGATACCTCTTCCCAAAAAAAGACATATTAATAGCATCTAGTAAATATATTTGTTAAAGTTTAAACCTATAAACGATAGTCTTCTGATTTGTAACATAGGCAATACCCTAGATCAGAAATATTTTATTAAAGGGCGAAAAAGTCAATATTTTAAGCTCTGTGGGCCAAGAGGCAAACTCGACGATATTTATGTAGTTAGTCTAGAATAAAAAGTCTAGAATAGTTAGTCTAGAATAAAAAGTCTAGAATAATAGTTAGTCTAGAATAAGTCTTAAATAAAAAAGCTTTCAAAAATTTATTGAACTTACATAACGTAATAATAATAAGTAGACTATATAAACTACAATTGTTTGTAATCCGGCTTTACTAATGTGAAAAACAGAATTGCTTTTTATGAGATGACATTTCACCAAATCGGGGTTCAAAGTTAGTACTCCCTATCATCAAAATGTATTGTAAATGTACATATGTTAATGCTAACGTGTATTAAGATTTTACGTATTTCATCTTTGCAAAATAACAGCGATACATGTGGCATTGGAAACGCTGACGAATTATAATCACAGATTACCTTAATTATAACTGCGTGGCGTCACAGCAGAGGCCACCGAATGCGGTGCGCCACATACGGTCGTATCTCGAAACACCTCAACTCGGCCTTTTCGTTAAAGCGCGTTATTTGAAATTTAAAATAATTTGAAATCGTAAAAACCTTTCTTAGCTCGCGGGCCGTACAAAAAGAGGCGGTGGGCCGGATTGAGCCCACGGGTTGTAGTTTGCTGACTCCTGCACTAGATAATGAAATATGTTTGAGTTGATTTATAATTAAGATTTTGACGTTACGTCATTTGTGTGCAGTGAAGTGTCAGATTCTTGAAGATTTTAATAAACGAATAGAGTTTTTATTTTTTATCAGTTGATGGAATACACATCAACACATGTTTAGACACATTCACCACTCAAAAGTCACACCACGCCACTGGTACGTACGTATGTAGGTAGTGTGTAAATTTCGATGGATAAATGTAATTTAAAAAATAATTTCATACAAAGCAACGCTGGTTCCTCAAATACCTCGAAACAGGTAAATTTTAAGTGGGATCCTTTGTACTCGTACATAGTTAGATAGCTTAATTTTTTGTTTAAATAATTATTTGTATTTAACACATCCCGTCCCCTATGTTGAGATTCGTTGTAGGCGGACGGCCCGAACAATGGTCTTTCTGACGTAACGCCCGCCCCACTACAGCACCGACACGTGGGCTGTGGGTGTGACCCCACGTGACTATCTGCCCGTTCTATTCACTATGCACATCTTCCTGGCTGCCAGAGACTCTTAAACTTTTGTCATTTTTAGCAATCCATCCTATATACATTAAATGATATCTTGTACAACCCTTCCGATCACGCAGGGTAAAAAGATAAAAAAGCTGAACTTAGATGCTTATCAGGAAAAAATCTTAGATGCTTATCAGCTCATAAATTAGCTTTAACAAAAGACACAGAGAAAAACAATTATAGAGTATACATATAAGGTTGATGTGTGGCAATAGTAAAAGGGAGGAACAATTTTGGCTAATTAGAGGTAATGGAAGGTTTACAGAAGTTATTTCTCACTTATACCGAATCGTTCACTTATAGCGAAGTTGACTAAAAAAAAGCCCTCAAGATGAACGCTGCGTTTTCGAAACGTCGGCATCATTTGCCAAACCACGCGATACAACATTGAAAGACAAATGAAAATCAATATTTTAATGACCATCGTGGCCTAATTGGCAAGACGCTTGTCTTCCAACCAGGTGTTGTGTATTCATTTAAAAAAAATGACCCCAGTCTGGTAAAAAAGTTCATCTGGTTATATGCGAGTGTTGTTGCTTCTTCACGTGGGTATTACAACTCCTGCGTTGACAAACTGCAAGTCCGTGATTAATTCATTGATTATAAACCCGAAAACTCGATTGATAGCGCCGATGACAATGTTGCCTTTCGGTATTTTTTTGCAATATATTCGTATATCGACATCGCCAATTCGGGTATATACGAATTAACGAATGAATCGTGTTTTCTCAATCTTTAAAATTGTGTTTGACGATATTTAATTTTTAAAAATACTTATGTATCCTTCTGAAGACTGGACAGAGCTCTCGGAAAATGTGACACCTATAGATCTTGGTCTACTTGAAGAGTCTTGAATAGACCCGGAAAAAGAATGGCTAGACGCAAGGTGAACATACAGAAATGGGATTTCTTGAATGAAAGTAGCATTGATTTCGACTATGAGGATATTTTATTTTATTTAATTAACGACACAAGTGTCTTTATATACAAATGAACATGTGACAGGTTATACAAGTACTTAAAATTATTGACAAATAATACAAAACTTAATCTTAAACTAACATGAAGATACAAAAAGCAGTAGTTATAATAAATTACAGTCATTGTTTTAAAATTATTTAATAATTATATGTATATTTAAGTTCAATATATGTATGTATACCACAAAATATTACCAAACTTCACCAAGCAGACTTACGTAACTGTCGAAGACTTATTTTATAGAGGTAAAGAACTCAGATATGTTTTTAGTGGAATAACGTTTACATATAACAAAAATTTGATTTTTTGAGAATTTTATGGATAGATCTTGAGATATAGAGAACACATGGGATCACTTGTAGAACGAGATGCAAGTTACTTTGCATAATCGAAACCTTCCACATGTTGATGCAGGGTTACTCAACTCCAGAGGCAAAGTATTGTCCTTAATGTTTCGTTTATACTAGGTTATTTATATTAATCAAGAAGAGCACAAAGTTAGTAGCTATTTCTAAATATTGTTGTGATATTCTGGCGAATACTATATATGCTTATATTAAAAATATCCAAATTGTTGCAAAACTCGTTTCCAAGTCTTTGCATACGAATTATAGAGGAGTTGATTTTATAAGAGAATATAGAGAAAATAGAAGTAATACAAGACTCACAATAATACATGATAACTTGTCCAAATATCGAGACTTTATGTTTAGTGCAAGACCTGATTGATGTTAATATATGCATGATCAACAACTGTTTCTATCGATGTATCGATGTTTAGTGCAAGACCTGATTGATGTTAATATATGCATGATCAACAACTGTTTCGGACACGGTAATAAAATGAATGATAAAAAAATCATACAATGTATTTAGGCAAGTTTGAGAAACACCTTTTCAAGTTTATAGCTTTCTCGAGCTGTAAAACTCGGTCCTTGTCTAATTTAAACGAACCCGAATGTAGGGCTTAAGGCTAGAGCGAGACGGAACGTGTCCATGTCGTTTGTGGTGTAGGCAGGCAATAGTCGACCATGTCCGCTCCTAAATGGTGCCGCTATGCGTGTCCGAACCTTGACATTGACTAATCAAAATAACGCAATGGTTTCAACGCAGACAAACAGACATGGAGATCTATAGTAAATTCCATTATTACTTCAAACTACAAATTAAAACATTTTAAAAGAAAAATCAACAACTCGGTTACTTCGCTGATTATATTTATCCCCACAACATGTGTTTCTTCCTCATATCTGGAGGTTATCTTCAAGCCGATTTCTGATTTTAGTGTACTATGCGTATCCAGAAAGTAAGTGTACTGAGGCTCTCACGACCGGGTGGATTTTATTTTCGACTTGTTGGCTACACTTCCGTGTAGCCTGACCCTTCCCCTCCGCAACGAGACCGGTTCGAGGTCAGTACGTTGAGAAGTGTCGACACGACAACACGTTTCGTGAAAAATGTCAATCCAATCTCCCGCCAAGTGCGAAATACGCGGCGTCATCCATTATCTCGTTTGGAAGGGAAAACCTTCGGTTGAGGTTTATAATGAGGTGAAAACTGCATATGGTGATAAAACTATGAATCGTACGAGTGTGTACAAGTGGTGTCGCGAGTTTAAAAACGGTCCCGTCACACCTCTTCACCCTCCGCCAAAAAGTTCAAAACCACAATTTCAGCCAAGAAAATCATTGCATCCGTGTTTTGGGACTGTCAGGGCATAATTTAATTGAATATTTGCCTTAAGGGGAGACCATCAACTCTGCAAGATACTGTGAGACCCTAAAAAAATTGCGGCGGGCGATTCAGAACAAGAGGAGAGGCATGCTGACAAAGGGAGTCTGCCTGCTGCACGACAATGCCAGACCACACACGGCCAACGCCACGAAGGAACTGCTCGCCTCGTTTAAATGGGATGTCCTGAACCATCCCGTGCATTCCCCTGACCTAGCACATTAAGATTACAATCTCTTTACCTCCCTGAAGCTGCACATGGGTGGAAAAAGGTTTTCAACCGACGAGGAGGTAAAGGAGGAGGTGGAGAAGTGGACGGAGGGGTTGGCGGGAAACTACTTCGAGGAAGGCATCAAAAAGTTGATACCCCGCTTTACCACCTGCATTGAGAGGAATGGCGACTATGTCGAAAAATAGCTTATATATGTACTACAGTAACCACGTATTTTTTTTGTTTAAAAAAAAAAAATTGTAACCTACAAAAATTCAGTACACTTACTTTCTGGATATGCCTCGTAGATAACACTTTAGTCGTATACAATACAATCTGCAAGGCTTATTGCCATGTTAACCAGAAATGATTTTATAAATGCCTTTATTTTTTTATTTGATTTTATAAATGCCTTTAACGCTTACGTTGTAACATATACTGCCCTCATAACCAAAAACGCAGCTAATGGCCAAAGTTAAGTTTGGAGAAAACTGTACTTTTATTTTGTTTTTCATTGCTGCTTAAAAATGTCGTCTTAAAAAAGAAATTTAATTTTCCGCCCTGTTTTGTTTCTAGTATAAATTTTATAAAACTCTCCATAGAATTTTAATATTTAAGAAATTGGTGCAATTGTCTATCGGTACCCGTCCAAACACAAAGAATGTCATCTGCATACCTAAACCAACACAAAACATTTTTAGTTAACTTAAACTTACTCCTAAAAATACATTTTTCAAAATAGTTCATAAATACTCGTATTTCACTGAGGAGTGGAGACAACGGTGAGCCAATAGCTAAACCATCTTACTACTTCTATTCCTCAAATAAAACAACGATATACAACGTCTATTCCTAAAAAAAAAACAATGGATATACAACATCTATTCCTGTAATAAAACAACGGATATACAACATCTATTCCTCAAATAAAACAGCGAATATACAACCTCTATTCCTCAAATAAAACAACGGTTATACAACATCCAGTTAAAACCTTTTAAAACCTATGATTAAAAATTCAAAAATTCTGGTGACTTAGGCTTACAAACATTGATACAGCCGTTACCTGCCAGTGATATACTCGTACCACCTACTAGGAACCGTATGGAAATATTATGATCGTCAACGCTCTTACGTGGGTAGATCAAAAGACAAACTCCTCAGATGGAAGATTGGCACAGACGACCCATTACTACTATATGTATATTTGGCGATTATTCAATCAATGTTGCCTCCCACTTTGTCCTGTTAGCTGTTCGAAAAAAGATCTGCAAAAGGGAAACTCCAATATCATCGCAGTTTCTGATTAGACAATCCTGGGCCTGGTCAATATTGTAGCGGTAACGCTTGTATAGGTGTAGGTACATGGAGATTCGGGAGCATTGAGGAAATAAGCTCCATGCCCACCACCCCCTCAAAACTAGCAGTGAAAGTGTCAATGTCTATGAAACAACTACAAAGAATACAAAATGTGGGACTTAGAACTATATAAGAGCGTTCAAGATACACCAAGATAGATGAAAGTGAGCGATATCAATAAAGTTATGAATGAAATGTTTTGATTCCCTGATTATTGAGTGAGTTCAAAAGAAATTGCTTCTACATATTTCTCGCTCCCTGATTATTGAGCGAATTCAAAATAAATTGCTTCTACATATTTCTCGCTCCCTGATTATTGAGCGAGTTCAAAAGAAATTACTTCTACATATTTCTCGCTCCCTGATTATTGAGCGAGTTCAAAAGAAATGACTTCTACATATTTTTCGCTCCCTGATTATTGAGCGAGTCCAAAAGAAATTGTTTCTACGTTTTTCTCGCAGTTTTATGGATTTTACCGATGACTCGATCCTACATTTTTAATGGGTACACTTCATTATTATTCTTTAAGCGTTAAAAGAGATCTACGCACGTGTTTGAACAAACATGTACAAATTACTAACAGGAAAAATAGCGATTTTTTATTTATCGACAAACTTTTATTAAATATACCTGACGATTATTTATGCGTGAAATAAGATTGTTTGAAATGAATTTTTAAGGGTACACGGAATGAACTTGTTGAATGGATTTTCCAATATTGATATATTTTTTTATATCTATGGATGACTTTAGGATTGAGCTCCTTAATAAATACAGGCATAACTGAGGCATTTCACAGGGATGCATGAACATTCATTATTCCTATTGCTATTTTTAAGACTTTTTTATATTGCTTGCTTGTACTAAGCATTTTATTTTATGTAATTGGGTGAAACATATAAAATAAAATCAAGGACCGTTGACCGGAGTACAGTGAACAGTTTATATAGGTGCATGTCCATGCGGTAACGCCCTTGACATCTGGGCGGAAGGTTGCCAGTTCGAGCCCCGTGCTGTGCTACTCCACTCGAATGACACCGGCATTTTTCCCGTAGTCGGAAGGAAGTCCCTTGAAATGTAGCCAGTACAACCTGGTGGACTTATTACCATGTGACGATTTCTTGAAACCGACCAGAAAGATGATAAAGATGTTTTAAATGAAACCCAGTCTGGAACCCTTTTTAAAATATATTGTTTTCAACAGGATTTGAACCAGCAAACCTCCGGGATGGGAGACAGGTGCCTTACAAACTAGGCCACGAATATAGTCAAGTATTACGCACCTAGCAACCAATACACAAAAAATATATGATATTTTTCCCATGAAAATATACCGTTCTCTTTGATTAAATGATGAGAGATTTTTACATACCCACAAATCACAACATTACACATCATAATTTGCGGTTCACTCTGCGCAACTGTGAAACGGACTTACCAGATTTATCAGATGTGCACTGTCTTTTTTTATCCTTACAGCACTTTGAATATGTTTTCATTGTAACTTTTCCTTGAACGAATTTCTTTCAGCTTCTTCTTACCAGTGTCATGTCAGGTCCCGCCAACGTTGAATATCACCTGAGAATAGGCATCTTTGTCCCCGGCAGCCCGAAAAAGATCCCCAACACTCCTTATACCAGTCCAATCAGGTATATTGCGGAGCCAGGAGATTTGCCTCCTGCCAATACCTCATCGGCCCTCTATTTTGCCTTGGATTATCAGGTGCAGTAATTTGTACTTTGCTCCTCTAAGTGCATGACCCAAATAGGACACCTTTAGGATTTTAATATTAGTCAGCAACTCTCTATCAACTTTGGCTCTTTGACGAACCCTTATATTACTGACCATATCCGTCCAGGGTATCCGTAGCATTCTCCGGTGCATCCACATTTCGAATGCTTCCAGTCGGTTCATACTACCAACTTTGAGGGTCCACTCCATGAAATAACACTGACCAAACGTAGCATTTGGCTAACCGTTGTCGAAGTTTCAAGTTTATTTTATCTACTTCTACCATTATGTATGAAAAATAGTTTTTTTTAATTTAAATTTGTTATAAAATATGTCAATGATTAAAAAGGATTAATGTTTCCAAGTTGAACTGTTTGGATCGAAATAATCGAGGAAAAATAATCGAAATAATGACGAAAACGAAACTGCCTAAAAGTACTCCTCCTCCGGTGGCGGCACACTGGAGTCTAAAGGATAGTAGTGACGACGGACTTGAGGTCCGATGTTACGAAAGACGAAAAATAACTCGCAGCTCAGTAAATGTACTTATAAAACGGCTTAAGGTCTGGAATTTCAGCATCCTAGTAAGTGTCCAATACTTCCACAGAAAACTTTGAATGCAGTAAAACTATCATTTGATTCCACAAGATCGGAGTAGCCAATCGGTCCAGCCCGGAAATTATGAGTTCGATTCCTGTTGCTTCTCATTTTTAAAGAGTTCCAGTCTGGTTTTCATTAAAGATATCTTTAACATCTTTCTGGAAGGTTGTATGTTGATTTCACTGTTTACTGTGAAAACCTAGCACGATAATAATGGTACATACAATCACTTTATTATTCAATTGTACGGTACACTTCAACATATCCAAACTGGGGATTCGGATATGTTAAAGAGTGTGGTCGGAAGACAATATTGTCCCCATTTATCGAGTGTTTGGGCTTAAAGCCACTGGAGAAAGCACAGAACTTGCAGTTCGTCATCGCACTTGTTAGATATACTATCATGCACGTAACATTTGTACAGTTAAAGGTACAGTTAAATATGAGGCAACAATACTCACACACGTCTACCGCATGTATTGTTATCAGACAATTTTTTTTATCAGACTGGGACCCTTTTTTACTATTTTTATCAAGGCTGAAAGCGTGGGGTTGCTTATCACGTTATTCTTATCAAGGAAACCATTATTCTAAAGGTAATGTCCGCTATTTGGCTTACTGTTACGCAACATACAATATATCAAGCAGTTTGTCCTCTCTGCCTTCCCACTCACTGTGCAGTGACGTTAACAAATAAGTATTGCCCATTTTTTTATTTAAGCATTGAAGTTGTCAGTGTTGAATGCACTAAAACCGTAGCCCTCAAATAGTTGCACGCGTATCACTGTCGATACGCGAGAGATGACTGTTGGTACTTGGAATACATTTTTTCTGAAGAAAAAAGAACGATTCTTTAATAGTTCATATAATAGAAATTTAATGGATGGTTTTGAAAAAACTCTCAATTGAATTTCTGGATTCAACAAAAAGATATTTTAATGACATTTCAGAAAGAGTAATTAAATAATTAAATATAGGTTTATTGATAGTCACATAGTATGTGCATATATAAATATACATACATTCTGAAATCGCACATATATCTCAAGATAAACTGCAGCAAATGCATTTAAGAGAGAAGCTATCAAAAGGTCTGGACGCATCCCCCCTGCCGAGATACACTCAATATAGGGTGAGCCAGGCCACGAGGACATCAGATGTTTTTTCAGCCCACACCCTATTATAGTTTGAATGTCACTTATACGACGTACATGTACGAAACAGTCGATTTTCTTCAATGCTGTTTTTTAAAATGAAATACAAAGCTAACTCGGAGCCAAATTAATGTTTAAAATTAAATTAAATGGAACCAGATATGATGAAACTATCAAACATATTACAAAAATAATTTTGTTAATCAATAAACGCATTGTTTGTTAATACTTATATACATACCAATCTAGGCAGAGAGGACAGAGCACCAGACTCTTCAATGTTGATACACATCCTTAGCTTCGTCTACATCCGTACACAATTTCATACAACTTTTTCTATCACTATTACTCGTACTTTGAATTTTACAAGATTCATTCTCAGATCTTCTTCTTCGCGTATCTGTATATCTCAACAATTTGCTTATCAAACTCTGCAATTCATCTTTACTCTCCGTCATTCACTTACTTATCAAACTCTGCAATTAATCTTCAATCTACCAAATCATCTGCATACAGTAATCAGCAAACGTTCCCGCATGATATTCGAATGCCACCAATTGACCTTATGTAGTTCCTTCACACATGAATCTACTCGTTTATAAAAATTGAACAACCAAGGTGACATAACGCATCCTTGCTTTACCCCTTTCAAAATATTAAACCATTCAGTCAAGGTACCATTATCTCTAATACATTATCTACTTTCGGCCTATAATGACGCAACACCACATATTAGTTTATATTCAACACCAAATCCATGAAATATTTTCCCACATTGTTAATCAATTATATTTGCTAATATTTTATTAAAAACGAAATAAAAAATACGTAATAATTTAATAAAGTGTGCAGTCGTGACTTTCTATTTGTACGCAAAAATGTTATTGGTTGTACTGATTTTTTTCATGAAGTTTTGATGGTACACATTTATAAAAAGGTTGAGAATCGCTCTACTAACATATTTGCTGTTTATAAGGTTTTAACAGGGTCGAATTAATTTTTTTTTGTGATGTCTCGAGTTATTATTTTATTTTTTTAAATCATACAATATATTTACTAAAATTGGTTTCCAACCTCCTGCTGGAAACACACGGAATATTTTTGAAACGTATCATAATATAAATAGGCCAAAACCCGTACATATCACGCTGAAACTGTTCAACATGAGAGAGGTCATGGAGTTGCGCTCCGCTCAAGAAGAGCACTTCCTTCTTGACGCCATCATTTTCTGTCTATATTATTGGACTCTAAATCAGCTTACATATGCAATATAATTTGGACCTTTATTGACTTACATCAAAAAGTGAATTAAAAATTATTATGTCTCTCTTCAATGACATTGCGTGTCTTCATTACTTATGTTATTCCTCATTCTATATTTTATTCGCATTCCTTCTCTCCTCGTAGTCATTGGTGATGGAACAACATGTGTAAAGCATTGGTGATGGCACAAGATATGTAAAGCATTGGTGATGGCACAAGATGTGTAAAGCATTGGTGATGGCACAAGATGTGTAAAGCATTGGTGATGGCACAAGATGCGTAAAGCCTTCTGATTCTGCTTATTTACATCTCGAAGGATTCAACTTTGTTTGCCGTGGCAACTCTCAATGAAGCAATGAAACTTATGAATAATTCACGTAATTCCATTGTTCGGATAGTATTTTCTCAGATGATAGTTACGAGGAATATTTAACGGTGGGAATTGAAAGCAACAAAGTCAACAGCGCACTTTTTTTTCTGGGTTTCAATCCTAGGATTGTTCTGCACCAAGCACTCGATCCCTCCACTCATCTCTGTCATCCGTCAGTCTCTTCATCTCCTGATAGCTGCCACAGCGCACATCCCGGATCACCCAGTCCATGTAGCTATATATAGGGCGGCCTCTGTGGTTATTGCCCTCAATCGTTCCCTCGACGATGGTAAGGAGCAGGCCTGGGTGCCTCATGTTATGGCCTATCCAACTGGATCGTTGTTGGGCAACTCTATAAAGGCAGCCAGACGCCCGGACTCGCTCTGGCTGATGGTCCACGTTTCGCAGCCATACAGCAGCACACTCCAGACAAAAGTTTTTACTAAATTC
This sequence comes from Odontocerum albicorne, assembly GCA_949825065.1. Lineage (NCBI taxonomy): Eukaryota > Metazoa > Arthropoda > Insecta > Trichoptera > Odontoceridae > Odontocerum > Odontocerum albicorne. Next base: position 12,070,811 of record OX463859.1, read on the forward strand.
TTCCTAACATTGATATCAATGTTAGGAGATTCAAATATCTTGGATTTCTTGTTAAAAGCAACTCTTGCCTGTTGGACCCTACTTATTATTTCTGCCTTTGATCGGCCATCTTGGGATACTCTTCTGCCTAAGTAAACAAATTCCCTCACTTGTTCAACACTGACGCCACCCAGAACAACACTCGCGGTCACCTCCTCTCTTCCAGCAACCGTACATTTTGTTTTGTCTTTGTTTATTTTCATATTGTAATTGGATGACAAAACATTTTCCATCTTTCTTAAGGCCTCGTTCAATTCCTGTTCCGTCTCTGCAAGCAGTGCAATATCGTCGGCATACCTTATTATGTCAATCTTTCTCCCCTAGATCCTCATGCTGGGTCAATCTCTCATCTACTCCCTCATCTTGTCGATAGCCTGCTGTATATAACAATTGAACAATCAATCTCGGTGACATCGAGCATCCCTGTTTCACTCCCTGACTAACACTAGCCTCAGCACTGCTGTCTCCATATAATATCACAGCGGTTTTATTTCTATATAAACTCCATATTGCTCGTCTATCTTTGAGGCTCAGCTCTATCCTATTAAGCACTTTAAAAAGCTGTCTCCAGTCCACCCTGTCAAAAGCCTTTTCTAGGTATATAAAAACTATGTATGTGTCTTTGCCTTTCTTTATTCTCTTTTTCAGTATAAGTCTCAGACTCAGAATTGCATCTCTTGCACCTGTTCCTCTTCTAAAGTCAAATTGATCTTTCGACAGCACATGTTTAATTTTCGTTTCCGCTCTTTTCATAATTATATTTGTCAGTATCTTCAATGCATGCGATATCAAATTCAAGGTCCTACATTGCTCGCATTTAGTTGTGCCGGGTTTCTTTGTTGTTCGTTTCGCATGTAATGTTTTTATTAGGCATTTGGTAAGATCCTTAGGTATTTCTCCCGTGTCATATATTCTGCAGACAAGTCTGTATAGTGTGTCAAGTGTACCGCTGCCTGCACATTTAAGCAGTTCCGATAGGATATTGTCTATTCCAGGTGCTTTGTTGTCCTTCAATCATGATATAGCATTATCAAATTCTCATATCAGAATAGCATCTCCATTATTTTCTACACCCGCTTCTGCTTCTAAAGCATCATTTTCTGTGATTACACTCTCTCCTTTGTAGAGTTCTTCCAGATATTCCTTCCTCCTTTTCACAATCATTTCGTCCTTAAAAAGGAGTTTCCCGTTTCAACAGCGCACTAAAACATAAATAAACTTTACTCTACTAAGATGATAGTCCACAACATAATTTGCAGTACCAACTTTATTGTATGAGACTTCAACGTGGACGTGAAGAAGAGTAAAAAAAGAGCCTAATAAATCCTGTAGAGTTGGGACAGCAAATAAAAATATACATTTTTCAGTTTTTTTTTTTTAATTTTTACCATAGAGAAGGGATATCAGCTTAACAAAGACAGTTCTCGCTTTTTTTACGCGAGTTCTAATTTCGGAATCGGGAAATTAAAAAACTTTCTACTAGGTGCAGTTATATGTCGTTCACTAAGTCCGGGACTGTCAATGCAAATACTGCACATTTGTCTTTTTAAATTAGCGAAATGTATTTTTTGCAATGCAATGTTATTATGGTGCAGTTGCCTTGAGTTCAGCCGGAACACGAAAATGCATCGTACAAATTATAGCATATATACTAGTATAGTAACCGTTTTATTATAGCATATATACTAGCATAGAAACCGTTTTATTGTAGCATATATACGAGTATAGTAACCGTTTTATTACATTACGTTATTGCAGTGTCTCGGTCACATAATTGAGAGGCATCAGATATAACACAACTGATCATCCAAAGAAAAGTAAATGGCGAACGAACTAAAATAACCCAACACATCTCTTGGCTTAACAACTTGTAAGAATTGTTTGGGTGCAGTTTAACTAAGTTGTTCCAAGCTACAGATAAAGATTGCCGTGATAGTTGTCAATCTTCAATAGAAGACCTCTCGAGCAGAAGTACTTCTCAGGTAACTTATGCAAGGTTTTTAAAGAAGAAAAGTAACTTCAATAATTTAATAGAAGTAATATTAAAAATACATTATTGGGTATACCATATGTGAAGAAGTTATTTTAATCTAGATCTGATAATCTGGTCTACACTAAACTACATAGCGTTTGATAACCTCCGTGATCTAGTTAGTAAGACGTCTTCTAATCCGGTGTTTGGGGCTTGATTTCCGAGCAGTCATAAATTCACTATTTCCGTTATTTTGTGTATATATATCTTCATGTATTTTACTAATATAGTGTCCCAAAATTTATCACCTCATTGGTTTTTATTATAACTTTTTCATTCTTCTGTCTTTTCGGATTAATAAGAATCAACAATTTTTTTAAATAAATCGCTATATTCCTCAGCAGCGCGCTGCAATAGTTTTAATTCATGCCCGAAACAATGCATCAACTGTCGCAACACAACGACCATTTAGTACGCTCAACAATCTGCACCTACTTCTCAGATCATTCTACAGTTAATGGTTCTATTTTAGCAGACGAGAACCACTGGTGATTGAAGGAATTTTTTTATAACCATGTCTTCCTCGATCTGCTTCTTCCACAGACACCTTGCTCTTCTAACGTGTATACTCACTAAGTCATTCTTTCTCTCTACATGTCTTAAAACTCCTTTCATAATCTCTACATGTCTTAAAACTCCTTTCATAATCATCATCTTAAAACTCCTTTCATAATCTCACTTAAAACATCCATTTATATATACATTAATTTCTGATGACTTATTTCCGCCTTCTTACATACATTGACCTCCCAAATGTTTCCTTAGTGCAAGCATATCCACAGCATTAGTCTTACTTGTATCCTTATTTTTCCAAATTCTAATTTAACTTCAATACGTCAAGGCGGGCACCAACAAACTATTGGGTATTGTAATTTTTACTACTTTTAATTTATTTTGTAATTTGACTATTGTATTTTACTTTAAGTGGGCCGTTTATCTTTTCCCTGTCACTACCCTTCTTTCAACGTCCCTTTGAACTCGCTCATTACAAGTAAAAACACTGTCAAATAACAAAAGTCATAAAACTACTCTTATTTTATTTATTCGTTCAACATGCCCAAACCATATTTGCGTACTTTTCTTCATCTTACTCAATACACAGCCTTAATTTCACATTCATCCCTAATCACTTAATTTCGTATTCTTTAATACAATACATTGTCACTCCATGTTTTCGTCTCAAAGTACGTATTAATTCGGCTCTTCCTAGTATTTTTCCACGTCCAAGTTTCACTCCAAAATACTGTTGTGGGCTATCAGCTTAACACCAAAATACAATTGTGGACTATCATCTTAGCAAATTTTGATACTGCCCGGTTCAAGTATGTACGTTTCAGTGCCCCATTAACTTTGTTTCCTATCCCTACACGCCGTTTGATATCCTTCTAAAATTCTCCACCATCTGAACAAAATCCCTCAACTTGTTCTAATCCTTCATTATTCACCCATATATCGTATTTACTTTTCTTTTCACACTTTATAAATCAAGACACCATTAGTTATATATGTATAAGATAATAACATCAAAAGTACTAAATAAGTCATACTCGTAGAGACGAGTAATGGTTTGGGCGCGTAGGAGGAATGGTAATCTACGATATGGTAGGTACCCACTGGTGCAAGCGTTTCAGGAAATGAACATCAGTCTTGGCTCGCTGAGGCGTGACCCACGTGCAGTACGATTAGTGCAAATGTGAATGCTGTTATGGATTTATATAGCGAAATGTATTAATCTGCTAATACAGGTTTTTGATACTTGTTGCGACGTATTTAATGAGATGCAGTTGCGAAAAAAATATATGAAACTTAGAACACCAATTTTCAACCATCACAGAGTAAGTAAGTGAGATTGAAATTGAATATTAATCAAGGGTCGTGGTCTAACGGTTAGTGTCCACGTTATGCCATAACGAGTTCCTTTCCGGGCTGGTTTTATATCTATTATTTTAATTTTAAATGTACAAGGATGTATGCTAAAAAAGAATCTAATGCCCTCGCGGCTACCCTATACAAAAAATTTACCAAGATCTTAACCCTTCCCTTACGGCGATAAAAATAATACGCGTGCTCCGGTGTTGGGTAGTGAGTACGCAATAAAAAATTAGCGATTTTAAATCGGAAAAATAAGAACATTCATAGATAATCCCCTTAATTAATTATAATTGAAGTTAAAAATTATAATAATTGAGATTTATTTGCTGAAAACATTAAAAAACGCTCACGGAACGGGCGTACGTCTAACCTATTTGCAAGCCTAGAGGCTACTAGTGGCGCGGAACGTCAGTCGCATACCCCGGCGCTTACGCCTTTGCTTGCGAGGTTGAGACAATTCAGCTCTTCGCAATTCAGTCTAGTATGCAAGAGTGAGATGCGAATATAGTGTCGCGCTTCCCGCATACTATTCACCTATCGTCAAGACGAGGCACTGGCAGCGTTTAAATGCGAATTTGTTTTCGATCTTTACAAAACACCTCGATGTAGTCGATAAATTCTGATTATTATTAATATTATTTTTTAAATCAATTCGTAAATATATTATGGAGGAATACCTAAAATCTTAACCTTGTATTTATTATATTTATAGAGATATTGATGGTTATTAGAAGCAATGTGTAGAAGATACCCAACACAGGGAAGGAAAGGTTAACTAACCGACTCTCGAGTACTTTTGACACGAACCAACCACGAGAATATGCTGAATTCAGGAATGGTTTCAGTGCCCGTGGAGATGGGGGGGGGGGGGGGGTGGAAAGAATTGGCTAAGCAGGTGGGTGTTAAAAAGATGGCCTCTAAACGGGAAGCATATTAAACATAGGAATATTATTGAAATTAAATTGATTGTTTATAATGTTGAGACTTAACTTAACGCTTTTCTTAAACTCCAGAATGTCTTAGTTATCCAACTGCAACCCCCCCAGGCTCGTGCAGAATCCGCAAACCAAGATCGATATCAAACGAACGTTTTTTTTTTCAAACCAAAATATGCTCACCATGTCGAACTTCTCACGGTGTGTAACTATAGAAGCCTCGAAACAATAAGGCAAAAATCCATTGCGATATTCCTACCAAAGGATTTTCAAGGTGTCTTTAACTGTCCCGCGATACTAACATAGAAGCACTAAGTTTATATGTACCTAATAAATATAGCCGTGCAAGGAATCGCCCTCTGTTCTGCACAGCAACTTACAGAACGAATATTATGGCCAAACAACTCAGTCACGCGTGGTATAGAGATATTGAACCAACTGATTGACACTGTGGATATATTCTCGACACCGCCTAGCAGTATAAGAAGAATCCTAGCTGATATTCTGCCTAATGAATAGACTAACTCTAGAAGCATACCCTCTTTATGTAACTGGAGAAATCCGTGCAAAGTGGATAAAAAAATTAAGTGTTTGGCGAAATTAGAAAAAATATCGAATGTTCCCTTACTCTTTTTTTTTTCAAAGTTTATTTTTGTCTTGTGCGTACAAAAATAATGGTGAATACAAAATAAAACATGAGTGTTTTGTTTATTTTATCAAAAAATTATAAACATAGCACCACAAAGTGAAACAAACATAACACCACAAAGTGAAACAAACATAACACTGCAAAGTGAAACAAACGTTTTTTTTTTTCTAAAATTCGAAAAACGTCATTTTACTATTCTTATTATTATAAACCAATACACTCACAAGGGTCTTCCATCAACGAGATGGTTGACAATCATATTCGAGGACGAAAGACAGCCTTCTCGTTGATGTATAATCATAATATCTAAGATTTTAAAAACTCTTTTGAGCTTGATTTGACGAGTGCGGGGATTAGAAGACATGGCCTTCGTGTTGATGTAGTTGATTGGTAATGTAGTGGATTACTGACCTGGTTGCACACCTTAATAGCCCAAAATGATATCGAGATTCATGAGCAGCGACTATCGCTACAACTGTGGGAGGATTTAATGGAACAAAAGTCGATTTATCTTTTCTATCACTTGAATTATTTTGATCCATGTCCAAATTCTTAAAATGTTTCTTCAAATCAAACTTCTAATACTGGTTACCTTTTTTACGTTTGTATTTAGTTATGTTTCTTTATTTGGCACGTCATCGCATGAAGGTTTCATATCTTCCAATCAACCAGACAGGAGTTCCATTGATGCGCCAATTACTGTTGGCGAAGTAACAAAGGTTTTGGGTTACACACAAAATTTTAAAAATATATACAAAATTAATGTTCTACACTTTTCTAATACATTTTTACAAGCATCGATTGTTGATTTTGCGCGCATCAATTATTGACTTTATATGCATCGATTATTAATATGTACAGGCATCAAGACGGTATTGATTTTGTAGACATCGATTATTAATATGTACAGGTGTCGATTGTTGATTTTAGGAGTATATGCATTCATTATTAGTACACACATGCATCAATTGTTGATTTTGTAGACATCGATTGTTGATATGTACATCCACATCCATGTTGATGTTGTCGGCATCGATTGTTGATTTTACATGAATCGATTTTTTATTTTATTTACATGCATCTATTATTGTTGATTTTACATACATCGATTGTTGTACACATAAACATGTTAAATTATTGATGTGTGCATGCATTGGTTGTTGATTTTTTATGTATCGATTGTTGATTTTAAATGCGTCGATTGTTGATTATTGTGTATTACTATTAATCCTTTTAAAAAAATTGAGTTACAACGGGAAATGAACGCGCAACCCTTGAGTTGGAATACTGTCGTTTTACAACTAGGTCACGGAGGTTGTGTGATACATTCATTGGCCAAAACAGTGCATGCGCTATTGATCGTTAATATTGTTATATTTATTAAGAAAATGGATTCTTGAGATGGATTTGGAACGCTACTAGTTACAAGCGACAATAATTATAATTAGACACTGCCAAAAATCGAAGTTAGGATAAAGATGTCGAGGTCGATGCAGATGCAATCACCAATAAATGTGCAGGCACGCCTGTTGCATGGACCAAGGATTTCCTCCCTTGAGAATTGCAGTAACGATAGGGAATAACAATCTTTGGTCTGCGAACACAAAATGTGACAAAAATTATTGCAAATAATTCAGTAAATTCAATATTTTTTATTCCTAATATCTACAAATTTATAATAATTTCAATGTACAACAAATAAAACATTTAATTTATTTATTTTTTCAATCTTAATTTTTTTAATGGGGGACTTGTTATATTTTGTTTTAATGGGGAACTTGTTATGTTTTGTTTTAATGGGGGACTTGTTATGTTTTGTTTAATTTTTTTATAATTTAATTTATTTTTTCTTTTAGTTGACTGATATTCTCTGAATGTTGTTAAACTATTATATACATTGTGATCTCGTGTAACACATCTGATCAATATATTAATATTTAAGTGTTATATGTATTTCCATTACATAAATTTCCCAATTGCCTCGCCTTAAAAGACTTAAATAAATTACTTTTTCTTGCAGAGCTCACCTATAAACGCAACGTTTCCCAGTTATTTAAAATTGAGTATTCTGAAAAACCTCCGTTGCCTAGTCGTTGTGTATCATGTCACAGTACAACTTGGCGGGATTATTGGTATATGGCAATCTCTTCCAACCAAACAAAAATAGACCTTAAGGGAAAATCTAACTGAAACCCTGTTTTCGTGTGTCAACGGGAATCAAACCCTTAACCTTCGAGTCAGATGATGAGTATGTTACCAATTAGTCACGAAGATCGTTGTTGTTGAATTTAGTAAGACGCTGAACTTCTATCCCTCAACCCAAAAAAATAAATGCCCCAATCTGATTAAGAGTTCGTTAATGCCAACAAGTAAGGCCGAGGCCACACCAAAGTGCTTCGTTAGGTGCTAAGCTAGGTTTTACGTGACTCATATACTAGGTGACTTCATTCTTGGCCACACCAAAGTGCTACGCACAAATTCATTTGACAGTTGGGAGCGGTTGAGTCAACACACGATGCCACTCTTAATACTAACCAATTTCATTGCAACTTATCATCTTTATTTACTTCCTGTGCAACTTCATTCCAAAGTGATTTTATTACAGGTACATTTTTGTATAATTTGCTCGATGGGCTCCACAAAGACTCCCTTTTATACACAGCTGTTATAAAATCTTCCGCCATCTTGTAAAACCAAGATGACACAATAAAATTAACCAACACGTCTGTTCGCTAGGAGATTCACTCGGTGACTAATCGTCATGCAACGTGGCGCGAAGCGTGCAGTGTGGCCATTGCGATAGTATGCGGTGCGTTGGTTCGCTAGGATATGTTGCCTAACTCGCAGCATAGCTCTAAGCATCAAGCGAGGCTCCTACCTGTGTGTCCAAGGCCTAAGACGACAAACGGAAAGTTACTCCAGTTGTATCTAGTAAATCCTGACACACAATAAATGATACTGAAGACATTACCTGCTAATATTACGTCATGGTGACGATTTTCAAATACTCACATCAACAATGCGTATATGTTGAACTATAATTTTTTTTTTATATAACATACAAGGCAAATATAATAAATAAAATTCAAAGGTTTTGGACCACTGTCCTAGACGAGACCGTTGTCCATAATTCATTAATATTTAAAATAACTATCATTGCAATTTCAAAATATCTGTATATTATTATCAATCATGTGCCATATTATATTAAGTGGTCTTGTGTATATTTGGAAAGAGATGCATTAGAGCTGTTAGTCCCAAAGTTGTTACTATTTCCGCCCAAATGTATCCCCCACAAAAAAATATCAACCGGTTCGCTAACATACGTGTATATTTCTACAAATCATAGTATAAATAGGCCAAAACCCATACGATGGTTGTCGTCGAAGAAATAATACGAGAATTGAATTTTGAATACACGAGAGCGAGAGAGGAATACTTGGATTCTCTCCGAAAGTAATTCGAAATTTGAATCTCGGTGGGTCCGTGATAACTGAACGAATTTTAAATACCTAGCTAACAATTTTTGAACCAGTGTAAAAGGGGACGATGTATAAATGATATATACTCGTATAAACAAATTCTATATTTATGAACATATATTTTCATAAATGTAGAATTTGTTTTACTTCCGTGAATATTTCACGAGTTGTAACTACAATAGTTATTAGTACTTGCGTATATTTTAAATGTATTTCATTTCAGTACTAAAATTATTTATTTGCATTTGCGATTTGAATTCAGTTCTAAATTAATTATTTTCATTTTCCATGCGAGACAGATTTTATTTACTAAAAGCCTTTACCGCGTCCAATAAATGTTGAGTTTCTTTTTTCTTCGTATTTTTTCCCCTTATACGTCAGTTAATAATTTTTTGAAGTGTAATCAGTTGAAACCTTCAACTGTCTAGAATAGTCTTTTTTTAAATTAGTTTTAGTATCAGGTAGCATCTAGTGTCCTCACGGCAGGGCTTGCCCTATATTGGTGGGGTGTATTTCGGCCGGGGGATGCTATGAGAGGAGCCCAGACCTTTTGATAGCTTCTCTTTTCAATGTATTTTCTGCTATTATCTTGAGATAGGTGTAAAAATAATCGTAGACTATCCATTACAAAACAGATTCCTGTAAATAAATTAAAATACTGCCATTTTCTGTAAATTTTAAGATTTTGCATGTGAAAATGTATTTAAATATATACTCGTACATACTATGTTGCTATCAATAAACCTATATTTATTTTTTTATTATTATTTATTAATTTAGTATACATATTGACTCATATAATTACATAATGACTTTTATTTGGTGGCACTAATCATCCTAGTGGATCATCTTGGGTGGACACAAATCATCTTGAGTGGATTACCTATTAAAAACCACAATATTTTAGTATGTATTTAGATACAAAATATGAAACGTTCAAAAGTTTCTAGCTTAGCAATATAAAAAAGGTAATAGGAAAAACATAAAAACAATCAATATAGTCACCCTATAATTTTAGAACCATTTGAAAAAATCGTTGAATTAATTTTTCAACACTACTAAAAAATATCCTAAAGTTTTTTTCTCAAAACGGTGTAATAAAAGCTTGATACTTTTGCACAAACGTGATTAATGTATACCTGACATTAGAAATTAACCAAAAAATACGTGGAATATATAAAATTAATTCAATCATAATTATAATTATAGAAATTGAATACCTAAAAACTAGTTTTTGTTAGCGCATTCATTTCAGTTTGCATATTAGCACCAACTATTCCATTGTAATGATCTAGTCACGCACAACATCTCGATGGTACGCTTGCACAGGTACGGCAATAATTATGGGCATGGCGTGGACCCTTCCCAACTCACTATAAAAGTGTACTAAGCTGTATTTTTTGCAGTCTATAGCTAAATTTTGTTAATAATTTTCAAATGGAACTAAATTCAGCTTTGTATCGGCTCATCGTCGAACCGATTGTTTACTCCGATCTAGTGGTGTCAAATGATAGTTTTGATGCATTTGAAATTTTCTATGACTTAAAGTATTAGGCTTGCTAAGATGTTTGAATCTAGACCTTAACACTTGCCTTACTGTGCTAAAAAAATCCGCCAGCCACGGTGCTGGACGCTAAGCATCCAGTGAAAAATGTATATTTTAAATCAAAATTATGCAAAATCTGCTAGGTTATTTTTTGTAATTAGCTATAAAAATATTTTTATTATGTATTAAAACGTCAAATAATCAAATAAAATATTAGTCCTGGTCACTCGCTATCCATCACAGGCTAGCAAGTGTTAAACAGCTTTATATGTGTGTTTACTGCGTTGCGAGTAATTTTCCTTCTCCCGTGACATCAGAACGTCCGTCGTCGCTACTATTCTTTTCGTACTCAAGTATATCGCCACCGTAGATGAAATCCTTTCAGGTGTTAGTTACTAATTCGCACTCATAAACTCATAAAAATTCGCGCTCATAAAAATATCAATCTTCCAATGTAGACCGCGTAGAATGGGCACTTATTTTGCCCCCATTACAGTATGCGTAATGGGATCAAACTAAAATGAAGTGTACTGGAAGTTGTTTTGAGTTAATTATTTTCCAAACTCAAAAATCAAAGCTATTGATCATTCTTCCTTACACCAAGGTCCATATACCAATGTTTTTAATATGTATGATATATACCTGCATATTAAGTTAAAAAACTAAGTACATATAATTCGTATTCATTTCGGTAACATGTTTAGTAAAAAAAATTACACGTTTTTCTAAATAAACTCGTTTCAAATAGAATCATTTCTCATAATTCAGGTTTGTTGTAAAATTTACCTTCATTTCAAAATTAAAGGGTATTTTTAAAACAATTTTAACAAAAAAAATTACCCAGGCTCGAATTGGTATGATTCTAAATTTTAATTATTTAAAATCAAATAAAAAAATATTTTTTACTACCATTATACATTTATAATTTATACCATCACTTCAAATCCCTTTTGTAAAAGGCAGAGATGACAGTTTTCTACACCATCTGCTTTTTAATTTATATTTAGTTCTTTTTTACATTTTAATCTTAATCTGCCCTTTCTCTACCCACTGCTGAGTGATGGCACACCCATGACTATCACTTTACGGTTTTCATACTTGTACACCCGATATATTAGTAGAAATCCGGTAAGTTTTGTCACATAAGAGTATTGATTACCTCTGTTTTCTGTCTGTCATACCGCTTTGGATGACATCTAATGATTTTGTCTCAGCATAGAATGCTTCGATTTTAACTCTATAGGCACAATTGGAGTAGTATTTTTTTTACATATATGAACTTAAATATTTTTGATTACTTATACACATTTTTTATACAATTTGTGTTGCGTTGCACATTTACTGAAAAAAGGCTTTGTTATTATATTATTAATTCAATGAAAGGTATTTTTTCTACACCAAATTAAAAATGTTAACCATTTTTGACAATAACATAACGGGAGATATTTCTACTTTATCATATATTTATTTTTAATCAATTTTAGAAATACTGTCAAGTGTCACACGAAAATACTATTTTATTTTTTTGCAATTAAAACAAATATTTCTTAGAATGTTGCGATTGCAATTTTGTTTGATTTTATTGAAGTTTAATTATTAAAAGTTCCCATTTTATTCATGCCTAAGAAATAAAGCGTTGCGTTGAATGTGTGAAAAAAGTGTATGACAGAATAAAATCAGGACAATGCGGATTGATAGAAGGTACAATGTTTAAAATGAAGAAAGAAATGTAGAGATGGTTAGTTGCGTAGAAAAAATGAATTATATAAGTTTATATGAAAAATAGACTAAACAAGTAATATTATAGGAGACACAAAAAGTTTGGAAACCTCAAAGAAACGATGCACGGCAAAATGAATTCAATGCTGAAAAAGGAAAGGGTGAAAAGCTATACTCGTAATAAGACCATATGCATGATAAAGTGCACGGATGTGGGAAAAGCGAAATATTTGTGCCAAGAAGAGTGAAGTGGGCATCTACATTTTCTGTTTACCCCAATAAGAACAAAGCGGGATGGCGATGATGATGTTATTCAATTTGAATTCTCAATAAAGCAAACAAACAAAAATGGCGCATTTAAAAATAAAATAAAATAAAATTCGACACTGGACAAATCCGAAATATACATGGAACCAATACGTTAACATGAAAAGACACAATTTCTGAATAAATGTAACAATTTTTTTATATCCATTTCTTTCTTTTTACAACACGTCTCTAATTCTAACACTCTAATTTCGCTATTTTTTGTCATTGCACACCATAAAGTAATTGTAAAAAAGTGCATAGTGTTTAGTATATCTGTTGCACTTCTTTGTCGGTGCATTTTTTTACGCAAATATAACAAAAATAAACATTTATTACCAAACATCGCCTTTTCTTAATAATGAAATGCAAGTTGTGTCTATTGTCAGAGTGTACCAATTTTTATGAGGTCATAAAATATAAGCAAAACCTATTTCAAAGAAAGTCGCGGACAAAAGGTCTTCAAAAATTGCATATACCCTATTATTGTTCTAGGGAACTTTTTGCACAATCCCTCAGAACTTATTGCATTGCCAAAAATATTTTCGCAGAGTAATAAACAGTGTAATTCTGTTCAAAATCTAACTGCAAACCTACCTGCTTCCTAGAAATTATTTTTAGTGTTTTTTTTAATTTACAAAATTGCGTTTGTAAAAAGATCAAAGAATTTTAAACAGTCATAAACAAATCAATTTAGCAATGGAATTTTAAGTCAATATTTGCCAAAATGACTTTTTTGTTTTGAATCTTTTTTAGTCATATCCATTCATTAGAAGTTTTTATTTTTTTTAGTTTGGTTTGTCTGTTTTATCTATCTGTTTTGTATCAGTATATTTGTCTTTTTTATGTGATCTTTTGTATATTTTTGCGCAAGTTATTATTCCTCGTAAAACAATGGTGTTTAGAAGAGTTTCATTTTCGCAATGTTAAAATGGCATTGATGAAAGCCCAAAACAACTTTCCAATGACACACATAAATCATCCTATTGCTGTCTCACGTCATCATCATATTGCTGTCTCACGTCATCGTCAATTAATATTTCTTAGAAAGCTGCATTGTCTAGATTAAAGAGAAGATGCATTTTTTCTCGTTCGAGGCGACTATATTTTACACGGTTTAATAATTATAATAAAAAGACAATTATATAGTGACATTAAGAGAACAATGTCTCATCAAGGGCGTTCCAACTCGGAACCAGAATCCACTATTATTGACAAATTAAATATTTATCAGTTGAGTGTAAGCATATGAAGGCAGTGACTACGACCATTAGATTAGGTACTTATCCGCATCTGCATATGTTCAGAAATATATTTGGTAAGAAAACCGCAGAAACCAAGGGAAGACGAACTACAAAGAAACCTTAGTAGATCGTCCGATATGTAACACATTCGGCCACACAAATACAACATAAGAACGCTTTTATTATCTCTAATTATCTATCCACTGCTAGTCAAACGCCTTCCTTCACGCAAACGGCGTAAAACCTCAAAAAACAAATCTCTGTCCAGCCATTTTTTAAATAAAAAAATCATTAACGTACCAAAATGCGTCGTAAATACTTACATTTGAAACACAAACTGCCAATCCAATATAGCTTAAAATTGAAATGTACCCCTCAGGGTGTCGCCAACGTGACGAAAAAAGTTGGGCTTAATCAAAAACAAACGACAGCCTGCGAAATAAAAATATTTTTATTTTTTTTATCAACCCTGGTTTAGTGCTGTCCACAAATTAATTCAACCCTAGCATTTAAACGGCTGTCTCCCAGGTTACGGTTTGGTTCCCGTTGTAACAACATTTATTTCGTGTTCTAGTCTAGTTTTCACTTATTTATTCTTTACCTTCTGGCGGGCTTATTGTCAGGCGGAAATCTCTTCCAACCAAGTAGACAAAAATAAGTAAAGGAAGTAACATGATCGCAAAAAAATGATTATTCGTCTCTATGAAATTTATAAACAATGTACATACTCTTAATAAAAGTAAATGTGAGATATCAAAGAAAGGTCAGTAATAAAACACATGATATTATTGAATACTTTGAAACCGGTAGAGTTATACCGTTACATAAAGTGGAATAAACAGTGTTTGATAAAACACATTATATTATTAAATACCTTGAAACCGGTAGGGTTATACCGTTACATAAAGTGGAATAAACAGTGTTCGATAAAACACATTATATTATTGAATACTTTGAAACCGGTAGGGTTATACCGTTACATAAAGTGGAATAAACAGTGTTTGATAAAACACATTACCTATATTATTGAATACCTTGAAACCGGTAGGGTTAGACCGTTACATGAAGTGGAATAAACAGTGTTTGATAAAACACATTATATTATTGAATACCTTGAAACCGGTAGGGTTATACCGTTACATAAAGTGGAATAAACAGTATTTGATAAAACACATTATATTATTGAATACTTTGAAACCGGTAGGGTTATACCGTTACATGAAGTGGAATAAACAGTGTTTGATAAAACAAACCACAAATCTCTTTTAGATTTTTCTGATACATAGCAAATAACCCACCAGGTTGTACTGTAAAGTGTAATACAATACAACCTTGCAGACGATATATAACTATAAAATGACGGATGATTTTTTTTTCTATTTTTCTGTACTATCAAAATAACGAACAAAAAACTCCCGAGTGGAAGCTAAGTGTCTTGCCAACTATTCCACAGGGGTCGCTAAAAGGTGTTTTGGTTAATTATTCATAAATTTGGAAACACGTGATTCCCAGCGTGGAGTGACGGATAGTCGATATGATTACAACTTAAAAGACCCGAAGGCCGTTGCTGTTTCGATTCATAAAACGTCAACAGCAAAATAATTTTTGCCCACGGAGCCAGATCAGATTGAGACAAAATGTCTTAACGCAGAATACGGATGTGATAAACTTCTTTAATATTATTTGACTATGTGATAATAAAACGTGACCAAATCCTTATTTTCCTAGTATCAACAATAAATAACAATGGACCGTACCTTTTAAAGATAACAGAAAAAAAATCGCAAAGATTATAAAATGTTTGTACATAGTAGACATTGTTTCAACATCTCCTTCCAGGGGACGTATAGTATATCCCCTATTATGAGAGCTTATAAAACTATTGACATGAAAGAGACAGTTTCTTCTCTTAAGCGTACTTATATATAAAATTATCAAGGCAAAAATGCCACCTTATCTCTTCGGTAACTCAATTGGGCTAGAGATTTTCACGGCTATGGAATTAGAAGCTGAGAAACTCTTTTAATTATTCCGAGTCATAATCTAACATTATTCAAGGGATCCTTCTCATACTCAGCCAGCAAATGCTGGAATGAATTGCACCTGCCTTTGAAGGAGCGGATGAATAGTTGCACTTTCACAAATGCTCTGAAATGTTACCTTCTAAATAGAGAGTGTTTTTTTTCGTGATTTGGACTCTTGTTTACTTTTTCTCTTTTCGCTGTCGGTGGATCGGGAGTTGTGTGTAAGTTCTCTTCTCGTTATTTTTTATATTACTGTTTATTTATTTTAATTTTCGTACTATAAGTTATATATATGAATATCATTTTCTATTTGTGTTTTTATTTTGATAAAATTAAGTTTGGCTTTGGTTCGGTTTACATGAGCTTCATTGAATAAGACACCTGTCTTCTGACCCGGAGGTAGCGGGTTCGATTGCCATTGGAACACAGATATTTTAAAAAATAATTCCAGTCCGATTTTCCCTTAAGGTCTCATACACATTTTTCTAATTGGTTAGAAGAGATAGCCACATGGAAATTATTCTACAAGGTTATACTGTAAACAAAGAAAGTTGTTCAATATTCGCTAGGGCGCTGGTATACCTGCCGGACGTAAGTTTTATAGTGATAATGGGTTCGAGTCCCGAGCTAGAGCGCTGAGAAAAGTTCGCTCTCCAAACGACGCAATATAAAAATGTCCTTTGTATTTAAAAAAATAAAAGTTGTCATGAAAAATGTCGTTATTCTATGTTGAATGAAAAAGCGAAATGGATTTAGCAAAGTTTGATTGATACCGACTCACTTGCGCTGCCAAGTCAAGAGAGAGCCTTGATTCTTGCTCGATAGGAACCTTGATATTTTCAAAACCTATATAGACAACACTGCAGTCGGTAGTAGAAAAAATATGCTGTGGCACATTACAGAACTATCGTGAATCAAAACATTTTTTTCAATTCTTTATTGACATTTTCCGAAAACCTGAATGATGACGTACAGTGCAATTGGCAAGGCAAAATCTGTTTTGATATAAACAAAACATTGAAACATGTTTCATTCGAGCATTTGCAGAATTAATAGAACTGAGTGAAAAATGTTAACATACAAACCATCATGACGTTACCTCGTTAGGGTAGGCAGAGAGGAAGAGCGCAAGACTTTCTAGTCTCGAAACAAACATTTCGCCTCTTAGGAAGTCTTACTCAGTTTATATCGTTTTAATGAAAATGTGTACCGTAGAATACAAGTTTATAACAATGTTAAATCCCCCATTTTGTATACACATAGATAACGTCTTCACTGAGCAAGGTATGTGACAATGTAATCGATTTTTTTAAACGAGAAAAATCCCTGTATATTAAAACTAATATTATAAAACATTCATGTATTACATTATTATCCTAACACACATAAGGGATGAATGTGAACTTAAGGATGATGTGTTGAGTAAGGTGAAGAAGAGCACTACTATGAGATGGGAAGAAAGACTAAAGACACATATATATAGAGCAAACATAAGTAGAATTCCATGGTAAGAATCGTTGGATCAAGTGAAGAACATTCTGTAAGAAGGAAATGTAGAAAATCAGCGAAAATTGTAGAAGTTGAATGAACAGGCTTATGGATGTAGAAGAGAATGTGTTTCGAGATAAAAAAAAATGTAGAAGTTGAATGAACAGGCTTATGGATGTAGAAGAGGATGTGTTTCGAGATAAAAAAAAATGTAGAAGTTGAATGAACAGGCTTATGGATGTAGAAGAGGATGTGTTTCGAGATAAAAAAAAATGTAGAAGTTGAATGAACAGGCTTATGGATGTAGAAGAGGATGTGTTTCGAGATTAAAAAAAATGTAGAAGTTGAATGAACAGGCTTATGGATGTAGAAGAGGACGTGTTTCGAGATAAAAAAAAATGTAGAAGTTGAATGAACAGGCTTATGGATGTAGAAGAGGATGTGTTTCGAGATAAAAAAAAATGTAGAAGTTGAATGAACAGGCTTATGGATGTAGAAGAGGATGTGTTTCGAAATAAAAAAAAATGTAGAAGTTGAATGAACAGGCTTATGGATGTAGAAGAGGATGTGTTTTGAGATAAACAAGTATGACGCTCTGTCCTTTCTGCCTACCTTGCCAGAGAAATTTCATGATGGTTTGTATGTATGTGTATAAAACATTTGGAAATATTGAATAAAGAAGACAAAAACAGTAAAGAAAACTGTTCTATTTCAGAATAAAAAAATGTAAAAATGCACTCAAATTATTTTTTTCAGAAGATGTTATTTCAACTGAAGAAGAGGCAAAAGATATATGTCGCAAAAGGAAAATCTGACGCTTTGTCCTCTCTGTATAACCCAACAGGGAAATGGTGTCATGGTACGTATGTATGTGTCTCAAATAGTGGAGACAGTCCAAATGGTATCATGGTACGTATGTATGTGTCTCAAATAGTGGAGACAGTCCAAATGGTATCATGGTACGTATGTATGTGTCTCAAATAGTGGAGACAGTCCAAATGGTATCAGCAACAGGAAAATCTAACGCTCTGTCCTCTCTGTATAACCCAACAGGGAAATGGTACCATGGTACGTATGTATGTGTCTCAAATAGTGGAGACAGTCCAAATGGTATCATGGTACGTATGTATGTGTCTTAAATAGTGGAGACAGTCCAAATGGTATCATGGTACGTATGTATGTGTCTCAAATAGTGGAGACAGTCCAATTTTTTTTTTGAGGTATCTCTACTTGCGTTACTGCGGTTTGACTAGCGGCTCTATCCTATAACGTTTATTCTAGGTACTCTTATGTTGGCATACTACCTTCTAAGCGTGAGGAGGGATGTGTGGGTCTCTTCTTATACTTTTAGGTTGCATTCGGGAGCAGCATTTCATCCAACTATGTTTGAAAATACACGATTATATTTTCCTGACAACTATTTGAGAAACAGAAATATTAATATATTTAGATTGGCAGTAAGTCAAACTAACTTGTCAATTGATCTATTGTTACACGGGCTGTCACTTTCGAATAAGTCGTCGGATCTAGACATCTTCAACATTTCAGAAAATGTATTTAAGAATAGGAATTTGAGCTTTCTTAGAATGTGAGTTAGTTGTTTTTGAGAAACAATTAATTTTTAATTCTTATTATAGTATAAAATTATCTTTTAACTTTGTAATCAAATCAGAGTTTAATTTATTTTATTAATACAACGTACGGTATTTTAATACAACGTACGGTATTTTAATACAACGAACGGTATTTTAATACAACGAACGGTATTTTAATACAACGTACGGTATTAAATCGATCATTAAAAAAAGTTTTAAAAGTAATACTTGGGTGCCCAGTAATAATGAAAAAATTCCTTAACGAGATGTATTGATATATTACACTTATGTTATTAACAGAACAACCTGACATGTGGCAATCTCTTCCAAACATGCCAGAAAGATGTTAAAGAGACCTTAAGTGAAAAACTGTCTGGAATTATTTTAAAATAATCTAGTTTTCAAAGCAAATTTAAAATCCTCGAATTGGAGGACAAGTTTGTTTCTGACTAAGAGAGCATACAAGTCAGAAGTGAAAGGTGTACGTGGAAGAGGTAGGCTCAGGAAAACGTGTCTGAATTAAAAAGACCAAATCTCAGTAGAAATTAAAATGAGAATTATGAGTAATGAAGATTGTGGATGTAGAGGATACGAAAGTTGTGTGCTTGAATAGAAAAATATGGAGACTTGTTCTCTCTGCTTACTCCGCAATGGATACGACACGATTATATGTATATATGCATGTTTATTATATAATAAATCTTAATTCACAATACTTCTCTACAGATCACGCATGGAAAGAGATAAAAATATTAGCCGCCGCCTACGCCAGGAACATTAATAATTGCACAGCCTCACTTGCCATGATGCAATTTCCAAAAATAATAAAACTGCATCCAACACTAGACGCAACGTGTGCACAAATTCTGCAGCTAGCTGCCGCCTTTCCAAGTGAACTGCTCAATGGGACTGCACTTTGCTGCAACGAAGGCGTGAGTGGACACAATCAATGACTTTTCTTCTTAAGGAGTTTGTATATGAATGAGATATTAAAAACAAGATCATTTAGCATTCATCAATGTCTTTAGAAACGGTGTAGTATCATTAGAAAGATTGTAGCGTGGTTGTTGTCTCAGCGGAGTCTAAGGATTATGGTATAGGAAATGTGTTAAAAGCTGTTTTGTTTTATTGAATTACAATTTCGTTGCATAAATTACAATAAAGGAAAGGCCAGGAAAAAGCGTCCCATGAGACGGGTCGAATTAAATGAACAGGATCCTCTCAACATGGACTGGAAAGAATGGAGACAAGTGTTGCGACGGGTTTCAGACACAGCAAAGGACCACGATGAAGAAAAAGTTTATAGTACAACATGGAAGGTTATAGAGCAACCACTTTCAACCAACCAGAAATATGTTAAAGAGACCTTTGGATTGAAACCCTTTTAAATAAAATGAGAATCCCATTTTTTCAAAGATTTATATTGATGAATAGAGAGGTATGTTCAAAGTTATTGATGTAATTTTCACCATTCTTAGAGTTAAAACCTCTTTTGCCCAAAGGCAATATGCTTATTTGGCTCCCATGACATAAAATGGCGTGCCGAATTCAATAAAGGTAAAGGTAGGAAAACCATTTAGACAGTCGATCGGAGTGTGGTTGTTATTGCGACAGGATTTTGAGTACTTGGGCTTTCAGGATGGATGACGTGTGGAAAAGATTTGTGTGGGCTCGTGAGTGTGGGTTTCTTCTTGTTGTTTTAAATTTTGTCGTTTTTGTGTTTCTGCATGTTTTTTTATGTTTATTCTTATGATTGTGTGCGGTATATTGTGGGATGAATATTTTTGGTCTTTCTGGAGTGATGATGTGTGAGGAGTTTAATTTCTCATGATGTTTCCAGTTGTAATTGAGTGTCACTGTTTGTCAGGTTGATGAGAACGTGCAACGGGGTTTTGTTTTTGTGTAATCGAAAATCGGAAAGAAGTATCGATTTATTTTTTCATGCTAAATATCCTCAGTGAGATACAGGCAAAAGCCTAGTTTACTGGGGATACGACAAATGAAAGGCAATAAACCCAGATCCATCAAAATTGTATGTCCAAATTAAATTACCTGTTGTTTTTTCACAAATTTTGTATATTTCTTGACATGTGTAATAATAAATAAAAATAAATAAAAAATAAATATAATAAAATTAACCGCAATGCCACAAAATATGATCTGCGGATTAATCCGAATGCCCGCAAAAATTACAACAGGGCGAAGTCACAAGATTGAAGCTAAAAAGTTTGCCATTAAAGCTGTGTTGTGTTACACTTTCGTTATATTATATATTATGTAATATAAACTGGAAGGCTTATTGCCATGCGTCTATCTTTTCCAAAAAAACTAGAAAGATGTTTATAGAGCCGAAATGAGAACCAGACACCTTTTAAAAAAAACTGGATCCCAACGGAAATCAAACCTGCAACCCCGAGCTTGGAGATATGAGTCTTACTAACTTTTGACTTAATGAGATTAAATAATAATAATTTATTTGTTATTGATATTATTATATTATGATAATTTAATTGGACGTAGCTTTAATGAAATAAAAAATATCAAATCATATTTGGGCATAACTTCACAATTGGCATGGTTTCATATTGACTTAGGGCTGATTGGTAAGAAAGATGAAGAAAAGCATTCTGAGATGGTTTGGGTATGTAGAACAAATGGAGGAAGAAAGAATAACAAAACAAATTTAAGGTGCAAATGTAAGTGGCAGTCGCGGTAGAGAAAGGTCAAGGAAAGTATGATTGGATATTTTGAAAAAACGAAACATCAAAGAAATGACCCAAGACCGGAAAGTATGGTATGTAACATACATAAACTATCCGAAAGATGGGTGTCGAGATATGAAAGTCTGGCGGTATGTCTTCTCTGCCTTTACAGACAGGCAAACGACATGATGGTGTGTATGTATGTATATATTGTTAATGTCTTGATATATCTTAAGTCATTGTCGCAGCAGGGCCTCGAAGTCGACGATCCCCTCGCCATTCCAACGTAAATTCAGTTGAAAATCGAAGCTGTGCCGTGGATTTTTGTTTCTTTCTTTCTTTTCTCTTCTTTATGAGTGAGCCGTTGCACACTAGCAAAATCATCGACCGCACCGCAGTACTGGATCCGATGGCACATCGAAGTGAGACGATCATAGCATACCATGTTTTTCCTTTTTTTTTTAAGAATAGATATGGCATAAGTCATAGATATCCTTATACTCCCGAATACTAGGCGGAAAAAACACAGCGTTGGGTTCAAACCAGCGACCTACCGCACGGAAATCTTTTTTTTCGTTGACAGTTAATCTGAGATGGTATTTGTGGGTTTACTGTTTTATTTTTTGTCATTTATTAATTATCCCCTTTTTCCTTAATTTATGAGTATATGTATACGGGTGTGACCTGAAAATCATCTAATATCCTCGCGGCAGTAGACCTATATTTGTAGGATGTATCTCGACCGGGGGGGGGGGATGTTATGAGATGAGCCCAGACATTTTGAAAGAGTTCAATTTCGGAATGTATTTATGTATGTATAGGTACATACTATGTTGCTATCAATAAACCTATATTAATTTATTTATTTACTGTAAATACATCACTAAAAATTTACATCGTTTTATTGAAAACTGATACAAGCACATAACAATGATAAAATAAACACTTCACTAGGCAAGGCCTGTGACGATGTAGTCAAATTCCTTATTCAAAGAAATTGAAAAAAATACAATCACTTCATTTGTCTGTCGGGATAGGCAGAGAGGGCAGAGCATTTCGAAATTTATTTTTTTATATATTGTACATACTATGTTGCTTTCAATAAACCTATATTTATTTCAGTTCAGTGCGTTACCGCGCACCAGTGTAAGGGGGAGGGGTTCACGGAAGTATATAAAACTTTAAGTACAAGGGGGTTTACAGCCCAAACTATGTTCTATTTCCCGCTTCTTGTAAACTGTAATAATTAATAGAAATGACCAGAAAAACAGCAGATCATGTTTACCTTGCGTGTTTTTGAGGTACAAACGTGGGAGAGAATTTTATGCTTGCATTAAATTTTAATATATGACGTGATTCAGGGTTTGTCGGCGGCCGTGGTCTAATGGTTAGCATTCACGCTAAACAAGCGGGTGTCCCAGATACGGTTCCTGCCAGATTCAATTCCAAACTGGTTAGATAACTTTGTATCTAAATTTTTGTTTCTCTGTAGCTTATATGCTGCTTATTATATATTCTTAAAGTGCAACTAAGCAACACAAAAAACGCGCTATATAAAAAACTACCTTACGTAAGACGGCAGCAGGTAAAACCAGTTGATCATATTGTAAGTTTAATCTAGTTGCCATAGGAACTCTGGGTTTAATCTATGAAAAATATTTGTTTGCTAAATTGTAACAGTTTACACGCAAAGGCGTTTTCCATCTACAGGATGAATTGATCACGGGGGATTGTCTATCGATTCAGAATTAACATGTAACAGAGAATACGATGAAAATAAATACAATCAATTAGTCAAAATGAAAATCTTCATATCCTGGAAGAAAAGGCACATGATTATTGAACTTTCGGTCTTTTCAAATTTTATGATTATATATCAACGCTTGATGTATAATCATAAAATATCAATGATTTTTTTTATTATATACACTTGATTATATATTTATGATTATATATCAACACTTCACAAATACGCTATACTGCACCTAAAGCTGAATGTGTACACATCGGAAGATCTACAAAGGTTTATTTGTGGTTCATCTTCCCTTGGTAAAGTTTTCTTACCAAATATGTCATTATATCATAAACATATGCAAATGCGGGGAAGTACCTAGTCTAATAGCCGCAGCCACTATCCTTCAATTCTAACAGTCAACTTATAAATCATTGTCAACCAGGGTCGATCCACTGCTGGATGAAGGTCTCCCCAAGCTGGCTTCAAATAGTTCGGTTTTTTGCTCGCTGATGCCATGTGATGCTGCCATGCTTCCTGATTTCATCTATCCAGCGTACATTCGGTCTTCTTCTGGGCCTCTTTATGCCTCTTGGGTATAATTGGATTATTTCGGATGTCCATCGGGAGTCTCACATTCCGGCTACCTGTCCGGCCCATGGCCACTTCATTATTTTGCACACCTTTATAACGTCCTCTACCTTTGTTATATTACGAATCCAGGTGTTTCGTTTACGGTCTCTTTTAGTATATCCCAACATGCATCTCTCCATGCCCATTTGTGCGGTCTGGAGCTTTTGTGTATTCTTTACTGTGAGCGTCCATGTCTCACAGTCATACGTAAGTACTAGAAGAATGCACTGGTTGTAAACCCTTTGCTTCAAGGATATTGGGAGATTACTTTTGAAGATGTTGTTCAAACGTCCGAATGAGTCCCACGCTAGTTTTGTCCTTCGTGCTATTTCCTCCGATATGCCACCTACAAAGGAAATAAGTTGGCCCAGATACACATATTCCTGGACAAGTTCTAGGGGCTTTCCATCTACGTTTATTGATTTTGGGGTAGTAAAGCCGTTCATCATATATTTGGTTTTTGAAATATTCATTTTTAATTAAATTTAATTCAATCATTCGGGTTTTGTGAGAATATAACGGAATCAACTTATAAATACTCGTATGTACTTATTTTGCAACATATCTGATAGTGCAGTAGACAATAAGGATGATTATTAACTTAGGCTACTTCAGATATCATTTTCAAACAATCCACATCAATTTTCTTAATATCTAATGCATCGTTTGTTTCAGCTTTATATAAAATATTAATCAAAATTAAATCCACTTACTTATTTTTTTGTAGAAAAGCTCAATTCTTCGTTCTTTTTTATTTCCGAACACTTCAATTACAACAAAAAGGAAAACAAAAAAAGAACTATTTAGTTTATCACATCCACATAGCCATATAAGCTTTATTATATAAATCAAAATTAAAAGAACAAACAAAACTTTTGTTTTTGGACTTGCCCTGCTGTTTAATTCGTAAATTTGGTCTGGGCAATCCGCGAATTTTTATGTGAAGTTTTTTATCAAATTATAAATTATTATTTTTAATGTATTAATTGCGCTCATGGCTTAATATTTGTTAGTAACTGAATTGGGTGAATGCTTCAGACTTTAGACAAAATGAATTATTATTTTTATAGGTTATGGACACAGAACCGCTACTTACAACACATTTGTCAATGTTCAATGTTATCATAATATTCAGACAATATCACTCTAAATATTCACAAAAACTGAATAATTTTCAGACAATATCACACGAAATTTTCACAATTCACGACTTAATTAAAATTATGTATTATATATACACAATTTAAAAATAAATCGAAATGTTTTCTTAGGAGCTGTCAAATTTTCAACTTGTATAAATCATTCGGTTTACTTCGTGAGTTACTCGGTAATTCACGAAGTAAACCGAATCGACATAGGAGCGCCGCACAATTGTTGAGGTAATATTGTTATATTAGTATGAATTCCATAAGAACTATCGCTGTCTCACGGTTTACTGTACATATCTGTCTGCCCTATATGACTTTGCGTTTCCATCCGGTGCGTATTCGAGATCGCTCCGTTAGTATTAACAAACTTGGCCGGTCAATTTGAAAGGAATATTTATTTTTTTATTTTTCACTTAAATAAAAATTCTCGTACTATTTGTCAGTATTCTTATACATATTTAATCTATACAAATATTTAACATTTTTGGAAGTCATGTTTGCGAATATATAATTTAATCATTGCGAATTATTTCTCCGGTTCAGCGCACCAACACCCCTCGAGAGCAGCCGCCGCTGACTACATGTCTTCACGATAGCTGGTACCCAAATAATTAAAAGAATTAATTAATGCCCCTTACCAATGTTAAGGCCAAGGTAAAATATTGTACAATATAAAAATGATAATAAATAAGCAATCATATTAATGTCAAAAAAATAAGTAAACCCTCACATCATTTCTTCTCCTCTCACCCTTCTGGACATGTAAAACTATAATAAAGGGTCTTTCAAATTGAGCGGTTTTTTATAATTCTATTTTTTTAATTCTTGAATAAAGCACACAATTTGCTTTGATTTCAAAAAACTTTTTATTGGTCATTGAAGTATAATGTATGGCATTTAAACACAAAAAACAATATGCACCAAATGTCCACCTATTGCAGCTCCACAGATGTCCACTCTTTAATCAAAATTTTCGCTGACATTTTGGCATAATTGGAGTTCTAACTCACCAATAACGCGAATAATTTCGTCCTTCAGCTCAGAAATTGATTGGGGGTCATTCTTATAGACCTGGTTTTTCACGTAACCTCAGAGAAAATAGTTCAACGGTGTCAGATCACTTGATCTTGGTGGCCAATTAACATCACCGTTTCCGGAGATTACAATACATAAAGTAATTCAACAATTTGAACGCGTTGTTGTATTGTATACGACTCCATTTTTATAAATGTCATACACTTCTCAAATGTCACAAGACCCAGACAAGTTCGCGATGCCATCTGTGTTTTATCCAAGAATAAAAAAAATGCTCAATTTGAAAGACCCTTTACATAAAAATTACAATAAATAAGGAGCAATACAAAAAATAATATAAATAAATAAAAAAGGAAACCGCTATCCTCAGACATGAGGGACAGGACGACGGATGATTAGAAATAATATTGTAACCAGCCATTAGCACAAATCTGCGGAACACTTATCACACTGGTTGAAAGAGATTGCTGTGTGGCACTAAACTACCCAGTATACTTTACAATAACGAATCTAAATAAATAAGTATTATTTGACAAGGCAGCAACGAATCTGTCAAGTGATAATGTTAGAATGGTGGTATTTACGACGAAATTTGCATTAAGTTGTATAATTTAATGAACAGGTGCCGAGAATGCAACATACAATGCTTTTTCAGATATCTAGTTTAGAAGCGCTTCTCTTGGTTTTATTCTAGGGGTGTGCTAAATATTTGATTTGCATCGTTATTTCACAAAGTCTATTGGATTTAACTTATAATATTGTGGGATGAGCCCGGACCTTTTAATGTCTTTTCTCTTAAATGTATTTTCAGCAGTTTATTTTACGAGTATGTACGAATTCGGAATGAATTTATATATCGATCGTCCAGTTCATTACTCAGACAACTCCAAATAACCTTTTTTGAGATAATGAGAAAAGCAATATTATAATTGTCACCATAAATCAAATACTATTGATTTTTGCCCGAGTTTTATATATTTTATCAATAGATGTTGATAAAATCTATTGATAAAATATATAAAACTCGGGCAAAAGTATTTGATTTATGGTGACGATTATAATATTGCTTTTCTCATTATCTCAAAAAAGGTTATTTGGAGTTGTCTGAGTAATGAACTGGATGATCGATATGTCAAGGAACCTGTATTTATTTGTTTGAGTTAATCTGAGGTGATATTTGTGGATTTACTTTTTCGTTTCTTTTTTCTGTCATCTATTTATTTTCTGTGTTTTCCTTCTTATTCTACATATGCAAGGATGTGAACTGAAAAACATCTAGTGTCCTTGCGACTAAGCTCGTCTTATATTGGTGGGGTGTATTTTGGCCAGGAGGATGTTATTAATAGAGCCCAGACGTTTTGATAGCTTCTCTCTTAAATGTATTTTCTGCTATGTATGTGTTTTTGGAATGTATTTATATACATTATGTGCATGCCGTGTTACTATTAATTAACCTATATTTATTTATATAGGTCCAATACCATTACAACGAAATTCATGAAACCATAAAAAAAGAAATTCATTAAACCATGAAAAATATTGAGTAGAGAAGCCAAATAAGTGCTGTAAAAATGGGGCATTGAAAAGAATACGCGTTGTTACGATGTATGACAGAATACGGAATTAAGCGATAAGTGATGAATCTGAAATTAAGGCTGATGATGTGTTAAGTAAGATGAAGAAGAGCACGCTGAGATAGTTTGGGCATGTGAAAGGAATGAATGAAGAAAGACAAACAAAACAGATATATAGTGCAAATGTAAGTGTAAAGCGTGTGAGAGGAAGACCAAGGAAAGAGTGGTAAGTAAATAATGTATTGAAAGAAGGAACTGTGGAGATTTAAATAAATCTTAGAAGTTTTATAAGAAGATTTATGGATGTCGAGGATCTAAGGGTGTGGGTCGAGATAGGAAAGTATGGCGTTCTGTCATTTCTGTCTACCCCGACGGGGAAATGTCATGATGGTTTGTATGTATGTATAAAAAATATTTCGATATACAGAATATGGGGGAAAATACAGAATGAAAAACTGTTTTTTTTTTTCAGAATAAAAAGTTGTATAAACACGCTGAATTAAATTTTATTCAAAGAATGAAGTTATTTTTACTGTTTTGAATTTTTCTTAATATCATTCATATTTTGACTGTATAGAATTTATCTTAGTATCATTCATAATTGCATTTTCAATAATCATAATTGTTGAAAAATGTTATCCGGGACATCATTGCTACAGGATAGAAAGTCCCAAAAATTTATTAATCTATTATGTTGTCCAAATGAATTTTAATGAATTTTAAGCCATCAAAGAAACGAATATTTTTAACGATTCGACCAACTGCATAACGATTCTCAACAATCAATCAAATCAACGCAGTTTTGGAACATCCCTAATTAGAATCTGTTTTCCTTTTTTTTCTTTTTTTTTGCTGAACGATAGTCAGCTCAAAGGTCTTGTTCCCACCTAGAACACTTTATGAAGATTTAGGAATCAACAAAATAATAAATGACCGTGTCAACACTGCTGTTTATATAATTGACAAAAATAATCATACAAGGTTTATATTTAATATAAATTTAAAAAGATAACTTCTCCCACTTAGAGGGCAGGATGTGTGTATCCCTTCTCTGTAACAAAAAAGTTTCTTTTTTTCTAACCTCATAACCTTCCAATTCACTACATTCATTTTCAAACCTTCAATCTATTTATATATTCAACACTTCCATACAAATAAATCAGGCAGTTTTATTGCTTGAAAGCAATTTCTTCCAATCACCCGGCTTCTGTTTCATAATGATCTTATTATTGGTATCCATCACGCATGAAAAGTACACCATTAGAATAATAAGCCATTATTAGTCTTTGATAAAATGGAGTTAAACATGGATGTTGATAAAGACTGACAGGAACCAAAAACATTTCGTAGAAATACGTCGACAGAGAAGAATACATGGGGTGACAATGTATGGAAGAAAGCGTTATGAAGTAATTGGAACTGAATGTGAACTTAAAGTTGATGTGTCGAATAAGATGAAAAAAAGGACTGAGATGGTTTGGACATGAATAATGAACCAATTAAGAAATACTAGCAAAACACGTAAAATATGATTGATTCAACCGAATGATATTTTAAAAGAAAGAAAAGTAAAAAAATCGTAGAAGTTGTATGAGAAGGTGTATAGATGTAGAAAAGGCAAAGCACGTGCGTCAAAGATAGGAAAGTCTGTCGCTCTGTCATATCTGCCTACTCTGACATGAAAATGTATGTATGTATGATATGTTTCTCTCATCAACCATATCCCTTTAATCGCCATATGCTCACTTACCATATCCCTTTAATCGCCATATGCTCACTTACCATATCCCTTTAATCGCCATATGCTGTTATGGAATTTCGTAAGCCTTATGTAGTGTTGCATTTAAGCTATTTTGCGATCGCTACTAAGCTCTAATTATATCATTGAAAATGCAAGTTTTCCTTGAGTCTCTACTTCCTGCATTCATTTAGTGGTCTGTTCCTTATTCGCCACTTTGTGCAACCAAAGTATGATTAACTATTTCTCAAAAACATATTTGTGTAAAAATATTTTTGACTTCTTTTTTTTGCAACACGAGTAGTGAGTGAATGTCGTCTGACCTTTGTTAAGTTGGCGAAATTGGATCTCTCGTTTAAGAGTTAATCGGTTATAAATAACTTATATAAATCAAATGCAACTTCCTTAGGCATGAGTTATTTAAAAATATTTTAAATTGATTTTGCTCCATCCGAGCGTCCTTGGAGTTATTTTAACTTGCTTAATAGCATTATATACATTATAATTATGTATTAATTCAACACTTCATTGTAAAAAATAATCTAGCGGGTTTATTGCGAGTCAGGATTTTTTTCCAGCCAACCAGATAAAAGTAAATAAAGGAAGTTATATAGTCACAAAAAATATTTAAATGATTATTCATCTTTATGAAATTTATGAACATATATAGTAAAAGTGAGATATCATAAATCAAAGGAGAAGGAAAGGATGGTGGAGAGGAAAGATAAATCAGGAATAAAACACGTTATTTTACTGACATGAAATTAAAAGTTTTTTTTGTGTCGCGTCTTAAAGCATGCCAAAGACGGAGCGAGTTTCTTTTGTAACTGGTTCCAGAGTCTCACTGCATGGACAGTAAAATACGACTTAAAAAAAGAAGAGCGGTGAACTGGGAAGGCCAATAAACAATTTCTGTTTGAGCGTAGCGCAAGTCCGTAATTGGAAAGACGCTGAAATTTTTTGACGAGGTAATAAAGGTCTACGGGACAGTTAAGGATATTATATAAAAGAGATAGTTTGTGAATTTGGTGTCTATTTCTCACATATTATATTTTGTTTAACGAGTAGATATAAAAAATGGTAAAAATTTTACCAAAAACACATATATATATATATATATATATATATATATATATATATATATATATATATATATATATATATATATATATATATATATATATATATATATATATATATATATATATATATATATATATATATATATATATATATATACATATATATATATATATATATATATATATATATATATATATATATATATATATATATATATATATATATATATATATACAAGTATAAAAGAAGGTTTAAAATGTTAGGGAAGACCTAAAAACCCTTACATTTAAAAATACAAGACAGACGCTAGCGGACATCTTCCAAGACCCACGCCCATGTTCAAGACGACAGTCTGACGTAGTGTTGTATGGAAGACTGAAGCTTTTCAACAACCACTATTATTGACAGATTAAAAATATTGCAAAATAAATCTACAGTTAAAATGTAATACGTGATTTATCTTATCTGCTTGATTTTTAAAGTACATTCTAATTTATTATAATACATTAATGACAATTTGAGTATTCCTGAAGCTGTGCCCCTTTACTACATTATAATTGTAGCCTTTTCTTGATTGGTTGTACTATAGTTGATAATAGTGTATTTCTCGTCATTCTAACTTGTTTATTTTGTTATTGCAAAAGTAATATTATTATTGCTTGATATTAGTGAATTTTATTATCTTTATTTTTGGTTAATGTTCATGTTCTAGATTAATTTTTGTATATCTCAAAGTGTTAGAGATATGGGTGGCGTGAACAGTTTAAGGAAGCTCATAGAGAAAACAAACCCTTTCTGATAAGACTTATCAAAATTAATGATTATATACATATGAATAAACACGCATAAACTTCAGCTAAAGGCGAATGTTTCGAATTACATATCGATTCGAAAATTTCTTTGTAGCTCGTCTTCTTTTTGTATGTGTTTTCTGAACATATGCAGATAAGGTGACGTGGCGTACCTTACCTAATAATGTCCACAGCCACCACTTTCCCATCTTTATACACAACTCAAGAGAAAAAAGTTGCTGTATAAATTGTAATGTCGAAAAGAAAATGCGTTTAAGAAATAAACTTTCAAAATGTCTGAGCTCATCTCATAACGTCCCCCCGTCAGGATACACCCCTACCAATAGAGGACGAGTTCTTTTCTTTTTTTTCTGTTAGGCGAATCACAGGCGCTAATACAGTATATTTATTACACACATTTCTATAGCACGAATTCAATACCTTTCAGTATATTTCTACGTCCACATTTCACTCCCATTAATTACAGTTGATCCTTAAATACTATGGTGGTCCGTTGTCTTCCAGATGCAAACATAGATGATATTAATCAATAACCTTAATGGATATCCTTAAGAAACGAAGTGGTGACTACACCCATCCAATATATGACATTAGCCATGTAATTCTGCATCGGCCAGTCATGAGGCGCACTTGCTGCTATCCACGCACACTGCTAATGTGGAGGTATGCACATTAATATAATATATATAATATAATAAAAGATCACTTCAGATATTCTAATGATTACATATCCTCCAACAAGATCACCATATAAGATGCAAAAATATTGTCCACAAATCCAATAAATCAACACTGCATATTATGTCACGGTGCTGGACATATAACCTTGTCAAACCGGCCTAAATGGTACCGACGTTATATTTATAAATATAACTATACTCAGAGCCGTCGCTAGTAGATAAGCAACCAAGGCAATAGCCTAGAAGTGACATTTTGGTTTTAGTCATGAATCATAAAAAATATGAGGGCTGTCAAATATTGGGTCCTTACATGTGAAATTGGCGTTTTGTTTGGGAGGAACATAAAGTTGATTTTTTTTTAATATAATATATTTATTTAATCAAAGTATGTACCATTGCGGTGGATGTCTTAGACATTCCAATTGAAGCTCTTCTAATTTGGTAGCCGTCTGTTGTGCAGTGTGTGGTCTAGCGTTATCATGAAGCAGCAGTGGCCTAGAGCGATTAACCAGCCTCGGTTGTTTAGCAGCTAGCTTTTCCATCATGGTTTGCAGTTGCTGACAATAGACATCTGCCGTAATCGTCTGGCCAGATTTAAGAAAGCTGTAGTGAACGAAACCAGCACTAGTCCACCAAACGCTCACAAGTAACTTTTTTGGAGTCAATTTTCGCTTGGAGCATGGTTTGGCTGGTTCGGCAGGGTTCAGCCATTGCGATGAGCGCTTCCGATTATCATACAGGATCCACTTTTCATCACAGGTAATGATTCGATTCAAAATCCCTTCATTATTGTGCCGGTTGAGTAATGCAACGCAGCAGTCAACGCGCGTTTGTAGATTTGCTTCACTCAATTCGTGAGGTACCCACCTTTCAAGCTTTTTCACCTTCCCAATTTGCTTCAAGTGGATTAAAACAGTTTTATCACTAACACCGCAACCTGCAGCTAACTCGGACGTGGTTTGCGATGGATCCGCTTCCACAATAGCCTTCAATTCTTCATTATCAACTTTGGTCTCCGGCCGTCCACGGGGCTTATTCTGCAGGTCGAAATTTCCAGAACGAAAACGTTGGAACCAAAAACGCACTGTGTTTTCTTTTGCGGCACCGTCGCCATACACATCATTAATCCTTCGAGCCGTTTCTGCAGCACTGGTGCCACGGTGGAACTCGTACTCGTAAATAACGCGATATTTCAAGTTTTCCATTTTGTAAACTGAGTGACGCAAAGACAAAAAACAATCGAGAAAAAAACAAATGAATTATAATTTTCGAAACACAAATACTTGAGTAAATAGCTGTATAAATTTTAATTTGGAATTCCTAACCAAAGAGAAGATATTTGAGATCAAAGTTGCCAGTACGGCAAAACGCCAATTTCATATGTAAGGACCTAATATTATACAAGAAGAATTCTGATGTGTATTTATTTATTTTATATAGCTTAAATATACAAAGTTAAACTAAATAAAGGTAATTACCAAAAAGTTCTGGTCCTTTGTTATTTCTAATGTATCCGGAATTACTATATCATACATATATGGTATACTAGAGTGAAGAATGATTTATTAAGCAGATGTTATAAATAAAATGAAGAGAGAAATTTTGAGATGGGTTGGCAATATTTAGAAAATTAGTAGCAAAAGTCTTGACAAAATAAATATACATACATACTATCACGCCATCTTTTTATCGGGGTAGACAGGGAGGACAGAGCGTCAAACTTTCATATCTCGACACATATATTTCGCCTTTTCCACATCTATACAACTTCTTCGATTTCTCTGACTTTCTACCCTTAACTTGGCCACTTCATCCCGTATCGCTGCATTCCGTATTCTGTCATACATTGTCACTCCGTGTATTCTTCTCAATGCACGCATTAAGCAAAGTGAGTTTAACCTCTTCAGACCTGAATTAATTCTAAGGTTTTAAAAAAATAGTCTTGCTTGTGTATGTATTATTTAAACCAAATGCAACATTATGTTGTTTTTATTAGTTTAGATAGGTGGTGCCCAAAATGTTCAAAGTCGATAATACAGTATCCTACACTTCATTTGTTATGATTGGGAACAGAAATATACCACAAAGATATTTACAAAGTGCATTTGAATTATTTGCCCATAACAATGGACGCCTGAAGAGGTTAATTAAAGTTATTTGGAAATCTGTCTGAAATTTGAAATTTGAAGTTTGTCTAGGGCTTGCACATATACTAGGGTGGATCCTGTGTTCTTGATCTGCGATAGTTTTCCATTAATTTATAAAACATATTATATTATATTTGCCAAGTCATACAAGTGGATGGTGAAATCAATCGACGGTATACGTAAGTCCCAAAGATAATTTTTAAAGTAAAATATAATGAATACAAAAAAATATAGATAACAAAACAACTAGTACGAGTATATCCTATATACATACATATCATCACACCGTTTCCCTGTAGTGTAGAGAGGATACAGCGCCAGACTTTCCTATCTCAACACACATATTTCGCTTTTTTCACATACACATATATTTTTTAAAAGTTACCAGAATTTCTCTGACTCTTATATTTATTTTTTTTTCAAAATATAATTCCCTTGATCTAACCATACTGTCCTTGGCGAACTGTAGAAATGCGTACACTGATAAGAATACGTGTGTGGACAATGTATGTTTTTTTAGTGTAACATTAACATATCCAAGATCTAATATCAAGAAGTATAAGAGGAAAAAGGAAATTTCATGGACTATTCTTCATCCAAAACCCTCAATTCGTAGAAACGAGTTTTTCATTTTTTTTTCTTTTACAGGGCGCTGATACTTGAAGCAAATAATTGCAGAAGACAATAGAAGGATTCAATTCAAGAAAATTTATTTGGAATTTTTTTTATATTATGTATACGGAAAGTAGGGCATGTATCATTAGAGTGAACGATTCATTGACTGAGTGGTTTAATATGCTTCAAAAGGGATAAAGCAAGGTTTTGTTATGTCAACCTGGTTGTTTAATATTTACATAGTTAATGGGTATACCATATACATAATTATAATTGGGAATATATGTGGATTGCTGTATATTGATGAAATTGTAGTGTTAGGAAGAACGAGGATGAATTACTGAATATAATGAGTAAATTATATGAGTGACATAAAATTCTGAAAAGAGTCGAATAAATTAAAGAAATGCAGGCACTTAGAAAAATATAAGGGGTGAAAATGTATTATAGAATACGGAATGAAGGGATGAGGAATGAATGTGAACTTTTGGCTGATATATTAAGAAAGTTCAAGAAGAGAACTCGGAGACGATTGGGCATGTAAAACGAATGAATGCAGAAAGACTAACAAAACAAAGATGTAATGTGAAATTTTAAATGGAAGGCGTGGTAGAGAAGAACCAAAGAAAGTGTGGTTGGATCAAGTGAACAGTAGTTTAAAAAAATGTTTAAACTTAAGAAATCGTATGAAAATGTGTTTGAATGTAAAAAACGGAGAAAGATGTCTGTCACGATTGGAAAGTCTGACGCTTTCTGCTCTCTGTTTACCCCGACAAGGAAACGCCGTGAAGGTATGTACGTATGATATATATTTACAATATAATCCTTAACTATACAAATGCGGTAATGACAATGGCATGTTATAAACTATATCAGTTTACCATAAAACTATAAAGAGACAGCTACAAAGTCAACGTTATTAAAGTGCAATAAACGGACATGATCATACATCATATTTTCTAGTACAGCAACACTGAATGTAAAAATATTATAAATAATATAATACTATATAAATGTAGTGACATGCGAATCGCCTTATTAGCACTGAATTGCAAATTAACATAATAAACCAATTTGCCAATCGTTCAGATTATTATTATCGTTTGCAAAAAGTGATAAACAGATGGCTTACTCTAATGGCTGTGTATCGCGATTTTTCACAATCAAAGCTAACCACTGAATTACAAATTTACAACTAAGTTGTTTACCTTCTTTTCGAAAGATATACTACGGCTTATTTAATGTTTTTGTATTATATATTTAAGCACGTGGACAGAACCAAAAACTCGCGAGCCAAATTATTATATTTTGATTTATATTGTATTGTTATTTGTTTAGTCAAATACTGTTTATTCCACTAAATATAACGGTATAATCCTATCGGTTTCAAGGTTTTTACCTTAGCTAAGAGCTCAAATACTTGAGCTCCCGTGATATTGAGGGGAAACCCTTGAAACCGGTAGGGTTATACCGTTATGTAAAGTGGAACAAACAGTGTTTGACTAAACAAATTACAATGTTTTTAAATCTTGGCAGTGTTAATGCTTTAATTATGAATAAGATTATATATCATATTGTATTCTTGTAGAAGTGAAAAAACTGGAATGAAAGGAGCCGAGTTAATACAGTGGAAATGCGTACACTGAGAAGAATGTGAAGTGTGTCTATATTATAAATAATGAAAGGAGCCGAGTAAATACAGTGGGAATGCGTGCACTGAGGAGAATGTGAGGTGTATCTATAGTATAAATAATGAAAGGAGCCGAGTAAATACAGTGGAAATCACGAAGAAGAATGTGATGAAGAATGTAACAAAAAACTAACTAGATGAAATTATAATGCAAGTATAACTGGGGATACGACAAATGAAAGGCAACAAACCCAGATCCATTAAAATTGTATGTCCAAATCAAATTATCTGTTGTTTTTCTCAAATTGTGTATATTTCTTGTCATGTGTAATAATAAATAGAAAAAAATTAGAAAAAAAAAAAATAATTGAGGGTCGTGATAGAGGACCACCGAGAAAGGTATCGTTGATCCGAGTGAAGGAATTTTAGAAAGAAGGAAAGATAAGGAGTAAGATAAGGAACTGTCTGTAAATAAGTATAGATGTGTAAAGGTGAAGAAACTATGTCGTCTTTGGAAAGTTTGGCGCTCTAATTTCTTTACTTACGTCAACAGGGGAAATGGCGTGATGGTATGTATGTATTTATTATTGTATTATATTACGCGTTCGTTGTATATAGTACAGTCTAGTGGTTTTTTATGCCATGTGGCAATCTCTTTTCAACAAAATGAAACTGAAAACTGTCAAAATGTTTTATTTCTTCATGGTTCTAACTACGAGTTTTTCGGCCAATCAAATATTATGTTTCATTTAGTCTCCAACTGCTATCCAATCGGTGAGCGCTTTTAAACGCAATTTCGCTCTTTTCCGAATTTGTAAAATTTGACGAAATGTACGAGTACATTAAAAAAACATGCTTAGACATTCATAAATAAATAGAAACGAAACATAAATTAGAATTTAGATGTTGATGGAGGGACAATAAAAAGCAGCATAGCCTAGTTGGTATTCGAACCCGGAGGTTACGGGTTCGATTCCCGTTAGTATCCAATTTATTTAAAAATAATATGAATCTGAATTTGACTAAAGGTATCTTTATCATATTTATATTGTAGTTAAACGGAATAGATTGCGCCCCCGCTTAATGCATACAACATAAGAGTAATATAATACTTCTTTATTTGTTTAAATGCTTGTTGCCATGTGGTAATATTTTCATACCAATCAGAAAGATATTAAGAGGTCTTAAGGGAAATGTAAGATTGAATGGAATTTTTTTTTAAATCTGGGTAACAGCGAGGAATCGAACCCGAAGCTTTTTCTGCGGTTTTCTTATCACATCTGTTTTTTTTTTCTAAATATATATAGACACGGGGAAGTACCTGATCAAATGCGGCCGTAACCACAACATTATTATCTTTATATTCAAATTTATTAATTTATTTATTATTGTAAATAAAGGGTACAATGTACCTTATAATAATAATAGTCAAAATGAAAGATCCAGTGTTGAGTTCTTAACACATTAAAAAAGACAGAATATACACACAAAAAAATTACACAATTACAACAAAAATAATTAGAAGGAAACATGCACACACAACCTTACAAAATATTAGAAGGAAAAAGGCCCATACAACCTTACAAAATAAGTAGAAGGAAACTGGTACATACAACCTTACAAAATAATTAAAAATAAACTGGCACATACAACCTTACAAAATAATTAGAAGGAAACTGGCACATACAACCTTACAAAATATTAGAAGGAAACAGGCACATACAACCTTACAAAATATTAGAAGAAAACAAGCACATACAACCTTACAAAATATTAGAAGGAAACAGGCACATACAGCCTTACAAAATAATTAGAAGGAAACAGGCCCATACAACCTTGCAAAATATTAGAAGGAAACAGACACATACAACCTTACAAAACATGTATATTTATTATGTAATATTTTTAACCTGTCAATAATAGTGCATTCGATTCCTGAGTTCGATTCGGCGCTTTTGATGAGAGTCTGATCTCTAAACGGCACTTTTATAATTTATTGATTATTTTATTAATATTAGTTATGGTATTAAATTATTTGTTTCATCTCTTACGGCCTTTAGATTACGGGTTGAGTCGTCGTTGCTAGACCTCGAAGTCAAGGATCCCCTCGCCTTTCCAACGTTAATTCAGTTGGAAAGCGAAGCTGTGCTGTGGAGTTTTGTTTCTGTCTTTTTTTTTTTCATGAGTGAGTGAGTGAGCCTTTGCACACCAGCAAAATCATCGATCACACCGCTATACTGGATCCGATGCCACTCCTAAGATAGACGATTGTAGTATACCGGCAAGTTTTTCCCTTATTTTGAACGAATAGATACGACAAAAGTCATACGTATACTTGTCCCTCCGAATCCTAGACGGAAAAAATGGCTGTGTAATTTGAGAGGAGTAACACTTTTATTCTCTTTTCGAAGTGAGGGAGTCGTTGTTACACACCTGCAAACTCACCTGCCAAACTGGTTGAGTACTTCTGCATTTGAGGCTAGTAATTTGAATTTATTTTATTAAATATTGTTTTTATAGTCTTATTATAATAAGACATTATCATAAGGGCATTATATTATTGTATTATTTATGTTTTACCTTGAGGTTGCTTAAAATTTACACTTTATTCAAATAAATGTGTAAACAACACTTACACGCAGTATCAAGAATGTAACACCAATTGGGTGGACTTCAAACCTCTGTCTTAGGTTGACTTTGAGAAATATAAATACAAAGACATGGGCTCGAATTGTATTGTATTCCATTTTCGTTGTTTACAGTGCAACCTGTCGGGCTTATTGCCATGTGGCAACACATTCCAACTAAAGAGAAAGATTTTAAAAAGATCTTAAGTGAAAACCAGACTGGAGTTCTTTTTAAAAATCTGTGTTCCAGCGGAATTTGAACCCACAACCTCCTGGTTGGGAGTTAGGCGTCTTACCAAGTAGGTCACGGAGGTTCGAATTTATAGTCCGACCTCAATACTTTATACTAAATCTTAAGATTTTTTGCTGAAGAACTAAGTATTTCAAGTTGAATTTTGTTTAAATTTGTCACACGTTGGAAATGTAAAAGTCAGAGAAATCATAAAAACTGTACGAGAAATTGTATGGATGTTGAAGATGCGAAAGATGTGTGTCGTTTTAGGAAAGTCTAACGCTCTTTATTCTCTGCCTACACCGATAGGGAGACGGCGTGATGGTAAGTAGATTACAATCTGAAGGACATGAGGTCTGACTAAATACAAATCACATTTTAAAGTTAGAAATTAGTATTTATTATTTAGATTGAACTGTGAATTCGGGTCATAAATTTAAATGCAATAGTACCAATGCTATTTGTGTATTAAAAATTACCCTTATAGTATTAAAATTATTTCCTTATTAACTAACGTCTGGTAAAATTAAACTAGTGTGATACCGATAAGCTCGAATATCGTAATAGAGAATGGTTGCCAGCCATCTTGTGAATGGGAGACACCTGTGCCTATATTAATTTACTATGTACAAGCTGTTGTACTTCAGAAAGCACAGTATTTACAGACCAAACAGGTATGCAGTTTTAATCTGCTGAAATATTTTATCATATGTTGTGTGTGTTAGATAGTTTTATATGACGATATTTTTGTTTTTTTAATAAGTATAAGATAATTTATGGACTGACTTTCAATGTTTCCTTCTATAAAAATATCATTTACCTGATCTAATCATACTTTCCTTGATTTTCCTCTCTCACGCCTACCACTCATATTCGCACTATACAGGTGCCCCAACACTTGGAATGATTATAAATTCAGTATTTATAAATGTATTCAGTGTTAATTGAGGTATGTAAACGACCTCCGTGACCTAGTTGGTAAAATGTTTTCTTCCAGCCCACAGGTTACGGGTTCGATTCTCGTTGGAAACCTGTTTTTCAAAAGGTTTTCAGACTGGTTTTCACTTTAGATCTTATAAACCTCTTTCTATATGTACTGTATACAAATAGTGTTATAGATGATTCGCTCGGGCGCTGTAATAGCTTGCCAGACATCATTTGTTTAATAATTGTAGAGGTTGATCTCTAAACGCCGCGGCCTACATCAAATTGTATTTTTAATGAATGAGTTAATAAATATATCTAAGATTTAGATTCCAAAGTAACGAAGATAAACGTAGATTTTTTAAATTGTCTGCTGATAGCATACACCGCTCATAACGTGGAATCACAAATATCACGAATCATTTGTTTTGGTATTTGGGCACATTCTCTTGCAATGGCTGCTTTCAATTCATTAACTATTGCCGGTTATGTACAATAAACTTGATCTTTGACAAGTCACCATAAAAAGTCTGCTGGCATGAGATTTGGGGAGCGCGGAAGGTATTCAATGCTACCTGTATCTATATTTCAATCTGTTCGGCAAATTTTCATCAAGAGGTGTTATCATCCCTAAACACCTCGCGAATGCGTGTTATGACAAATTCTTGCAGCAAGTTCAAGTAATAAACACAGTATAATAGTGTATATACATTTGTTTTGGGACATCCTATACATTTATTTTGTTAGTATTTCTTCATTCATTCGTTCACATGCCCAAACCACCCAAATTGTATATCATAATAATGTATAACTTAAAGCCATCATTTATAAATTTTCCTCGATACCCTAAATTTGACCTACTTTCGTCTAGAACACTATAAAACCTAGATGAGATCCCTGATGCACACCTGTACTCATAACTTTGGAAGACCATCTATTATTTAGAATTACAAAATGTTATTGCCTTCGAGTATAACTAATCTCTGGCATTTATCCCTGATTGGGTGGGAGGCAGGAGGGCTCCAGACCGTTACTCGTTCAATACTAGACCCTATCGAGTGACCGTTACCCCGAGTTGAACGCCCTATATATCTGTATATGAGTCAGGATGGATATAGGTAACTGAGGTCATTAGGAGCATTCCTTACTCCATTTTTTAACTTGTCGATTTAACTGTATTTGAAGCTTTGGATATTTCGAAGGTCTGTGGTAAT
The DNA here is from genome assembly GCA_949825065.1 of Odontocerum albicorne. NCBI lineage: Eukaryota > Metazoa > Arthropoda > Insecta > Trichoptera > Odontoceridae > Odontocerum > Odontocerum albicorne. The sequence continues at coordinate 12,112,268 of OX463859.1, forward strand.
TAAGTTTTTCATTTATTTATGATGACTAGCCCCTTAGTCTAGTTGGTACGACGTTGCTCTTACACTCGGAGACTTCGGGTTCGATACAAAAAAAGTGACCCAATCGTGTTAAAGAGTTTATCTGGTAACAATATTCTCCGTTGCAGGTCCATTGGTAGAAACGTCTACATTTTAATGTGAATAGAATGTGAAATTTTATGTAGGACTTGAAGACATTCCTTTTTGGAAGATTTTATCTAAATTCATTTATATGAACACTACACTACACCTAAAGCCGAATGTGTTACAATCATACATCGGAAGATCTACAAAAGTTTCTTTGTGATTCGTCTTCCCTTGGTAAGTTTTCTAAGGTTTTCTTACCAAATATATATTTCTAAACATATGCAGATGCGGGGACGTCCCTTATCTGCTAGCCGCAGCCACCACCTTTATATACTTACACTTAATTTATATAATAGTTTTGTAATGTTGTTAACCTGTCATTAAAAATATGTTCGAATCTCGAGTAAGTGAGTTCTTTTTTATTTATATAATAAAGCAATATATTATACATAAATTGGCTAAAAACTATAAATAACTTCTAATTTATTACAGAAGATCTAACATATTAAACTTATCTGATTTCTGTATATTATATCAGTTATTCAGTTTTGTTACATTCAGTACTATTATAACTATAAATTAACTAGATTTTAATTTCCTATGGGTAATTTTTCTTTATCTTAATATTTAATTTCTTAGAAATAGTAAACGCCTACATACCAACTTGCATTGTATTGTATTACACTTTCGTTGTATACAGTACAGCCTAGCGGGCTTATTGCCATATAACGATCTCTTCCAACCAACAAGAAAGATATTAAATAGGCCTTAAGTGAAAACCAAACTGGAATCCTTTTTTTAAGTCTGGGTTCCAGCGGGATTTGACAGGCATCTTACCACGGAGGTCATCACTTATAACTAGATAACAATTCTTATAACTAATTATTTTGTTTATTAGGTACTTTTAACAATGAGAGAGCCTTGAGGAGAGTAAGCTCTCTAAACGACGCTATGTACATATTGTTCTTTTATTCGTCGTTGTTGCTGAAACGATGTCAACGAATGTTGTTACTGATATGAGCAGATTATTGGTATGGTACAACCAGTTCCAATTAATCAGAAAGACGTTAACCCTTCCTTCCCTGTGATGTGTAACTAGTACACATTGCTTCTAAAAACTTTAATATTTCTATAAATAATATAAATACTGGGTTCAGAATTTATGTATTCATTATATTTTTTTCATTGAATGAAAAAAATACAATTAATAATAATTAGCACTTATCGGCCACATCAGAGATATTTTGTGAAAATCGGAAATCAATTCACCAATACAATCAAACGTGTACCAGTATGTGACGTAGGTATATTCATTCTAAAAAAACTGCTAAAGGTGAGGAAGCGACGCTATTCACATCGCACTCTCACTCTACTTTGGTATATGGGAACGCAAGAAATAAAATCTCAGTTCGCTCGCTTCTCTCGCTTCAGTAGCTCGCGAGCTTTCGTTTGAGGAGGTCGTTTCGCCCGTTTTGTGAACATCGGCCGATTTTTTTTTTCATGTTTTCAATTATTAAATTTCAATTAATATCACTTTTGACTTCAAATTTAATTAATTTAAGCGATTGGCTATGAATATTCTTATTTTTTCCGATTTTAAATCGCTCATTTTTACATGTGTATTGAATACAGAGCAACGGAACGAGCGGATTTTTTAGCACAGGAAGGGAAAGGTTAAAGAGGCCTTAAGTGAAAACTAGACTGCAACCCTTTTTGAAATAAATTGGGTACCAACAGGAATGGAACACACAACCTACGGATCAGTAAATAGGTGTCCTACCAACTAGGCTATATGGTAGACTTCGTCTCGAATATATGATGTAGACTGGATCCTATTTGCTAAAATTCAATAATATAATTTATAGGTTTATAGACCCTTCGGATCATTGATCTCCTTAATAGTTCTCTTCCAAGTATTTTTAGAATGAGCAATAGTCTTCCAATAAGATATCAATCAAGATTAAATTATCCCATATAATACTAAGAAGAAAAAAACAATAAATCATAGACCCACCAAACTACCTGATCAATATTTCATTAACCCCTTGCTTACCCAACAGGGTGTAATGAACGGGATCGGTCCCGTCCTAAAAGCAGACCGTTATAATGTTTTCTTAACAGCCATCTAACTGTTAACCAGAGTGGATGGGAACAGATGTATAAATGGGTTAGACCAGGACACGTTATCATATTTTTTTACTGAGGAATGCGGAACGCGTAAATGGGTTAAGGTGGGTTGACCTCTTTTCCAAAAAAATATTTACTATTACGCATAAATGATTCAAACCACATTTTACCTGTTATAATATATTATTATAATTAGGGATACATTACGCCGATTTAAAAAAAAAACATGTTTAAGAAGAATTTAATATTAACTTTTATACTGATATTTTTTGTTCATTTTATGTATGTTTTATATTTGTCAATCCCGAGTTGGAGCATATTTGAGGAGAGTCTGCTCTCTGAACGGCGCTTTATAAATTATAATTTTATTGTAAAAAAACTGAGAGGAGCCAAATAAATGCTGTAGAAATGCGTGCATTGAGAAGAATACATGGAATGACAATGTATGGCAGAATACGGAATGAAGTTATTAGGGATGACGGTGAAATTAAAGCTTACTAGTTGCAACCCGTGAAATATTCACGGAAGTAAAACAAATTCAACATTTATGAAAATATACCAGTCATAAATGTAGAATTTGTTTACATATATCATTTATACATCGTCCCCTTTTACACCGGTTCAAAAATTGTAAGCTAGGTATTTAAAATTCGTTCAGTTATCACGGATCCACCGAGATTCAAATTTCGAATTACTTTCGGAGATAATCCAAGTATTCCTCTCTCGTTCTCTTGTATTCAAAATTCAATTGTCGTATTCTTTCTTTGGCGACAGCCGTCGTACGGGTTTTGGCCTATTTATATTATGATATATTGAGTAAAATGAAGAAAACCACGCTGAAATGGTTTGGACATGTGAATTAAATATTTATTTATTTTCTTAATACAAGCTTAGCTCAGTTACATTGAAAAATACAAAAAATGTTAACATTAAAAAAAATGACAAATATGCATACATTTAAACACACATACCCGCATATATACACATACATACACACATATTATATTCAAAGTCACTTAAATACGTTGATGAGTGCTTTCTAACGCCCCCAATCTTAGAAGAAATTTTTCTTTTGCTTTTGGTAATGTGATATGAAATATCTCAATACCCGAAGCAGTCCCGTTCAAAATGTGTCGGTGCCAAAGGTGTCGGTTCGAACTGCTACTCCCTTCGAACGACACAGGCACTTTTTCCGCCTATTATTCGAGGGTATATCTATTCTTTAAAAAAATATATAGAAATCATCAATAATAGAATATTGTGCATGACGAGATGTATGAATGTGAAAGAGGTGAAAATTGTCTGCTTGGATAGAAAGGTTTAAACATCTGTTATATTTGCTTACCCCGCAAGGAATACAGCGTGATGGTATGTATGCATGTTTTTTTCTATGAACAAAAATATCAAATATGTACATAAATTTCTTATAATGAATTATCAGTAACTAAACAAGAAATGGATTTCATAGAAATAACGAGTAGATCGATGCTTTATAAGTTGTCAAACAGTTATTTTATATAAATGGGTACCTGTAAGTACTAAGGAATCAGTTAGATTAGAAAAAGTCCACAGTTAGACGACGCGAGTCTTTATAGTACTCCCGTCATCTTAGGTACACTTAACCGCCCACTATAATGTCCTCGGAGTACTCAAACCTCGCTTAACCGCCTTCCTCAATACTTGGACTTAAGCCATGAGGCGTTCAGAAAATAATAGCATGGACTAAACGGCTTACAAATCACCATTTTATTCACCTTTTTGTAGGAAAAGTTATAGTAATAAAATAAATAAATTTGAATAAGTACATGTTTTCCTCAACCACGACCTCTCTCACATTTTCACTGTGTATTTTCTTTATTAATTCGTTCTACATGATCTTACCACCTCAGAATGCTCTTCTTCATCTTACTTGGTACGTCAGGGTTTAATTCACATTCATCCTAAATGGCACCATTTCGTATTCTGTCATGCATTCCCCATATATTCTTCTCATTACACTTATTCTGTCATACATTCCCTATGTATTCTTCTCATTACACTTATTTTGTCATACATTCCCCATGTATTCTTCTCATTACACTTACTCTGTCATACGTTCCCCATGTATTCTTCTCATTACACTTACTCTGTCATACATTCCCCATGTATTCTTCTCATTACACTTATTTTGTCATACATTCCCCATGTATTCTTCTCATTACACTTATTTTACAGTATTTATTCGGCTCCTTTCAAACTACCACGTTTCACTTCCTTACTTCAAAGTTGTAACTAGAATACTGTTTACGTCTTAGAGACAGGTCTTAGAATATGTGAGTATTAATAAAGGGTCTTTCAAATTAAGCGTTTTCTTTAATTCATTTTTTTTTATTCTTGAATAAAACACACAATTTGCTTTCATTTCAAAAAACTTTTTATTGGTCATTGAAGTATAATGTATGAAATTTAAACACAAAAAACGATATCCGCCAAATAAATGTCCACCTCTTGCAGCTCCACAGATGTCCACTCTTTTGTCAAAATTTTCGATGAATTTTTGGCATAATTGCAGTTCTAACTCACCAATAACGCGAATAATTTCATCCTTCAGCTCAGGAATTGATTAGGGGTCATTCTTATAGACCTGGCTTTTCACGTAACCCCAGAAAAAATAATTCAACGGTGTCAGATCTTGGTGGCCAATTAACATCACAATTTCCGGAGATTACAGTACATAAAATAATTCTCAGTTTGAACGCATTGTTGTATTGTATACGACTCCATTTTTATAAATGTCACACATTACACTTCTCAAATATCACAAGATCCAGGCAAATTCGCGACACCATCTGTGTTTTATTCAAGTTTTAAAAAAAACGCTCAATTTGAAAGACCCTATATACGTATTGATCATAATATAACAATATACTCGTATAAGGGCTAGTTAGTAGCAGATTCTCTTCAAGGGCATTTCAACCAGAGAATCAAGTCTATTATTCAAAGATTGAAAATAGGACCAGAGTGATTGTATTACATTGACTAAAGTAAACTGGAAATAACAGTATACATAAAGAGTTCCTCTTGCTGGGACGAATTGAGTAAATTATATAGGTTTATCAAATATATTTTCAGGCTTTCGCGGTTCATCGTATCAGCTGAATAAGGTTTTCCAGAGTGTTTTACTGCGTAGTAGTCCGTTGTCAACTTCGCCATTATGGCGAAGTTGACAACGAAAAAACCATGAAGATGAAAACTTCAACATTTTCGAAACGTCGACACCGTAAGTGAAACCACGCGGTAAAACCCTTTTAAAACCTTATTGAACTTATATGGAGTTTTTTTTACTGTGGAAACGTTTCCTCACACCGTTTTATGTATAACACTGTTAACGTGCCAATGATGGATTTTATTTGTTTTTGATTTTTAATATTAGGTCCTTACATATGAAATTGGCGTTTTGTTTGGGAGGAACATAAAGTTGATTTTTTTTTAATATAATATATTTATTTAATCAAAGTATGTACCATTGCTATCTATGCACTTTTGCCATCTCATAGGTAGTTCATCGATCCCTTTACTAAAAAAACCATTCGGACGGGAATCAATAAAATCTTTGAAGTCGGTTTGGACTGCCCCATCGGAGTTGAATTTTTTCCCTTGCAAGAAGTTATCCAAATTTCGAAAAAAATAGTAATCTGTTGGGGCAAGGTCCGGAGAGTACGGTGGATGTCTTAGACATTCCAATTGAAGCTCTTCTAATTTGGTAGCCGTCTGTTGTGCAGTGTGTGGTCTAGCGTTATCATGAAGCAGCAGTGGCCTAGAGCGATTAACCAGCCTCGGTTGTTTAGCAGCTAGCTTTTCCATCATGGTTTGCAGTTGCTGACAATAGACATCTGCCGTAATCGTCTGGCCAGATTTAAGAAAGCTGTAGTGAACGACACCAGCACTAGTCCACCAAACGCTCACAAGTAACTTTTTTGGAGTCAATTTTCGCTTGGGGCATGGTTTGGCTGGTTCGGCAGGGTTCAGCCATTGCGATGAGCGCTTCCGATTATCATACAGGATCCACTTTTCATCACAGGTAATGATTCGATTCAAAATCCCTTCATTATTGTGCCGGTTGAGTAATGCAACGCAGCAGTCAACGCGCGTTTGTTGATTTGCTTCACTCAATTCGTGAGGTACCCACCTTTCAAGCTTTTTCACCTTCCCAATTTGCTTCAAGTGGATTAAAACAGTTTTATCACTAACACCGCAGCCTGCAGCTAACTCGGACGTGGTTTGCGATGGATCCGCTTCCACAATAGCTTTCAATTCTTCATTATCAACTTTGGTCTCCGGCCGTCCACGGGGCTTGTTCTGCAGGTCGAAATTTCCAGGACGAAAACGTTGGAACCAAAAACGCACTGTGTTTTCTTTTGCGGCACCGTCGCCATACACATCATTAATCCTTCGAGCCGTTTCTGCAGCATTGGTGCCACGGTGGAACTCGTACTCGTAAATAACGCGATATTTCAAGTTTTCCATTTTGTAAACTGAGTGACGCAAAGAAAAAAAACAATTGAGGAAAAAACAAATGAATTATAATTTTCGAAACACAAATACTTCAGTAAATAGCTGTATAAATTTGAATTTGGAATTCCTAACCAAAGAGAAGATATTTGAGATCAAAGTTGCCAGTACGGCAAAACGCCAATTTCATATGTAAGGACCGTTTTTATTATTATTATTTTTATCATATGTACTTATTATAATTAATATTATTATTATTATTATTATCATACATATAGTAAAAATAATAATATTTATTATTATTATATTATTATTGTTATTGTTATTGTTATTATTATAACTATTATTATTATCATTATTATTATTATTATCATCATCATCATCATCATTATTATTATTATTATTATTATTATTAACATTATAACTATTATCAAAATTATTATTATTATTCTTACCGTTATACACACATATATTGTTTAAATCTATATAAAGTTTATCTGTCTGATGTTTATAATGAAAATCAAATGATAAAAAAAAATATTAAAAGATGAAGCAAAGGAAACAAAACACTAAAACAGCATTTCTGGGTTGGTGTAGAAGAATTTGTAAGAACGGTTTTTTAACTGGTTCGGTGTTACGACACTCACTAACACCATCGGACAATTTGTTCCTAGATTCCACAACTCGGTTAGCAAAACAATGTTTCCTAGGATTATTGTGGAAATTGGTTTTGGAAATGGGTATTTTGGTTAAAAGCAAATTATTGGTGTAGTTCAGAGCAATCATAATGACTGCATAATCAAATCTCCACGATTTCGTCTTTGTTGCAGAGAAGGCAACTTCAATAAACGCAGTCTTCATAAGTCTGAAGAGTCAGACATCTTGGATTTTTATGCTCGTCATTGAACCCTTTCAAGAAGTTCAATGTACCGATATTTGGTAACCAAATTCTAACAGAGATCTAACATAGGTTTTACAGACCAACAATAACATTTGTGGTATCATTGCATTATATTGTATTACACTATCGTTGTAAACTTTACAACCTGTCGGGTGTATAGGTATTTGGCAATTTCTTTCAACCAACCAGAGAGCTGTTAAACAAGGCTTGAGTGAAAACCATACATAAACCCTTTTTAAAAAACACGGGTTCCATCGCATTGGAAGATATGTATTTTAGCAATTAGATCACGCAGGTCGTCATCAAACCGAAAACTTTCATTATGTAATGATAATTCTTACATACATACCATCACGCCATTTCTTTGTTGGGGTGGGCAGAGGGAACAGAATGCCAGAGTTTCATATCCCAACACATATCCTTAGCCTCTTCCAGATTCATACACCTTATCATACAGCTTCAACGATTTCACTGACTATCTACGTTTTCTTCTTTCAAAACACCACTCATTTGATCCAACTATGATTTCCTTGGTCTTCTTTTCATACGTTTTTTCTCTCACATTTGCAGTGTATAAATGCTTTGTTAGTTTTCTTCATTCATTCGTTCCACATACCCACACCATCTCAGCGTGCTTTTCTTCATCTTACTAAACACATCAACATTAAGTTCATACTCATTCCTAATCTCTTCATTTTGTATTCTGTCATACATTGTCACCCTGTGTATTATTCTCAATGCAAGCATTTATTTGACTCCTATCAGTAATTTTATCCACTTTTCACTCACTTACATCAAAATGGACACCAAAATACTATTATGGACTTATTATTTTGATACCGCCCAGTTCGAGTATATATGTGTCTTTCTGCCCCATTTACTTCGTTTCCTATCCCTCAGAACCCTACTTTCACTAATAATTCTTACTTAGACGAAAATTATTAACAATATTCTTGTAGCAAAATTCCCTTTGAACGCTGAGATACCGGTAGGTAGGTGTATTGCTTGTATTTACCGGTACATGGTATAGCTGGGTTACGGTAGGTTACTGTAACGAGTAACTGTATCGGGTGGTACCTACCACTACCACTAGCTATACCACCTCCCAGTGATGGACCGCGCAGTGTGCAGTATACAGCGCATGGACACTCATGGTCTCTTATCGGTAATGGACCGAACCGGGACATGAAGCACGCACTATCATACCATACAACCTTCTAAGTACTTGGTATACATATCATGAGGTGACCATGACTTCAAAATTTATTGAATTAAGTTGGTAAAACACTTGTGTTTCCCTCGAGGGTTTCTGTTACGGATTCCCAAAAAAAATCCCTTCTGATTTTTTAACTGAAAAATTTTTTTTTCAGTTAAAATATTTCAGGTTGATTGGTCGAAATTACACCATTTTCAGGTTATATTGTACGTTAGTGTAATGCAAAACAACAGTTAAGAAAACTTAGACTAAGAAAAATCTGGTAGAAGATGGGTGATGAGCTTTGCAGAGGTACGTATGGTGCAGTCGGAGTGAGCACAGGACCTAGAGAAGAGAAGGAGAAGAACACATTGTAGTTATACAGAGATATAGAACTAGAAATGCAGATAGATAGACCTAGAAACAAATAAATTTAGGCTTATTGATAGCAGCATAACGTGTAGATATATCTCCTAAATTAACTCACCTATTTAAAGGCAAATGGAAAAGAAAGTACATTTATAAGAGAAGCTATAGTTCATCACATAACATCCCCCCAATGGGCATACAGCTCCACTAATAGAGGGCGAGCTCGACTACGAAGACGTAAAGACTATTTTCAAAAATAATCTATACAAGTTGTATAGAAGGTACAAAAAGTTTGAAAAACCTGAAAAACGTGGCGTGACTAAACAAATTAAATTCATGGCGAAGTTCATTGCCGTGGCAAAGGTGAAAACGTGTACCAGGATAGAAACAAGTAGATATATTTTCTTCTGTCGACCCCAATAGGGACATAGCGTGAAAGTTATGATAACTCGATATCCATAAAATTATTCCATTTTTTTCTTCTCGTTGATTTTCTTCTCTCTCGAAGTTTTCGAATTTTCTGAAAATACTCGTATGTTGATGTTTCAATATTGGAGTGAATGTTTCAATATTGAAGTTTCAATATTGGAGTGAATTATACGAATACATTTTTGTTTATATTTTTATTTTTTGTACCTTGGATCTCCTGAGCCGTTGCCTGTCTCATAGTTGTATTTTATGTATGGTAGGTAGTACGCATGTGCGTACTGTTTTCTGATATATTTTTTGTATACGAGTATGTTATAAGTAATGTTAACTTTTGTGACAATTTTATTTTATATTCATGCACACTCAAAATTATAAATTGGGTATTACTGTTGTAACTATATTAAATGGTTGATAAAAGTCCGCTAATTGTAATAACAAAAAGAAAAATATTGTTATAAAGTAGAATTGTGGTCAGAGTAACGAATGGTCACCGCGATAACAGTGAATTCGTAAAAGGTATTGATCAGGCCGATGGGAGATACCGTAAGAAGTGTTGTGCTGAGGAATGCCCCGTACTTTTTGCTCCATTTGACAGTTAGCCACCTATCTATAATATGTACCTATGCCTGCCCATCACGTGAGTCATGTGCCGACATACGTGCACAGCTGACCACCGCAAACTGTGGACCTGTACATTGCACCTGTAATGTTCGTAGCTCTTATAAAAAAAATTATGAATTTATCCAAATAATGACAATCATCACGCGAACATTTTTTTTTTGTTTTTTTTACTTAATTGAAAATTTGTTTACTTTATCAAAAGTTTCGGCTTTAACTTTGTGAAACTCCACATTAGAACATTTGTAAATAAAATAAGTTTTCATTTCGCTAATTCCCAGTGCACGTGTTTCCACCTTCTATACCGACGCTCTCTTCAAGTTGAATAATTTCGGTTTGTTACAAGACCAGTTCTTTGGTCAGATTGGAGTCATGTTACATCGGAAGTGTGTGGTCTAAGTGTCCCAAAAATGTAAACACACTTTGAAAAATTGTAAATTCAATATTTATTAAGATATATCTAAGATTAAAACATTAAATTGAAGAAAATAAAGGTAGATTTTTTTAATTATCTACGGATAACGTTCACTGCTGATAAAGTGGAATCGCAAATATCACGAATTATTTGTTTTGGTATTTGAGCGCATTGTCTTTCAAAAGCTGCTCTCAATTCATTAACTATTGCCGGTTCTGTGCTATAAACTGTATTTTTGAAGAGTCCCCATAAAAAATCATTAGCGTGAGGTCTGGAGAGCACGGGGGGTATTCAATGTTACATCTACGTTAAATCCATCTGTTCAGCATTTTTTTATCAAGATAACCCCTCACATCACCATAGTAGTGGGGAAATACACCATCTTGCTGGAAATAAAAGTTCTTCTCGTATCTAAACTCCGCACGAATGCGTGGTATGACGAATTCCTACCAAATTCATATACTGTCACTATTGTATAATAGCCTTAATTGTCCCGCCGCCGACAATTTTCAGCATCTTTCAGATCATGGACTAGCGCTGCGCTCAAACAGAGATTGTTTATTGGCCTTTCCAGTTCACCGCTCTTTTTTACGTCGTCCTTTCCTGTCTATGCAATGAGACTCTGGAATAAGTTACGAACCAATGTTAGACTCGCTCCATCCTTGGCATGCTTTAAGAAGCGACTGAAAAACTCTTAATTTCAAGTCAGTAATATAACGTGTTTCATTCCTAATTTTTTCCCTTTCCTCTCCACCATCCCTTCCTTTTCCTTTGATTGATGATATCTCACTTTATATTAAAATGAATGTTCGGGTGATTGTTCGTCTTTGTGTGGTTTGTGGGCATGTGATCACGTATATTTTCACGAATATCGTGGGAATAGATAGTAATTTGAATGTTTTTTTCGACCATGTAACTTGCTTCATTTACTTTTGTCTGGTTGGTTGGGAGAGATGCCGCCTAGCGATAAGCCCGCCAGATTGTATTTGCAATTAAAAGTGTTGAATATACCCCCACCAATAACGGGCGAGCCCAGCCACGAGGATATCAAATGTTTATTTACCAAATATATTGTTCTAAACTAATGCAAATACGGGAAAGTATCTTGTTTAATTGCCTCAGCCACTACCTTCTTATCCTAATAGTCAACTTATTTTTTCATATGTTTAATCTATCAATAATAGTGCGTTCGAAGCCCGAAAGAGAACCCCTTGAGATAGTATGCTCTCTCAACGGTGCTATAAAAAAATGTCATTTTATTCCTTATCAGTATCGAACCTGGGGCATACGTATGTTTAGCCTGAATGTTAACCTGTTCATGGATTTCGTGGGGAAAGATAGTCATTTGAATGTTTTTCTGCGACCATGTAACTCGCTTTATTTACTTTTGTCTGGTTGGCTGTAAGAGATTGCTACCTGGCAATAAGCCCGCCAGATTGTATTTGCAATAAAAGTGTTGAATAATAATAAGTTCAAGCAAACGACACGGAAAAAGTGTATATACAATTTTTTGGGAAACCCTATATTGCCCAAAAAAAATGTTTAAGGGGGGAAACCTTCAGCATTCTTTGGTTATTTATTACTTTTTTGTTTCTGCTTATGATTTTATGTATTATATATGTATTGTTTTTTAATTGATTATTTTACACAATTTTTGTGACTTGTGTACATATAACTTTGTCTTTATTTTCATTGAAATTATGATTTATCTCGAAGTAGTTTACAATTTTTGAAAATTTGTTATTAGATGGACATCGCTTTTGTTTTTGTATTCTAATGCCCATGTTGCTTTTGTCATTGTATTCTAGTGCCTATGTTGTTTCATTATTGTATTCTAGTGCCTATGTTTCTTTGTGTCGTTCCAATATATAACACATTCTCTATCATATTAGCCGCTCTTATTTAATTTTTCGCTCTTATCTTTGACGTTATATTTTTTGCACCTTCAATTTCATTTGTTGATTGCGTTAAAAATTGTCGGACTTTATTTTGAGGTTGACATTGAGCGTGGATATTTTATTTTGATACTCAAGAACAGCGCAATATCAATAGTAGCGAAAATGACAAAACATAATTGTGTGTTGATGCCCAGCTTTAAGTATAGAAGTGAAACACGTTTTGAAACTTTAAAAAATGTTATGGGGATGCGTGCACTTAGAAAAAAATGTTATGGGGATGCGTGCACTTAGAAAAAAATGTTATGGGGATGCGTGCACTTAGAAAAAAATGTTATGGGGATGCGTGCACTTAGAAAAAAATTTGGTGAGTCTATGTACGGAAGAAGGAGGAATAAAGTCACTCGAATGAATTCATAAATAAAATGAATGTTTTAAAAAATGTGAAGAAAGTAGCTTTTAGATAGTTTGGTGATGTGATGAGAATGAATGACAAAAGATTAGCTAAACAAGTAAAAGAGTAAGAAGTGTGCATTTAAGAAGTGCATACGTACGCACATACATACAATCACGTCGTTTCCCTGTCGGAGTAGGCAGATAATGTTAAGAAGTCTGATTCGAGTACATGTGTTTAAGTGTCCTATTGACTTTGTTTGATATCGCTACACGCCGTTCGATATCCCTCTTAACTCTTCCATCACTAGAGAAAATATTACCTAAATTGCTCAATATCTCGACTTACTTAAATCTTTATTTTTTTCCTCCACATGTTACATTTATTTTCACATTTTGCCATCACCATTGCTTTGGATTTTGCTAGATTCATCCTCAGATATTTTTTTTCGCATCTCTCATACAGTTTACTACTCAAACTCTCCAGTTCATCTAACTCTCCGCCAACACTACCAACTACCTTGTAACCTTCTAACCTTATAAGAAGTAGACTGAGGAAAGTATAGCTGGATTACTAATGAACCGAATTTCAAAAGAAGGTCAAGTGAGAAGTATAAATACTAGAAGATTGTATACAACGACATTTATAAATGGGAAAGAGACAAAAGTTGAGAAAAAAATGTAGATCTGTTATACCTCCCTACTGCGGAGATCTATTATATAGAGATCTGTCATATTATCTCCCTTATACGATGCTGTACAACTTGAAGGCAATGAAGTATTTCTGTCTACCTTCCAGCAAAGCAATGGACACACTTGACTTTGTAAAATAGCAACACCCACAGAATGTTGTGTAACCCGATACTTTATTGGCGATTAAAACAAAATCCATACATAATATTGTATTCTTTTTTTGGCCAAATCGACAATTCGCACCATCTGTCGTTCACCAGCGGCGTTTCGAGAAAAAAAGGAAAAACAAATAAAAAATATACAGCAAATTAAAAGGTCAACACATATATGAGAACCATGAATTCTAATGGATTGGCGGTCTATGATAAGTTGGGAAAAAATATTAGAAGACTTACATGCATATCATGCCGTATCCCTTACATATAACATATTATATACATAACATATAAGGGGTCTTACAAATTGAGCGGTTTTTGTAATTCTATTGTTTTTAATTTTTGAATAAAACACACAATTTGGTTTGATTTCAAAAAACTGTTTATTGGTAATTGATGTATGACATTTAAACACAAAAAATAATATCCGCCAAATGTCCACCTCTTGCAGCTCAACAGATGTCCACTCTTTTGTCAAAATTTTCGATGACATTTTGGCATAATTCCGGTTGTAACTCACCAATATCGCGAATAATTTCGTCCTTCAGCTCAGGAATTGATTGGGGGTCATTCTTATAGACCTGACTTTTCACGTAACCCCAGAGAAAATGGTCCAACAGTGTCAGATCACATGATCTTGGTGACCAATTAATATCACCGTTTCCGGAGATTACAATACATAAAATAATTCAACAATTTGAACGCGTTGTTGTATTGTATACGACTCCAATTTTATAAATGTCATCATTCATTACACTTCTCAAATGTCACAAGACCCAGGCAAGTTCGCGACGCCATCTGTATTTTATCCAAGAATTTTAAAAAAACGCTCAGTTTTAAAGACCCTTTACATCCTCACAATGTTCCTTTATTAATGCTTCTCACTTTACCTTCTTTTAAAATATGGTTCACTTGACACGTTTACCTCAGTCTACCTTTTCCACGCATACGTTGCATTGCCGACGTATACATTCACTTAATCATTCTTTCTTTTCACATGTCCAAACTATCTTACAGGTATTTTCTTCATCTTACATAAATCATCCATTTTATCTATACGTTCGTTTCTGATGTCTTTATTCCACCCTCTTACATATGATACATTAAAACTCCACAAATTTTTGTCAATAAATCAATTACAAAATCTTCAAAAATTATATTGCATAATGATAGATCGTGCACATCTTTTTTTATTACACTTTCGTTGTGTACTGTAAAAACTGGTGGATATATTTCCAAGTGGCAATCTTTTCAAACCAACCAGTTCAAAAGCCCTTAAGTTAAAACCGTATAAAAATCAAAGTCAATTTTTTAATGAAAGGTTACATTATTTTTAAAACACATCTTTAACATACAATATTTAAATTATTAAAAAACAAATAGAAAAAGAAAGTATTACAAAACATTTGTAAATGTCACCCGACTGGAAAATGACAAGCATAGGATGTATGCATGTGTATGCATGTGTGTGTGTGTGTGTGTGTGTATGTGTGTGTGTGTGTGTGGTTATGTGGGTGGGGGTATCTGTGTGTATGTACGTTTGTGTATGTGTGTGTATGTATGTGTGTGTATGTATGTATGTGTGTGTATGATATGTACTATAGGAGTTGTGGGAAACAAATTTCGTCATGGAACAGTGATGTAATTTTTTTCAATTCGCCATTTGAAACAACCCAACGAGGGTGAGAGTCTTTCGGCAGCCGGTAGCTGGTTTCAGAATCTGACGGTAAGGATATTAAAATACGACGTGAAGGAAGAAAGATATTCAACGTGAAACAAGCATTACTACAAATGTTGAAACTTATTTTTAATGTATTGAAAAAAATCAATTTTATATGACTTAATAAAAAAAAATTAAAACTTGACCACGAGTCGACTGTGGTTCTAAATAAGTAATTTGACACCAGGGACAGCAAACCACAAACACTAAATATTTTTGGCCCGAATCAGAAAACCTTCATTTGTCACAAAATGTGGCCCATACTGAAAACAGTGGCTGTTAACCCTCTTCATGAAAACTTACAAACTTAAACTTTTGTTTTTAATATCTTCAATCTTAAAAGAGATATTTTGTTCACTTTGTGGTATCATGATTATTGATTTTTGATTCAATAAAATAAATTAAACACTATTTTTCTCTGTGTACATCACTCTTATAATAATTGAGTCTTCGACCGGTATAAAAGACCTCTATGTCTTTCTTCAGGTAATGACGAACTCAAATTCTTAAACTTACATTTTTTTTACGTTTTTTTTCTTAGCTTGTACAGCCGCAGCTACTGCCTTCATATCCTTACACTCAAACGTATACATATTAATTTCGTAATATTTTTAATGTCATTAATCGTGGGTTCGTATTCCGAATTCGAGCACCCTTAAGGAGAGTTCATAAAAGTCCTTTTTTATAATTATAACATATATACATACCATCACGCCATTTCCCTGTTGGAGTAGACAGCGAGGACAAAGCGCCGGATTTTCCTATCTCGACACACATTTTTCATCTCTTTTAGATCTACGCACCTTCTCATACAACTCTTTCGATTTCTCTTACTTTTTTAATTTCTTTCTTTGAAGTATCATTCACTAAATCCAACCATACTTTCTTGGTCTTCCTCTACCACGTCTTCCACTCACATTTGCACTATACATTGATTTTCTTAATCTATCTCCATTAATTCGTTATACAACCCTAAACAATCTCCATTAATTCGTTATACAACCCTAAACAATCTCAAAGTACTATTCTTACCTTTGAAGAGTATAATTTGGAATTTTCTTTTTTCATACTTAAATAAATGGCAACTCATCTGCCTCAACCCAGCCAATTGGCAGCTTCACCTCCCTCAGTCCCAGCACTCGATTTTCTATCTCCAACTCTTTCTGGGTCGACCAATAGATATTCTTCCTTGACCAGATATTGGGATGAGTAAATATGTTCTGAACCTAAAGGAGAAGGGTAACGTTCTTTGTAATGTACAACAATTTCGTTGTGCACAGTACAACCTGAAAGATTTTTTGTTATAATGCATTCTCTTCCATCCAACCAAAAATATTCGTATCTTCGCAAAAAATCCTATTTCTTTCGGATAGCGCACGTTCTCTTCGATCAGGCTATTACAGACTCCTTTGCATACCAACACACACACACTTCACTTTACACATCTTCATTTGCGATTCACTTAGCGTGACTGTGAAACGAGCTTATAAGATTTATCAGATGTGCACCATCCTTATTCACGTTTAATATCCTTATATCCTAATTTTCCTTTGTTTCCCTTCCTTAGCCATGAATAAGTTATTTTCCTCCATGTACACCATTATTTGTAGATATTAGTAATTCATTTGCATTTTTAATTAAATTTAAACAAATTGCATTTATATCCGTTTTCGTAAAATATGTCATTAATTTTGACAGTTTAATGTATTCAAGATGAACTGGTTGGCTGGAAGAAATTTCTATATAGCAAATAGCCTGCCAGATGTACCATATTTAGCCATGTACACAAAATAATGACGAAAAAAAATAAGGATTTTTAAAGAGACCGTGAGGAAAAATGATGAAAAAAACCCATGATGAAATAAAATTAGTGTCAACGGAAATCAAACCCACAAATCCCGGATCAGAAAACGGACGACTTACCAACCAGGCTATGGAAATTATCGATATTACTACTTATGTCTTTTTATGTTCTTATATTTCAATAATTTTGATTTTTCAATACAGTTTAGTACCCCTGACTTCCGACATCTTGAGTGCTCCTTTTGCTTGTAAACTAATGTTTTTGCTGATTATATTCGGCGTGAGATGAACACGTCGTGTGTGAAAAGTCACACACTCCGGAACCAATTAACCAGTATAACACAGGCACCTGCTTCCAACATGACCTGGAGTATGAATACCAAAGAAATTGACTTCATATACCAAGGACAAAAGCAAACTAAGAAAACATCTGTTTAAGCTTTATTTTCTTACATCAGGGTGCGCCTTGGCTCCCTGTGGGTATATTCCTACAGTTGGACTACCTAATTTCGCTCTCGCTATATGAGCTTTAATGATAAACTTTTTCTCTTCAATCTTATCCTATCACCGTATTATAATTTCCGCAGCCATCTGAATCAATCCACCGATCTCATCTTGTAGTACTGCGATCAGCGGCGGCCGGTCTAGAGGTGCGCTGAACCGGAGAAATAATTCGCAATAATTAAATTATATATTCGCAAACATGACTTCCAAAAGTGTTAAATATTTGTGTAGATTAAATATGTATAAGAATACTGACAATTTTTATTTAAGTGAAAATTCAAAAACATTTAAAGTAAATTTAAAAAAAATATTCCTTTTAAATTGACCGGCCAAGTTTGCCAATACTACCGAAGCGATCTCCAATACGCACCGGACGGAAACGCAAATTCATATAGGGCAGACAGAGACATACAGTAAACCGTGAGACAGCGATATTTCATATTCGCTCAGCGTCTCGAGGTGCGTTGGTGATCAGCGCAGCAGCGCACCTCGGGACCGGCGAGTCCGGTCGATAATCGAGTTAATAATTTCCGAAAGGATCTCTACTCAGCCTTACATCGGTTCATCTTCGGACCGATTGACTAATCTAATCTAGACTTTTTTTCTTCCAGAGATTACCACATTGCAATAAACCAGGTAGATAGGTCGTACTGTATACAACGAAAGTGTAGTATAATACAATACAATAACGAACGAATCCTCACTCTTCGGTTTTAATGACTGAAAGTTTGGTAATAAAAAAGGCTCTTAGAAAAATTCTTATTATTAAAATTATTATTATTAAAAATTCTTATTATTAAAATTATTATTACTTATTAAAAATTCTTATTATTAAAATTATTCAAATTAAAATTATTCAAAAATTCTTACCTTCTCCGATTCCCTAAGTGTTCGTAATTCAGTTTCAGGTAATTGTGTAATTCACACAGAGAAATTATTTGCTCAATCAAGGCCCAGTTATTCCAATTGATGTCAAGATGTTTCTCTAACTTGGACGTTTTGATTCCTTGACAAAGGAAGCATGTTATACCGGTTGTCCCCTATCTGATTTTTCACAGCCAGTAGCTGATCTTTTAAATAAAATTCAACATGATACTTGGCACCGATGGGCGTTGGATTGGGATATAACTGTAATATAAATAAGGGCTTTAGATATAAATTAATCCAACAATCTATCCCTTTGAAACCATGGTTTAATATAATAAGAATCCATAAGATAGAAGTGGCTGTCATGTGTGGTTGACGAACGGGCCATTGCGTGGTGGTTAGTCACCTTTACAGAATGGATATTGTGAAGAATCCCAGTTGCGAGTATTCTTTAGATGATGAAACTCTAGACCACATATTTTTCGGTTGTCCTTTGCAAAACAGATTTTATTTACAAAAAACCATATATTTTCCACGTCCAGTGAATGTTGTTTTTCTTCTTTCTTCGTACAATTTTTTCACTTTATAGATCGATTGTGAATTTTTTAAGCTTTTCAGTTGAAACTTTAAATTATCTAGAATTGCCATTTTTTAATAGGTTTTATTATATTGACCCATATAATTGCATAATGACTTTAATTTGATGGCACAAATCATCCTAGTTTGGGTTGGATTGCCTTATATATTATATAAAAAAGGAAACAATAACAAAGTCTACTTATATACAATACAAGACCATTAAAATCACCGTCTCTGAATTTCTACTTATATACAAGACCATTAAAATTACCGTCTCTGAATTTCTACTTATATACAAGACCATTAAAATTACCTCATCTGAATTTCTACTTATATAAAAGACAATTAAAATTACCGTCTCTGAATTTCTACTTATATACAAGACCATTAAAATTACCGCCTCTGAATTTCTACTTATATACAAGACCATTAAAATTACCGTCTCTGAATTTCTACTTATATACAAGACAATTAAAATTACCGCCTCTGAATTTTGAAAAACATCAAAGTAAGTTTCGACTTATTGTTTCTAAATGTCCATTGTCAAAATCATGAAAAAACATATAAAAAACGTCCTGTAAAGTTGAGTAAAACGAGTTTTTGCAAGACTGGTTGAAGTTTTTGCATATATAAGATAATAGGGTCTATCTGCATTATAAACCAAAACCTTCCCGTTACCCGGAACCCAAAAAACCCATATTCCAACCCCCATAGAAAACAGGAAAAAAAACTGTATCTACCGATAGGAACACTTTGTTATGCAATATTACCGCTTTTATTATTATTGAACTTACGGTATTTTTTGTAACTTTTGAAAACAGGGTGTTTCAGATTGAATTCAGTAGATGATATAAAAAGAATAGAACAAATCTTCCGTAGCCTTATTGGTTAGACATGTGTCTTGCAGACCGGGGGTAGCGAGTTCGATTTCCGTTTGACTTTAAATTATCTTTTAAAAAAGGGTTTCAGTCTGGTTTTCACTTAAGGCTAAATTAACACTTTTTTGATTGGTTGGAAGATATTGCCACATAGCAATAAACCAGCCAGGTTATACTATATACAACGAAAATTAATCAACGGGTAGGCAGAGAAAACAGATATCCAAGCACACAACTTTCGCCTCCTGTACATTTTATTATTCACAGTTCTCACTTTCCTATTTCACTATTATATTTATTGTCGACTTGGTCCACCCACGTTTTCTACGGTCTACCTCTTTCACACACACTCTGCACTTCTGACATGTTTACTCCCTTAGCCATTCTTTCATAATTAATTCTCTCCACATGTCCAAACTATTTTAAAGATCATTTCTTCATCTGATTTAAAACATCCATTTTACTCATGCTTTCATTCCACCTTATTTCAAATATTAACACTTCAGATAAATTTTTCTTCACAGATAATTTTTGCTGTTTTATATGTACCATTTCTTAAAAAAGGCAATGTCGTTTACATCTGACAAGAAGTAAACTGTATATGTGTGGTATTCGTATTCTCACAAAAGGGTTGTCTTTAAATGCTTCCTAAAGCTGCACACGCCCACCTATAATCTATCTCGAACACTTTGAGACAGATAAAGATTAATCCAATTGAAACATCACCGTAGAAAACGAACGTTAACCAAAAATAAAGATTGTCAATTATTTTAATCTTACACAATAATAATACGGCCGTAACAAAATAAACACTGAGAAATGACGAAATTATTTAAAAAAATATCAACAACATTTCTCATCATTCCTATACTTCAAAAAAGCTATGAATATTATTTTTTGCGGTCTGTTTTGAATGATTGTTGCGTGCCCACTCGCTTCCGGGGTAGCCAATGCGAAAAAAAGGTAACGGGATCGCATCCCCGCAGAGCCATTGTTTTCTAAGTAATTTTCCCAACCAACAACTGCCTCACCCTAAGATACCGTAATGAAGAGACCGCAATTCATTATATTGGATCCTCACGGCCATCTGAGACTTGACAGTAAATCAAGTAATAAAGTGTTTTTGAAAAATGGTCGAGACCTGTCGAGAGGATAAAAAATAAAAAATTACGTCAGATATTACTATGTTAACAACTTATTTAACAAATTGCTGTGCGAAAAAAGGGAATTGTATTATCATCGACATCAACAATATACTTAATACCGATAAATATTGGTAATCGAAGACAATATCGACCTCCGTCGTTTAATTAGTAAAACGCCTGACTTTCAACCCATGGTTTCAATATCCATTGGTATCCAGATTTTGAAAAGTTTCCAATCTTGCTTTCACTTAAGACTTGTTTAATATATTTGTAGTTGGTTGGGAGAAATAGCCACATGGTAATAACCCCACCCCGCCAGGCCGTACTGTTTACTATTTTTTTTTAAAGTGAGTGGAAGAAGGCAGAATGAAGACATCAGAAGTGAACGCATGGATAAAATGGATTAAGTAAGATGAAGAAAGGAGCTTTAAGATGGTTTGGACATATGGAGAGAACGAATGATGAAATAATGACTAAGCGAATATACAAATTAGAAGTGCAAGGTGTGCGTGGAAAACGTAGACCAAGGAAAACGTTGATGGATTAAATTGACCAGATTTTGAAGGATGATACAGGGAGATAATTGGGTTAAACCAATGTAAAATAAATAAATAAAAGTATGCGTGAAAGAGGTAGACCGAGGAAAATGTAGCTGAACCAAGTAGACCAGATGTTAAATGTATGTTATAAATAAGATGAAGAAATAAGTGTTAAGATAGTTTGGACATGTAGAGTGAATAAATGACTAACCTAGTATACACATCAGAAATGCAAGGAGTGCGTGAAAGATACAGACCAAGAAAAACGTGGCTCAATCAAGTGGACCAGATTTTGAAAGAAAGTGAAGTGAGAAGTATGAATAATGGATTATTGTACATTACGAGATATAGCTCCGAAGACACTCCTCCTTATATCGGTGTCTGCGTGTTAATCTTACGTCTATCTGCAGCGAAAGCCCACTTGACGGGCGTGAGATATTTGTGAAATCTCCACTGAACTCCGATTATACGTGTATAGCATCGATGACACTCATCCTTATATCATATCGGTGTCTGCATGTTAATATTACGTCTATCTGCAGCGAGAGCCCACTTGAAGGACGTGAGATATTTGTGAAATCTCCACTGAACTCCGATTATACGTGTATAGCATCGATGACACTCATCCTTATATCATATCGGTGTCTGCATGTTAATCTTACGTCTATCTGCAGCGAGAGCCCACTTGAAGGACGTGAGATATTTGTGAAATCTCCACTGAACTCCGATTATACGTGTATAGCATCGATGACACTCCTCCTTATATCATATCGGTGTCTGCATGTTAATCTTACGTCTATCTGCAGCGAGAGCCCACTTGAAGGACGTGAGATATTTGTGAAATCTCCACTGAACCCCGATTATACGTGTATAGCATCGATGACACTCCTCCTTGTATCATATCGGTGTATGTACTCGTATGTTAATCTTACGTCTATCTGCAGCGAGAGCCCACTTGACGGGCATGAAATATTTGTGAAACCTCTACTGCACTCCGATTATATGTATATATTGAACTCCGATGACACTCCTTATATCGGTGTCTGCCCACTTGACGAACGTGAGATATTTGATTGGGGTTGTTCGGAATAAAACATGGTGGTTGAAAGGAAATGATACATTTTTTTGCAAATAATAATATTATAAAAATACATATATGTTATTTATTAATACACTTATATTTTTATATGTTAAACTCGTTTACATGTACATACAAGGATACGGCGTAATGATATGTATGTATGTATGTATGTAAAATACAAAAAAAAAACAGATCTCCTACTGAAGAAACGGGCGGAAACCTTTCACACAATATTTTTATACGTTTAACACGTTTTTATGTACATACAGGGATACGGCGTAATGATATGTATGTATGTATGTAAAATACAAAAAAAAACAGATCTCCTACTGAGGAAACGGGCGGAAACCTTTCACACAATATTTTCATACGTTAAATACGTTTATATGTACATACAGGGATACGGCGTAATGATATGTATGTAAAATACAAAAAAAACAGATCTCCTACTGAGGAAACGGGCGGAAACCTTTCACACAATATTTTTTTTCTGAATTTCAACTTTAAAAGCCAATCAACTAATAAATTGGCCATCATTCATAATGTAAACTTTGAGAGCTTCTTAACATTTTTTCTTGACATCTGTCCAACATTAATCATGTAACTAATTAAGTGTTCTACACAACAAAAAAAGTGGAACAACTTGCCGCAAAAAATTGCACATCTGGTGCATTTCTAGACCACTAAAATCCATTAATTTGCAAACACTTCACATTAATCCCCGGTGGGATAAAACAACGAAAGTGAGTTATGTCTGAATTATGTTTTTATGCATATTTGCACGCATACACTTATGCAAAACTGATCGAAAATGAAATTGAAAATGTACGTTACCTAATTGGTAAGACACCTTTCTTCTGACACGGAAGTTGGGGGTTCGATTCTCGCTGGACTTACTCCGTGGCTTAGTTGGTTTGATGTCTGTCTTCTGACCTGGAGGTTGCGGGTTCGATTTCCGCTGGAATTTAGATTATTATGTAAAAAAAAAAGGTTTTTCAATCTGATTTTCACTTAAGGCATCATAAACATCTTTGTGGTTGATGGGATGAAGTTGCCACATGGTAATTATCTCGCAGGGTTAGGCTGTATACAAATAAAGTTATATGATATATGATTCGCTCGGGCGCTGCTGTAGATGCCAAATGTGTTTCGTTTAATAGTGGGTTCGAGTCCCGAGCTAGAACGTACTTTGGAGTTTGGTCTCTGGACGGCGCTGTATTAAATTGTCCTTTGAATTGAAAAATATATACAATGGTGTGTTGGTGTCCATCTTGACGCATACGATTGACCTTTATCTTGGCGATTTAAGGAAGACTAATGCTGTGGAGATATATAGTTGTATCTAACTTTCAGTTTATACTGTATAACCTAGTGAGTATACACACATGTAGCAATCTCTTCCTGCCAATTTGTAAGGGTTAGACCAGACTTATATTGTATTGCACTTTTGTTATATACAGTATAACCCGGTGGGCTTATTGCCACGTGGTAATTTATTCCAACCAACCAGAAAAATGTTAATGAGACCTTAAGTGAAAAGCAGACTAGAATCCTTTTTTAAAAAATCTGGATTCCAGCGGGATTTGAACCCGCAACATACGAGTTGGAAAACAGGTGTCTTACCAACTAGGCCACGGAGGTCTTCTTCTTGAACCATTTAAAAAAATATTGGGTACCAACGGGAATCGAAGCCCCAAATTTTCCGGATGGAAAACAGCAAAACTCTCCTTCGAATGCAGTAAAACTTTCTTTTAACGTCACTAACAGGGAGTAACCAATCGGTCCGAAGAAGAACCGATGTAAATCTGAATGAGGATCGCTTCGAATATTGTTGTCTCGAATTAGAAAATTGTTGACTTAAAATAGACTCGAAAATTGTTGACTCGAATAACTCATTTATAATTTATCTTTTCTTTTTTGTCGATGCAATATATAAGAAGTCCTCATTCATAATTTATCTTTTCTTGTTTATCGATGCAATATATAAGAAGTCCTCATTCATAATTTATCTTTTCTTGTTTATCGATGCAATATATAAGTAGTCCTCAATTATAATTTATCTTTTCTTGTTTATCGATGCAATATATTATATAAGTAGTCCTCAATTATAATTTATCTTTTTTTGTTTATCGATGCAATATATAAGTAGTCCTGATTCATAATTTATCTTTTCTTGTTTATCGATGCAATATATAAGTAGTCCTAATTTATAATTTATGTTTTCTTGTTTATCGATGCAATATATAAGTAGTCCTGATTTATAATTTATCTTTTCTTGTTTATCGATGCAATATATTATATAAGTAGTCCTCAATTATAATTTATCTTTTCTTGTTTATCGATGCAATATATAAGTAGTCCTGATTTATAATTTCTCTTTTCTTGTTTATCGATGCAATATATAAGTAGTCCTCATTTATAATTTATCATTTCTTGTTTATCAATGCTATATATACGTAGTCCTCATTTATAATTTATCTTTCTTCGTATATCATGCAGAACTTTTCGAAATGACTTTAATTTTTCTAATTTTTCGATTACTAGAATAATAATTCTTCTGTGTATAGGATATATGATATTAAAATACAACATACAATCTCGATTGTGTAACTTAATATCCTTAACTGTCCCGCCACCCCCTATTATCTCACCGAAAATGTTCAGTGTCTTTCCGATAATAGACTTGCGCTGCGCTCAAAAAGAGATTGTTTATTGGCCTTCCCAGTTCACCGCTCTTCTTTTTTTACGTATTCTTTTACTGTCCATCCAGTGAGACTCTGGAATCAATTACAAACCAATGTTAGACTCGCTCCGTCCTTGGCATGCTTTAATAAGCGACTCTGAAAAAACTCTTTGTTTTTAGTTAGTAATAAAACGTGTTTCACTCTTGATTTTGCTTTTCTCTCCCCCATCCCTTTCTTTTCCTTTGATTGATGACATCCCATTTTTACTTTAATATGTTATGTTCATAAATTTCATAAATATGAGTAATCATTTGAATATTTTTTGCGATCATGTAACTTGCTTTATTTACTGTTGTCTAGTTGGTTAGAAGAGATCGCCGCCTGGCAATAAACTCACCAGATTTTATTTACAATGGAGTGCTAAATAAAAATAAATACCTGGTATCAATTTATGTGCGGTATATTATTGGATGAACGTTTTGATCTGTCTGGAGTGATGAAATGTGAGGGGTTTGATTCGCGTGATGTATACATGTGTAATTGAGTGTTTATGTTTGTCAGGTTGATGTGCAAAGGGGTTTTATATAATCAAAAATCGAAAAGAAGTATGATTTATTTTTTCGTGATATATGTTATGTCCTAAGTGAGATACAGGCAAAGGCCTAGTTTACTGGAGACGCGATAAACGAAAGGCAACAAACCCAGGTCCATTAAAATAGTGTGTTAAAATGAAATTACCTGTTGTTTTTTTGCAAATTATGTACATTTCTTGTCATGTGTAAAAGTAAAATAAAAATAAAATAAAATATCAATAATTGGCTGAGATTGGATAAAGGCTAATTCTAAATTGAAGATAAATGTTTTATGCAGAATAAAGAAAGAAATTTTGAGAAGGTTTGGAAAAGACTTCAAAAGCTTCTTAAAAGTTTTTTGACGTATGTTATTATATAACTAAGCCATTTCTGAAGAAAGGATGGTCTATTATTTTTATGATTGGTGTATTTGAGTGTTAACTCAATTTGTTGTTTTTATGTAAGCTATAATGGAGTATTGTATCAATAATACAATAAGAATATAAAACCAAATAATTGTATTGGTCAACTTATTATAAAGCGGGAAAGGAGGCGGTACTTAATTTCAGTAGTTCCAATCATACAAACAACATTGCATTATTATTATATAATATTATATTACATTCTAATTTGTGCTGAGGTCTGAGAGGCTGTGATATTTAGTGCTACATGCAACTATTTATAATCAAAGTACGAGGGTCATCCAGAAAGTAAGGTTACAACATTTAGTGCTACATGCAACTATTTATAGTCAAGGTACGAGGGTCATCCAGAAAGTAAGGTTACAACATTTACGAAGGATCGGAAAATGCTTGTATTTAATTGAAATTCACAGGATACTTCAAAAATATATTAAACTATTTTTCAACGTAATCACCGTTGAGATCGAGACATTTCTGTAGTCGGAGCACCAGCTTTTGTATGCCAGTGTCATAGACCTCCGCCGCCAGCTCTTTCAGCCACTTCTTCACAGCTTCCTCGACCTCCTGATCGTTGGAAAATTGTTGGGGTGTAGTGATACACCCACGTCTCATCCCCCGTTACGATAGAGTTCAGAAAAGCTTCTCCCTCCTGTGCAAAACGATCCAAAAATTCACGCGTGGCGGTCACGCGATTTTGACGGTGCTCCGGTGTGAGCATTCTGGACACCCATCTCGCACACAACTTCTGGTAACCATGTTTTTTTTTCGACACAATGTTACCAAGGAGACTTCGAGAAATGTCAGGAAATTCTTCGTGAAGGTCGTCAAGCGTCACACGGCGGTCATTTCGAACTTGTTCTTCAATTTTTTGCACAAATTCGTCAGAAATCACTGCCTTGCCTAGTCGTGAGTATCAGTACGGCCTTCTCTGAACAACCTAACTCACTTCGTGACATGTTGTCGACTCATCACATCACTACCATAAACTTCCACGAGTTTCCGAAACCCTTGCTTTATCCCTTTTGAATTATATTAAACCACTCAGTCGATGAATCGTTTACTCTAATAATACATGCTCTACTTTTAGCATACATAATAATTTCGAATTAAATTTACGTTTTAATACAAAAAAAAGTTCAAATAAACTTTCTTGAATCGAATTATTATATTGTCTTCTACAATTATTTGTTTCAAGTAATATCATCCTGTTAAAGAAAAAAAATTAAAAACTCGTTTCTAAGAATTAAGGTTTTTGGATCAAGGATACTCTATGAAATTTCCTTCTTCGTCTTATATTTCTTGATATTAGATCTTGGATATGTTATATTGCAAAAATCATACATTGCGAAAATCACTCACCTGTTAGTTGTCTCTCCCCTCTAGGCGCACTTCCTGGCAGACGAAGTCCTCCAGGGAACTCATGTGTCGCTATGTATGGAATTCTGTCCCTGCCCATCCTATCTACATGGTCACTCGAGTACCGCTTTCTCTTCCTACTGCATCTGACTATATATCCTGTGGAATTTCCTTAACTATGTGTATTCCTAGCAGTAAAATATGCAGCGTGTAACAAATAATATTAACAAGTAGGTAACTTATGGAATAAATTATAATGAGCATTTATTCAGTGTATTTTAAGTTGTGGTATCCTTGAGTAACGTGATTCAGTCGCGGAGATATCGATGGCGTGGTAAAAATAGTGGCAGTCTTCTTGGAACTAAAATAGGAACTAGAAAGGGAAAGGAGGGCGGAAACGACATAAATAGCTGAGCCATGTTATGTTCTGTATTTGAGTTATACGTGGTCTGCAGACGGAATATCCAATGCAGGTGAAATAACCGCTTCTTTATAATCTAAAATAACACGCTACTTGAGTGGTCTTTTCATTATTTCGTATGGTTCCCTGGAGCACTGTAGTAGGCACGAAATTCGTGGTTTCTGACTGTACGTGTTGGTAACACTACCACACTTGAAGAGACAACACTCACACACGTGCCCAGTACGTGTGAGCATTATTACTAGACAATCCTTTACTTACTGGAATCCTTTTTTTGTATCGTCGGGAATCGAACCCGAAACCACCGGTTGGAAGTCAAGCATCTTACCAACTAGGCCACGAATGTCGTTAACATAAGCACGTTATGATGCCCCCTAATATACGAGTATAACAACTGGTTAGTAATATATAACAACTCAATTAGTACCTCCTTATTTTTGTATTTTTTATGCCTGGCGAGTTTATTACCAGTGGCAATCTCTTCCAGCTTGCCAGAAAGCTTTAATGGACCCTAAGGGAAAACCAGACTGAATCCCATTTAACAAAATGATGTTTCCAGCGGGGATCGAACCCGCAACCTCCGGATCGGCAGACAAGTGTCTTACCACCAGGTCACGGAGGTGTTCTTTCACAGTTTAGAGATCAGACTCTCCTCATGGACGCTCGGGATTCGATCCCACTATTATCGACAGATTTAAAATATTTTAAAATAAATATACTATATATAAATTGTGAGTTAGGGTAGGAAGGTAGGGGCTGCAATAATTAAATTTGGTACGTCTCCTCATCTGCATACGTTCAGAAAACCGCGGAAAACTTAATAAGGAAAGAAAAACCACAGTGAAACCTTTGAAGATCTTTCGATATGTGTAACATATTTGGCTTAAGTGTCGTGTGTGTAGTGTCAGTGTGTATACATAAAAATAAATTGTTTCTTTTATTGAATTTTTGTAGTTATGATGTAGAAAAATGCCAGCAAACAAGGTAAAATTTTTCAAATGAATAGTTAGTATTAAAAACAATAGTTTTCAGCCTAGTTAAAAATATAAAGCTTTAATAAGCAAATATTTACAAATTCTTTATTATAAAAATGTTACGCGTGTGTTATACGAGTATGTACATGTTGATTTTGTATCTTTCTATTGTAAAAAGACTATAATACTTGTAAGAGCAGGTTTAAAATTAATAATCATACATTATCAATAGTGTATATAAAACTTATTAATGATAAATCGTTCCATATTTTCTAATATCCATCAACCGGTTCGACATGAGGCTGCTAATATTATCAACCTGTTTGTCCGAACCGGTGCAACTGTAGAAAGATTACTGTAAAAGCGTTTTATTTTATTTTCATTGTATAGAATTCAAATACTATATGTACATCTTTCCCTCAACCCTAAATATGAAATTCTTAAACAAGCTTTCCGGTTGATTGAAACAGAATACTCTTTGGCAGTAAATTCATCAAATCGTATGTTGTACTTTGAAGTATTTAATAAATAAAATAAATCTTACCATTTTTGTATAATCCACGTCTTATGTGAACTGATTAATGAATGGCATTTACCCATGACCAATATAATAAAAGGCACTATACAAAGTGGAGAATTAGAGTACTTGTCTTTGGTGACTTCAGAGATGACTAGGTTGGGTTATCTGTGATAAGTTTATCATGTTACATATAGGGTATGGAGCTTCAATACTTACAACTTGTCTGTATCTTTTTCTCCATTGGATCACTGATGATAAGCAACTGGGAGCAAAGAGCAACAATCTGCTGCTATTTGCTCCCAGTTGTGCTAAGCATTTATGTTTTTTTAGCGTCTCATGCAGTACGAATACTTCCTTACATCTCTTGCGTTAACCACCTTACATACGTTCTTCTACCCTCCGTCAGCTCATCAGAACTGACGTGTCGTAGGAATCTGAACTTACGAGTTTTTTGAATGAAGATATCTGATTTCGGTCATGTATATCTACTTCCAAAAAGAGAAAAAAAATAATGGAAAAATACCGGTATACTCCAATCGTCTCAATTCTGTGTGACATCGGATTCAATACCGATGTGTTTGATGGTGCTGTCAATCACTTAAAAAAATCAATCTCCCGGCGCAGCTTCGCTTTACAATTGAATTTACGTTGGAATAGCGAGAGAATCCTCGACAACGAGGTCCAGCAAAGTTAAAAACGAAATGAGTTGCAAGCTTCATGTCCAGACTAACGCACGCGAGTACGTGACACCAGTGAACTATAATTTTCTCTTCTCTAAACTTTATTGATTAATATTCTATGGTGCTATCGAATCTGCATTATTTACCTTAGGTGTCACTGGTGATATTTTTCGAATGTTTTTATATGTCGTCTGTATGATTAGTACATGTGATATGGTATGATAACAGATTTACAGATTGCGATTTTGGTTTTTAATGTAAGACTGTATAGCTAAACTACCCCAAAACGCCCGGAAAGCTGCCCTTATATATTCTGCATATCATCAACTGTCTTTTTGTTTTGAATATAGATGAGACTGATTTGTCAATCACATTTGCGATGGGCTAATTAAAGTCCCAATACCATCACAATTGATCCTTCTGAACAGAAAGGATATAACTATATTATTTATAGTTAAGGCATTAACATTGTGGAGGTGTATATGCATTGTAATTTGTTTTATGAAACATTGTTTATTCCACTTGAAACCGGTAGGGTTATACCGTTACAAAAAATGGAATAAACAGTCTTTGATAAAACAAATTACAATGGATTTAATTATGTTTCGATAATTGGAAAATAATCCTTCATTTAAACGGCGTAATCCATTCTTAATATATGACTTTAGTCAAGTGTGCGATATTATGACAATGCGATTCTGTTTAATAAAGTGATCTGAATAAAACTATTGAATATTTTTATTTATAAACTGCATTGAGAAATGCGGAAAACAAAAGATAAATTTAACATTGAATAACATTTTGAACTGCAGATACATGCAAAAGTGCATTCTTTGATCTGCCCGATCATACTCCGTCTTGTACAGAGGTGCACTATTGACAGATGGAAAATGCAATGAAGATGACTTGCATAATTTTAAGGTTTAAAGTCACCGAAGGCTACGGTCAAACACAATGACCAGACATGGCCAAACGATATCAGACATGACTCTCATTTTTGAAAAAATGTTACTTATTCAAATCACGACTTTTTTAATACTCTTTTTTTAATGTTGATTGAGTCTTCTACGAGAAGCAAAATAAATGTTTTTTTGCTGTTGTAACCAACACATTCTTAAAAAGTTTAAAAAAGGATTTTCAGCTGTCTTAAGTAGCATAATTTTAAGAACAAAACAAAACGGATTTTTTGCTGTCTTGAGAAGCGAAAGTCAAGTTTATTAACTAGCACAGTCTTGAAAAACAAAATCCATATATTTTTGCTGTCTTGACCAGCACAGTATTTAAAACCATAAGCCATAATTATTTTTACTGTCTTGACAAGCACAGTCATGAGAAGCAAATCCAGGATTTTTACTGTCTTGACCAGCATGAGCAAAAGTCATAATTTTTTAACTTACTTGACTAGTACAAACTTGAGAAGCTAATTATGATCATTTGTTTTAATGTCTTCACCAGCACTGTTTAAGAAATTAATTTGCGAACACTATTTGAGAGAAATATGTTACAAAAATATCATTAGTGTCATGATTCTCCAGTGGTTAACCCAAAAGCTCGAATAATGGGGGCGAAGGCAGTGGTGTCGCCCAGCAATTTCCGTCGATATACCCACATCGCCACTTTGAATATATTGAAAGAACCATGCCAATGAATCAAATTGGAACATTTAATTATTTTTTTAATACACTAATTACAATTGGAAATACCAAATTATTTACAATTAAATATTCCAATATATATAAAGTTAGAGCCGAAACATTTGATAAATAATTAATCACTAGTGAAGAATTTGAAACAAAATTTATTTGTGATTAGTGGACTAAAAAGCTAATTTATTATTAAATATTATATTAGATTGGTGCGTAATTAGCGATCGTTTTACCGGTGACCTTCGAATTTGTCAAATTCATCATTTTTTTTAACTAATATATTCTTTATCATTTAAATAGTAAAAATACGTGTTAATAACTACCTACATATTTGTCATATAATTTTTTATCATTTCACAAAAAGAATGGACTGCAGCACAGTTATTTCGCGATCTCAACGAACTCTTTGGTGAAGGAACGATCGGTGTAAGTCAATTTCGAAAATGGTTCAATCGTTTCAAATCTTACAACATAAGCTAAAAAGATGAGGAATAAAAAGGTCGTTTGTCTGATTTTGACGATCAGGCTCTTCAGATGGCCGTGGAAGAAGACGAGAGTTTGACAACAAGGATGCTGGCCGAACAATTCAATGTCGACCATTACTCGATTGTCAGGTGCCTCAAAAAGCTCGGTAAGGTATGGAAAATGACGGAATACGTTTCTCACGAGTTCTCCGATGACAACAAAGCCATCTGAGTTTACCCAATTGCTTCAGCAAAATGAACAAAATCCCTTTCTTCAGCATCTGGTGGCCGGTGATAAGTCGTGGCTTCTCTTAAAAAATATTTAAAAAAAAAAGGTTTGCGTATCAAGGTCAGACTCCGAAAAGAATTCCAAAAGTAGTCCATTGCAAAAAAGTCATATGGTGTATTGGTTGGGACTGTTCTGGTATAATTCACTGGGAGGTTATGGTAAATGGCTTGTGCTATTTGGTGGGATCACACATATCTAAAACATGCATTCGTAATGTCGCGAAATGACTGTTCTGCTGTTCATTCTTTTTCGAAGCGATAAAACATGACATGGCGAATATGACGCTGATTTTCGACACACATTTTTACTATCTAAATATTAAGGAATATATTAGGAAAAAAATTTAAACAAAATGACAAATTTTGCAGATTTGAAAGACACCGATCGATCCGATTAGACACCGATTAGACACCAAAGACACCGTTTAAAACGATCGTTAATTATGCATCACAAAGTCAACCGAAAACTTTGAATAATTTATTTTAGCGAAAATAACCTATTTTAAATGTACATAATATTTTTATTAAAATTTTACTTATCCCTAATAAAATCATACCGTATAATAAGATTTCAGACATATCGACATCTTAAGCTGTCAGTGATCCTGTGAGATGCTGAAGGCTGAAGCATACGACATTTTTTATCTTTATCGTGAGATCATTAGTGAGGCACAATACTCGGTCAATGACATTATTTTTAAGTCGATATTTTAGCTGTCGATCAGAATATTACCACGAAAGATAAAAACTAAAAAAATATTATATTCAATTCAATATCAAGAGATTATTCAAAATATGCAGTATTGAAGAAGGAAACGCAGAGAGATACAGAAATCGTAAAAGGTGTATGGATGAAGAAGAAGCTAAAGATGTAGGTTGAGATAGGAAAGTCTGGCGCTTTGTTCTCTCTGCCTATCTGACAGGCAAATGGTGTGATGGTGTGTATAATAACATATTTAAGTGTATTTTGAAAAAGGGAAACGTAGAGCGTCGGAGAAATCGTAAGATTTGTATTCAGTGTATAGATGTAGAAAAGATGAAGGATGTGTATTGAGTTAAGAAAATCGGGAGCTCTTTCCTTTCTGCCTACTCCAACAAGGAAATGATGTGATGGTATACCATATATGAAAAAAAATCAGAATAAGAAAAATATGAAAGTATATAATATATTAATGGAATATTACGAGATGATTGGTCGTTAAGCTGAAAATGCCATTAAAAAAAAGCCTTGTCGATTTTTTAGACAGGTTTCTTAAACAAGTACATTTATTTTTCTCTGAGTACAACTTTATAATAATTCCGCTATATAAAATACAACCTAGCGGATTTATTTCCATGTGGTGATCTCTTCTAATCGCTCAGAAAAATTATATAAGAGACATTGAGTGTAAACCAAACAGAATATTTAAAAAATAAACAATGGTACTAATGAGAATCGAACCCGCAACCCCCGGGCTGGAATATAACCGTATTACAAACTAAGCCACAGAGGTCGTCTCCTAATAGCATTTTACTAATGTAATATATTTTTGTTGTATACAGTACAACTTGACGAGTGTATTACCATGTGGCAAAATTTTACAACCTTCCACATAAATGTTCTTAGTGGCATTATGTGAAAACAAAACTGCAACTATGATTAGATTTTTAAAATACTGAAAGGAATGCCAAAATATAAAATAAACCAAAAACATCCGAACTTTTCGTTGTCGTTTCGTTTTATATGTTGTGGAAATTTTTTTGAATTTTTGTTTTGAAAAAAAATGTAAATCTAAGTTCTCGTTTGTAAAATAATAGATGTATTGTACATTAAGTAAGTTAAAATCAGTAAAAAATCATCTATTAACAATAAACAAACACACATATATGTTACTAAACAAACGTAATATTTGTTGATATAAACAAACAAACTTAAATTTACTAAATAAATGTTACATTGGTTGATATAAGTGTATACAATGTATTTATCATATTGATACAATGTGAATACGTTTAAAAAGTGTTGTGTACCTATTGAAATAAATTCTATTTTTTTTTATTAACAGTTAACAAATTTAAGATATGATGTACGAGTATAGTGTTGCAATGAGAACGCGTTGAAAAAGTATTTTATTTTCAAAAAGGTGCGCAATAAGAAGGTTAATATAATTGGTTTTCAATTATGTTTTATAAATTATATATATTGTATATAAACAAAAACATAAACAAATTTACTTCACAAACATTACGTTGGTTTATATAAATAAACAAGCAAACAAACAAATGTTAAATTTTAAAATATTACATTAATTTATGTAAATGAACACGCAAACAAACAAACATTGCGCTGATATAAATAAACAAGCTTACAAACGAACACATATTGACTTAACACACACTACGTCTGTTGAAATAAATAAACAAGCAAACAAACACGCATATACAAAAAAATATTACATTGGTTGATATATATTGATGCAAGGGAATGAGTGGACAAAGTATTGTACACTAAAACTGGTTAATCATTTTTTTTAAAACAATATATAAACAAATATACGTTTACTTTACAAACCTTAAGTTGGTTCATATATAGTATGTTAAATAAACAAGCACATACATATTTACTAAACAAATGTTACATACGTTGATATGTATCTGCACGCCTTGTGAACTTTATAAGGTCATAGTACCAACATAGTTCTACGACAGTCAAAGTCAACAACATTAAGTCCAAACAGTTTAAAGTGCCTAAAAGTGTAGGGCAAGGGTGCATCCTTTCTCCCTGTTTGTTTAGTCTGTATGGAGAGAATATGAGGAAAGCACTTGAAGACTGGGGTGGCGGGATTGATATTGGTGTAAGAAAGCTCTCAAATCTAAGATATGCAATTGACACAACGTTATTTGCTACATCAGAAGAAGAAATTGCCACGTTCCTTAGAAAGGTGGAACATGAGAGCAAGCTCATGGGTCTGGAAATCTATGGATCAAAAACTAAGTTAATGATAATAGACCACAGTAACAAACTGCCACCTAATGGTATGAATGAACTTTATTTACTTAGGCTCCAGTATTTCGAAAAAATGGAGGATGCAAGGCAGAGGTGGAAAAAATAACTGGAATATCAAATATGCGATGTCAAAGCTGGAAAATATATGAAATAGAAGAACCATCACGGCGGAAATGCGCCTAGTTAAGTCTGTCGCCTTCACAATATTCATATATGGTGCGGAGGCTTGGACTCAGAGAGCAAGCGAAAGACATATAATATATGCATTTGAAATGTGGCACTTAGAAGAATGTTACGAATTCCATGGACATCAAGGCAAACTAACTCCTCCGTTCTCGAAGAACTGACAATCACTGACTGTCGACAATATGCCCTCAGCGAGTCGTCCGATAATTTTATGGTCATTGCTCGAAGACAGTTTGGAGAGGTTTGTAGTTACTGGAAGCGTGGAAGGACGACGCACAAGAGAAAGAATCCTAATGCGTTGAACTGACCAAGTGAGAGACGAAAAAGAACTACTCTTTACAACTGCCCTTCGAACCGCGGAGTGCAGAGATGAATGGAGAGGAGTCATCAGACGCTACCATGGGAGTCATGATGCTCAGTCATGGGCATCGATAGAATGATGATATACATTTATTGAAGAAATGTTATATTGCTTGATATAAACAAACACACATTTACTAAAAAAAATGTTGCATTGGTGGATATACGAGTATGTATACATGTGTATTTAAGATATCGATGTATATTGTTGCAACAGGAATGCGTTACAACAGTAAATAATCTAAAACAACTGTGTCAAAAAACTAAAACTGCAATCTATCATTTTGCTTTTTTTTATCGTAACATACAAATGCACGTATTGTATGGGTAAATAATATCTTCGTAATCATGTTATGTTTTATGTCTGCGCAAATTACAGTTATTTTAACGAATCCGAATGCATTTGAACAAAAATAAAAAAGAGTCAAATGGTGTACATTTGGACTCATATTTAAATAACCGTACATACAAAGAGCAAGGCCCGAATTCATAGTCTAAATTTTATTTATTTATTTAACACTTCATTGTTAAAACAATCTGGCAGGTTTATTGCCAGATGACAATCTTTCTCCACCAACCAATCTCAACACTAAATCTTAAATTATTTATTGAAGAAATTAGTGTTTAAAGTAAAAAAAATCCAAATAGATTTTTCCATTCAATTTTATAAATAGATTTTGCGCTAATATTTGTTTTTTCTCTAGTACTATCACACTATTTCTATGTTACAGAGAAGATAGAGCGCTATGTTTTTTTTCAAATTACATAACCACGAATATTGATTATATTTCTTTTTATTTCAACAACCAATGGAATTAAAACTGTCAAAAATATTAATAATATGATTAAATTTATAATGTCTATTGGACTTCAAATACCAAATATCGGGGGTTCTATGCTTGCGCTAAGAAATAATTGTAGAGTGTCAAATATATAAAAGAAGACGAAATGAAGACATCAGAAATGAATGCATGGATAAAATGGTTGCTGTTAGTAAGATGAAGAAAGCAGTGTTAAAATAGTTTGGGCACGTGGAGAATATTATTAACGTAGCGAGTATATAAATTAGAAGGGCAAGGTGTGCGTGGAAGATGCAGAGAGAGGAAAACGTGGCTGGAATAAATGGATGACGTTTTGAAAGAAGGTTAAGTGTATAAACAATAGAATATGGTGGATGCAAAGATGCATGAATGTAAACGAATTGTAAGTTGTATGCTTGGATAGAATTTTTTTAAGATGTGTTCCCTCAAGGGACCCAGCGTGATGATATGTATTGTATTACACTTTTGTTGTATACGATACATCTATGCGGGTTTAATGCCATGTGACTATCTCTTCCAACTAAAGAGAAAAATGTTAAAGAGGCCTTAAGTGAATCCTTTTTAAACCAATCTGTGTTCATCCGCAACCTCCGGGCTGGGAGACAGACATCTTACCTACTAGGCCACCGAGATCGTTGTACGTGTATGTTAGAATTTATACATACACATCATCATGCAGTTTCTCTTGCGAAGTAAGCAGAGAAAGCTTTCTATTCCGACACATTATTTTCATTTCCTGTAAATCCATACATGTCTTGTTGTACACTTTTCTAAAAACCTTCGACTTATACGTTGAGAAGAAATTGTTAGGTTGAAAGTGAAATAGTAATTTACAAAATGAGTTTGCGCTTGAAATGTTACTCGTAGGATATCATATTTAAGAATTGTAATTTATTAGATTCTTAGCCATATGTATTCCTGAAAACGTGCAAAATTCCTGAAAACTGTGTATTCCTGAAAACCGCAATATTCCACTACATTTAACGTATATTTCTTGAATAGTTTTAGTAAATTTTAACGTATTTATTTTAGTCATTACAACGGCCATTGAGTAATATTTAATGAATTGATTATCTTTATTTTTATTGGATCGATCTTTGTTTACCTCAAACTGTTAGAGATATGGGTGTCATGTGCAGCTCTAAAAAGCACTTGAAGGCAACCCTTCCTCGCGGCTGGGCTCGCCCTATGTTAGTGGGGTGTATCTCAGCTCGAGGGATGTTATAAAATGAGCCCAGACCTTTTGATAGCTTCTATCATAAATATATTTTAGTTAGTTTATCTTGAGATATATGATATGTGCGACTTCGTAATGTATGTACAATAGCTATCAATATACCTATATTTATTTATTAGTTTTAGTAAATCTTCTTAGGAGGACTTATCAAACATGTATGATTATATATGAGTACTACACGCATACCCTATACTTTACCAAAGACGCATGTGTAAGTATCACATATCAGAAGATCTATAAAAGGTTCATTGTTGTTCCATCTTCCATTGGGAAGTTTTCTGCGGTTTTCTTATCAAACATGTTATTTTTCGCATACGCAAATGCAGGGAAGTATCTAAAATCTAATGACAGCAGCCATCGCATTCCACCCCTTACGTTCAACTTAAATATATTAAATTTGTAATGTTTTGTAATTTGTTTATAATAGTGAGTTCAAATCCCGAGCTACAGCGCCATTGAGGAGAGTTTGTTCTCTAAACGGCGCTAAGTAAATCAACCTTTTTTTTATTGTTATTTATACAAACTATTATCGAAATATTTTATTAAACTTTTGTCTAACTTAGTCGTTAACTGAATTTAACCTATTCCAACATGCGTCCGGGAGAAACCTGATATAATCGCTATTTTAATTAAAGTGTAAACTTTTTTGAGTCTTTGTCACCTGTCTCAAAACTGGCACATAGCCTAGTGTTACTGAAGATATATGAGTATTATAATACATTGTTGACAAAACTGGCACATAGCCTAATGTTACTGAAGATATATGACAATACATTGTTGACAAAACTGGCACACAGCCTAGTGTTACTGAAGATATATGACAATACATTGTTGTCAAAACTGGCACACAGCCTAGTGTTACTGAAGATATATGACAATACATTGTTGACAAAACTGGCACACAGCCTAGTGTTACTGAAGATATATGACAATACATTGTTGTCAAAACTGGCACACAGCCTAGTGTTACTGAAGATATATGACAATACATTGTTGACAAAACTGGCACATAGCCTAATGTTACTGAAGATATATGACAATACATTGTTGACAAAACTGGCACACAGCCTAGTGTTACTGAAGATATATGACAATACATTGTTGACAAAACTGGCACACAGCCTAGTGTTACTGAAGATATATGACAATACATTGTTGACAAAACTGGCACACAGCCTAGTGTTACTGAAGATATATGACAATACATTGTTGACAAAACTGGCACACAGCCTAGTGTTACTGAAGATATATGACAATACATTGTTGACAAAACTGGCACATAGCCTAATGTTACTGAAGATATATGACAATACATTGTTGACAAAACTGGCACACAGCCTAGTGTTACTGAAGATATATGACAATACATTGTTGACAAAACTGGCACATAGCCTAATGTTACTGAAGATATATGACAATACATTGTTGACAAAACTGGCACACAGCCTAGTGTTACTGAAGATATATGACAATACATTGTTGACAAAACTGGCACACAGCCTAGTGTTACTGAAGATATATGACAATACATTGTTGACAAAACTGGCACACAGCCTAGTGTTACTGAAGATATATGACAATACATTGTTGACAAAACTGGCACACAGCCTAGTGTTACTGAAGATATATGACAATACATTGTTGACAAAACTGGCACATAGCCTAATGTTACTGAAGATATATGACAATACATTGTTGACAAAACTGGCACACAGCCTAGTGTTACTGAAGATATATGACAATACATTGTTGACAAAACTGGCACATAGCCTAATGTTACTGAAGATATATGACAATACATTGTTGACAAAACTGGCACACAGCCTAGTGTTACTGAAGATATATGACAATACATTGTTGACAAAACTGGCACACAGCCTAGTGTTACTGAAGATATATGACAATACATTGTTGACAAAACTGGCACACAGCCTAGTGTTACTGAAGATATATGACAATACATTGTTGACAAAACTGGCACACAGCCTAGTGTTACTGAAGATATATGACAATACATTGTTGACAAAACTGGCACACAGCCTAGTGTTACTGAAGATATATGACAATACATTGTTGACAAAACTGGCACACAGCCTAGTGTTACTGAAGATATATGACAATACATTGTTGACAAAACTGGCACACAGCCTAGTGTTACTAAAGATATATTATAATATTAGGTGTACAAATAAGTTTCCGCCGTTTTTTATCAAAAATTGGGCATTTATTGTGAAAGAACGGAACCTCATGTTTTATTCGAAGTATTGCCCATCGCTTGCCACTACTTTTTCCCATCTTTCTGGCAGCATACGGATACCGCGTCGGAAAAATGATTCGTCTTTTGAGGCTATCCACGAATCGACCCAATTTTTGGTATCTTCATATGATGTGAAGTGCTGCTCAGACAGGCCATGCGTCATCGATCGAAACAAGTGGAAATCAGAAGGCGCAATGTCTGGTGAATACGGCGGGTGGGGTAAAACTTCCCAATTGAGTGTTTCCAAATAGGTTTTGACCGGCGCCGCAACATGTGGACGAGCATTATCATGCAGGAGAATAATTTTGTCGTGTCTGGAGTAGCAGTGGGCGCGCTTTTCCTCGAGTGCTCGACTCAATCTCATCAATTGTGCTCGGTAGACAGCCCCAGCAATAGTTTCGTTCGGTTTGAGCAACTCATAATACACGACACCAAGCTGATCCCACCAAATACACAACAAGAGTTTTTTTCCATGAATATTTGGCTTAGCTGTAGATGTTGAAGCATGGCCAGGGGTTCCCCATGATTTCTTCCTTTTTGGATTATCATAGTGGATCCATTTTTCATCACCAGTGACTATACGGTGCAGAAAACCCTTTCGTTTATGCCTGGCAAGCAGCATTTCACATGTGGAAATTCGGCGTTCAACGTTTCTCGGTGTCAGTTCATATGGAACCCAATTTCCTTGTTTTTGAATCATTCCCAATGATTTCAACCTATGTGAAATTGCTTGTTGAGTCACTCCTAATGTAAGTGCAAGTTCTTCTTGCGTTTGGCACGAATCTTGATCCAATAATACTTCCAATTCCGCGTCTTCGTACACTTTCGGCCTTCCGCTACGTTCTTTGTCTTCGATGTCAAATTCACCGTTCTTAAACTTTTGAAACCACTCACGACAACTTCTCTCACTTAAAGCAGCCTCACCATATGCTTCTACAAGCAATCGATGCGCCTCAGCTGCAGATTTCTTCAAATTGAAGAAGTAAATCAAAAGTTCCCGCAAATGACGCTTATTCGGCTCAAAACTTGACATTTTCGAACACAAAAAAATATGTTATACTGATAAAAATTCACTAATATTTCAAGGTCATGTTGTTGACAGATGTCCAACCTTACGATAATGACATTTTACATCTGACAATTTTAACCATAACTTACTGGTGGCGCCAACTTTTGTCAAACGGCGGTGACTTATTTGTACACCCAATACATTGTTGACAAAACTGTCACATAGCCTAGTGTTACTAAAGATATATTATAATACATTGTTGACAAAACTGGCACATAGCCTAGTGTTACTGAAGATATATTATAATACATTGTTGACAAAACTGTCACATAGCCTAGTGTTACTGAAGATATATTATAATACTCGTACATTGCTGACCAAACTGGCACATAGCCTAGTGTTACTGAAGCTATATTATAATACATTGTTGAAAAAATATAAAAATGTTTTCTTCTCCTGTACTAAATTCTGATGTGTTTTTCTGCATTATTCCTGGGGTGTAACTGCCAGCTCTATTCCTCCATCTCTTTGAGGTTTTCCCCGGTGGTCACCTTCCTATGAGACAATCATAAGAAATTCCGACTTCATATATTCTTTGCACGGGATCCCACTGATAACGTCATCTTGACCTTCCCCATTTTACGAAATTTCTCGATTTCAGATATTCATCTCATTTCCTTATTCTGTCTCTGACTGCATTATCAGTTCTTCTTCTTTGTTATGGTGGCTTTCAAATTGGATAACAGGAAAATTAGCAAACCTTTTTTGATTGACAAACTTTTGTTTAATGTGTCGGACAATTATTTACTCCATCGAGAATTAAGATTGTTTTCGGTGCCGTATTCACGAACTTAGTTGTTGAGAACATCAACACTCGCACACGGAATGGACCTCGATGAATGAATTTTCCGATATCGATATCTTCCACATCTCGATTGGTAAATTAAGGATTAAACTCCTTAATAAACTTTGTAGGTACGACTGAGTCACTTCACAAAGAAGGATGAGTAACATTGTTCCATGTGTAATTGTGCTATATTTCGACTTTTAATAAAAAAATCATATCCGTAAAATAAAAACCATATCCGAATTTATAATTTGGACATATTAAAGATCGTGGCCTAGAGAGAATATTGTATTCGGCCCAAATAATCAGCCCTTGGGTGTTTTATCAGTTATAAATTGCAAGACCTTCATTTCTGATGTCCTGATGAAAATGTAAACAATTTCAATAAATCAAAATAATTTAGTCCAAAAGTACACCATTCGGCCCTCTACACCAGGATTTCTGAAACTATGGATCGGGACTCAAAATTGTGTCGATTGGGCATATTTAGTGGGTCGTGAAATAATTTCAACAAAAACAATATTTTTGAGATCTACCTCGTAAAAAATGTATACGATCGTAAGAAATATACACGATCGTTAGAAATGTACATGATCGTAAGAAATGTACATAATCGTAAGAAATGTACACGATCGTAAGAAATGTATCATACACAATAGTAAGAAATGTACACGATCGTAAGAAATGTGCAAAAATAATTTAAATCCTTTCTAGTCACTGCGTGTTGAAAGTAAATATTTCTGTATTCAGAATTTGCAAAAACTTATCATGGCGACTCTCCAAATTCTTCTTCTTCTTCTAAGTGCCCTGTCGGGTCCCCCCAACGTTGGCGATCACTTCGGCGAATCCGTCTCGGTCCTGAGCCGCCCGGAACAGTTCCTCTGCACTCCGGATGCCGGTCCACTCCCTCACATTCCGCAGCCAGGACATCTGTCTTCTTCCGATGTAGACTCTCCAAATACTCGTATTTTATTTCGCTACAATTTTAACAAAAGCATCGAGTCGTTGTGTGCATTCTGGTTCAAATTAAAACAAAACGAAAAGCCAACATTAGTAATTAAGTGCTGAACGTGTAAGTATAGTAGGGGTTTTCAACTCTAAGAGTAGATCGCATCAGAATTTGGATATACATTTAAAAAATAAGCTCTCATTTGGTCCTCATGTTCAGGAACTGTGTGAGTCTGCTTACAGAGTTTGTGATACGAGTATCTAAGTCATTTGTGGGTGGTGAGAGCTTCCCAGGTGGGGTGAGAGGTTCCACAATACTCTTGTTCAAAGCGAGTTAGAACGTGGAGCATTATTGTGAAGTCCGCGGAGAATTCATTACAGTCAAATGGTGTAGAAAATTCTTAAGGTTTTTTTGAGATTTCTCTACGGGAGTGCAGTTAGTACCCGAGGC
The DNA here is from genome assembly GCA_949825065.1 of Odontocerum albicorne. NCBI lineage: Eukaryota > Metazoa > Arthropoda > Insecta > Trichoptera > Odontoceridae > Odontocerum > Odontocerum albicorne. The sequence goes on from OX463859.1 coordinate 12,156,299, forward strand.
TATATCCTACAAGTAACATATGTTGGAATACTACCTTCTTAGCGTGAGGAGGGATGTGAGGATCTCTTCTTATATCGTTAAGTTACTGATGGGAGTTATGCCTAATCCTACTATATTATCATAGAAAAGATAAAGTTTTATGTTCCTGACAACTATTCGGGGTACAGAAATATTGACCTATGTATTATATTATGACTGGCAATATTTACACATATAACTAATCTCCCAAGAGATATTTCTCTGTATCACGGAATATCTCTCGTCCTCGGATATTGACACCTTCAACGTTTTCAAAAATGTGTTTAAAGAAAGCATTTAGTTTACAGCTAACCTAATATTTCATATTTAAAAGTTTTATTTTCTTGCTGCTGTATATAATATATCTCTGAGCTTTGTATGTTATTTTTCGTTCTTATTGCTGTATATGATTTATCTTTAAGATTCGTATATAATTGGGTTTAAACTGTGTATGTAAGATCTACGAAATAAATAAACTTTAACGGTAGCAAAACTCAAATAGGGAAGCAGCATGCGGCCTAAAGAAGAGCTAAGCTAATATAACACCAAGATTTGATGAACTTTCTTGTCTAATATAACACCAAGATTTGATGAACTTTCTTGCCTAATATAACACCAAGATTTTATGAACTTTCTTGTCTAATATAACACCAAGATTTGATGAACTTTCTTGTCTAATAAAGCACCAAGATTTGATAAATTTTCTTCTCTAATATAACAACAAGATTTGATGAGCTTTCAAAACATATTCAAAGCCAAGATTCACACTTATAAAATTTCAAGTTGTTACTAATGTAAAAAATGTATTTTGTATTATTAAAAAGTATTTAAGTATTATTTGTATGTGTTATTTTAATTATCTTTCTTTGGGTCGCGAAACCAAAACTATTACCCTAATCTGGGTCACGGCTCAAAAAGGTTAAGAAACCCTGAAAAATAATAAGTGAGTCGCATTCGGCCTTGTGGACTGCAGTTATTTTAATTCGCAATGACGAATCATGTTCGCGTAACACCCGGATTGACTGTACCGTTGGGCTGGGCATGCTATGAACATGCCGATGCAAAATGGCAAATTTTATTGGATGATTCACTCGATGTAATTTTTTTTAAATTTTGTCACAAAGGCTTTCAGTAATTGTGTGAACATATTCTTAGAATGGAAAATAATCATTTGAAAAGGCTGGTTCATACATACACACCACTACGTAATTTAGGCGTAAAAAGGCTGGTTCATACATACATACCACTACGTAATATAGGCGTAAAAAGGCTGGTTCATACATACATACCACTACGTAATATAGGCGTAAAAAGGCTGGTTCAAACATACATACCACTACGTAATATAGGCGTAAAAAGGCTGGTTCATACATACATACCATTACTATAAAATTGCATGTTTCATCTTTCTTACTAGAAATCAGGCTAAGCTAGTCATCTTCATGGTCACCATCAAACCTAGTCCCTGTATGCGTAGGCAGAGAGAACAGATGTTCGTTTAATTTATTTATTTAACACTTATTGCAAATACAATCTGGCGGGCTTATTGCTAGGCGGCAATCTCCTCTAACCAACCAGACACAAGTAAACGAAGCAAATCACATGGTCGCAAAAAACATTCAAATGACTATCCATACCCACGAAATTCATGAACACACGTGAGCATATGTCCACAAACCCCACAAAGATGGACGATCACCCGAACATTCCTTTTCATATAAAGTGAGAAATCATCAATCAAAGGAAAAAGGAAGGGATGGTGGAGAGGAAAGGAAAAAAAATCAGGAATGAAACACGTTATATTACTGACTAGAAATTAAAAGTTTTTTCAGTCCCTTCTTAAAGCATGCCAAGGACGGAGCAAGTCTGACATTGGTTTATAACTGGTTCCAGAGTCTCACTGCATAGACAGTAAAGGACGACGTAAACAAAGAGCGGTGAACCGGAAAGGCCAATAAACAATATCTATTTGAGCGTAGTGCTAGTCCATGATCGGAAATTTTTGGCGAGATAAGAAGGGGCGCCGGGTCAATTAAGGATATTATACAATAGAGACAGTATGTGGATCCTGAGATGCATATTTTGCTTCGGCCAAGTTCATACATACATTCATACATACCATCACGATATCGCCCTCCACGGCATAGCTTTGCTTCCCGACTAAATTGAAAGTTGAAACGGGGAGGGGATTCTCGGCTACGAGGCCCAGCAACGACAATGACGACTCTTATGTTATATGTTTTCTCTCTTTCAGAATTTGATTAATTTGCTCAAGCCCCTTTTTTAAGGATTCCCAAACTTCTTGTATCTTCTAAAGTATTGGGTGTAAACATAAGTTGTGTCCGTTTTTTCCAAATTAAAAATGAGCCCCAAAAATAAAACAAAACGGTAAAAGTTATACGTCATTCGAAAGAAAATTTTCTGCTCTACAAGATATTGTATTTGCTTTTACGTTACACATATTATTTTATTTGATTACAAGCCTTCAAAATGGAATATCAAGTAGACGAATAGGAGCATTTTCGACACCTCCTTCTATTCGTATTCAATCGAGGGAATAAAGTTGCTAAAGCTGCTCGCGATATTTGCGAAGTGTACTGTGAAATGGTATAAATAAAAATAAAGCTCATCGATGTTTTTTGCGTTTCAAAGACGGTAATTTCAACCTGAAAGACATGGAGCGTTCCGGACGACAAGTGGACTTCGATGAGGACCGCTTAAATTAAACCACATTATTCATGAAGATCCCCTTCAAACCACCGCAGAATTGGCTGAGTAGATGAATTGTAGTCACATGACTGTATACCGCCATCTTAAATCAATGGGAAAAGTCCAGAAGTTCGGCACTTGGGTTCCACATGTTTTGAGTGAAAACAACAAAAATCAATGTTCGACAATTGAGCGGTCCTCATCGAAGTCCAGTGGTCGTCCGGAACGCTCCATGTCTTTCAGGTCGAAATTACCGTCTTTGAAACGCAAAAACCATCAACGAGCTGTCCTGTCATTCATAGCATATTCACCGTACACTTCGCAAATATCGCGAGCAGCTTTGGCAGCTTTATTCTCTCGATTGAACACGATCAGAAGGAGGTGTCGAAAATACTCACTTTTGTCTACTTGACATTCCATTTTGAAGGCTTGTAATCAAATAAAATAATAAATGTAACTTAAAAGCAAACACAAGCAGAAAGTCTTGTAGAGCAGAAAATTTTCTTTCGAATGACGTATAACCTTTACCATTTCGTTTTACGAGTACTTTTGATGCTCATTTTTAATTTGAAAAAAAACGGACACAACTTATGTTAACACCTAATACTTGAATTAATTGTTTTGGTGGATTCACTCCTAATATTTTTTTATACACAAAACTATCCAGTCCTATATTATAAAACATGTTTACTGAAAATGTAATTAATTTTTAAATACACAATTTACATACTAAATCAATCAATCATGTGAACTTTTGTACTAATGAAATTAAACTAATTTAAACTTAATAAACATTTGACATTTTAATGAATATTGATTATTGAGAGTCATTTTTCATTTCGAGGACTTCAATGCAATTTCGTGTGCAGTAATATGAGTGACTACGTCCAAAGAATCCGGATACAATCCGGATCACTGCAGCATATTTTTATGCAACAAAGAAATAATCCAATTGGCCATATAGAGTGCAATCAATAAATAAAAAAATAAGTTTTTATCTGCTGACTGCAATTGCACCGCGAACCAATCTACACGTATAACAGGGTTGTCAAAATACCGTGTTATATAAAAATAAAATCTTCAAAAATGATAGTGGTGTGCAAATGCCAACCTTGATGTGTCGAAACGAAATCTGGGCATTGAAAGTGAGTGATAAGATCAGAATAAATATGGTAGAGTAGTACTTAAGATGTCAGGCATTAAAATGATAAATAGAGAAAGAAATCGGTAGAATATAGTGCAACTACAATATTTGTTAGACACGGATATAATAAATAGACTTAAAAAAGGAACCTTGAGATGGTTTGCCGCATTAAGAGAATGAGTTATGAAAAGTTTACGAAACAAATATATATTACTGAAATAAGTCAAGAGCGAGAAAGAAGTAGAATTTTTCAGATAAACAGTGCGAATAGGTTCTTAAAGTCTAGAAAGAAAGAGAACAGGACTCCAAACTATTATATCTAAGCACACAACTTTCGTTTTCCTCCACATTCATACATGTCGTCATGCACAATCTTCTATTATTCAAACATCTCACTTAATCTTCTCTCAAAATATGTTCTATTCCCGTTCCGATCCAGTCCCGTTTTCCTCAGTTAATCTCTAGCACATACACCTGACAAGTAGACGAAAGAATGACTAAGCGTATTCAATATAGCTTGTATTACACATTCATTACAACCTGGTAGTCTAATTACCAAGTGGCAATCTTTTCCAATCAACCAGAAAGGTGTTAAAGAAGCCTTAAAAAAACCAACCAACTGGAGTTTTGTTTTTAAAATCTGGGTTTCAACGTAAATTGAACCCGAAACCCCCGAAATGGGAGGCAGATACAAATATAAAACTAGCATCATCATCAGTGATACAACAGCTCAGAGTGAACCGTGACCTACAACAGTATAGATGATTAATGAAAACGACCTCGGTGTTTTTGGAGATTCATCAAAACCAGACATTTTTTATTCTCATGTTCGTATGGTACTCGTACCCTTTAACATATCTGAATTGATTATTCGAACGTACTAAATACCGTGGAAGGGAGACAACATTGTTGTCGCCCCCATTAATCGAGCCTTCATGTTTAGAAGGGCTGTATAATTTTCCAAACTGTGTCTAAAAGATGTTCCTTCGAAGAAGAGTAAAACCTTGAAATCTATATCGTGTTTACCAAATAATAATAAATTGGACTATTCCAGTTCGATCCAGTAAGACGGGGAATTACTTACTATTTGCTGGTCCTGGGGCGTGGAATATTCTGCTTCTAAGTGGTTGAGATAACCCTTTTTAGAGGTCGTATCAATATTCATAATTATTTATAAATAATCCACACGTACAATACACTCCAGTTATTGAAAGATTTTAATCAAATTTTACCAAGCATTGTTCTAATTTTATATCTTCTCAGGATTTAGACGATTCTGTCC